>JARQOD010000003.1:247431430-247518968 GCA_033576555.1 Oophaga sylvatica | reverse complement strand
CACAGGATATCTTTGAGAATCCTGCGGTATGCGAATGGGAGGGGAGCCTTCAAGTCTGGACTTTTAAAGGGTGCCTTAGACACAAGGGGGACTCTGGAAACTCCTTGGGAAAAATGTGAACAATGGTTTTTTTTGGCCCGGCTTTAGAGTCGGGCCCCGGATAGATAGGGAAATCTTTAAAGTCAGTAGTGGTGGAAAGCCCCAGGTCTTATGTTATGATTTTTTTTTTTGTTTGCTGTGGATTTAATAAAGGGGGTTGGGGCCCAGTTTTCACCCGAACTCTGTCTAAATGAACTGATTCGTGCCACCCCTTTCCCCCCGGACGGCGATTCAGAGCTAACCCCCTGAAAAGTTCAATTGCGGAGAATGCGGGGGGCAGCACGGGGGCTGATACAATGGTGCGGGAATGTGGTGGCACAGTGGTTAAGACAGCAATAAAGGTAAGTCGTTGAAGCAGCAAGAGGAGAAAAAAAAAAAAAGTGTTTTCAGAGAAAAAAAAAAAAGAGAAACGTCTTTTTGGAGCAGTTTTAAAAGAGCGTCCCCTAATAAGTTTGAGGAAAAAAAAAAAAAAGTGTCTAAACCGAAAAGCTGAATTTTTTCTGGGGAAAAAAGCGGGAGTGTGTATTTTGGTGAAGACTGCCGTTGTGGGACAGAAAATTTGAAGCAGGGATGACGAGGAGGCGCTGTTTGAAACAAATGGCGAAAGTTAATGTGCAACATAAGACTGCCGTGGTTGAGACAGATAAGTCCGGCAGTATGGAGGAGCTCGTTGATACCTGGTCCAGGCCCAGCGAAGCATGCAGCAGAGCATGGAGCAGCAGCGCCTGCAGCACCAGCAGCGCATGCAGGAGGCCAGCAGCAATTCCTGCAGCAGCAGCAGGAGAATAATCTGTTGTTTTTTGAGAAGGTTGCAGAAACTACAAAAGACTTGCAGCGCATCGTCCCAAAGTAATGTTGCAAAGTCACCTGCATTGTCCGCTGTAAAGAAGGCGGTAAGACGGTCCCTGAAAAAGATGACACCTCGTGATGATGTGGAGGTATATCTCACTAGGTTTGAGGGACTGGCAGAGAAGGAGAATCTGCCCCTTCTGAATGGGCCATGATGGTCGCAACCTATTTGATTGGAGAACCCCAAAGGGCTATGCTGACCTGAGCGAGCAGGACAGCCAAGACTATGCCAAGCTGAAAGCGGAGATTCTTACCCGGCTGGGTGTTACGGTGACAGCCCGTGCCAGGGGAGTTCATGACTGGAGATGCAGTTGGGAGTCTGCAGTCAGCAAACCTGATTATGGAGTTGGAAAGGTGATAGTGAACCGCTACACCCGAGATGTCTCCTGAGGTACACCCAGAGGTCAGACAAGGAGACCACCAGGACGCCAATCGTCTGGTCAGCCTGATGGAGAAGGCCTTCGCCGCAAAGACTGTCTCCGTGACCAGCCGTCTGAGAGGTCGTCACTTCAGAGTTCCCGGACGCTGAACTCTCGCGGTAAGAGCTTTCCCAGCTGTTGGGGACATGGGTATGCTGATAAGCGGGTTCAGGCCCGAGGGGACATGTGGGTGGAAAAGTGTGAGGACAGTGTTGGAGATGTCGTGAAATTGCAGCCAACTGTCCATTAGAGGGGGAGCCTATGTATTGTGATGTTGGCAGATCCCTCTCTCTCTGCGCAGAACCTGTGTGCGTGCCCACCTCAGCCGAAGAGACTGGACCACAGGTGTCCCCGGTGGTTGTAATGACTCCCCAGCACAGCCCTCTTGGACTCAGAGAGTCAGTGACTTCCGTATGTGACAGCCTGATTGATAGGGACTTCATCCCTGATAAGCACCTGAGTATGGTGTGCATCCATGGAGACACCAAAGTCTACCCAGAGACTGCCGGGGACTTGGTCCCCAAACTGGGGGAGGTTTCATATGAAGGGGGGGGTAGTGAGAACCTGGTGCAACCCGTTATATTGGGTAATGACTTCCCGGTCTAAGGATCGTGGGGGAAAATGTTTCTGATGGACAGTGTGATGAAGCTCCTACTGAGGGTGCGCAGTCCCGAGGGCGGAACACAATGCTAGTGGGCCGTTAAACTTATATGATGATGATGTGATAATGATAATGATGATGATGATTCATGATAATGATGATGACCATGATAATGATGCTGATGCTGATGCTGATATGATGATGATCATGATAGTGATGATGATATGATCATAATCATGATAATGGATATTGATAATAATGATACTGTGATAGTGATGAAATTCCTTTGCAGGTGATGTTGAGAGACGAGGATGGTGGTTCTCGGAACCGAGTGTCCCTGACTTACCTGTGTCCTGTGACAATTTTGAGAGTGAACAGTGGCGAGACCCACTCTTAAAACGGCACAGGAAAATATAATTGTTTCTAAATGGGTTTCCCAAGAGCCTGGCTTGAGGAGAGGTTTCCTCATGTTGCCATAAACACTCACCTGTTGTTAGGGACACTGAGGTCCGGGGAGAGGTCGTGAGCCAGCTCCTAGTGCCTAAGCTATATGGAAGTATAGTGTGGGGTTGTCACATAGCCCACATACTTGAGGGACCACCTGAGGGAAACTAGGGACCAGATGGTGAATTTAAAATGTTGTGGATGACATGTTAAACTAAGGTTCCAGATCAAGATGTGAATGGAATGAATTGTATAACCCTGACAGTGAGCAGGATGTGAATGAAAATGAATTGTATAACCTTACAGTGAGCAGGATGTGAATGAAAATGAAGTGTATAACCCTGAAAGTGAGCCAGATGTGGCTGAGAAAAAGGGTCAGACAGTGGTAGTGATAGTGAATCATCTGATGACAATAAAGAACAGTGCAAATGAGGAAGGCATGGTAGCAGAGGAGGTTGAGAGTCCTGAGAAGAAAGCTGATTCTGACCTTACAGCGGACAGAAGATGGCATCTGAAGATGTTTTACAGTTGGCGGTTCCCTGGCGAAGACTAAGGTGAAAGGAGGAGAGTGAGCTTTAAAGGCAGGACTCTGAAACTGAACACAGCACAAGTGGATGCTGTTGAAGATGAGAAGTTATCAATGGTGGTGTGGATCTGCATCATGCCAAGGACTTGAGGGTGATGCTGCAGAGGTGGAAAAGCCATGGAAGTGATAGACACAAACCAGATGCTCACCAGAAGCTGAGGTCTCAAGTGAAGCTGTGAGGAACAAGACTGAAGATGTGGGGACTGACTCTGCCCCGGAATCTGTTTCTGCCGGAGACAGCGGTGTGGACGTGTACTGTCCGGATCCTGGCTGCAACTCGCGAAGCTCGGGCCGGAAGTTCGGCGCCCGGTGCTCCATCGGGGTTCCCGAGCGACACAAAGGATCTGGATAAATCCCAAGATGAGATTTTGAGACATCAGGTTGGCCTTGGTGAGCTCAAGCGCATTTTCATGGAGTCTACACCTGAACCACGTCCAGTGAGTGGGAGGGGCGATGTGTCGCTCCGTTGCCGCTGCAGACACACAGGAGCTCAGATTTGGGGTGCAGAAGTGGTGGAAGAGAAGACTGATGGTAGGGCTTCTGAGCATGTCCTACCAGAAGAGCCTGTACAAGAAGAGGATGAAGTATGTGTACCGAAAAAGAAAAACGATCAGCTCCCTCTACAGTGCCAATCGTTTGAACAGGTGGCTTTAAAATGGTCAGAGACCATGACAGAGGCGCTTAAGTTCTGTGAAATAGAATTTATGAATCAACTGATATTTAAGAAAGTAGATGTGCTAAAAAGGTTCAGGGGGAATTAGAGAAAAGCTGAAAAAACCCCTATACCTCCTGTGACAGTTGGTGACACAGGGTCAGTGCCCAAAAAAGGAGGTACCCAAAGTTTCTGAGAAGAATCAGCAGAGGTGTTCTGACGTGCTGGTCATACTTCTCTGGTGAGGCACTATACCGAGACTGAGGCTGGCACTAAGGTCAAGCTGAAACTGTGCAGGACACCCGAGGCCCGCAGAGAGCATAGGCCTGGGAGGGTACAGCGTAGTGCGGTTGCTTTAGGTGAAATACAGATGACAATGTGAAGATGAACTTGGTGTTGGCCATAACTGGTCGGAGTTCACTGTCTCTTTAGGATTGTTGACCACCCTCCGGTCTGGAGGGCCAGCCCTCGGTCTGGAGAGAGGGGGGGGATATGTGAGACAGTGAAGGAATATGTGTTGAATGAGGTGTATATTTCACCTAAGTACTTTGCTGACTGGTATGAGCGAAATGTGTGGCTTTGTAAACCTGGTGGTAAAGAAAGGTCACTACACCTGCCATTCAGTACACGCTTGCAGCTCAGACCTGAATCCACTCAGGTGTTGATTAGGAAGCCAGAAGTAGGTGCTTGGGAGCACAGTCAGAGAGCTCGCTTAGTCTGGACACAGGAGGGGTCCAGGCACAGAAGGTGTCTCCAGGAGTTTGAGCTATCTCAGTCTGGGTGCTCGATGTACCCCGGACACAGGAGTAGTCTCTGTGAGAATCCATGCGGATACCTGCTGAATAGGAGGGGAGCTCTCTCAAGTCTGGACGTTGAAGGTGCCTTCAGACACAAGGAGGAGACTCTGTGAAACTCCATGCTGGTAAATGCTGAACATATGTGTTGTTTTGGCCCCGGCTGTTAGAGTCGGGACCCGGATAAATAGGGAAATCTATCTAAGTGCAGTAAGTGGCTGGACAAGCCCAGGTCTTATGTTTATGATTTGTTTTTATCTGTTTGCTGTGGACTTTAATAAAGCTGGTTGCGGCCAGTTTTCACCAGAACTGCTGTCTGAATGAACTGATTCTGTGCCACTCCGTCTACCCGGACGGCGATCTCAGAGCTATATTCCCTGAAAAGCTTACAATATGTATGTGTCACAATGACATGTATATATATATATATATGTATTCTATGTGTATGTATCTAGTGTTTTGTGAGCTGTCAGTGTGATTTTACAGTAGCCGGGGATGATTTGCCGGCTTTTCAAAGGAGACTGGTGCATATAAATCGGACAGCACGTGCATGGTGCGAGTGCTGTGCGTTTTTTAATCGCACCCATTGACTTGCATTGGCGATTATCATGCCAAAATCGCATCAAATCGCAGCATGCTGCAATTTTTTTCTCACACCAATATCTGATGAGAAAAAAATCGCAAATGAGAACTTACCCATTGACTAGCATTGGTCAGATTTGAATCCGATTTTTTTTCCTCTGATTTTCATCCGTTTTCGGCGCCAGTGAGTATGAGGCCTAACTGCACAAACAGGCTGCTCCTGCAAGTGAACTTGTCATTTAGTAAGACAGGATCCTGTCCTGTGTGAAATCGATCTTCCAGCATCAAACTGTGCTAAATCTGTGTTGCAGTCAGGAAACCCCATTTGCTAATCCAAATCATTTGGGCAAAAATGGTGTGGCAGTGAGGAATCAGAAGGCCCCATATGCTCCTCAAAATCGCTAGTCCTAATATAGGGGTTCAGCCAGGAGTCCCTATCTGCTAATTCAAATCATTTGAGCTAAAACGGTGTTGCAAGTGAGGAATCAGGAGGAACCACTTGCTCATCAAAATCGTTAGGCTTAAAGGGCCCGTCTCACATAGCGATATCGCTAGCGAGATCGGTGCTGAGTCACTAGTTTTGTGACGCAGCAGCGAGCTCACCAGCGATATCGCTGTGTGTGACATTCAGCGACGATCAGCCCCACTGCCGGGTATCGCTGATCGTCGCTGAAATGTCTGGACATTTTTTTGCTCGCTGGTCTCCCGCTGACAGGCACGCATCGCTGCGTGTGACAGGCAGGAGACCAGCGATCCGCTGGTAACCAAGGTACACAGCGGGTTTCCAGGCGTGGGGCTGTGCCTAGAAACCCGCTGTGTACCTTGGATACCAGCGCCCTGCTGCAGGGAGCTGGTAACCAAGGTACACAGCGGGTTTCCAGGCACTGCGCAGCGCCTGGAAACCGACGTGTACCTTGGTTACCAGCTCCCTGCATCAGGGCGCTGGTATCCAAGGTACACTGCGGGTAACTAGCGATGTTTACCCGCAGTGTCCTTGTGCTGATCGCTGCCTGAGCTGCCTGTTTGGCAGCTCAGCAGCGATAATATAGCGATACACCAGCGATCCTGATCGTTGTCGGGATCGCTGGTGTATCGCTATGTGAGACCCAGCCTTTAGATTGTTGTTCAGGCACACTATCTAAGAAAATAAATTGTGATTGTTAATTTAGTGACAGGTGACTGACAGTTGTGGGCCTAAGGTTGTGATACAGCAGGTTAAAAGAGGGTAAGGATACATAGAACATGAGTGGGAAAAAGCAAGGTCATGGTGGAAGGGGGAATAGGCTTGGTGTTCGACGTGTACATGGGTTAGATGTTAATATCAATGAAAGCTCAACTGAACAAACACCATCTCATCCTATCCAAAGACCAATGACAACATCTGTTACTGGACAGGCTACTCCAGTTCCTTTCTTTGACAGATGCACAGTGGTACGCCTTGTAGTTGAGAGACAGAAAGAACATGTGCTGCATGAAGTGGCTTCACCTCCTCTTCCTCCACCTTAACATCACACACAGTACAATCCTCAGAGGTAGCACCCCAATCACCCTTGTTTCCCACCACGTCACAAATTTCCAAATGCCCAACTGACTCTTGGGAACTACAAATGGGCCATTCTGCAGAGCTGTTCACACATTCTATTCCATGGGCATCAGAGGTCGGTTCCAAAGATTCACAGAATCCAAAGAAGAAATGCATCTGCACCAATGCCCAAAATTTTTTCATATTGGATCTGGGGCCGGACCAAGTAGGGTCCGAGCAGAATCCAGACCCTCATCACCAGATGTTAACCACCAGGGGTGGAGGTGATCCTGATAAGACTCAAATACCAGAGGCACACTTGGACTGTACTGTGGTGTCAGGGCGGGAAGAGTAGTCACCTTTCAGAGTGAGAAGTGTGAAAACAAAGGGTATGACAATGGTATGCTGCTGAGTAGCTCAGCATAGGAGGTGTAGGAGGAGGAAGAAGAGGAGGTTACACTGCAGCTTCCCACACAGACTCAAAGTGATGCAACCACGACAAGCACTGCATCCTCAGCCCCAAATGTGGCTGTGGCCAGCAGCGGTTGAGAGTGTGCAGTTTACAGGGATGGCAAGGGCCTTTTTTGAGACCGCAAAAGGATGACCCAACTCACATTATCTGCCAAATTTGCAAAAAAAAAACTCAGCAAAGGCAAAAATTGCAATAATTTGACAACTACATTCATGAACCAGCACATGCGCGATCAACATGCCTTAGTTTGGGTACCTCACTGTGCTATAATGCTTTCTAGCGGGTGTCGCCAACCACCAGCCATCCCATTAACCACATCTGCTGCTACTTCCTCCTCCGTCACCATGCCAAGTCTTCTCAAACAGGTCTCCAGCCATAGAAACTCCACTTGTTTACCCCCTACAGTCGGGGTGAGTGAGAGCCCATCAGCTGTTACAGAAGTGGACATGACTGCTGCTTTTGTGTCACCTAGCACAACACATCTTTCTCAATCCATCATAACATCTCCACCTGCACCTCACTCACAGTCGAGCAGTTTGTCCTGTTCTCCGTACTCCACCCTCTCTCAGCCCAGCAGCCAGCTCTCGGTCCCACAGTTGTGGTCACGTAAAAGAATGTTTCCTTCTACACCTGCCAAAGCTAAGATCTTGAACTCCACCATCTCCAATGAGTTGGCCACAGAAATCCTGCCTTTCTGCCTGGTGGACACAGATGATTTCAGAAAGTTGATAGCCGTCGCAGTCTCCCAATACCAGTTGACCAGTCACCATTACTTATGTAAGAAAGCTGTGCCTGCGCTACTCCAGCATGTGGCAGACAACATCATCTGTTCCTTGAAAAAGTCTTTGTCTTTCAGGGGGCATTTCACCACTGACACCTCGATGAGCAAACATGGGCAGGGGAGTTACTTCTCTCTGACTGAGCACTGTGTGACTCTAGTGGCTGTGGGGGTAGGCGGTCAAGGGGCTGCTCCACAAGTTTTTGAATCCCCAAGGCATGTGGGACAAATCTCTGTATCTAACAGTTCTTCCACTGCTTCTGGCTCCTCCACCACCTCTAGCGCCTCCACGTTTGCTTTCAGCCTCTCCCTTAATCAGATATGCGATCCAACAGTGCAGATAGAAACCCCTTCACCTCCTCACTGCACAGCAATGACTCACCGCAATCAGGCAGTGTTCAAATTAATATCCCTTGGAGATCGCAGTCACACAGCTCAAGAGTTGTGGGCAGCTATCCAGGCCTAGTTAGAGCAATGACTGTCTGCATTGTTCCTAGAGCCAGGGGAGGCCGTGTGCAATAACAGTGCAAACCTGGTGGTGGCCCTACACTGGTGCAATCTCACTCACTTGCCTTGCATGGCTCTCGTCCTCAACCTGGTGAGACAACAATTTCTCCGCCACTATATCGGCCTGGGTGCTTTCAACGATCGAACCCCGCAGGTCATCGATTTGCATCGCTACAGAGGTCTTTCGGCCTATCAATTAACCGTTTGATTTGCAATGTTCTGACACGGTGGAAATCCACTCTGCACATGTTGCAGCGACTGGGGCACCAGCAGCAAGCCCTGGTGCAGTATGTTCTTTTGCATAGCCTGGGCAAAAGCAGTACAGACATGGTGCAAATCACACTTGAGGAGTCGGCAAAGATGAAGAACCTTTGCACCCTTCTGCACAGTTTTGAAATGGCTACTTAGATGGTTAGCACTGACGATGCCGTTATCAGCATCACTGTTCCGGTCATCTACATGCTGGAGCACACTTTGAATAGTCTGTGTGAGGAGGTGGTGTTCCCAGAGGAAGAGGTAGAAGTAGAGGAGGATGCCGAAGGGATTACAATATCTAAAATTTCCAGACTGTCGTCACACAGGTGGGTGCCATGGGAGGGTGGCTTACAGCGATCGAGGGGGGCTTATGTTACCAGACAAACTGTTAGTGAAGGTTCAGGAGTCGAGGAACAAATGAAGGAGGACGAGGTGATGGATGCACAGTAGTCAGGAGATGAAGAGGATAATGATCCCATCTCTGTTCTCTGTGGTTGGTGGGAGGGGACAGAGGAAGGAACCTTGAGTGTTACCTCACCACCAACACACCATGAACTTGGACCTCATGAAAGCGCCCGACATGAGCGCCTTCTTGCTGCACTATCTTCAACATGATGCCCGTATTCTTAGGGTTAGAAATAGTGCTGACTACTGGGGTGCCACTTTGCTAGAGTAAATTTAGCCAGATGCTTCCCATCCTGTAAAGGGATGTGCACATGCTGGAGTATCGAAACACAATTGTAGACAATCTTAAAGATTGGCTTTCCCCAAGACAGCAGTGAGGCATACAGTGTGCATCCCAGTTCTAGATGTCCCACCCCGGGAACGTCAAGGCATCATCACAAAACATTAGCATCAGCAGCAGTGTCAGTGGCATGACCAATTTCTGTGTGTCGTTTTACACATTTTTTAGACCAGCCCGTGCACCAGCACAGCAGAGTGCAAGTCTGACACGTTGTGAACGACTAGAGAGGATGAAGCAGGGGTATCTGGAAAGTGTAGACAGCTTAACTTTCATCAAAATGAACAAGACATGGATCTCTAATGACTTTTGCATCCCAGTCGCAGACTGGACAGACTATGTGATGGTCTAGATTTTAGTGTCATGCATTGATTTCACATTATTGCAGTCTGTGCCACCTTTGTGGTGTCTTCTGTGCCTGCTGTTGCTACTGTTGCTGATGTTACAAACAATTTTTTGAAATGTGGAGACTTCAAGTCGGGTCTTTATCTGGTGGTTTGCCTGTAGTAGAAGGTGTGTCAGAGGCATATTATACTGTTTCTACTCTGTGGAAATTGATGCCACTTTAGTGTTGTGTGACAATTATTTTTGAAATGTGAAGACTCCAAGGTGGGAATCCATCTGGTGGGTTGCCTGTTTAAGTAGGCTGTCAGACAGGTAGGCCTGCACTGAACTCAGTCAACTACCTGTGCTAATTTCCTTCCATTTTTCTACCAATAGTACTGTATGACACTGATGTTTGCACCATCTGAGTGTGGCTGGAATAAAAAATAAATAAATAAAAAATTGGATGTGTTGCATGAGGTATCAGGGCTCCCAGCTAAGAAGGCCTACACCACTCCAATAACCACCAGGTCCTCATTGAAACTTCAATTTCTAGCTGTAAATTCTGGGCCAGACCCTGATACCTCATGCATGGCCCATGGCTGACTGCTGCTGTGCCATTTGTAAATTTCTACTGTGGGTCAATTGATGCCACTTTTCATGGTGTCTGAACCCAATTCTTTTAGCTGACTGAAAAGCTTTTTGTCACCCCTTAAGGTGTTGTGTATACATTTGGTTTGGCTTCCCATGGAATCTAATTGGGTTATGGTACATTCGTCGAACCGTTCGGCAAACGTCTAAACGTTTGGCTAATCGAAATTAACCTAACCTTGAAAGGTTTTCTCATCTCTTCTGCAGAGTACACATAGTGACTTAAATGACAGCACTTCCACAGACAAGAGGGTGCAGAGTGCACACAGTGGTTTAAAAGTCAGTACTCCCACAGATATGGCTGCAGAGTACACTCAGCTGCTTAATGGACAATAATCCCATAGGTGAGAAGGTGCAGATTACACACAGTGGCTTAAAGGACAGTACTACCACAGATATGGCTGCAGAGTACACTCAGCTGCTTAAAGGACAATAATCCCATAGGTGAAGAGGTGCAGTGTACACACAGCGGCTTAAAGGACTGTACTCCCACTGGCAGGGGGGGCAGAGTACACACAGCAGCTTAAAGGACAGTACGTCAACAGGTTGGGGGTGCAGAGTACACACGGCGGCTTAAAGGACAGTAATTCCACAGATATTGGTGCAGAGAACACATAGTGGCTTAATGGACAGTACTCCCACAATCTGGGTGGTTGTATAGTATACATAGCTGCTTAAAGGACAGTACTCCCACAGGCGGGGGTGTACAAAGCACACACAGCGGCATACACTGTTTGCATAATTATTAGGCAAGTTGTATTTGAGAGGATTTTTTTTATTATTGAATAACAACTATGTTCTTAATCAACCCAAAAGACTCATAAATATCAAAGCTTAAGATTTTTGTAAGTTAGAGTGGTTTTTTTTTTTTTATTTGGCTATCTTAGGAGGATATCTGTTTGTGCAGGTAACTATTACTGTGCAGAATTATTAGGCAACTTAATAAAAACCAAATATATACCCATCTCACTTGTTTATTTTCACCAGTTAAAGCAATATAACACAAAATTTAGAAATAAACATTTCTGACATTCAACAACCAAAAAAAAAAAATCAGTGACCAACATAGCCACCTTTCTTTACGATGACACTCTAAAGCCTTCCATCCATAGATTCTGTCAGTTGCTTGATCTGTTTACGCCACCACAGCCTCCCAGACACTGTTCCGAGAGGTGTAATGTTTTCCCTCCCTGTAGATCTCACATTTTATGAGGGACCACAGGTTCTCCATGGGGTTCAGATCAGGTGAACAAGGGGGCCATGTCATTATTTTTTCTTCTTTTAGACCTTTACTGGGCAGCCACGCTGTGGAGTATTTGGATGCATGTGATGGAGCATTGTCCTGCATGAAAATCATGGTTTTCTTGAACAATACCGACTTCTTCCTATATCACTGCTTGAAGAAGGCGTCTTCCAGAAACTGGCAGTAGGTCTGGGAGTTGAGCTTCACTCCATCCTCAACCTGAAAAGGTCCCACAAGTTCATCTTTGATGATACCAGCCCGTATCAGTACCCCACCTCCACCTTGCTGGCGTCTGAGTCGGAGTGGAGCTCTCTGACCTTTACTGATCCAGCCTCGGGCCCATCCATCTGGTCCATCAAGAGTCACTCTCATTTCATCAGTCCATAAAACCTTAGAAAAATCAGTCTTAACATATTTTTTGGCCCAGTCTTGACATTTTATCTTATGTTTCTTGTTCAAATGTGGTCGTTTTTCAGCCTTCCTTACCTTGGCCATGTCCCTGAGTATGTGCTTTTTGATACTCCAGTAACGTTGCAGCTCTGAAATATGGCAAAACTGGTGGCAAATGGCATCTTGGCAGCTTCACGCTTGATTTTCCTCAATTCATGGGCGGTTATTTTGAGCCTCTTTTTATCAACACGCTTCTTGCGACCCTGTTGGCTATTTGCCATGAAATGCTTGATTGTTCAGTGATCACGCTTCAAAAGTTTGGCAATTTCAAGACTGCTGCATCCCTTTGCAAGACATCTCACAATTTTTGACTTTTCAGAGACAGTTAAATCTCTCTTCTGACCCATTTTGCCAAAGGAAAGGAAGTTGCCTAATAATTAAGCACACCTTATATAGGATGTTGATGTCATTAGACCACACCCCTCCTCATTACAGAGATGCAAATCACCTGATTTACATAATTGGCAGTTGGCTTTCAAGCCTATACAGCTTGGAGTAGGACAACATGTATAAAAAGGATGATGTGATTGAAATACTCCTTTGCCTAATAATTTTACACACAGTCTATAGGACAGTACTCCCACGGGGGGGAAGAGCAGAGTACACACAGCCGCTTAAATTACAGTAATCCCACAGATAAGGGTGCAGAGTACACACAGCTGTTTCAAGGACCGTACTCCCAAATGTGGGGGGTGAAGAGTAAACACAGCGGATTAAAGGACAGCACTCCCACAGGTATAGGTGCAGAATACACATAATGGTTTTGAGCATAGTACTACCACAGTTACGTGTTGCAGAGTATGCAGTCTGAATCCGTCCCTCACTCCAGCTGCGTCCTATCCCTACACTAATGAGAGACCATAATGGTGGTGGCACTCATGATCCGGCCTTTATGTAAACCTGGTCACATGCTGCGTCGGCCAATCACAGCCATGCCAACTTTTTTTATGGCTCTGGTGGCTCCTGAAGTGCCCACAGTCTAAAATCATGTTGATTAGAGCCTTTCAATAAGCTTTTTTAGACTGGCGAACCCGAACAGGAAACTGACTATACAGTAAAAAGTCTGTGTTCGGGGTTCAGTAACAAACACTAGGTGTTCGCTACAGACACCAAACTTTTCCGTTCAGGTTTGTTCATCCCTAGTTATATGGTAGCAGCACACATGCTCAACTGTTGCTTTAGACATTTAACCCCTTTCCAACGTTGGGCGAAAATTTTTGCATAGTACTCCCTCCCTTTGAGGTGGGCTCCGGCGCTGAGCCCACATCTTTCCCAGGACATGTCAGCTGTTTTGAACAGCTGACATGTGCCCATAATAGCCGCGGGTGGAATCGCGATACACTCGCGGCTATTAACTCATAAAATGCCGCTGTCAAATGCTGAAAGTGTCATTTAACTCGCGCTTCCGGCAATCGGACCGGAAATCCGCCCACCGGTGATCCCCGTCACATGATCGTGGGTCACCGGTTTGTTGGCATTACAACCAGAGGTCTCCTGGAGACCTCTATGGTTGTCAGTGCCAGCTTGCTGTGAGCGCCACCCGGTGGTCGGCGCTCAAAGCAAGTGAGTAATTCTGCTATATAGAGAAGATCTGATCATCGCCTCTATTTAGCAGAGCTGATTGGGTTATGGCAGCTTCTAGTCTCCCATGGAGTCTATTGAAGAATGCCAAAAGTTTTAAAAAATGAAAAAATATAAAAGTTCAAATCACCCCCCTTTCGTCCCATTCAAAATAAAACAATAAAAAAATTCAAACATACACATATTTAGTATCGCCACATTCAGAATTGCTTGACCTATCAATAGAAAAAAAGGATTAACCTAAACCCTAAATGGCGCAGCAAGAAAAAAAGTCAAAAAGTCAGAATTACATTATTTTGCATTAAAATGTAATAACGGGCGATCAAAAGATCGTATCTGCTCCATGATGGTATCAATAAAAATGTCAGCTTGGCATGCAAAAAATAAGCCCTCACCCAACCCGAGATCACGAAGAATGGAGACGTTACGGGTTTGGAATTTTTTTTCACCACTTAAATAAAATAGAACCTAGACATTTTTGGTGTCTATGAACTCACAATGACCTGGAGAATCATAATGGCAGGCCAGTTTTAGCATTTAGGGAACCTAGTAAAAAAGCCAAACATAAAACAAGTGTGGGATTGCACTTTTTTTGCAATTACTTCGCACTTAGAATATTTTTTTCCCGTTTTCTAGTACAAAATATGGTAAAACCAATGATGTCGTTCAAAATTACAACTCATCCTGCAAAAACAAGCCTTCACATTGCCATTTTCACCAAAAAATAACAAATGTATGGCTCTGAGAAGAAGGGGAGCAAAAAGTGAAAATGCAAAACCAAAAATAGCTCTGGTCGTTAAGGGGTTAATATTGATGTGCTAGTAAGGAAGAATGGGTAACTCATGACTTCTGTACTAGGAATTTTACTTCTGACTTCTTTATTAACATTTATTACTGATTCTGGGGCTATTTTATTGTTGGTTGAGGAAATTTGCTTTAGGCCGGAGTCACACTCAACGCATATAAGAAAAAAAAAAAAAAATCGGTCCGATTTTAGCGGCCGAGAATCGCATAAAAATTCTCCGTATGGTGATCTGTATGTAATCCGTTTGCAATGCGATGATGCGACTTCCTTGCATCTAGTATGACATCTGTATGGCATCCAAATGCAATGCGATTTTAACAAGAGCATTTACATACAGCATTTCTCTGTATGTAAAAGCTCATGTTAAAATCGCGTTGTAATAAACAACTGTACACATCGTTTTAAAACCAAATATTCTTCAAAACATATATATATGTATATATATATATATACATATATATATATATATATTAGATTAAAAGCTGCCAAATGATCTGCCGTGTGCAGTGCAGAATAGAATAGGTTATTATAGAATAGATAGAATAGATATATACAGTACACAGAGTAGATGTATATATATATATATATATATATATATATATATATATATATAGACAAACAAAGAAAACCGATCAGCACCTCCTAATGTGAACACGTGCAAGCTGCGAGGACCGCATAATATAGACAAAAAATTCACAGCAGCACATGTGCATGAATCTAATCCATGTGAAAACAAAGAAACATTAAAAACACTCAATTTAGACCAGATTTCTCCAAATTTTTTAAAAAAAATTTTTTTACATTTATTTTTACTTATAGTAATACATGAAAAATGAAGGTTCTGATCTTGCACCCCTTCCATTTGCCTTGCAGGTGCCGCAATCAGCTCTACCAGCCCATAAATTGTAGGTTTTAGCCCAGTAGTGACATGCTTGTCCAAAGCTGCAGGCTTGTGGCCCGAAAGTGGCTTGTAGTGTAGAGCAGGGACCCATCAGAGGGAGGTCATCTTGCCATGGTTGATGGGCATACATGAATTGGCCAATTTATGCGCTAAGAACCTTCATTTTTCATCTATTACTGTAAGTAAAAAAAATTTAAAAAAAATTTGGAGAAATCTGGTCTAAATTGAGTGTTTTTAATGTTTCTGTGTTTTCATATGGCCTAGATTCATGCACATGTGCTGCTGTGAATTTTTTGTCTACATTATGCGGTCCTCGCAGCTTGCACGTGTTCACATTAGGAGGTGCTGATCGGTTTTTCTTGTTTGTCTAAATATCTGGATGTTGGCTGCATCCAGGACTGATCTTGCACCCCTCCCATTGGCCTTGCAGGTGCCGCAATCAGCTCTACCAGCCCATAAATTGTAGGTCTTAGCCCAGTAGTGACATGTTTGTATAAAGCTGCAGGCTTGTGTCCCGGAAGTGGCTTGTAGTGTAGAGCAGGGACCCATCAGAGGGAGGTCACCTTGCCGTGGTTGATGGGCATACATGAATTGGCCAATTTATGAGCTAAAAACCTTCATTTTTCATCTATTACAGTAAGTAAAAAAAAATTAAAAAAAATTTGGAGAAATCTGGTCTAAATTGAGTGTTTTTAATGTTTCTGTGTTTTCACATGGCCTAGATTCATGCACATGTGCTGCTGTGAATTTTTTGTCTATATATATATATATATATATATACATATATATATATATATATATATATAGATGAGTGACACACACATATATATATATATATAAAACCAAAAAGACAGCACTCCAAAAGTGAGGTAGATATGTGCATTTACTCAAGCCAACATGGCGTGGCAACATTTCGGCTCACAATGAGCCCTTCTCAAGCACCCTATGTGTCATTGATCGTGCTGTTCCTATTTTTTTCCTATATATATCTATATATATATATAGATATATATATATATAGATATATATATATATTTCATACAGGGATAAATAGAAGAATAGCCGGTAATTCATTTGTCGGCTTCTGTAAAATCACTGCAGGAGCTGACAAGATAGGAGACATGGTTTACATACATTAAAACCATGCAGAATAGTTAGATATATAGATGTCAGTGACCAATACCATTAGTATAGTGTGTGTGTAAATTAAGGGACATGTATTTATTTAATAAAATCTTCTTTTGGTGGAAAAAAATGGCATGGTCTCCTGCGCAATTTTGCAAGCCAGAAAGGGAAAGCCAGCGACTGGGTGCAGATATTAATAGCCTAGGAAAGGACCATGGTTATTGGCCCCACCCGGAAATAAATATCTGCTTCCAGCCACCCTAGTAAAGTTTAATCTCTAAGATGCGTCAATTCCGGCACTTAGCCTCTCTCTTCCCACTGCCTTGTAGCAGTGGCATATGGGGTAATAGTTGGGGAATTGATGTCACCTTTGTATTGTAAGGTGACATCAAGCCCAGTTTAGTAATGGAGAGGTGTCAATAAGACACCTCTCCATTACTAATCCTATAGTTGGTAATGGGTTAAATAAAGACACAGCCAGAATAAACTCTTTTAAAGAAATCAAACACCACACAGTTTTCCCATCTTTATTTTCCACCTAATTCCTGAGACGCCCTCATTCTCCTGGAATAAAAAAAAAAGTCAACAATATACCATACCTGTCCATCATTCTGTCCCACACCATAATCCATATCTTGGGGATATACAGTTTACAACCAGGAGCGGTACTAGGATGCAACTGCCCCGGCTGTAAACTACTGGTGAATGAATGAGATGCTGTCAGCGCAGCATCAGTGACTAGCGGTGACATCACTGATGCTGCACTACGTCACTGATGCTGCACTACCTCACAGCCTGACTCTTGAGCGTGGGAAAATGAACTGGCTATGAGGCAGCACCGCATTAGTCATCGGTAGTCACTGATGCTGCGTTGGCAGCATTTCATTCATTCAACAGGAGTTTACAGCTGGGGCGGTTGCATCTTAGCATCGCTCCTGCTTGTAAATTTTATATCCACCAGATATGGATTAAAGCATGGGACAGAACGATGGACAGGTACAGTGCCTACAAGTAGTATTCAACCCCCTGCAGATTTAGCTGGTTTGATAAGATGCAAATAAGTTAGAGCCTTCAAACTGCAAATGAGAGTAGGATTTATTAACAGAAGCATAAATCTTACAAAACAAAAAGTTATGTTGCTCAGTTGAATTTTAATAAATTTTAAACATAAAAGTGTGGGTCAATTATTATACAACCCCTATGTTTAATATTTTGTGGAATAACCCTTGTTTGCAATTACAGCTAATAATCGTCTTTTATAAGACCTGATCAGGCCGGCACAGGTCTGTGGCGTTATCTTGGCCCACTCCTCCATGCAGATCTTCTCCAAGTTATCTAGGTTCTTTGGGTGTCTCATGTGGACTTTAATCTTGAGCTCCTTCCACAAGTTTTCAATTGGGTTAAGGTCAGGAGACTGACTAGGCCACTCCAACACCTTGACTTTTTCCCTCTTGAACCAAGCCTTGGTTTTCTTGGCTGTGTGCTTTGGGTCGTTGTCTTGTTGGAAGATGATATTACGACCCATCTTAAGATCCTTGATGGAGGAGCTGAGGTTCTTGTTCAAAATCTCCAGGTAGGCCGTGCTATCCATCCTCCCATGGATGCGGACCAGATGGCCAGGCCCCTTGGCTGAGAAAATGCCCCACAGCATGATGCTGCCACCACCATGCTTGACTGTAGGGATGGTATTCTTGGGGTCGTATGCAGTGCCATCCAGTCTCCAAACGTCACGTGTGTGGTTGGCACCAAAGATCTCGATCTTGGTCTCATCAGACCATAGAACCTTGAACCAGTCTGTCTCAGAGTCCTCCAAGTGATCATGAGCAAACTGTAGACGAGCCTTGACATGACGCTTTGAAAGTAAAGGTACCTTATGGGCTCGTCTGGAACGGAGACCATTGCTGTGGAGTACGTTACTTATGGTATTGACTGAAACCAATGTCCCCACTGCCATGAGATCTTCCCGGAGCTCCTTCCTTGTTGTCCTTGGGTTAGCCTTGACTCTTCGGACAAGCCTGGCCTCGGCACGGGAGGAAACTTTCAAAGGCTGTCCAGGCCGTGGAAGGCTAACAGTAGTTCCATAAGCCTTCCACTTACGGATGATGCTCCCAACAGTGGAGACAGGTAGGGCCAACTCCTTGGAAAGGGTTTTGTACCCCTTGCCAGCCTTGTGACCCTCCACGATCTTGTCTCTAATGGCCTTGGAATGCTCCTTTGTCTTTCCCATGTTGACCATGTATGAGTGCTGTTCACAAGTTTGGGGAGGGTCTTAAATAGTCAGAAAAGGCTGGCAAAAGAGATCATTAATCCAAACATGTGAAGCTCATTATTCTTGGTGCCTGAACTACTTCTTAATACTTTAGGGGGACCAAACAGAATTCTTGTGGTTTGAGGGGTTGAATAATAAATGACACTCTGAATTAACTTTTAACGTTTTAAAAAAAAAAAAAAAAAAAATTAACCCCTCTCTGACATTAGACGTACTATCCCGTCCATAAAACCCGTGCCATTCTGCCCATGGACGGGATAGTACGTCATAGGCGATCAGCTGCGCTCCTGGGGGAGCGATCAGCTACGCTCCTGGGGGGAGCGCACCCGTGACTGTGTGTCAGGAGCGGTCACGGACCGCTCCCGGCACATTAACCCCTAGCACACCGCGATCAAACATGATCGCGGTGAACTGGGGGCACAGGGGAGGATCGCGCAGGGTGGGGGCTCCCTGCGCGCCCCCCTGAGACCCTCAGACCAGCGCGATGTGATCGCGCTGTTCTGAGGGCTTCCTCCCTCCCAGGACCCGGATCCAAGATGGCGCCGGGGTCCTGGAGGGAGGCGGCTTCCTCAGTGCCTGCTGAGAGCAGGCACTGAGAAGCCTGCTGCACTGCCTGAGCGATCGCTGGTGTGACAGTGTGCTGTGCACACTGTCACACCAGCGATTTGATAAAATACAGTGATGTCCCACCCTGGGACAAAGTAAAAAAGTTAAAAAAATAAAAATAAACATATTATAAAAAAAAATCCAAAATAAATAAAAAAAAAAACAATATTCCCCAATAAATTCATTTCTTCCTGTAAATAAAAAAACCAAAACAATAAAAGTACACATATTTGGTATCGCCGCGTCCGTAACGACCCCCCTATAAAACTGTCCCACTAGTTAACCCCTTTAGTGAACCCCTTAAAAAAAAAAAAAAAACGAAGCAAAAATCAATGCTTTATCATCATACCGCCGAACAAAAAGTGGAATAACGCGCGATCAAAAAGACCGATATAAAAAAACATGGTACCGCTGAAAACGTCATCTTGTCCCGCAAAAAATGAGCCGCCATACAGCATCATCAGCGAAAAAATAAAAAAGTTATAGCTTGCAGAATAAAGCGATGCAAAAATAATTATTTTTTATATAAAATTGTTTTTATTCTATAAAAGCGCCAAAACATAAAAAAATGATATCAATGAGGTATCGCCATAATCGTACTGACCCGAAGAATAAAACTTCTTTATCAATTTTACCACACGTGGAACAATAAAAACGCCTCCCCCAAAAGAAATTCATGAATTGCTGATTTTTGTTCATTCTAACCTCCCAAAAATCGAAATAAAAAGCGATCAAAAAATGTCACGTGCTCAAAAATGGTACAAATAAAAACGTCAACTCGTCCCGCAAAAAATAAGACCTCACATGACTCTGTGGGCCAAAATATGCAAAAATTATAGCTCTCAAAATGTGGCGATGCAAAAAACTATTTTTGCAATAAAAAGCGTCTTTTAGCGTGTGACAGCTGCCAATCATAAAAACCCGCTATAAATAGTAAATCAAACCCCCCTTTATCACCCCCTTAGTTAGGGAAAAATAATAAAATTAAAAAAATGTATTTATTTCCATTTTCCCATTAGGGTTAGGGTTAGGGTTGCGGCTAAAGTTAGGGTTAGGGTTGGCGCTAAAGTTAGGATTAGGGTTAGGGTTGGGATTAGGGGTGTGTTAGGGTTAGGTTTGTGGTTAGGGTTGGGACTAGGGTTAGGGGTGTGTTGGGGTTAGGGTTGGAGTTAGAATTGGGGGGTTTCCGCTGTTTAGGCACATCAGGGGCTCTTCAAATGTGACATGGCGTCTGATCTCAATTCCAGCCAATTCTGCGTTGAAAAAGTCAAACGGTGCTCCTTCACTTCTGAGCTCTGCCATGCGTCCAAACAGTAGTTTATCCCCACATATGGGGTATCAGCGTACTCTGGACCCCAAGAGTTATTGTGCAATTTGTCCTATTTCTTCTGTTACCCTTGGGAAAATAAAAAACTGGGGGCAAAAATATCATTTTTGTACAAAAAAAATTATTTTTTTGTTTTTACGGCTGTACATTATAAACTTCTGTGAAGCACTTGGGGCTTCATAGCGCTCACCACACACCTAGATAAGTTCCTTGTGGGGTCTATTTTCCAAAATGGGGTCACTTGTTGGGGATTTCCACTGTTTAGGTGCATCAGGGGCTCTCCAAATGCGACATGACGCCCCCAGACCATTCCATCAAAGTCTGCAATCCAAAACGTCACTACTTCCCTTCCGAGCCCCAACGTGTACCCATACAGTAGTTTACTCCCACATATTGGGTATCAGCGTACTCAGGACAAATTGGGCAACAACTTTTGGGGTCCAATTTCTCCTGTTACCCTTGTAAAAATAAAATTGGGGCGAAAAAATCATTTTCGCACAAAAAAAAAGATTTTTTATTTTTACGGCTGTGCGTTATAAACTTCTGTGAAGCACTTCGGGGTTCAAAGTGCTCACCACACATCTAGATAAGTTCCTTGTGGGGTCTATTTTCCAAAATGGGGTCACTTGTGGGGGGTTTCCACTGTTTAGGCGCATCAGGGACTCTCCAAATGCGACATGACGCACCAAGACCATTCCATCAAAGTCTGCAATCCAAAACGTCACTACTTCCCTTCCGAGCCCTGACGTGCGCCCATACAGTAGTTTTCTCCCACATATTGGGTATCAGCGTACTCAGGACAAATTGGACAACAACTTTTGGGGTCCAATTTCTCCTGTTACCCTTGTGAAAATAAAATATTGGGGGCAAAAAAATCATTTTTGTAAAAAAAAAAAGATTTTTTATTTTTACGGCTGTGCGTTATAAACTTCTGTGAAGCACTTCGGGGTTCAAAGTGCTCACCACACATCTAGATAAGTTCCTTGTGGGGTCTATTTGCCAAAATGGGGTCACTTGTGGGGGTTTCCACTGTTTAGGTGCATCAGGGGCTCTCCAAATGTGACATGACGCCTCCAGACCATTCCATCAAAGTCTGCAATCCAAAACGTCACTACTTCCCTTCCGAGCCCCGACGTGTGCCCATACAGTAGTTTTCGCCCACATATTGGGTATCAGTGTACTCAGGACAAATTGGACAACAACTTTTGGGTTCCAATTTCTTCTGTTACCCTTGTGAAAATAAAATATTGGGGGCGAAAAAATCATTTTTGTAAAAAAAAAAAAAGATTTTTTATTTTACGGCTGTACGTTATAAACTTTAGTGAAACACCTGGGGGTTCAAAGTTCTCACCACACATCTAGATAAGTTCCTTGAGGGGTCTAGTTTCCAAAATGGTGTCATTTATGGGGGTTTCCACTGTTTAGGCAGATCAGGAGCTCTCCAAACACGACATGGCGTCCAGCCAATTCTGCGTTGAAAAAGTCCAAACTCTGCCATGCACCCAAACAGTGGTTTACCCCCACATATGGGGTATCAGCGCACTCAGGACAAATTGCACAATAACTTTTGGAGTCTTGTTACCCTTGGAAAATAAAAATTGGGGTGAAAAGATCATTTTTGTGGAAAAAATATGATTTTTAAATTTTACGGCTCTACGTTATAAACTTGTGTGAAGCACTTGGGGGTTCAAATTACTCATCAAAAATCTAGATAAGTTCCTTAGGGGGTCTAGTTTCCCAAATGCGGTCATTTGTGGGGGGTTTCCACTGTTTAGGCACATCAGGGACTCTCCAAATGCAACATGGCATCCAAACTCAATTCCAGCCAATTTTGGTTGGAAAAAGTCAAATGTGCTCCTTCCATTCCGAGCTCTGCCATGCGCCCAAACAGTGGTTCCCCCCACATATGGGGTATCAGCGTACTCAGGACAAATTGTACAACAACTTATGTGGTCCAATTTCTCCTGTTACCCTTGGGAAAATAAAAAATTAGTGACTAAAAGATAATTTTTGTGGGAAAAAATAGGATTTTTTATTTTCATGCCCGGGCATTATAAACTTGTGTGAAGCACTTGGGGGGTTCAAAGTGCTCACCAAAGATCTAGATAAGTTCCTTAGGGGGTCTAGTTTCCAAAATGGGGTCACTTGTGGGGGGTTTCCACTGTTTAGGCTCATCTGGGGCACTGCAAACGGAACATGAACCCCATTAACGTCTGCATTCCAAAACGTTACTACTTCCTTTCCAAGCCCTGCCGTGCGCCCAAACAGTTTCCCCCCCCACATATGGGGTATCAGCGTACTCAGGACAAATTGGACAACAACTTTTGGGGTCCAATTTCCTTGGGAAAATTCAAAAATTTGGGACTAAAAAATCATTTTTGTGGAAAATTGATTTTTTTTTTTTCACACCCAGGCTTTATAAACTTTTGTGAAACACTTGAGGGTTCAAAGTGCTCACAACAGATCTAGATAAGTACCTTAGGGGGTCTAGTTTCCAAAATGGTGTCACTTGTGGGGGGTTTCCACTGTTTAGGCGCATCAGGGGCTCTCCAAACGCGACATGGCATCCAATCTAAATTCCAGCCAATTTTAGTTTGAAAAAGTCAAACGTCGCTCCTTCCCTTACGAGCTCTGCCGTGTGCCCAAACAGTGGTTTTCCCCCACATATGGGGTATTGGTGTACTCAGGAGAAATTGCATAACAATCTTATCTGTCCATTTTCTCCTTTTACCCTTGTAAAAATAAAAAAAAAGTTTGTAAAAGATAATTTTTGTGGCTAAAAAGTAAAATATTCATTTTTTCCTTCCACGTTGCTTTAGTTACTGTGAAGCACCTGAAGGGTTAATAAACTTCTTGAATGTGGTTTTGAGTACCTTGAGGGGTGCAGTTTTTAGAATGGTGTCACTTTTGGGTATTTTCTGCCATATAGACCCCTCAAAGTGACTTCAAATGTGAGGTGGTCCCTAAAAAAAATGGCTTTGTAAATTTTGCTGTAAAAATGAGAAATCGCTGGTCAACTTTTAACCCTTATAACTTCCTAACAAAAAAAAATTTTGGTTCCAAAATTGTGCTGATGTAAAGTAGACATGTGGGAAATGTTATTTCTTAACTATTTTGTGTGATATATTTCTCTGTTTTAAGGGAATAAAAATTCAAAGTTTGAAAATTGCAAAATTTTAAAAATTTTCGTCATATTTGCGTTTTTTTAAAAATAAACGCAAGTTATATCGAAGAAATTTTACCACTAACATGAAGTACAATATGTCACGAGAAAACATTCTCAGAATCGCGAAGATCCGTTGAAGCGTTCCAGAGTTATAACCTCATAAAGAGACAGTGGTCAGAATTGTAAAAATTGGCCCGGTCATTAACGTGCAAACCACCCTTGGGGGTGAAGGGGTTAAAACAAAAATTTTTGCTGCAGTGCATTTCCCACTTCCAGGCTGATCTACAGTACAAATGTCACAATGCCAAGTTAATTCCGCATGTGTCAACCAGCTAAATCTGCAGGGGGTTGAATACTACTTGTAGGCACTGTATGGTATATTGTTGATTTTTTTTTTTTTTTATTACAGGAGTACGAGGGCGTCACAGGAATTAGGTGTACAATAAAGATGGGAAAACTGTGTTGTGTTTGATTTCATTAAAAGACTTTATTCTGGCTGTGTCTTTATTTAACCCATTACCAACTATAGGATTAGCAATGGAGAGGTGTCTTATTGACACTTTTCCATTACTAAGCCGGGCTTGATGTCACCCTACATTACAAAGGTGACATCAACCCTCCAACTATTACCCCATATGCCCCCACTACAAGGCAGTGGGCACTATATGCCAGAATTGGAGCATTTTAGAGATGCCCCTTTTCTGGGGTGGCTTTTTGTTTTTATCTGGGGGGCCAATAACCATGGTCCCTTCTTAGGCTATTAATATCTGCCCCCAGTCTCTGGCTTTCCCTCTCTGGCTTGGAAAATTGAGCGGGAGCACATGCCATTTTTTTCCCCGAAAATAATATTTTATTAATTACATACATGTCTCCTAATTTACACACACACTATACTAATGGTATTGGTCACGGACATCTATATATCTAACTATTCTGCATGGATTTACTGTATGTAAAACATGTCTCCTATCCTGTCAGCTCCTGCAGTGATTTTACAGAAGCCGACAAATGAATTACCGGCTATTCTTCTATCTCTGTATGAAATATAGACATTATATATATATATATATATATATATATATATATATATACAGTACAGAACAAAAGTTAGGACACACCTTCTCATTTAAAGATTTTTCTGCATTTTCATGACTATGAAAATTGTACATTTACACTGAAGGCATCAAAACTATGAATTAACACATGTGGAATTATATACTTAACAAAAAAGTGTGTAACAACTGAAATTATGTCTTATATTCTAGGTTCTTCAAAGTAGCTGCCTTTTCTTTGATGACTGCTTTGCACACTCTTGGAATTCTCATGATGAGCTTCGAGAGGTAGTCACCAGGAATGGTTTTCACTTCACAGGTGTGCCCTGTCAGGTTTAAAAAGTGGGATTTCTGTCCTTATAAATGGGTTTGGGACCATCAGTTGTGTTGTGCAGAAGTCTGGTGGATACACAGCTGATAGTCCTACTGAATAGACTGTTGCAAAAACCATCAAGCGCTACAAAGAAACTGGCTCACATGAGGACCGCCCCAGGAAAGGAAGACCAAGAGTCACCTCTGCTTTTGAGGATAAGATTATCCGAGTCACCAGCCTCAGAAATCGCAGGTTTACAGCAGCTCAGATTAGAGACCAGGTCAATGCCACACAGAGTTTTAGCAGCAGGCCCATCTCTACAACAACTGTTAAGAGGAGACTTTGTGCAGCAGGCCTTCATGGTAAAATAGCTTCTAGGAAACCACTGCTAAGGACAGGCAACAAGCAGAAGAGACTTGTTTGGGCTAAAGAACACAAGGAATGGACATTAGACCAGTGGAAATCTGTGCTTTGGTCTGATGAGTCCAAATTTGAGATCTTTGGTTCCAACCACCGTGTCTTTGTGCGACACAGAAAAGGTGAACGGATGGACTCTACATGCCTGGTTCCCACCGTGAAGCATGGAGGAGGAGGTGTGATGGTGTGGGGGTGCTTTGCTGGTGACACTGTTGGGGATTTATTCAAAATTGAAGGCATACTGAAGCAGCATGGCTACCACAGCATCTTTCAGCGGCATGATATTCCATGCGTTTAGTTGGACCATCATTTATTTTTCAACAGGACAATGACCCCAAACACTCCTCCAGGCTGTGTAAGGGCTATTTGACCAAGAAGGAGAGTTATGGGGTGCTACGCCAGATGACCTGTCCGCCACAGTCACCAGACCTGAACCCAATCGAGATGGTTTGGGGTGAGCAGGACCGCAGAGTGAAGTCAAAAGGGCCAACAAGTGCTAAGCATCTCTGGGAATCCTTCAAGATTGTTGGAAGACCATTTCTGGTGACTACCTCTTGAAGCTCATCAAGAGAATGCCAAGAGTGTGCAAAACAGTCATCAAAGCAAAAGGTGGCTACTTTGAAAAACCTAGAATATAAGACATAATTTCAGTTGTTACACACTTTTTTGTTTCATAGTCATGACAATACAGAAAAATCTTTAAATGAGAAGGTGTGTCCAAACTTTTGGTATGTACTGTATATGTGTGTATTAGTGTTGAGCGATATTGCTCGATATCTAAAAATATCGTATCGAAATTGTATCGCCGATAGCACTAAATATCGTCGATATCCGATTTCGATACCGGAAGTCCCATGTAAGTCTATGGGAACAAAATATCGCAACAAAAAAAACCCTTTCTTTCGTTGTAAACACAAAATATACACACATAGAATACATATATATATATATATACATGTCATTGTGACATATATATATACATATATTTATAGTTTATACACTTCTACATAGTAAAATCGACTCTAATTCAATTGCCGGGTAAAGACGTGACATACCCCATAGAAGTCGACGGGCTCGGTGCCGAGTACCCCGAAAACCTCTGGCTCTGTGCGACTCAACTTGGGCGTCACGAACAGGATTCTGTAGCTCGCTATAAGCGAGTCCTGTGTGCCTGAATTGCACTGGTTTTGTGCTTGAGAATTGCTAAAATCATCAGAGAATGTATTTGCCATTTTTCCGCCATATCTGCGTCACGACGAGGCACTGGTGAAGAAGAAGGGCGTGCTCTTCGTGGGTGTCACTCACTCAGTGGCGTGAAAACGATGGCCGCCCACTGTAAATGGTACTGCAATGTAACATCGTGCCCCACAGCTCTGGAGTTCCGCCTCCTCATCCTCCTCAGTGTGCGGAAACTAACACGAAGGTCCCGCCTCCCTACAAAAGAGGGGCCCTCTCCAGATATGACACATGTGACTTGGCAGAGATGGCTAATGGACACGACGAGCAGAAGTGGGAAGGGATGGAGCAGTCAGAGCTCTCCCCCCACGGAAGCGACCCGATCGCCACAGAATCACCGTTGGGCGCCCGGCCTGTAAACCCTCCTACGCTGCAAGAAGCGGCGGATACCCTAAGAGGCCTGGCCCGGCACCGGGAGGAGGTCGCCAGGATGGAAGCCAGCTGGCGTGCCCTAAAACTAAACTTGGAGCGGCGCCAATCCCTCTTACCTGAAGTGTCTGTACCGGAAGGTGAGGCACCCGTTCTAGTAGAGGAGTCCTTGCAATGTGATCCGGTTGACGTTGTCGCAGTGGAGGCACCCGTTCCTGCAAAAACCGCAGCACCGTCAGCAGCACCCCAGATCCCGCTGTCTGCCCCCGTCGCTGAGACAGAAGAAGCGACACCCGTCCTCATGGAGGAGGCCGCGCAGGCACCAGAGCACTACCTGCCTGTACCGGAGCCCCGACTGTCATCTGATTTAGAGCCGTCTGCTTCCTCCGCAGGGGAGCGCCGCCAGGACTGGGGGGCGACAGGAGAGCTGCCGCAAACCGGACACTGTAAGCTGCAGTGGAGTGGTGGAGACATGGAGCAGCTGGTGGAGGAGAATTTCAACCGGCGTCAGGAGGAAGAGTGGAGACGTTGGGAGCGGGAAGCAGAGCGACAAAGGGAGCAGCGAGAAACCCTAAAACTTCGCCAACGTCACCTGGAGAAGGACCGGGCAGATAAGGACCGGATGAGAAAGGATAAAGGAACCCTGAGTGAGCCGCGGCGTAAGGGTGCAGTACAGAGCTTTAAATTGAAAGGTGGTTGGGGCTTCATCAAGGAGCCTGGACTTTATTTAGAAGTCTTTGTGACCCGGCGGGATGTGGAGGCTCACCTCCCAGAAGGACACCCGGGGAGGGACCTGTTGCCAGGAGACTTGGTGACTTACACCCGACACTGGGGTTACAATGGGTGGTACGCCCTAAATGTTACCAGGTGCGACCCCTACTCCCCAGTGTGTCAGGAACCTGTGAGACCCTCGAAGCCTTCAGCCTCCCACATCCAGGCCTCTGCAAAAGTGCCCACCCCACGCCGTAAATCTCCCCAGCCTCCCTCAGTGGTCTCCTCAGCAGCCCCAGCTATGGACATGATAAGTATAGCTGGCCCGTACCCGGCGCCTGTTAGGCACCCTGGGGTTCGTACAGTCTGGGACATAGGGCTCCAGACCCGGAGGGAGATGAAAGAGGTGGCCACACAGACCCAGATAGCGGGTCACGATGTCACTGTACAGGCCACACGACGTCATCAGGTCCTGGTGGTCCTTGGTGCCTCGGATGTTTGGCAATCTCAAGAAGAGTACCAGGTGGTACCTGGAAGAGGCCAGCCAAAGAAGTCTAAATAACCCGGACAGGGTCCCTGTATGTAAATAGTTAACTTGTTTATGTACCCGGACGGGTGAATGTTCCTAAAAAAGTTTTTTAATTTAATAAAAAAAAAAAAAACACAGTTTTCATTTCTTTTATTACTGTCTCATCCTGCGACGCCATCGATCTCCTGTAAAAAAATGAAAAAAAAAAAAAAGTATACCACCTGACCGACGCAGTCCATAGTAATGAGTGTCATCCCGGCGCAGCACAGCTGATTACCTGCTTCCCCGGCGGTGACGTCATCGGACTGGTTTACGGCCGGGATTACCCTGCAGTCACTGCAGTTATCGCGAAAAACTGCATGTGACCGCCAGGGAGAAGATAATGGCGGCCATCAAGCAGTCCAGGACGTGACCGCCGGAGATCTTCTGCCAGGTAAGTGCCGCTGACTCCTGACAGACCCGACCGACGGACACTCACAGTGACAGTGACAAATCCGATTCCGGTATTCGATAAGACGAAAATATCGAAACGAATTATCGAAAGGCCGATAGAGCTAATATCGGCCGATAGCCGATATTTGCATTATCGTATCGCTCAACACTAGTGTGTATATATATATATATATATATATATATATATATCAGTGACACACATATATATACAGCTCTGGCAAAAATTAAGAGAACACTGCAAAATTTTTAGTTGGCTTGATTTTTCTCTTTGTAGGTATATTTTTGAGTAAAATGTAAATTGCTCTTTTATTCTATAATCTACTGAGAACATGTCTCCGAATTTCCAAGCAATACATTTTGTATTTATTTTGAGAAAATGAGAAATATTCAAAATAACAAAAAATGCAGTGCTTGCAGATCTCAAATAATGCTAAGAAAACAAGTTCATAATCATTTAGAAACAACAATACTTAAGTTTTAACTCAGGAAGACTTCAGAAATCAATATTTTGTGTAATAACCATGATTTTTAATCACAGCTTTCATGCGTCTTGACATGTTTTCCACCAGTCTTTCACACTGCTTTTGGGTGACTTTATGCCGCTCCTGGTGTACAAAATTTAAGCAGTTCTTTGATTGATGGCTTGTGACTATCCATCTTCTTCTTGATTACATTCCAGAGGTTTTCAATGGGGTTGAGGTCTGGAGATTGGGCTGGCCGTGACAGGGATTTGATGTGGTGGTCCTTCATCCACACGTTGATTGACCTAGTTGTGTGGCATGGCGCATTGTCCTGCTGGAAAAACAGTCCTCAGAGTTGGGGAACATTGCCTGAGCAGAAAGAATCAAACTGTTTTTGCAGGATAACCTATTGTAGACTGTTCAGGGGGTTTAGCTCCGGGATCGCCGTCTCGGGTAGACGGAGTGGCATAAAGAGTCCAATCACAGACAGCAGCACTGGTGTAAACTGGCCGCAGCCAGCTTTATTGAAAGTCCACAGCAATACATATAAATCAAACCATAAAATAAAATCCTAAGCCTGTCAGGCTGCTAGCTAAACACAGTCAGTTACCTCACTACCGTGAACTAGGCTCTAGCAGCCTGGCCACAACAACACAAATTTATAATTACCAGGGATGGGCTTGCAGGAGACTCCAGCAGCGTCTGAAGCCAGATTCAGACTGAGAGCTCTGTCTGTGTAACTCTACCACCTATTTCTGGCTGCTTAATTAGGCAGCTGTGTGTACTCAGGGTTGAGCTGCAAGCCTGTACTGGATGGGGAGTGGAGTGAACGTAGTACTGCCATCCTACCTTCACTCCTATATTCCTTATGCGACCTTGCTAAGAAACCTGGGAGAGATATACACCCCGTCCAGTACGCACCCCTTCACTGTCTTACACTTGTATGCAGCTTGATTCATATGTCCTTCGCAAAGATTAACCTGCCCAATTCCAGTCTTGCTGAAGCATAGCCAGATCATCACCGATCCTCCACCAAATTTCACAGTGGATGCAAAACACTGTGGCTTGTACGCCTCTCCAGGTCTCCTTCTAACATTAGACAACCAGGTGTTGGGCAAAGCTGAAAATTAGACTCATTAGAAAAGATTACCTTACTCCAGTCCTCTATGGTCCAATCCTTATGGTCTTTGGCAAATTTCAGCCTGGCTCTCCTTTGCTTCTCATTGATGAAAGGCTTTTTCTAGCGTTACATGACTTCAGCCCTGCTTCTAGGACCCTGTTACGAACTGCTCTTGCTGTGCACTTCACCCCAGCTGCCATTTTCCATTCCTTTTGTAGGTCACTTGATGTCATCCTGTGGTTGCTGAGTGACATTCGAATAAGATGACGGTCATCCAGGTCAGTGGAGAGTAGTTTTCGCCCTCTACCGGTCTGTAGCTTTGTAGTTCCAAATGTCTGCTGCTTGACCTTGTTGCAATGGACTGCCATCTTAGAAATTTTAAGGATGGAGGCAACTTGACACTCACTGTATTTCTCTTCTAATAAAGCCAGAGTTGAGCCCTTCTTTTCCTCACTCAAGACTTTTCAACTCCTTTGGCATGGTTAAAAGTTATTTTTTCATTCCTATTACTTTTGGGATATTACTAGCACTTGTTGTGCCATCCAGCTTGTCCTATTGCAAGAGGATTGTGAACACCACAGCAGTGTTTTTATACTTTCCCTCGTTAAATATGATTTGGTTCAGGTGATCACCTAATCAGAAGCACATTAAGTAGAATGAGTTGTACTCTGTCTGTAAAAGTCAACTAACACTGGAATGGAATGGCTGTCAGACATGTAGAGAAGCTGATTTTTATAAAACTGTGCAGCGGTCTCTTAATTTTTGCCAGAGCTGTATAGATATACACCTATTCTATGCCTATATATCTATTCTAACCTGTCAGTGTGATTTTACTGTACACCGCAAATGAATTGCCGGCTTTTCAAAGGACATCCGGTGCGTATTTCTTGCAAGTCACATGGATGGTCCGTGTGGTGTGAGATTTTTTTTCTCGCACCCATAGACTTGCATTGGCGACTTCGGCCGATATACTCTGCAAATCGCAGTATGCTGCAATTTCACTTGCATCTCTAATATGGTCAAGATAAAGAACGATGATGGGAGCTGCCCCATAGATTAACAGCGGTCCGAGTGCTATGTGATGTTTTATCACATAGCACTCCTCCGTATTCCTCTCTAGTGTGACTCCGGCCTTAGTGAAACTCTCCATAATGGTTAATTTTGAGTAATTTCCAAGTTATCACAGGCTTTTTGTTTGTAAAAGGTATGTTACAAAGCTTGCTCCCCGCATAGACCAACTGTCATGGGTGCATCGCCACGAAGATCGTCGCGATTGCACATTCTGACTTCTCACAGCTGAGCTGCTGTTTCTTTGTTTTTTTGGTAATGAGAGAGTTAATTTTTCCTAGCTCTTTGCTAAGGCTAGGTGCAGCCTCGCCCGGCTGCTTTTGATTATGTTCTAATTAGTTTCCTTTATATTTCTGCCAGTCTGGGTGTTAGACGCCGGTGAAAGCATTCATGTAGTTTAGCAGACTGGATCGGTTCTGAGAATACTTAAGCTAAGAGCTCCTTAGTTGTTTTTACTCTTACAGCTTATAGTTTTTCTCTGAGACCTTAGGTGTTCCTACTGTGTGTGAGTGTTGTATGTAAGACTTTATTTACGTTATTTCTTGTCTTTCTTGTATGTCTTTCTGTTCATTAACCGTTACCTGTTCATTCCCTTTGGTGGTATTCAGGGTCCTTCTTAGGACTAGAATACAGTTGGCAGGGATTGATAGGAGACAGGGTTTACGCTGGTGGCCTGGACCTCTGTACCTTTAACAGTACCTCCAGGTTGAGGGATTAGTTAGGACCCCAGTTTAGGGTCAGCTTAGACCCCGGTCACCCTCTAGCCGGAGACAGCGTATAACGGATTCCGTTTTGACCCACTGGACATTCTGTCAGGTAAATCTATGTTATCATATATCTATGCGCATGTTATATAGTATGTTGCCCTTTTGATATAGATTTCTGACATCACATATATATATGTATCTGCTATACAGCGTGACACCAACACTAGTGAATAGGTATACATATGTATGCATTTATGAATCTGCTTTCTTTGATTTTCCTAAAAGACTCCTGATTGTTCTCTGTTCAGGATTCTACCAATCTATTTCATCTAGAGCGGTATTTACTCTACTCTTATGGGAGCATTAGAACGTTTTTTGACATATGAAGTTTACCAACTGCAGTTTAATGAGATGTATCCATATGCTTTAGAGACGTCTATAACGATAATGAACTGTTAAGGTGTAGGCTCCATGTTGCTTTTCTTTCGTTTCCTGACACCTCTCTGTCACTAGCCCTACTGGTACTGCTACCACTTAAGGAAAGCATAACGTCTCCAGTTGTTCCTTGCTGTTACCTTGCTATCAGATTGCTACCAGATTTTAGAGGGCACACAATCGACAGAATGGCTAATATTAAATGAAATGCAGATTTAATAAACTCAATTATTTGCAAGACCAAGAATAGAGCATTTTCCTGTATTATAAAACTGACATAGCATTTTTAAAACTAAAATAATAATATTCTTCCTTGTGCATCTTGTTATGTAATATTATATTTTTCTAATGGCTTCTTAAAGGGAATCTGTCACCCCCTGGATGATATTTATCTATTCCTATGAGAATACAGGTAATTGAATCGTTAAACCAGTCTTACCTGTATACCTCATAGCTGTGGTGTATACATTGAGAAATTAATTCATAATCTTTTATTTTAATGATTTTTGTCCATGCTCCATGCTCCTATCACTCTCCCATCAGCATCATACTGTCTGAATTGATCTTCTGCGCCTGTTCCTGTCCTCCTCATCTGACAGTGTGGGAACAGCAGTGCTCTCACCGGCGGTAATAGTCTTACAGCCAATCATAGCCGCTAGTGAGGTTCATGCTGAAACAGCAAGCAAAAACACAGCAAAACTCACCTGCCCAGGTCTTAGAACAGATGCACTACAGGGTGCAGCCAGCCCATAAAGCAAGATGTTAGCTACACAGGTGCAAAATACCAGATCAACAGCCACTCACCACATACCCATTCAGGGAGGGGGTGACTGCCCAGTATACAATTGCACAATGAAGGCTCACATAGGGTACCGTTCACACAAGGTTAATGCATAGTGTCTGGTTCACAGCCTATTAGTCACGCCCTTACTATTCGACTAGGTGGGCTGGCCAGCACACTCTCAATGCATAACAGTGTGAACACCCCTCATGCGAGACCAGACTTGTTTGGGCTTGGCTGCACCCTGAAAAAACAGTGCAAAAAACACACATTTTTGGAGACGTTGAGTCTTTTTTAGTGGCTTTGCTGAATAGTTTAGTGTAGGTACTCGTAAGCGTGAGGACCTTTGGGGCAGGTTACGAGCTTACGTATTTTGGCCAAAATATCAACTAATACCTTACAAAAAAAATTTTGTGTTTTTTGCACTGTTTTTTCAGGGTGCAGCCAAGACCAAGGGAAATAACACAGGGCTATGTAGCCTGCGGTCATTCCGGATGTGTTCCGGATGTGTTCCATGAACACATCCGGATTGACCGCGTGTTCACTAGGGGGTGGGGCTTTGGGCGGAGCAGACTTTCTGCTCCGTCCAAAGCGCTGTGGTTCCGGATCGTGGAACCACAGCCTAAGATAGCTTTAAGATAGTGGCTGAGTGTGAGCAGGTTGCTGGACGCAGTGACAGAAAGGAGGCATGAGAGGCAGAGCAAGGGTTAACAACTTTACTTTTACAGAGGCAAACTCCACTCCAGGGAGTTAAGTAGTTAAATACGGAAAGTAAACAGTTAACTGAAGACTCAAAAGTTTAATGGCAAGGGAAATGCAGAGTCAATAAACAACAGGTAATGTAATGGCAGTTCTTTGGGGGTAACTTATCATATTAGTAGTTCCTCAGGCTGTGGAAGCTGCAATGGAAATGATGATGATGGCGCCACGATGGCTGGTGCAATGCTGATCTGACGAGGTCCTGTGAACAACAACGATCAGTCTTCTGGAGGCAGCGGTCGGTCTCTGGGACCTTCCGCTGAGCATCTGTAAGGGGTATACCGGGACCGTGTGATACTTCACTCCCTTCCTTGATGTAGATATTGCCTTGTATGTAAAATTATATATATTTATCTGTTGCTGCTATGTGTATAGGAATATATGTTATATAAGGTAATGTATCTACTTGTATTTGTAGGGAAAGCATAGTGATGTAGTTAGCCCACTAGAGGGGGGCATTTTAGCACTCTTAAGATAGGACTGTCAATAGTAAACGTAGGAGGGGTTAGCTGTGGATAAGCAGGAGGATTTCTTGGATTATAGTCTGTGGGGCCAGGGCGCCCAGATAGCTTGGGTGGGCTTTAGAGCCTGGGCAGAACAGCAACTCCATAACGTTTAAATGGGAAGCCCAGCCATCCAGGGACAGTGGGCCAGAAGTGCAGCAATACCTATGAGCAAGTTGCTCTATAATGTAGCAGCTCACTGCATGGGCAGATGCCCTCGTGTCTGGAGCAAAACGGAACAGGGAACTCCTAAATGTAGTGAAGCTGAACAGGGAGGACGCTGCAGTGCCGGTCGAGATGATACAATCCGTGTACCAACTGAACGACATGGGGAAGAGCACAGGGAAAGAGAAGGATATGGACTGTACAGAACTCTGTGTTGATGCTGTAACTGATGTGGACGTGCTGCGATTGAATACAAGTAAAGTTCTACGCTTAAAGTTGAAATTGGACTCTGCCTCTTTATGTGCCAGATTAAAGGAAGAAGTGTTCCTGCAACTAAAGGAGGCCTCTGAGTACCAGGCAAGTGAAACAGTGAGACTTTGTGTATGTGATGCGGGTGGCCAGGGTGCGCTACAGCAGACATCTTTGTGAGCCATGACTACTGCCCTGGCTGCCCCTCACACTTTGCGTAGTCGGCAGGATGCTGTCACGCTGTATCACAGATACACATATGATGTCAGTAATCAATACTAAGAGGAACAACATGCAATATAACACATAAATAGGAAATCTCAACATGTACATAAAGTATAGTATTACCTGACATAATATCCGTTGTACTGTGGGTGAATCCTGAAGACGTATAATGCTGTACTCAGGCTGCAGGTGACCGGGGTCTATGCTGACCCTAGCCTGGGGACCTGACTAGTCCCTCAACCTGGAGGTACTGTTAATGGTACAGAGGTCCAGGCCGCCAACGTAACCCTGTCTCCTATAAGTCCCTGACAACTGTAATCTAGTCCTCAGAAGGACCCTGATTACCACACAGGGAATAGGCAGGTTACTGCTTAACAAACAGTACAGACAAACGAGACAGACAGGGGACAAAGCAAACACTGTCTTGCATACAACACTTAAACACAAGGGAACACAAAAGGTCTAGGAGATAAACTATAATCGAGGAGAGGAGAAACCACAAAGGAACTCTTAACTTAAGTCTTCTCATGACCTGATCCAAACTGCTGGTCTGCATGTAAGCTTTCACCGGCATCTAACAAGCAGACTGGCAGGTATATAAAGGAAGCTAATTAGTGCATAATCAAAAGCAGCCGGGCGAGGCTGGACCTAGTCTTAGCAAAGAGCTAGGTAAAATTAACTCCCTCACTACCAAACACAAAGAAACAGCAACTCAGCTGCGAGAAGTCAGAATGTGCAATCGCGACAATCTTCGTGGCGATACACCCATGACAGTACCCCCCCTTCTACGAGGGGCCTCCGGACCCTCAGGGCCAGGTCTGCCCGGGTAAGTTGTGTGGAAGGTCCAAACCAATCGATCTGCGTTAACATCAGACGCAGGGACCCATGTCCTCTCCTCAGGACCATACCCCTTCCAATGAACCAAGTACTGAAGGGACCGGCGATTCAGACGTGAGTCAATGATCTTCGACACTTGAAATTCTAAGTTACCATTGACCACCACTGGAGGAGGAGGTAGAGGTGACGGTATAACTGGTGCCACGTACCTCTTAAGCAACGATTTGTGGAACACATTGTGGATTATAAACGTAGGAGGGAGGTCCAGACGAAATGCCACAGGATTAATTATAGAACTGATCATGTATGGACCGATGAACCTGGGACCCAGTTTCCAGGAGGGAACCTTGAGTTTTATATTCTTGGTAGACAACCATACCAGATCGTTCACACAAAGGTCCGGACCAGACACTCTCCTCCTATCAGCCCTCCGTTTGTAACGGTTCCCCATAGCACTCAGATTATTCAGTACTCCTCTCCAAACTGAAGCAAGTGATGACGAGAATCGTTCCTCCTCAGGAACCCCAGAAGGGCCCCCCCATTGAAAGTACAAAACTGGGGGTGAAAACCATATGCCCCAAAAAATGGGGACTTACCAGTGGACTCGCTCCGCCTATTGTTAAGAGCGAACTCTGCCAGAGGCAAGAAAGAAGACCAGTCCTCCTGGTTCTCTGAGACAAAACACCGAAGATATGTCTCTAGACTCTGATTCAGACGCTCTGTCTGACCATTGGTCTGCGGATGAAAAGCTGAGGAAAATGACAATTGCATCCCCCGACGTGAACAAAATGCCCTCCAGAATTTGGACACAAACTGAGACCCCCTATCTGACACCACATCAGAAGGCAACCCGTGAAGTCTCACAATCTCCCCAATGAACACCTGCGCCAGAGTTTTAGCATTAGGAAGAGCAGGAAGAGCAATGAAATGTGCCATCTTACTGAACCTGCCAACTACAACTAGAATGACAGTCTTCCCTGACGACGGAGGGAGGTCCGTAATGAAGTCCATAGACAGATGAGTCCATGGACGCTCCGGAATTTTCAAAGGCAAGAGGGTCCCAGACGGACGGGTATGAGGGGTCTTAGAACGAGCACAAACTCCACAGGACGCGACAAAAGTTATTACCTCTTTATTTAAGTTAGGCCACCAAAACCGGCGAGAAAGGAGATCCACAGTTGCTTTACTCCCTGGGTGTCCTGCTAAAGCAGAATTATGATGTGCCTCGATAACTTTTTGTCTCAACTGATTAGGAACAAACAGTTTACCTGGAGGTCCTACAGGGGCGTCCCCCTGAGCCTCCAATACCTCCTCCTCAAGCTCCGAGCATACAGCCGACACTACCACTCCCTCCTGAAGGATAGGAACCGGGTCATCCGTTTTCCCGGCCCCTGGGAAACTACGAGATAAGGCATCAGCCTTAACATTTTTTGACCCAGGACGATAAGTGACGACAAAATTGAACCTGGTAAAAAACAACGACCATCTAGCTTGTCTAGAATTCAGACGCTTTGCAGATTCTAAATACAGCAGGTTCTTGTGATCAGTAATAACGGTGACCGGGTGGACTGCCCCCTCCAAAAAATGACGCCACTCCTCAAAAGCCAACTTAATGGCCAAGAGTTCCCTATTGCCGACATCATAATTCCTCTCGGCGGGCGACAATTTCTTGGAGAAGAAAGCGCACGGACGCCATTTACCAGGGGACGGACCTTGGGATAATACTGCACCCACCCCTACGTCAGACGCGTCTACCTCCACAATGAATGGTTGTGATGCATCTGGTTGAATGAGTATGGGGGCCGAAGCAAAACATTTTTTCAAGGATGAAAATGCTTGACAAGCTTTGTCAGACCACCTAGAAAAATCCGTCCCTTTTTTAGTCATGTCAGTGAGAGGTTTGACAACAGATGAGAAATTACGAATAAATTTCCGGTAGTAGTTAGCAAACCCCAGGAAACGCTGCAGTGCCTTAAGATCCTCTGGCCGATCCCATTCAAGCACTGCTCTCACTTTCTCAGGGTCCATACGGAAACCGGAAGCTGACACCAGGAAACCCAAAAATTGAAGTTCCTGTATGGCGAATACACACTTTTCCCATTTGGCGAACAACTTATTATCTCGCAAGATCTGCAACACCTGTCTCACATGCTCCTGATGAGACACAAGATCTGGCGAGTAAATTAAGATGTCATCTAAATAAACGACCACAAACTGCCCCACAAGGTGGCGAAAGATGTCATTAACAAAATGTTGAAACACCGCCGGGGCAGTAGTCAGACCAAAAGGCATGACAAGGTTCTCATAATGTCCTTTCGGAGTGTTAAACGCCGTCTTCCACTCATCCCCCTCCTTTATCCTAATCAGATTATAAGCCCCCTGAGATCCAACTTAGAGAACCATTTGGCGCCCACAATCTGATTGAAGAGATCAGGAATAAGTGGGAGCGGATACGGATCTCGGACCGTAATCCGATTAAGTTCACGGAAATCCAAGCAAGGGCGTAGGCCTCCATCTTTTTTCTTCACAAAGAAGAACCCCGCGGCCACTGGGGAAGATGAAGGTCTAATATGCCCCTTGGCCAGACTTTCCGAAATATAATACTTCATAGCCTGCCTCTCAGGACCAGAAAGGTTATATAACCTAGATTTAGGTAATTTAGCATCAGGAAGCAATTTAATTGAGCAGTCATACACACGATGAGGAGGTAACTCTTGACACCCCTCCTCTGAGAACACATCCTCAAAGTCCTTCAGAAAAGGAGGCAAGGTTCTAGGCACGACTGCACTGATGACCGTTTTCATGCAGTTATTCTTGCAAAATTCACCCCACTGGCTTATCTCTCTGGATTGCCAATTAATCACTGGGTTATGTTTAGCCAACCAAGGAAGTCCCAACACAATAGGAGTAGGAAGACCCTCCAACACATAACAAGACAATTGTTCTTTATGTATTGCCCCTACTCGAAGGTCTATGTTATGAACAGCTTGCACAAAGCTTCCTTGACCGAGAGGTCTGGCGTCAATACAGAATATAGGGATCGGTTTGGCCAATACACTCAGTTGCATACCTTGCACCTGGGCAAACCGAGCGTCCACCAGATTAGCCCCAGACCCACTATCAAGAAGAACAGAAATCCTCTCAACTCTCGTACCAACCACCACCTCCGCAGGTACGAGAAATTGAGACGGACTTAGGGACGAAATACATACTCCCAGGTTGTCGTCCACCACACAACCTGGGATTAACAGTTTTCCGGCGATTTTTTTTGCTCAATGAGGCACGGGATGGACACCCCTCAACAAAATGTCCCTCTTTCCCACAGAAGAAACACCTTCTTGTCTTGCGGCGCACCGCCGATCCCCTCCTACGAAATGATGTCCCTCCCAACTGCATAGGCTCCTCAGAACAGACCAGGGGAACCTTAATATAAGGGACTTTAGTAGTAGGTGGAGTCACAACAGGGGGTGGAGTTACCTTGCACCTTTCCCGAAGCCGTCTATCAATACGAATAGCAAGGGCCATAGCAGCCTCCAGTGACGGAGGAGAATCATACTGAGCCAAAACATCTTTCAATTTGTCAGATAACCCTTGACAAAACAGGCTGCTAAGAGCTGGGTCATTCCACTGAGTATCTGTGGCCCATCTACGGAACTCAGAAGAAAATTCCTCCGCTGGACGATCTCCCTGTTGTATCTTACGTAACTTCATTTCAGCAAGGGAGACCCGATCCGGGTCATCATATACCAGACCCAGGGCAGTAAAAAATCGATCTACTGACTGGAGGGCCGGGGAGCCCGGAGGAAGAGAGAACGCCCAGGATTGAGGGTCCCCTTGTAATAGCGAGATGACAATTCCCACCCTCTGCTCTTCACTCCCCGATGACTGAGGCCGAAGCCAAAAATATAATTTACATGCCTCCCGGAAGGTAAAAAATTTGTCCCGCCCACCAGTGAACCTGTCCGGGAGAGCAACTTTAGGTTCAGACCTGGTTTGCTCCGGGAGAGACAAAACCCTGGACTTAATGTCCTTCAGCTTCATGGATAAACTCTGCAACTGCAGGGCAAACTGGGCAACTGGATCCATGGTAGCTGGGGAGAATCTTTTTATGGCCGGTGAAAATGTCACGCTGTATCACAGATACACATATGATGTCAGTAATCAATACTAAGAGGAACAACATGCAATATAACACATAAATAGGAAATCTCAACATGTACATAAAGTATAGTATTACCTGACATAATATCCGTTGTACTGTGGGTGAATCCTGAAGACGTATAATGCTGTACTCAGGCTGCAGGTGACCGGGGTCTATGCTGACCCTAGCCTGGGGACCTGACTAGTCCCTCAACCTGGAGGTACTGTTAATGGTACAGAGGTCCAGGCCGCCAACGTAACCCTGTCTCCTATAAGTCCCTGACAACTGTAATCTAGTCCTCAGAAGGACCCTGATTACCACACAGGGAATAGGCAGGTTACTGCTTAACAAACAGTACAGACAAACGAGACAGACAGGGGACAAAGCAAACACTGTCTTGCATACAACACTTAAACACAGAGGGAACACAAAAGGTCTAGGAGATAAACTATAATCGAGGAGAGGAGAAACCACAAAGGAACTCTTAACTTAAGTCTTCTCATGACCTGATCCAAACTGCTGGTCTGCATGTAAGCTTTCACCGGCATCTAACAAGCAGACTGGCAGGTATATAAAGGAAGCTAATTAGTGCATAATCAAAAGCAGCCGGGCGAGGCTGGACCTAGTCTTAGCAAAGAGCTAGGTAAAATTAACTCCCTCACTACCAAACACAAAGAAACAGCAACTCAGCTGCGAGAAGTAAGAATGTGCAATCGCGACGATCTTCGTAGCGATACACCCATGACAGATGCTGTAGCCTTGCAAAGTGAGGATGCCTTGAACAATGGAAATACTGATACCCTGGATGTGACTACATTGGACATGATTGAAACTCTGGATATGACTGACACTTTATTTGTGACTAAGATGGCGGCATTGAAGATGATGGAAATTGGTGCCAAAAAGGAGAACGACAACTGTGATCTCACCCTTCGTGGGCGTGACAACTCAGAGTTGGCGTGAAAATCTGTCCGGTGAATCCCCCGCTCAACCCTTGGTGGGAGCACCGGCAAAGTAGAAGATCTCGCCCTATGCTACAGAATACAAATGAGTGGCATGGTCTGAAGTGACCCCCACCTTGGAACGGGTGGGTCCCAGAAGGAAACCCAGCGTGTAGCTGTGCGGTGCCATTACGAGGCACTGCACTAGCAGCGATGCACCACTCCTGTACCCGACACTGCAGGGGCATAGGACACGTGGAGTGGAAGTGGCGGCAGGAAGAGGAGAGAACCTGACCTGGACGACAAAGCGGAGTCGCCTATGAGTCCCAGAGGTGTTGCCTATGAGTCCCTGTGGAGGAGAGCTGCCGACGGCTGCTGGAGCCGGAACACCATCCTCGGCAGCTGGAGCCTCTTCACCCGGACACAGTGACTGCCATGGAGGAGCCCTTGCCAGAAGTGAGGGCCAAGCCGGAACGTCATCTGCGGTAGCCGGAACCTCTACACCCAGAGCCAGGTCCTCAGCATTGTCGGGGACCAGAAAAGTGACTGCCCCAGATGAGCCCGCGCCGGAACTGAAGGCTGAGCTGGAACTTCAGCATCGGGATTCAGAGTGCGCAGCTGTGTCCGTGGAGGGATACAACAGTCGTGGGATGGGCGCAGCCAGGCTGCTGCAACTGGAAGTGGTGAGTGCACCTCATCCCTTGACACCGGAAGGCTGGTCCATGCCCCGACCCCTCACCCCGGAAGCCCCGTCTGTCACTCGACCTCCCATCCCAGGGAGCGAGCCTCTGCGTAGCAGGCCCGCGCTCGGCAGCATTTCAACCCTCGGCCCGTCCCATTCCCATCCACATGTGGAGGGCCCGTTTCCATCCCCCAGGCAGGCCGCCTGGACAGCGGGAGTCATCAAGTGGGAAAAGCAGGGGAAAAAGATCTGGGTGGAGCTTTGCTGATCAGGAGGGGGTGCTATGGCCGGGCACCGCACTTGCGGGCAGTTAGACCTTACAAATATCGACCAGGGATATGGCTTCATACGAGAGGTAGGCACTAATGATAAAATCTATGTGATTGCCACCTTCGTGAAGTTTGGGAGACCCCTGGAAGAAGGGGACTTGGTCTCCTTCTTCAAAGAAGACTGCCCCAGGGGGTATTTTGTGGTGGCAGTGATCTTATGCTCAGAGGAGGACTCATAACTGTATGCAGGTCCGGAGCAGGTTCAGTCGGTTCCTGTTTCCCAGCCACCTCCCAGTTCAGTTCTACCTCAGCCATGTCATGGCCACCTACGACCTCTGCGGCTGCAGAGTTGACATCGGCCTGTGCACGGGCAAGGAGCTCTAAGGAGGACAAAGTGGCACGGGACACGTGCCGTTGAAATTATAAACATTTCTTCTGAAAGGAAAACGTTGTGCTAGTTGCACCTTAGGAAAAATATGTAACGGGATTGTTCCATGTCCCTGTGGGAAAAGGAGCCCTGGAGCACCTCCAGAGCTGGGTGCGTTGAGGCCGGTACGGGCCGAAGTTGCTATTTTTGTTACCCCCCATTTAAGTTTTGTTGCACCTTTTTCCTCTCTTCTGCTAGATGGCAGATCTCTGCTCTGGAACTGCATCACGGACTGTGTGCAACTGTGGCAACAGACTGTTTACAGGACAGACAGCACACAGCAGTAAAGGGCAGTGCTCCATTCAAAGGGAGGGGGATGCTTCCCCCAAGGACTCTTGACCTAACAGAAGGGTCACCTAATTGTTAAATATGTTGTTTCCGGTGTACGGGACCAGAATTTGATGTGATGTGGGGGTTACCTGAAGGACTGTGAGTCATGCACCCCTCAAGGGAGAAAGGACTCTCATGCGTCGGTAAGAAAAAAAAGGACTTTGCTCACGTTGAGCAGTATTTCTACCTCGTTTACTTCCCTGCATGGAGTATTTACATGTCTATAATAAAGTTTCATTAATGAATGGTCAGGGACAGCCATTGTTAAAGGGAGGGGGAATGTAAGGGGTATACTGGGACAGTGTGATACTCCACTCCCTTCCTTGATCGAAGTGGTGATCACGAGCACTGCAGTGAATGTGAACTTCCGGCTGAAACAAGGTACACCATTATTTAAATTAGTACAAATGCATAGTAAGCTGTGTTCCCGCACTTAATATGCATGTGATTAGGAAGATAATGCGGTTTTACTGCATCAAATGAAAGTGTATTGGTAATTTATGCAGCCCCTCCGCTACATAAATTGACATACTGCGATCTGGAAAGACGCACCACATGTGCGTCTCCGCAAGTAAGCCGGAGGTGTCACTATGCTATAGCATCTGGATGCAGCATTTACTGACCGTGGGAACATACCCTCATTAACCAGTAGCGTCAAACAAGTTGGATACATGCATGCCTCACCACACATCCTACTTAAGTCCCCGGTATTGTAAGATTTGTGGCATAGGCTTAACATCAGCTGATTCAACATTCACCAGGTCTTGGTAGGGGCGCCTTTGGCAAAGTAAGTCCTATATATTTTTTAATTTATTTGAAACCTGATTTTTTTATATCTCCATATATTGTTCTCTGTTATCAGCCATGTCTTGATTTGCTGTTGCTCATTGTAGTGTTCTTCTGTGAGATGACATATAAAACGTGACCATAGTTAGGTCTAGTGCTGCTATAACGTAATATTCTTCTATACTGGATGGTTGATCTAACGGGTCACAGCTGTAGGGGGCAGGGGACATTGTTTTATTTCCATGTCATTGTCAATATTCGTTCCTATCAGGCTGACATATGGTATATACATTGGTCTCTGTGTTTTATTAAATCTAGATAGACAAGAATATTTGGATCACACTAATGCCAACTCAAAGCATGACAGTACTCTATGTAGAGGGAAGGGAGGAAGAAGAAGGAGTTAAATGCAGAACTCCTCCCTCCCCATCCCTCTTACATAGAATATTATCAGCACCAACTGTAATCTCGTCTCAATAATATAATAATCTGTCTTCATTAAATATAGATTTTTACCCGGAAATAGATTTTTTTTTTTAAATTGAAATTCAGTCCTGACAGAGAAAGAAGCAGATTTCTCTAATAAGATTTATTTAAAAAATATTTTTTTCATGTGTATTACTGATTTTTCAGATAAAAATGATGATTATTGGTGCATTGTGCTGATTTGCTACTCTACATGGTCCTGATTACCCTCAGACTGAGCGACCACTCAGTTTACTCATGTGCCTTGTGTACTATAAAATCCAGATCCCCCCCCTTGCAGACACCTTCTAAGTATTCTCCTTTTGTCTTTTTCAGGTGGTCCTGGCATCAGTCCCCGGCCGTAACATCAATGTGGCCATCAAAATGATCACCAAAAAAGCGGACAATGAGAAGACCATCATGAGAGAGCGGCGGATACTCCTGGTGGCCAGAGACTGCCCATTCCTATGCCACCTCTATGCCGCACACCAGTCTCAGCACAGGGCATATTTCATCATGGAGTATCTGTCCGGTGGCAGCCTGGAGGATTTGATCAGGATGTGCGGCTGCCTCAACATCGGCAATGTGAGGTGAGAAAGTGGAGAATAGCTAAAAGAGAACTAAGAGGATGGGAAAAAACTGAGGTCCAGGTGCAGCTAGGGTGCTGGAATCAGGAGGTCGGGTTCCATGGTATTTGGGGAGTGCTAGAGAAGGATTTTATAACATTGATACTACACTCTGCTCTATCCATCAGATTCTACACAGCAGAGATAGTATGTGGCCTCCAGTTCCTCCACGGACAAAACATTGAGAATTTTCCTCCTTCTCTCTGTCCCCTTTACATGCTGGAAATATGGACCTCAGCTTTCCTGTGTCCTGCCGCCTATTCTATCTGATCTTGTAGTGACACATTTTCCATCTCTTGTAACACTGGACAGATTTCTTATTTTATTTTCTTCTTTCACTGCAGAGATATAAAGCCGGATAACATCATGTTGGATGCAGATGGCCACATCAATACCATCAACCTTGGGCTCGCCCAAGATGCCGTCTCCTCCTCCAAAAACATCTCTGAAGTGACGGGCACTTTCCATTACATGGCGCCTGAGGTGCATCATAGAAAACGATATGGTGCAGCAGTGGACTGGTGGAGGCTGGAGATTGTTGTGTGCAGGATGGCAGCAGGACGATCCCCATTTTACAACGGCCCCATCAAGCAAATGGCTTTCAAAGCTATCATCAATGAAAAGCCAACATTTCCATCTTGGCTTGATGCTGACGCAAAGCATCTCATCAAGAAGCTGCTGCACAAAGATACTCAGACATGCCTGGGTGTGAGCGGGAACATCCAAGAGCATCCATTCTTTACCACCATCGGCTGGGAGGATCTGGAGGAAAGGAGAGCAAAGCCACCATTTACACCATTCAGGCCAGTTCTGGAGAACCATCATCTGCAGTGGCCGGAGCATACAGTCCTTCATCCCGCAGCCAGATTTACGTACCTGTCACCAAGCTGGGCCTGGTAAGTATCTCCTCCTCTGGGGATAACACTCATCAGGCGCTGTTCTCCCATGCCAACTGCCCAGAACTTCATTCCTCCTGACCCATGCCTCATGTCTCTGCTGCTGTATGTCACCTCGGCTGCCCTTCAACATCAACTCTCTCTATACCATCTTCATGCCGAACCACTGCCATTGTTTTGCTGCCCCAGACCCTTGACCTTACCTCCTCCAATCCTGGGCTGGATTCTGACATCCCTTCTGCCCGAAGATCTTTTAACCCCAGGAGCGGCCTGTGCTAAATTTCCATCTGGTGAGTTCAGGAACAATAGTCACATCTTTCAGTCCTGGGGCCGCCGAGCAGCAGAATGTACGGAGCGGCCATTATCTCTGAACGCACCTTAGCACAGGCCTGGTAAGTATTGCACAACACCCACACTACATGATTAGTGCAGGTCCCCACACTACATGATCAATACAGGCACACACATAGCACACAATACATTTTGGCACATAGATATAGTACATAGATTGGGGTCAGGAAGGAATTTCCCCCCCCTGATATGAGGACAATTGACTTATGCCTCATAGGGGGTTTTTGCCTTCCTCTCAATCAATACGGCCTATAAATACATTTAGTGTGGTAGAATAATAAGTAGGTACACACTTTCACAGCATAAAAAGGTACAAAATAAATAAAATGAAAACAATAATAATAATTATTTAAAAAAAAATAGTTTTAAAAAATGTTAGTTAAGCCAAATACAGACATAAATTAGTCCAAACATGTAAAAATAATTTATGTTGTTTTATTTAAATTTGCACTTACATTTTACTATATTGCGGTCATTAAGGGAATTTTTGCCTTCCTCTGGATGAACACGTCCTCAGTCTAGTTGTTCTAGTCACATATTAATGGCATAATATACATAAAAAATAGAAGTTTTATTTCATATAATTTATAGCGGACATTAGTGTTGAGCGATATTGCTCGATATCTAAAAATATCGTATCGAAATTGTATCGCCGATAGCACTAAATATCGTCGATATCCGATTCGGATTGCGGAAGTCCAATGTAAGTCTATGGGAACAAAATATCGAAATAAAAAAAAACCATTCTTGCCTTGTAAACACTAAATATACACACATAGAATACATATATATATATATATATACATGTCATTGTGACATATATATATATATATACATATATGTATAGTTTATACACTTCTACATAGTAAAATATCCTCTGATTCAATTGCCGGGTAAAGCCGGCTTCTGTGAAAAGACAGAAGCACCCGACATGAAATGACACTTGGTGTACATAGGGTTAACCATGTCTTTTCATGTCGTTTGCAATCTGATTTGCACAAACAATTACATCAGTCTATGTGTGCAAAATTTCACACCTGTAGGGGTTAATTAAAGGTGTAAATTCGTTGTAAAAAAAACAGACTTTTTTGCTACGAATTTACACCTTTAATTAACCCCTACAGGTGTGAAATTTTGCACACTTACACTCATGTAATTGTTTGTGCAAATCAGATATCAAACTACATGAAAAGACATGGTTAACTCTATGTAAACCAAGTGTCATTTCATGTCGGGTTCTGCATTTTCACAAAAGCCGGAAATTGAATTAGCGGCTATTATACTATGTAGAAGTGTATGAACTATAAATATATATATATGTGTCACAAATTTAATGACATGTATATATATATATGAGGTGTAAAATTGCTGAAAAAAAAGGCGTGGGCTCCCGCCCTATTTTCGCAACCAGACAAAGCCAGTGAGTGGGGGCAGATAATAATAGCCCAGAGAGGGACCATTATTTTTGCCCCCCCCGGCTACTAACATCTGCCCCCAGACACCCCAGAAAGGGCAAATCTCTAATTAGATTTGCCCTTTCTGGCACTTTGCCCGTCTATTCCCATTGCCCTGTAGCGGTGGCGAATGGGTTAATAAGGGGTTAAAATGACCTTGCAATTGAAAGGTCACTTTAAGCCAGGTTAATAATTGAGAGCTGTCAATTAGACAACTATCAATTATTAATCCTATTGTATGAAAGAAAAATCAAACACACACACTTTAATAAAAAAGAAGTTTAATGAAATAATCACACAGTTTTTGACCATATTTTATTTACCTGCTAAAACCATTTCCTGTAATAAAAATAAAATAATAAAGCAAAATTATTCTTACCAATCCGATGTACAGTCAGGTCCCACGGTGTAATCCTTCAGAAAGGGTTAATGTTTACTGCAGGGACCGCAGCTAATGCTGCAGCCTCACAGTAAACCCCCAAATGAATGAGTTCCTCTCCTGGCTGACAGGAGAGGAAGTGGAAAGCTTAATTGATTGCTTTCCACTTTCACTTCAGGTCAGCCAGGGACACAATCAGTGACGTCAGAGGGAACTGGTTAACAAAAATAGGGGATCCCCTCGAAAAAAATTGGCGTGGGGTCCCCCCTATTTTTGTTAACCAGCCAGATGAAGCAGACCGCTGAGGCCTGGATTTTCAGGCTGTTAAGGAGCCAAGATCCATGGACCTTGCCAGCCTGATAATACCAGGCCACAGCAGTCTGCATATCTTGGCTGATTAACAAAAATAGGGGATCCCCTCGAAAAAATTTGGCGTGGGGTCCCCCCTATTTTTGTTAACCAGCCAGATGAAGCAGACCGCTGAGGCCTGGTTTTTCAGGCTGGTAAGGATCCAATATCCATCGACCTTGCAAGCCTGATAATACCAGGCCACAGCAGTCTGCTTAGCTTGGCTGGTTAACAAAAATAGGGGATCCCCTCGAAAAAAAAATGGCGTAGGGGTCCCCCTATTTTTGTTAACCAGCCAAGTAAAATGCAAACTGCTGCGGCCTGGTATTAAAAGACTGTCAAGGCCCATGGATTTTGGCCCTCAACAGCCTGATAATACCAGGCTACAGCAGCCCCACATTTGGCGCATCAAAAGATGTGCCAATTGTGGCACTTTACCCGGCTCTTCCCACTTGCCCTGTAGCGGTGGCAAGCGGGGTAATAAGGGGTTAATGTCACCGTTGATTGCACGGTGACAATAAGCCCGGTTAATAATGGATAATAAGACACCGATCCATTATTAATCCCAAAGTTTTTAAATGCATAAAAAAAAGACAAAGCAAGAAAAAAGTATTTTAATGAAATAAAAGAGACAATACACTTTTAATTTCTTTTATTGCACTCTCATTCCTGCGACGCCATCGATCTCCTGTAAAAAAGAAAAAAAACAAACCAACAGTATACCACCTGTCCGACGCAGTCCATAGTAACGACTGTCCCACGGCGATCCAGCTCTGCTACATCGCAATGACAGGCAGAGCCTGTCATCCCGGCGCAGCACAGCTGATTACCTGCTTCCCCGGCGGTGACGTCATCGGACTGACTGCTTTACGGCCGGGATTACCCAGCAGTCACTGCAGTTATCGCGAGAAACTGCATGTGACCGCCGGGGAGAAGAGGATGGCGGCCATGAAGCAGTCCGGGATGTGACCGCCGGAGATCTTCTGCCAGGTAAGTGCCGCTGACTCCTGACAGACCCGACCGACGGACACTGACAGTGACAGACCCGACCGACGGACACAGACAGTGACAGTGACAAATCCGATTCCGGTATTCGATATGACGAAAATATCGAAACGAATTATCGAAAGGCCGATAGAGCTAATATCGGCCGATAGCCGATATTTGCATTATCGTATCGCTCAACACTAGCGGACATACATATTTATATGCACTAAGTCAGTTAAAATAAATAATAATATACAAAATTTTTTTACTTCGATCTCATCTGTTTGGTATCAGCCCTTGATCCTGGGATTTATTCTGACCGCCATACTTTATTTGGGGTCAGGAAGGAATTTCTCCCCCTGATATGAAGACAATTGGCCAATTCCTCACAGGGAGTTTTCGCCTTCCTCTGGACCAACACGGCCCATAAATAGGTTTAGTCTGATAGATGTATAATTTACGTATATACATGATACTATAATATATAATAACCCCATCTATAAATAAAATCCTCTTTTTATCCCCTATATCTTTGTGTTGTCTTTATTCCATTGCTTGTTCACATAGTCATTATTATACTGCCCCCTATGTCTTGTGAGCGCATACAGCAGTGTCCCCCAAACTGCAGTCCTCACGGCCCCAACACATCATGGTGTCAGGATTACCTTCGAATTCCTCAGGCCTCGATAATAATTCCATCCCCAATGCAAAACAAATGAATTTCTGACACCATGATGGGTTGGGGCCGTGAGGACGGGAGTTTGGGGATCTCTGTCACACGAGATAAAGCTGAATGAGCCCCCGATATCGTTATATATCCTATGGTGATAAATCAGCTAATTGCTCTGGTCCTGGGAGTGTCGAGTCCGAAGCAGGAGACGCTGGGGCCTTTCTCCATGTTGGCTAATAAATGATAACACTGAGCCGGTCCATCCTTTATTACCTCAGAATTTCCTGACAGGACAGAGAAGAATGGGTTTCCTAAATCAGACAACAATTGTGAGGGGGGGATCTGCTACAACGCTGGCCCCTGCAGTCGGACCCCCATATCATGGATGCCCGGTGATCAGATCCTCCAGAGAACATTCATGAAGGAGAAGAATCCCCTATATAGAGGCGTTCACAGTGAGAGACGTGATAGAAGCAGTTATTGTGTCATTTCCTAGTGATCTGTATATGGGAATGCAGGATGGTAACCAATATGGCCGCCATCAGGGGAGTCACTAGACACATAGATCCATAGTTCCCAACCGTCTCGGATTCATGAGGACTGTCCCATCGCCACAGCTCACAATGATATAGATAGAAGTTGGTTGCTGGCAATGAATCCAGACACAGGTTATACATTTCCATAGAGATATGTTGTGTATAACAATGTATTTCTCTGTTCTCTGTATACTGAGGTTAAGAAAAATATTTTTTTGTTCTTATAAAAGTAGTAAAAATAATAAGCAATGACAAAAATGACTACAGGCAGATTATACACTGCTGTGTACAATGTGTGTATTTGTATTCTAGATTGAGAATGAGATTTTCTCATCCCATAAAATTGCTAAAAGATAATAATGAAAAACACTCGATAATGAAAAAAAATGTCATTTTTAATGCCTTTTTTTTAAAAAATAATAAACATCCCAAATCAGGAAATAACACAGACATATTTGGTGTCCCTGTCATCATAACGACCTGCACAACACAGCGATCAGATTATTTACGGAAATCGGTAAATGTCGTAAAAAAAAATTGCGCTATTGATATTTTTTCTATTAAACCCATAAAAAATTTAATAAAACTGCATTGCTGAGGCCATGTTCACACGTAGCATAAATGCTGTGCTCATTCCGCTGCTTTTTCTCTGCAGGTGTCCGCACCAGATGACACAATAACAATCTTCACTGATTATTGAGTGTTTGCTGCGTATCTTTTATGCGTTTTCCCCCTTATTTGATGTGATTTTTGGGCAGATATGAAGCAGTTTTTAACACTTGTTTAATAGTACAGAAAAGTTTTGATTCTGCTCTCAAAAACGCAGCTGCGGTTTTTTTTGAGTTTCTTTTCAGAAGAAGCCTATAGAGAAAATGTTAAGTTTAGTTCAGCAGCATCTTCAGATCACATTGAGCAGAGATTTCATGGAATCACGTCCACTTTGCTTCAAAATATAGGCCTTGTTCACATGCAGCATAAATGCTGCATATTTTCTCCTCCTGTTTTTGCACAATAATTCTGCTGTGTTTAACTGTCCAAGCAAAGTGGATGTGACTTTATGAAAACTGTGCCACTATTAGAACTCAACAGACAGTATTTTACATTATGTAACAGTATTTCTCTATATGTTGTCTCTCCGCCTGGTTATAGCTGTTCTTCCTTTCCCTTTTCTTTCCTTGCCTTTCTCATTCCTTTTCTTCTCCTTCTGCCTCTTAAATGTTTTATATATAAGGTATCTTTTATGTGTACCATAACCCCTTTCCCTCGCCTATCCTGTACACATCAATCTTTTTCATTTTCCTTCTATCCCTTTAATTCTTCTTTTTCCCCTTTTCCCATTTTCCTTAATAAACAATATTTTTCCTTCCCTGTCTCATCCTTAACCCTTTCCACCCTTTATTTTGCCTATATCTTTCAGCCCTGTTTTTCTGTTATTTGGGACTTGTTGGTGTCTATATTACTGTGTATTTATTATGTCTCCCCCTTACTCTTTACCCCATTTGTGTAAAAAATCCTTAATAAAAACTACTTTCCCAGAAAAGGCCCCGCACTGTACGACCAAGAACGCGGCTGAACTGTGCAGTTTTGAGGGTTTTTTTCCTCTCTATGGAGCCTAAAAAAATGCATGTAAAAAACTGCAGATACTTTATTAAGTGCAAAATCAAAGTTTTTCTGTACTATAGAAAGCACATTAAAAACGCGGCTTCACATCTGCACCAAAAATGCATCAAATGAGGGGAGAAGATTGTTATTGTGTAGTTTGGTGCGGATCCTGCAAAATACATATATAATATACATGCACACATGGCCTGCTCCAGGTTATGATGGGCCCTGGGCGAAAGGGTCTCAGTGGACCCCTTTAACACATACCACAATCCATGATGCACAGATACGGCAGAGAAATACAGGTATAGTACAATGCCAAATATTTCACTTCTTACATTACATGAGTGATATCTATTGTAAATTCTATAATAGGTCAGAAATCGGACTGTATAGTCCTCCATACAGTATTATGGGCACCGCATAGTGCTCCATACCGAATAATGAGCCCCATTTATTGTTCCATACAGTATTATGGACACCACAAAGTGCTCCCTACAGAATAATGAGAACCATATATTGCTCCATACAGTATTATGGGCACCACATAGTGTTCCATATACAATTATGAGCCCCATATATTGCTCCATACAGAATAATGAGAACCATATATGGTAGTATTAGAGGTAAGCAGGATATTGATAAAGGTACCCCACCAGTAGAAACTGTTCTCAGCTGTGTACCCTTTACAAAAGTCAATTTCTTCCTAAATAGTCCTTCACACAGTATTATGGGCACAACATAGTCATCCATACAGTATAGTGAGCCCCATATATTGCTCCATACAGAGTAATGGATGCCATATAATCCTCCATACAGAATAAGAGACCCCACATAATACTCCATACAGAATAATGGGCCCCATGCAGAATATCGAGCCCCATATATTGCTTCATACAGAATAATGGACCCCATATGATTCATGCAGTATAATGGACCAAAGATAATGCTCCAAACAGAATAATGGGCCCCATATAGTGCTCCATACAGAATAATGGGCTCCATATAATGCTTCATATAGAATAATCGGCCCGATATAATGCTTCATATAGAATAATGGGCCCCATAAATGCTCTATACAGAATAATGGGCCCCATATAATGCTCAATGCAGAATAATGGGCCCCAGTGTCTCATATACAGAATGGGCCCCAAATAATGCTCCTTACAGAATACTTACCTCTCCCTCTTCCACGCTGCTTCGGTCTCCTCAGCATCTTCTGACTGCTCAGCATACAGTAAATTGTAGTGATGTCATCGTGCTATCTGCCCTGAGACGTCAGAGTCAGAAGACGCAGATAAGACTGGAGCTGCAGAGGAACAGGGAGAGGTATTTCAAATAGTTGTGCCAGTGTCCAAGATGGCGAGTGGACCCCAGCACTCGTCAGGTGATGATGCCAGCCCTGCCTGCCTACAAGGGCCCTCCTCCACCGGAGGTCCTTGGTGCAGCTCCACTGGCGTTATGTCCGCACCTGATCCTGCATAAGAAGGCCCTGCACTGCTGAGAATAATGGCAGCTCATGTTCTCTGACATATGACAGGTTGTTCAGTGCACATCTGAAGTATGGTCGGCCCAGCCAATAAGGATTTTTAATTTAAAGGGAACCAGTCATCTGATTCATGCTGGCCAAACTACAGGCAGCATGGCTCAAAGCCCGGCTGCACAATTGCAGCCAGGTATGTTTTCCTCTGTAAAAGTATGACATTTCAGAGAAAATATATGCTAAAAATATGGCCGGGGTCCAGTGGTGTACCTACTGTGGTTGCCGCTGAGACCAGGCATGACGCCAACTCCTACTTCAGCAGACGAAAATTCAGCTGAAGTGTATTGCAGAGCATAAACTTGACAGGTCTGTGTGCCGCAATACATTCCTTCCAGCCAATCAGAGGCCAGCAGCTGATGTCGGCGTGCGCATGTAACTGGGGGTGCATGTCAGTGATGTCATGCGCTCCAGTCCCTTGGACGCTGAGTTCAGCTGGTGGCTTCGAAGACGGTGCCGCATAGAGGGAAGTTTAGTACAAATGTTTTTGTTTTTTTTAAATGAATTGAACAACAGCACAGGATGGGGGACATATACTGGGATGAAGGTCATATACCAGACTTAGGGACATATACCAGGATGGAGGACATATACAGGGTAGTATTTGGCCTTCATGCTGCCCTAGGCACTTTTCGTGGTCGCAACCCTTAATGACGTCACACACTGAGTCTGTGCACACAAAATCTATTTAAAGGCCTCACCTCACATAGCGAGATCGCTGCTAAACAGCGATCTCAGCAGCGATCTCGCTATGTCTGACACGTACCAGCGATCAGGCCCCTGCTGTGAATCGCTGGTCTTGTCAGAAATGCCTGGACTTATTTTTGATCGCTGGTCTCCCGCTGGCCAGCACGCATCGCTGCGTGTGACAGGCAGGAGACCAGCGATCTCCTGGTAACCAAGGTACACTTCGGGTTTCCAGGCGCGGGGCTGTGCCTGGAAACCCGATGTGTACGTTGGATACCAGCGCGCTGCTGCAGGGGAGCTGGTAACCAAGGTACATGTTGGGTTTCCAGGCACCGTGCAGCACCTGGAAACCCGACATGTACCTTGGTTACCAGCTCCCTGCATCAGTGCGCTGGTATCCAACGTACACAGCGGGTAACTAGGCGACATTACCCGCAGTGTCGCTGTCCTGATCGCTGCCTGAGCTGCCTGTTTGGCAGCTCACAAGCGATCATGTAGCGACACATCAGTGATCCTGATCGTTGTCGGGATCGCTGGTGTGTCGCTATGTGAGACGGGGCCCTAAGGCAGATCTACTCTGTAAAACGCTTTAAAAAGCGCTAATTAAACACTAAAAGAATGAACGTCTGCACTTGCTGCGCACGGGTTCAGTCTTTTGAGAGTTTTCTTAACACCTTCAGCTTTTCAAAGTCATCAAGAGATTAAAATAGGTGACCTAACCATTGCTTCAGTGAGGAGAGGCCTAAGCCCCCGTCACACACAGCGATCTCGCTAGCGAGATCGCTGCTGAGTCACTAGTTTTGTAACGCAACAGTGATCTCCCCTGCGATATCGCTGTGTGTGACACTGATCAGCGACCGGCCCCCTTGCCGGGTATCACTGATCGTTGTCCAAAGGCCAGGACATTTTTTTGATCGTTGGTCTCCCGCTGGCCAGCACGCATCGCTGCGTGTGGCAGGCAGGAGACCAGCGATCAGCTGGTAACCAAGGTACACATCGGGTTTCCAGGCGCCGCGCAGCGCCTGGAAACCCGATGTGTACCTTGGTTACCAGCTCCCTGCACCAGCGGGCTGGTATCCAACGTACACTGCGGGTAACAGTGCAGAATAATGGGCCCCAGTGTCTCATATACAGAATGGGCCCCAAATAATGCTCCTTACAGAATACTTACCTCTCCCTCTTCCACGCTGCTTCGGTCTCCTCAGCATCTTCTGACTGCTCAGCATACAGTAAATTGTAGTGATGTCATCGTGCTATCTGCCCTGAGACGTCAGAGTCAGAAGACGCAGATAAGACTGGAGCTGCAGAGGAACAGGGAGAGGTATTTCAAATAGTTGTGCCAGTGTCCAAGATGGCGAGTGGACCCCAGCACTCGTCAGGTGATGATGCCAGCCCTGCCTGCCTACAAGGGCCCTCCTCCACCGGAGGTCCTTGGTGCAGCTCCACTGGCGTTATGTCCGCACCTGATCCTGCATAAGAAGGCCCTGCACTGCTGAGAATAATGGCAGCTCATGTTCTCTGACATATGACAGGTTGTTCAGTGCACATCTGAAGTATGGTCGGCCCAGCCAATAAGGATTTTTAATTTAAAGGGAACCAGTCATCTGATTCATGCTGGCCAAACTACAGGCAGCATGGCTCAAAGCCCGGCTGCACAATTGCAGCCAGGTATGTTTTCCTCTGTAAAAGTATGACATTTCAGAGAAAATATATGCTAAAAATATGGCCGGGGTCCAGTGGTGTACCTACTGTGGTTGCCGCTGAGACCAGGCATGACGCCAACTCCTACTTCAGCAGACGAAAATTCAGCTGAAGTGTATTGCAGAGCATAAACTTGACAGGTCTGTGTGCCGCAATACATTCCTTCCAGCCAATCAGAGGCCAGCAGCTGATGTCGGCGTGCGCATGTAACTGGGGGTGCATGTCAGTGATGTCATGCGCTCCAGTCCCTTGGACGCTGAGTTCAGCTGGTGGCTTCGAAGACGGTGCCGCATAGAGGGAAGTTTAGTACAAATGTTTTTGTTTTTTTTAAATGAATTGAACAACAGCACAGGATGGGGGACATATACTGGGATGAAGGTCATATACCAGACTTAGGGACATATACCAGGATGGAGGACATATACAGGGTAGTATTTGGCCTTCATGCTGCCCTAGGCACTTTTCGTGGTCGCAACCCTTAATGACGTCACACACTGAGTCTGTGCACACAAAATCTATTTAAAGGCCTCACCTCACATAGCGAGATCGCTGCTAAACAGCGATCTCAGCAGCGATCTCGCTATGTCTGACACGTACCAGCGATCAGGCCCCTGCTGTGAATCGCTGGTCTTGTCAGAAATGCCTGGACTTATTTTTGATCGCTGGTCTCCCGCTGGCCAGCACGCATCGCTGCGTGTGACAGGCAGGAGACCAGCGATCTCCTGGTAACCAAGGTACACTTCGGGTTTCCAGGCGCGGGGCTGTGCCTGGAAACCCGATGTGTACGTTGGATACCAGCGCGCTGCTGCAGGGGAGCTGGTAACCAAGGTACATGTTGGGTTTCCAGGCACCGTGCAGCACCTGGAAACCCGACATGTACCTTGGTTACCAGCTCCCTGCATCAGTGCGCTGGTATCCAACGTACACAGCGGGTAACTAGGCGACATTACCCGCAGTGTCGCTGTCCTGATCGCTGCCTGAGCTGCCTGTTTGGCAGCTCAGCAGCGATCATGTAGCGACACATCAGTGATCCTGATCGTTGTCGGGATCGCTGGTGTGTCGCTATGTGAGACGGGGCCCTAAGGCAGATCTACTCTGTAAAACGCTTTAAAAAGCGCTAATTAAACACTAAAAGAATGAACGTCTGCACTTGCTGCGCACGGGTTCAGTCTTTTGAGAGTTTTCTTAACACCTTCAGCTTTTCAAAGTCATCAAGAGATTAAAATAGGTGACCTAACCATTGCTTCAGTGAGGAGAGGCCTAAGCCCCCGTCACACACAGCGATCTCGCTAGCGAGATCGCTGCTGAGTCACTAGTTTTGTAACGCAACAGTGATCTCCCCTGCGATATCGCTGTGTGTGACACTGATCAGCGACCGGCCCCCTTGCCGGGTATCACTGATCGTTGTCCAAAGGCCAGGACATTTTTTTGATCGTTGGTCTCCCGCTGGCCAGCACGCATCGCTGCGTGTGGCAGGCAGGAGACCAGCGATCAGCTGGTAACCAAGGTACACATCGGGTTTCCAGGCGCCGCGCAGCGCCTGGAAACCCGATGTGTACCTTGGTTACCAGCTCCCTGCACCAGCGGGCTGGTATCCAACGTACACTGCGGGTAACTAAGCGACGTTACCCGCAGTGTCGCTGTCCTGATCGATGCCTGAGCTGCCTGTTTGGCAGCTCACCAGCGATCATGTAGCGACACACCAGCGATCCTGACAAGTGCATATCGCTGTCGGGATCGCTGGTGTGTCGCTACATGTGACGGGGCCCCTAGTGATATAGAGATATGCTGTCTGCTCATTCACCCCTCCTCTTTACTGAAGGTGTTAAAAAGGAAGCCAAGAGCAGACAGGTAGCAGGTGTCAGAGCGACATTGTGTGCACCCACACTGACACTTGGAGCACTCTTCTGCATTCATCCAGTGTCGCTGGTTTCACACTTGCATTTTTTTTCAAATCAGACAAAATCAGTTTTTTCATCCAAATCCTGATCCTTTCAGGAGCCAGTTTTTGCCCATTCACTTTAAGGGTGTCAGGTAGAAACCAGTTACTTCAGGTTGCTTCCTGACACCATTAAAGTGAATGGACAAAAAACTGGATCCTGAAAAGATCAGGATTTGGCTGAAAAACCTGATTTTGCCTGACTTGAAAAAAAACACAAGTGTGAAATCAGCCTCAGAGAGTAAGCGCAGCCTTGCAAGCTGATTTTAGACAGAACTCACTTTTACTAACGGAGCGCTGACAATAAAGACAAGCTTTAGTATACAAATACGAGAGTGCTGCGAAAAACCCTCATTTGCATATCAAATAAAGTAGATTTTACCTTTTAGCACCAATAAAAACTATTCTATAGGAATATGCCCCCTAATCCCCATTCTAAAGTGTCAGCCTCCACCAAATCCCCAGCCTGCATAGCACCAGCCTCCCCATTCACCAGTATATAGCAGCACCAGCCTCCCCTGTTCTCCAGTATACAGCAGCTCCAGCCTCCCGTGTAACCAGTTTATTGCAGCAGCCTCACTTGTTCACCAGTATACAGCAGCACCAGCCTCCCTTGTTCACCAGTATATAGCATCACCAGCCTCTCATGTTCACCAGTATACAGCACAGCCTCCCCTGTCACCAGCCTCCCTTGTTCACTAGTATACAGCACAGCCTCCCCTGTTCACAAGCATACAGCACAGCCTCCCCTGTCACCAGTATACAGCACAGCCTCCCCTGTCAACAGTCTTCCTTGTTCATCAGTATACAGCAGCAGCCTCCCCTGTTCACCAGTATACAGCAGCAGCCTCCCTTGTCACCAGCTTCCACTGTTCACCAGTATACAGCAGCAGCCTTCTCTGTCACTAGCCTCCTCTCACCAGTATACAGCAGCAGCCTGCCCTGTCACCAGCCTACTCTCACCAGTATACAGCGGCAGACTCCCCTGTCACCAGCCTCCTCTCACCAGTATACAGCAGCAGCCTCCCCTGTCACCAGCCTCCTCTCATCAGTATACAGCAGCAGCCTCCCCTGTCACCAGCCTTCTCCCACCAGTATACAGCACAGCCTCTCCTGTCACCAGCCTCCTCTCACCAGTATACAGCAGCAGCCTCCTGCCACCAGCCTCCTCTCACCAGTATACAGCACAGCCTCCTGTCACCAGCCTCCTCTCACCAGTACATAGCAGCAGCCTCACCTGTCACCAGCCTCCTCCCACCAGTATATAGCAGCAGCCTCTCCTCTCCTGCCACCAGCCTCTTCTCACCAGTATACAGCAGCCTCTCCTGTCACCAGCCTCCTCTCACCAGTATACAGCAGCAGCCTCCCCTGTCACCAGCCTCCTCTCACCAGTATACAGCAGCAGCCTCCCCTGCCACCAGCCTCCTCTCACCAGTATACAACAGCCTCCCAATCTTCAGCTCTATGAGTGCTCACCTGCTCCTGTGTCCTCCTTCCATGTTGTCTTCCTCCTCCTCCTCTGCTGTGATGTCTGCAGCGAGAGATGATCTTATCCTCCTCACATGCACAGACGCTGCAACACCTTGGATGCAGGGACCTCTCTGACTCCGGAAGTTGTGGCGCCACTACTTCCTGGGTCAGTCAGCTCCCTACATCAAGGTGAATATGGAGGTGCGCCCCCACCCCCTCCTGACCCCGCCCCCCCTACTGAAAAGACAACAGATTTCCTGGATTGTCTATTGGAGGGGAGATTAAAAAAAAATAAAAAAATAAAAATTTCTTCCCTGTCTAGGTGCCGCCCCCTGCAGCCTAGCGCCCTAGGCACATGCCCTCCAGTGCCTAGTGGCAAATACGGCCCTGTCTATGTCTGAAAGCCGGTGGCTCCCGGGTTGGATAAAGTTAATTTTCTACCGGGTACCGCACTTTCTGTGCCTTTATAACACTATTAACCCTTTGTCTGCAGGTTCATAGCCTTATCCAACCTGACAGGTTCCCTTTAAAGTAATTGTACACAGCTTCCTCCATTCTGATAACCACAGTATGAGACAGTTCTAGTTTATCTAGTGTTTGATGGCATAAAGTAAGTTTTATCACAATTTCTGGTTTGGTCTAGACAGGGGGTTGAAGGGATTCTTGCACATTGTAGCTGATACCTCATTGATGCACTATGTAATCTGGCAATGCTTATCTCCCACCTTCCCTATTAGCTCCCACTGTTTTAACTCTTTAAGTACATCTATAAGATCTGTATTTCAGACAAACAACCAATTCACTTTTAAAAAGCCTTTCAAATATCACACAAGTCCGCTCTGGTGGTCTTGTTTTGTTGTTTTCCCTCCTAGGCAAGGTATACTGTGCAAGCCTGAAATCGACTTCCCCCTTGTTTTTTTCAACTTGTTTCCTTTCTCTCCCTCGGTTTAGAGACTGTAACACAAAGAAAAAAAATCACAAACTGTTTCTAGAAGAGGAGATACAAACAAATATTACCAATATTATTTTCCCTCTCTGCTGGGTACAAGAATACAAGAATACGGCTTCCTTCAATAGTCCAATAAACTTTGTAAACGACAAGAAACTGGTATAATTTGTTTGCTAGTGCACACTTTCTACACTCCAGTAAATTAAAATGTGCTGCATAATTTTAGTACCCCAATAGAACAAATGGTGGCTGATAATGAAGTGGGATCAATTGAGCAACACTGCCATCCGGTGGTCACGAGACAATTACATTGTTTCCACCTACAGTCGTTGATAATTATAACGCTATTACCAACATTAGTTATTTATTTAGGAAGTGCATGACCTGATTTATCTATAGGTGAGAAACCGGTCCCCTTTTTGGGATAAGTAACATCATCTTCAGTTTTGTTAAATACCTTATATATAACCAGAATGTTTTGAAGCAAACTAGTGCTAAACGTTACTCTATTGCCGTTTAATAAGGAATAAAGTTGTTTATTTTGACCATCAGAGTTCAGCTGGTATCCTGCAGGCGTCATACAGGATGCCAGAGATGAAATTATTCTCACAAATCAGTGGGCTGTGTCTTCTGAGCACATTCAATAAATCACAGCAGCACAGGAAAATGCTTGAAACGGGGACAATGTATTGAAATATTTTATCTCAAGCTGATGTTTTTCGACATCTCACAATTTCTATAACTTTATTTTTTCCGCTGTTCATAGTTGGGTGCCAATGAATAACACAAAGTTCTTTATAAATAACAGTTCATTTTATATCACAAGGACAAAATGATATACTATGGCACTTTTTTGGGGGCAGCCCATGGATAGCAGGGAGCACTAAAAATACAGATCCCCTGCACCCTATCTTTTTTTACAAAAAAAATGCCTAATGCCACAGGTGCTGAAATAACAGTTTTCTTGTCACATGACCCTGATTCCTTCTCTATACTCTGTGCTCCCTGAGCTCCATTGCAGTTCTACAACCAATAATCCACTCTGAACTTTCCTCCTACCTCTCATCTAACTCGCTCTACGACTACCTAAAATCTGGCTTCTGTCCCCATCACTAACCTTAAACTGCCCTAACCAAAATTATTAACAACTTACCGCCAAAGCTAACAGACAATTCTCTATACGCCTACATCCAGACGTGTTCACCGACTTTGACACAGTCAACCACTCTCTCCTACTACAGATCCTCTCTTTCAAAGATCTTGCCCTCTCCTGGATATCTCATACCTTTCTAACCAAACATTTAGCATCTCCCAGTCTTATACTACCTCTTCATCCTGTCTTGTTGGTGTCCCTCAAGGCTCTTCCTGGGACCCGTACTTTTTTCTATCTATGCCTTTAGTCTGGGACAACTCATAAAGTCCCATAGCTTCCAATGTCATCTGTATGCTGATGACACTCATATCTACCTCCCTGGCCCAGATGTCACCTATCAGAGTGTCTATCAGCCATACCCTCCTTCTTCTCATCATGCTTCTTAAAACTTAATGTGCACAAAACCAAACTTATCATCTTTCTTCCATCTCACCCAAATCCCCTACCCAATTTATCACAATAAATTACATCACGCTCTCTCCTGAATTGGATGTCCGCTGCCTTGGAGTAACCCTCGGCTCTGCCTTTCCTTTAAACTGCACATTCAAGCTCTTACTACCTCCTGCCACCTCCAACTCAAAATATTTCCAGAATCCATCCTTTCCTCAACCATAAAATCATCTCCTGCTTCGACTATTTCATTATCCTCCCCTGTCTCGCTCCCTCTACAGTCCATCTTTAACTCTGCTGTTCGACTAATCTTCCTCACTACTCCTACACTCCTCCCCTTTACAAATCCCTCACTTGCTTCCAATTACCCCAACAAATCCATTTCAAACTACTAAAATTGACTTCAGATTTGTCAATAATCTGTCTCCTCCATATATCTCTGAACTAATCTTCAGATGTCTACCCACATATACTCTTCAGTCCTCCCAAGACCTGCTTTTCTCCTCCACACTCACACATTCCCCACCCAATTGCCTACAAAACTTCTCTCAAGAGTCTCACATCCTCCAGAATTTTGAGCCCCAGCAGGTCCTATTATCCACCACATTGAGAACTTTCAGACATAACTTGAAAACCAAACCTCTGCAAGAAACCTTACAGCCTGCAATGACTACACTGTCACCTCATTACCAACGCAACATAACTTACTGTCTCTTTCCCCATTATCCTGTATCTCGGGAGCCACATTTGGCTTGCAGTCCCATGAATTGTGGCTCATGGCTGTCTGCCAGCTTGGTGCATTAACTCCTTGTCTAGGAAAGAGATATAGCACATCTCAAAATGGTAAATTTTCTGAGTAGCCTTGCAGATCTAGATGCACAAATATTGGCCTTAGGGTTGTAGAGATAATTTAAATATTGTATGCTGGAACCAGGATGATACTACCTGTCAGAGAAGGTGGTTAAAGCTGGATTCCACAGCATGTTGGGAGTGCTTGATGGCATAATACTAAATGAGGGTATTGTGGAAACCCCTGGATCTTGGTATTCTACTTTGGGGTGATTTCTGTTGAAAAGCTTTGGTTATCATTATAAGAGTATTAGCATTGTTCATTAGCAAGCCTTCACAGTGGCCCACCGGGGAATTCACCTGTTCTCCTGTGGGCTAGTCCGAGTGTGGCCCTAATGATACTGATCTCTGCTATGGAATAAACTACAAGTTCCTGCTTTTACTGCAATAGCTGCATCCAGCCAGTAGGTGAAGAGGAGCAAATGCTGTACTAGAAGTGGTGGCTGCAGCGAGCAATGATTCCTCCCGTATGCTCACAGATTACAGAGGGCCAATGGGGCCGGTAAGTCAAATTACATGATAATATTCAGAGTCCTGACCATGACACTGGCATCTTGGCTATGTGACACTCAAATTGCTGCTGTAAGGCTTTCTCTTATAAACTGCCAGTCTGTCTTGATCTAACACAGACACATAAAGATTTCCCTTTAACAGTTATGGGGTGGAGAGACAGCTCCACACACATTCCCAGTGCAGGTGAGATGAGGGGTCACAGGAAGGAAAAGATAGAACAATGCACAGACAATTGAGGAAAGGGAAACGGTGATGTTAGAGAGAAACATCAGTGAACCGGAGGTGTCGAAGAAAGATAACAAGGCAATTGAGAAGTCAAAAAGAGACATCAATTCAATGTTTTGCCTCTAACTACAGCTTACAATCATGTCATTAGTGCTGATGAGTTCTCTTTAAATTCTGTGATACATGACATGATCTTTAATTGTAGATTTTCTAATTTATTTTCTTCTCAATCCAGCACAGACCTCTATGATGACTACTCCAGACTATGTGTAGTTTTGCTAAGAAATTTTTGTGTCCTCTCTTCTGCAGCCATCCTAGCCTCTCTAGTAACACAAATCCATTCAGTTCCCACACCAGAACTCTAAATGACCCTGACACAGACATCCCTTAGAGAGTAACTGTCATTTTGTTTTTATTTCATAATTCAATGTTACACATGAAAATAAGCAACATTGTAAGCTATCATATCAGAGAAATCTGCTTCTTTCTCATCTTAAATTTATTTTGTAATCTATACCATAAACTTGGGCTGTGCCGCTGAGGTCAGGCTCTGGCTGCAGTGCTGTCTCTACAGTGTGACATTACTACTGCAGACTAGTGTTGAGCGATACTGCTCGATATCTAAAAATATCGGATCGGAATGGTATCGCCGATATCACTAAATATCGTCGATATCCGATTCCGATACCGGAAGTCCCATGTAAGTCTATGGGAACAAAATATCGCAACTAAAAAAACACTTTCTTTCGTTGTAAACACAAAATATACACACATAGAATACATATATATATATATATATACATGTCATTGTGACATATATATATACATATATTTATAGTTTATACACTTCTACATAGTAAAATAGACTCTGATTCAATTGCCGGGTAAAGCCGTGACATACCCCATAGAAGTCGACGGCTCGGTGCCGAGTACCCCCAAAACCTCTGGCTCTGTGCGACTCAACTTGGGCGTCACAAACAGGATTCTGTAGCTGCTATAAGCGAGTCCTGTGTGCCTGAATTGAACTGGTTTTGTGCTTGAGAATTGCTAAAATCATCAGAGAATGTATTTGCCATTTTTCAGCCATATCTGCGTCACGACGAGGCACTGGTGAAGAAGAAGGGCGTGCTCTTCGTGGGTGTACACTCACTCAGTGGCGCGAAAACGATGGCCGACCACTCTAAATGGTACTGCAATGTAAGATCGTGCCCCACAGCTCTTGAGTTCCGCCTCCTCATCCTCCTCAGTGTGCGGAAACTAACACGAAGGTCCAGCCTCACTACAAAAGAGGGGCCCTTTCCAGATGCTAATGACACATGTGACTTGGCAGAGATGGCTAATGGACATGAGCAGAAGTGTGAAGGGATGGAGCAGTCAGAGCTCTCCCCCCACGGAAGCGACCCGATCGCCACGGAACCACCGTTTGGGCACCCGACCTGAAACCCTCCTACGCTGCAAGAAGCGGAGGATACCCTAAGAGGCCTGGCCCGGCACCGGGAGGAGGTCGCCAGGATGGAAGCCAGCTGGCGTGCCCTAAAACTAAACTTGGAGCGGCGCCAATCCCTCTTACCTGAAGTGTCTGTACCGGAAGGTGAGGCACCCGTTCTAGTAGAGGAGTCCGTGCGGGCATCCCAACTCTTGCAATGTGATCCGGTTGACGTTGTCGCAGTGGAGGCACCCGTTCTAGTAGAGGAGTCCGTGCGGGCATCCCAGCCCTTGCAATGTGATCCGGTTGACGTTGTCGCAGTGGAGGCACCCGTTCCTGCAAAAAACGCTGCACCGGCAGCACCCCAGATCCCGCTGTCTGCCCCCGTCGCTGAGACAGAAGAAGCGACACCCGTCCTCATGGAGGAGGCCGCGCAGGCACCAGAGGTCTTCCTGTCTGTACCGGAGCCCCGAATGTCATCTGTTCCAGAGCCGGCTGCTTCCTCCGCAGGTGAGCGCCGCCAGGACTGTCGGGCGCCAGGAGAGCTGCCGAAAACCGGACATCGTAAGCTGCAGTTTGATGGTGGAGACATGGAGATGCTGGTGGAGGAGAATTACAACCGGCGTCAGGAGGAAGAGTGGAGACGTTGGGAGAGAGAAGCCGAGCGACAAAGGGAGCAGCGCGAATCCCAGAAGCTTCGCCAACGTCACATCAACAAGGACCGGGCAGATAAGGACCGGATGAGAAAAGATAAAGGAACCCTGAGGGAGCCGCGGCGTAAGGGTGCAGTACGGAGCTTTAAATTGAAAGCTGGTTGGGGCTTCATCCAGGAGCCTGGACTTTATTTAGAAGTGTTTGTGACCCGGCGGGACGTGGAGACTCACCTCCCAGAAGGACACCCGGGGAGGGACCTGTTGCCAGGAGACTTGGTAACTTACACCCGACACTGGGGTTACAATGGATGGTATGCCCTAAATGTCACCAGGTGCGACCCCTGGTCCCCAGAGTGTCAGGAACCTGTGAGACCCTCGGAGCCTTCAGCCTCCCACATCCAGGCCTCTGCACAAGTGCCCACCCCACGCCGTAAATCTCCCCAGCCTCCCTCAGTGGTCTCCTCAGCAGCCCCAGCTATGGACATGCTAATGATAGCTGGCCCGTACCCGGCACCTGTTAGGCCCCCTGGGGTTCGTTCAGTCCGGGACATAGGGCTCCAGACCCGGAGGGAGATGAAAGAGGTGGCCACACAGACACAGATAGCGGGTCACGACTTGACTGTACAGGCCACACGACGTCATCAGGTCCTGGTGGTCCTTGGTGTCTCGGATGTTTGGCAAGCATCAGAAGAGTACCAGGTGGTACCTGGAACACCCCTGCCAAAGAATTATAAATAACCCGGACAGGGTCCCTGTATGTAAATAGTTAAATTGTTGATGTACCCGGACGGGTGAATGTTCATAAAAAAGTTTTTTAATTTAATAAAAAAAACAACACAGTTTTCATTACTTTTATTACAGTCTCATCCTGCGACGCCATCGATCTCCTGTAAAAAAATGAAAAAAAAAAACAGCAGTATACCACCTGTCCGACGCAGTCCAAAGTAACGAGGGTCCCACGACGATCCAGCTCTGCTACATCTCAATGACAGGCAGAGCCTGTCATCCCGGCGCAGCACAGCTGATTACCTGCTTCCCCGGCGGTGACGTCATCGGACTGACTGCTTTACGGCCGGGATTACCCAGCAGTCACTGCAGTTATCGCGAAAAACTGCATGTGACCGCCAGGGAGAAGATAATGGCGGCCATCAAGCAGTCCAGGACGTGACCGCCGGAGATCTTCTGCCAGGTAAGTGCCGCTGACTCCTGACAGACCCAACCGACGGACACTCACAGTGACAGTGACAAATCCGATTCCGGTATCCGATATGACGAAAATATCGGTACTCGGAATCGAAAGCCCGATACAGCTAATATCGGCCGATACCCGATATTTGCAGTATCGTATCGCTCAACACTACTGCAGACACCAAACTCAACAGTGGAGATTCAGCACTGTGCCTGGGGAAGTTGTGAAAACAAATTATGCAGGGGTTTTCCAAACCCAAAAATATATATAAAGACCGACAGCATTTAAGGTCCGTTTAGACAAGCCGACAATCAGCAGTTTGCAATTATTGGACCATGTGAACAAGCCGGTGATAACCCTAGGTAAAAGCAAAAAGTCTTTTAGTCAGGTGATTAGTCTATCTAAAATGATCGTACTGTTCACATGAATAATTTGCCTAAGGGCTCTTTCAAACGTCCAGATATTTCTGGTACTGAAAAAACAGTACCGGAATATCCGTATCCATGTGTCCTTATATTACATACATGTGCCATCCATGTGCCTCACCAGTGTGACACATACCAGAACCTGAAAAAAGCGGTACAGTTCGCACTGTTCCTGGGTGATGAAGACAGCTCAAATCATTGTCGCCTAGTCTCCCCGAGATCAGCGCGACCAGGCGACAATTATGGGAGTTGTATTCAACAAGCACTGTGTACATCAAGTTTAAAATAAATAATAAAAAATAAAACAAATGGCATGGGCTCCTACGTAATTTTCAGAACCAGCAGAGGGAAAGCCAATTACTGGGGGCTGATGTTAATAAACTGGGAAATGGGGCAATATCGCAAAAGATTCCCAAAAGGTTTCCAGGCTATTAATAACAGCTCACAATTGTTTGCTTAGCCTTTACTGGCTAGTTTACGGGGAACCCCAAAAAGTGACTTAGGGTCACTTATGGTCCCCCTCTAAATTCTAACCAGCAAAGGCTAAACAGATAGATGTGGGCTGATATTAAAAGCCTGGGAAGGAGCTAGGGACATTGACTCCCCCTCCCAGACTAAGAACATCAGCCCTCAGCCACCTTAAAAATGGCCATAAAATGCGCCAAATCTGGCGCTTAGCCTCTCTCTTCCCACTTGCCCTGGTGAGGTGGCAAACGGGGTAATAGGGTTGCGGTTGATGTCAGCTGTTTTATGGCTGCTGACATCAAGCCCAGGGGTTAGTAATGGAAAGAAGTCTACAAGATGCCCCCATTATTAACCCCACAGTCATATTGTAAAAAATACACAGCAAGAATAAAGTCCATTAATTGGACAAAAGATTCAGACTCCTTTATTTGAAACACACCCCAACCTTTTTCCCATTTATTACTGTAAATATTAAAATAATAAAACACCATATTCCTCACCTGTCCGACGGCAATCCATTTGTCCCACGAAGAACTCTGGCTACTGCTCAGCCATAAATCCAGGAAACATTGAGCTAAGCTTGAGAGTCAGATTTAGTGATTAGTGGTAACGTCATAGAGGTTACGGCTAGTCACTGCCAGCTGTTCCCATGCACAGTTCAGTGTGAGCCAGCCGATGAACTGCGGTAACCTTCATTACGTCACCACTACTACAGTGCAAATTTTCTCATGGCATCAATATAGCCGTGTTAGGGCATGTTTTTTGAGGGTCAAGTAGTACTTTTGAATGAGGTTATGGAAAGCAAAAAAAAAAAATCCAAATGTTGTGAAATAGCAAAAAAGTCCAATTCTGCAATTGTTTTTTCTTTATTTACAAACGTCATTTTACCATAAAAATGACTTGGTAATATGATTCTCCAGGCCTGTATGATTATGATGATACCACACATGCATAGTTTTGGTTTTAATTATGTCGCGAAAAAAAAATCTGAAACTTGTAAAAAGACAAGACTTTTGGGATATAGTGCTGTGTGAGGGTTTGCTTCTTGTGCTCCGAGCTGATGTTTTATTGATATCATTTGTAATGTTTTGATCACCTGTACATTTTTTACTGCTGTTGCTGTGGCAGAAAAAACGCAATTCTGGTGTTTTGATTTTGCCATCTACCAGTTGGATGAATTTATTGTATATTTTGATTGGACTTTTACGAATGCAGCTATATAAAATATTTGCTTTAGATTTCTTAAGTTTTAATATGGTAAAAGCGGGTGATTTGAACTTTTATATACAGTGGGTTCGGAAAGTATTCAGACCCCTTTAAATTTTTCACTCTTTGTTTCTTTGCAGCCATTTGGTAAATGCAAAAATGTTAATTTTTTTCTCATTAATGCACACTCTGTACCCCATTTCTACTGAAAAAATCCAGGAATGTAGACATTTTTGCAAATTTATTAAAAAAGAAAAACTGAAATATCATATGGTCATAAGTATTCAGACCGTTCGTTCAGTATTGAGTAGAAGCACCATTTTGAGCTGGTACACCCATGAATCTTCTTGGGAATGATGCAATAAGTTTTTCACACCTGAATTTGGGAATCCTTTGTCATGCTTCCTTGGAGATCCTCTCTATTTACGTTATGTTGGATGGTGAACGTTGGTGAACAGCCATTTTCAGGTCTCTACTGAGATGCTCAATTGGGTTTAGGTCAGGGCTTTGGCTGAGCATGTCAAGAATGGTCACAAAGTTGTTCTAAAGCCACTCCATTGTTATTTTAGCTGTGTACTTGAGGTCATTGTCTTGTTGGAAGGTGAACCTTCAGCCAAGTCTGATGTCCAGAGCACTCTGGAAGAGGTTTTCATCCAAGATATCTCTGTACTTGGCCGCATTCATGTTTCCTTCAATTGCAACCAGTCGTCCTGTCCCTGCAGCTGAAAAACACCCCCATAGCATCATGCTGCCACCACCATGTTTCACTGTTGGGATTGTATTGGGCAGGTGATGAGCAGTACTTACTTTTCTCCACAGATACCACTTAGAATTATCACCAAAAAGTTTTATCTTCATCTTAACAGACCAGAGAATCTTATTTCTCATAGTCTGGGAGTCCTTCATGTGTTTTTTTAGCAAACTATATGCGGGCTTTCATATGTCTTGCACTGAGGAGAGGCTTCCATTGGGCCACTCTGCTATAAAGGCCCGATTGGTGGAGGGCTACAGTAATAGTTGACTTTGTGGAACTTTCTCCCATCTCTCTACTGCATCTGTGGAGCTCAGCCACAGTGATCTTGAGGTTCTTCTTTACCTCTCTCACCAAGGCTCTTCTCCCACGATTGCTCACTTTGGCTGGATGGCCAGGTCTAGGAAGGCTTCTGGTGGTCCCAAACTTTTTCCATTTAAGGATTATGGAGGCCACTGTGCTTTTAGGAACCTTGAGTATTGCAGAAATTCTTTTGTAATCTTGCCAAATCTGTGCCTTGCCACCATTCTGTCTCTGAGCTCCTTGGCCAGTTCCTTTGACCTCATGTTTCTCATTTGGTCTGACATGCACTGTGAGCTGTGAGGTCTTATATAGACAGGTCTGTGCCTTTACAAATCAAGTCCTATCATTTTAATTAAACACAGCTGGATTCCAATGAAGGAGTAGAACCATCTCAAGAAGGATCACAAGGAAATGGACAGCATGTGACATAAATATGAGTGTCTGAGCAAAGGGTCTTGATAGGGAATTCAGGAGACCCTTCTATATTCTGATGCCCTTCTCATATAATAATCCCTTTAAGAAATCACTTCTCTATATTTCCACTAAGACATTATTTGCTGACTAAACTGAACAGCATGACATGATATATCAAAGGTTAAGCCAACGAAACATGTTCCTGTTGACTATGGGATAATCAGATTAATAGCACCCTAATGATGTGAATAGCAAATAATGAGCATAGGTGAATAACGATTGCACCTGCAATTAATCAGTAAAGTAATAAAGTTATAACTGCTAATGACGACAGTTTGGGGGTCCATGAAAGAAACACATGATGATTAGTGAAATCTTCAGATAAATAATTAGTTGGTCAACTTGACATGAACTATGGTGCGTGACAAAATGTATTTACTGTAATAAATAATTTGCTAATATATCCTGGAAAACACCATTACCTAATGTATGTGCACGCCCAGCTCAGCTGTCAATATAAGCTGGCTGGAGGAGTGATTAAAAGTCAGATGACTTTGGCATATGAACCAGACAACCGTCTCCTGTGTCATTTCATCTCACCATCCGGCCTCGATCGAAGCTCCATCCAATCAGGCAATCATCTGATATCCTAAAAGGCCTGTTTAGGCCAAACCTATCATCTGGCGCCCAACGTGGGGCTGGTTCAACAGAGGACACACCTAGTATCCAAAACCTGGCAAATTGCACTGCGGACCGAGGAAAACACACAGAAAACATCACCGGTGAAGGTAAGAAATTTTCTTCTTACAAAACCTCTGTGTCTCCCTCGGCCTACAGCTTGCACACCGGACCTTGGGTACGTTATAGCCGTGTCTTTCTAGATTACCAGCTCATATTGTTTGACAAAGAACCATAGACAGCATATCAGATTGATTGATTATTTGTAATTTCTGTTATATGTTATCTGTTGTAATGTGCACTGAATAACTGTGTCTGCAAGAGAATGATTGAGACATGAGACTCCTTGCATGCAGCGAATGAGTTAACTAAACTGTGTGTGAGATAAGGATTTCTTTACAAGAATCCTGAATGTTATAAGGGAGTCCACTTAGATAAGGAAGTAGAAGACTGACCTTTGCTCAATTGGTCATATGAGAAAGGCACATTTTAGTAAAGTGAAAAACACATAGAAAACATCAGTAAGAAAGAGATAAGCTGAACCCATAATATTGTGCTGAAGGTGTATGGTTTACGGCAGTCTAGCCAATATTTGGGGAAGCTGCAAGTGAAGTGATTGGTGAAAGGTTTTGAAAAAGTGCGTGCACTGACTGAAAGGAACTGTGCTTTTGCTTTATGGTGTAAGTCTGTCTATCTCCAGTCTTGTTTTGTGCTTATGTTATTTTCATGGTGCTAGAAGATTTTGAACAGCTTTGGGTCATTTTAGCCTGCCTGTGGTTATTGGGGTTTGCTCTCTGGTTGATATATAGATTTGCTAAGTACGCTGGACTCAATTCTGAGAACGTGCCATTTCCGGGTGACGGGTCGTAAGGTAAAGTGCTGTGACACTGGAATAGGGGTGATCACGGAGAAGCATTTTATTAATATATCCCCAGGAGTAATAGGGGAGGAGACATATGTCACGTCCTTTGAGGTATAAGGACGGGGAAGTGGACACGCAATAACACCGTGGACACAGAGCAAGGTAGACATCAACCAGAGATAGAGAGAGAGAGTGACAGAGTAGAGAGAACACAGGCAGAAATGGGTAATGGGCAAAGTTCAGAGCACCAAGAGGGTTACACAGCACAGGAGATAGTGGAGAGACGGAAAGGAAAGTTTGCAGTGAAAGATTCAAGGAAGTTATTGAGAGCCTTAGGAATGCAGAGTGAGCCGCTAGATTCTTCCCTCTGGGAAGCGGCTCTAGCAATGAGTATGGGGTGGATCACTGACAATAAGTTGGTTCCACAAGCAAGGGCTTGGGCAGAAGTAGCTAGAGAAATGAAAAAGGAATGTTGTTGGAGTAAAGAAGACACAGAGAAAGGAATTATGTATATAAGAAAGGAAAAGGTGCCTCCACCATATCACCCCCATCTTATGGCTCCTGTGCTCAAAGGACCAGAAGGGTGGGTATGTGTGTGTGGACAGCAAAACCCCGATTGGCGTGAACAATGTTCTGCCTGCGGGAGACCGAGACCCCATGTGGGTCCAGGGTTGTATCCAGTTATACATGCTCAGTCTCAAGTAAAGGACCCTGGGTACAACACCACAATAAAAACAGAAAATAGCTTAATACAGCTAGACGAAGACCAACCAGCCTTAGAGACTATGGACCAAACTGGCTCTGTAGCCACGACATCAAACTATGCAACATCCACTCCCACACGCCGACCTGCCCCTATAACGACTACAATGTCTCATTATAAACCATGGGGCCCAAGAGACCATATGACGTTAGTGAAAGACGCACCAGACCCATTTGACTTGCCAATGGCCTTTTACAGATGGATGGTAGGATTAAATAATACCTACACATGCACTTGGGCAGATTTAGAGTCTATCTTAAGGGGAAAAATTGGGGATGCAAGAATGGAGTCAGTTTTGGAGACAATAAGCAGAAGGGGAAAATCATATATTCAAGCGTGTCAGATGGGAGCACAATATGTTAGGACCATGGAGTCAGGAATGCATTTCTTGAAAGGTCTGCATGCATGGTGTCAGGATAAAGTAGGGGAATCCACAATCTCTCTCATGGACGTAGTACAGGGTCCTCAGGATACAGTAGAACACTTTTGGGGGAACTTGAAGCTGAGACATGCAGATTTAGGTTATGAGGACATGGAGAAGTAGGGAGGAAACTTTTCCATGGGGCTTTCATGGCAGGACTTAGACCCCTGCTCAGACAAAAGGTTCAGGTAGCAAAACCCGATTGGAGAACATGTGCAATAGAAGAATTAGTACGGGTGGCAAAAGGGGTAGAATTAGATCAGAAGACAAAGCCAGTACCAATACACTATGTTTCCAAAGACGGTCAGACAGGACGTAGGGGTTACTCAGTCAGAAGGGACCACCGACAGAAAGAGTGCTATAAATGTGGGAAGATGGGCCACATTCGCCGAGACTGTAGGTCATCTGGGAGAGACCCCACAAGTGACAACCAGACTAGGACTGACACTCCGACTCAAAACTCACAATAGGAAACAGGCAACCCCGTAGCCATCTATCCCCTTACAGCACCTTCACATCCAAGCTCACAAGGGGTAGTCTCAGTACATCTTCCAGGTGGTAGAAAAATTCCTTTCCTGGTGGATACGGGGGCAGCCAAAACAGTTATCCGCCAGGAACATGTCAGATCATCAGACATATCAGACGACACCATTTACACTCAAGGCTTTGAGGGACTGATTCAAGAATGTAAATTGACTAAACCATTGCCCCTCAAACTAGTTGACCACACATGTATGACCAGACTACTGATAAGTGACAAATCACCTGTCAATTTGCTAGGTTCTGACGTCCTCCAAGCGCTGCAGTCACATATTGTGTACGACCCAGACGGTACTGTGAAGCTGACAGCAGGGATTCCAGAGCATACCTTGTGCAAAGTATTCGCAGCCCTGCACATAACTGACACCCCCCCCCTCGGGAGACAGATGAGTCACTCACACAGGTTCCAGACGCACTCTGGGCAAAGTCCAAAACTGATATTGGACACATGCCAGTTCCTCCTGTAATGATTCATTTAAAGCCTGGTGCAAAACCACCGCAAATCAAACAGTACCCTTTAAGTGCAGCACAAGAAGAGGCCATAGGGAAGAACATCACAGCTCTCATTGCCTCTGGAGCTATAGCTCAAACGAAGTCTATAGCGAACACCCCACTTTTTCCAGTGAAGAAAAAACAGAAAAGGGGAGAACCAGTTTCCTATAGAATGGTACATGACCTCAGAGCCATAAATGCTGTAACTGAACTGCTAACACCTGTAGTACCAAACCCCCACACAATCATGGCACAAATTCCAACCACAGCTGCTTACTTCACATGTATTGATCTAGCAAATGCTTATTTCTCTGTGCCTTTACATCCAGATTGTCAATACCTGTTTGCTTTCACGTTCAGGGGAGGCAATACACATGGCTTGTATTACCACAAGGGGGCACAACTCACCAACCTTGTACACTGCTGCATTGCAACTTGTTTTGCAGGACTGGGTCATTACACATGCTGAGGTAGTTCTGCTCCAGTATGTTGATGATCTCCTCCTTTGTGCCCCCAACAGAGATGTATGCTGCGAAGCTACAATCTCACTGATTCAACACCTCTTTTCCAAAGGGTGCAAGGCGTCCAGAGACAAACTACAATTTTGTCAACTAAAAGTTGTATTTTTGGGACATTGCATATCACAAGAAGCACGCCACTTGACAGAGGATAGGAAGAAGGCAATTGAACAGCTACAACCACCTGCAGGGGTTCAACACCTACGCACCTTCTTGGGGCTAGCGTCATATTGTAGGCCTTGGATTCGCTCTGCATCCATTCTCATGCAGCCTCTCTATGATTGTCTACCCACACAACCCTTCCTGCTCCATCAGGAAGCACTAGACAGTTTTTACTCACTAAAACTTGCAATCGTCTCTGCTCCAGCACTTGGCACCCCAGACTACGCAAAACTGTTTCTGCTCTACTGTACAGAAATGATGGGACATGCTACAGGGGTCCTAGCCCAAAAACATGGCCAACACAACAGGCCTGTGGCTTACTACTCTGCTCGTTTAGATCCTGTTGCACGAGGAGCTCCATCATGTGTCCGCGCAGTGGCAGCTGTTTCAATCTTACTAGACAAGGCCTCAGAGATTGTACTGGACTATCAAATCACTGTCTACACTCCACATGATCTGCACAGCATCCTCAGCCAGGTCCAACCCAAGCACATTGCTGTAGCCAGACATCTTAAGCTTCAGTGTGCCCTCCTGATGCCTCCCAATGTCACTTTGAAAAGGTGTATGACTTTGAATCCAGCTACCCTTATTCCAATCAATGTAGCAGATTCAAAAGGGGAGAAGGGGGGGATAGGCAAGGAAAACCACTGTTTTTGCAAAATCTGTCAGAAGATGAATTGTTTGATGCATACCATGAGCATGACTGTATAGCCCTTATGGCTCAAGAGACTGCAGGGTTCTCACATGTTTCTGATGTACCTCTCACTAATCCTGAGGTTGAGCTTTTTGTAGATGGTTCAAGAAGCATCGGTGAAGATGGACGGTTCTATACTGGATATGCAGTGGTCACACAACATGAGGTAGTAAAAGCAGAACCACTCCCTCCTCACATGTCGGCACAAGAGGCGGAGTTGACGGCACTCATTGAAGCGCTTAAAGGGTGACAGGTAAACACTGTAACATCTACACAGATTCAAGCTATGCTTTCGGTATAGCCCATGACTATGGTCCCATATGGAGGGCGAGAGATTTTCTTACATCAGCAGGTACCCCTGTAAAACATGGGAAACTTATCAAACAACTGCTGGAGGCACTTCTGCTTCCGAAGGAAGTTGCCATAGTTAAGGTAAGAGCACACACAAAACTCTCTACCAACGAAGCAAGAGGCAACGAGAAGGCGGACAAGGCAGCCGAGGAAGCCGCACGAAAGCCGAGGCACGACCAGGCCTCTGGGTACCCCCACAGATCATGGTAAGCACTGAGTGTCAGCAATTAGATCTTAATATCTTACAGGCTCTGACTCGGCAGACAACCGGGGAAGAGAAGAGGGTATGGTCAAAAGCTGGAGCTCAGGAGCATGAAGGTTTGTGGATGGTGGGTCAGATAGTCTGCCTACCTAGGGCCTTGTACCCCATGATGGCTCAGGCGGCTCATGGCCCAACGCATTTGTCCAAAAACACCATGTGTGCTTTAGTAGAGAGACAATGGATCGCCCCTGGTTTCACAACAGTTGCTACTAGATTTACACAGGCATGTCTAACATGTGCACAACACAATCCAGGAAGTGTAGTGAAAGTACCACAGAAACACACGCCTAAGCCCCTCTATCCGTTTCAACGACTGCAGATAGATTTCATACAACTCCCAAAAATAGGAATGTATGAATTCGTGCTTGTGTGTGTTGACCTCTTTTCAGGCTGGCCAGAAGCCTTCCCGATGCCAAAAGCTACTGCAAGAGCCACTGCAAAGAAGTTGATGTCAGAAGTCTTCTGCAGGTTCGGACTACCTGAAACCATAGAGTCCGACAGAGGTACCCATTTCACCGGACAGGTAATGCAGGAGACCATGCAAATGTTAGGGGTGACACAGGCTTTTCACACCCCATACAGACCCCAAGCAAGTGGGAAGGTTGAACGGCTAAATGGTACCCTTAAGCTAAAAATTCAGAAAGCTAGTGAGGAATTGGGAAAACCTTGGACAGAATGTCTGCCTTTAGCTCTCTTTTCTATTAGGTACACGCCCAATAGGAAGACTAAGCTCTCACCATTTGAGGTTTTGTTTGGGTCAGCCCCTAGGTTAGGACTGTATTTTCCACAGTTACTGCAACTGCAGTGTGACACTCTCACCTCTTATGTCCAGGGCCTGCAAAAGAGGCTCTCTTCTGTGCATAAACAAGTGTTTGACTCTATTCCAGACCCGGAGTGTCAAGAAGGAGCCCATTCTCTACAGCCTGGAGACTGGGTGGTGGTAAAAAGACACACAAGGAAACCATTGGAGCCAAGGTTTGATGGTCCCTTTCAAGTCCTCCTCACTACAGCCACGTCAGTAAAGCTTGAAGGAAGACCAAATTGGATCCATGCCAGCTATTGCAAAGTTGTGGACCGAAAGAAGGATGAGCCAGCTACTGATGATATTGCTGATCTCACCCTACAAAGGACAGACGGCTCGGACGAGTCGAAGTGACATTTTTAGGACTGTAATTCATATTAGATTTGATTTTAAGAAAAATATGGACTGGATGAAGTATATTGATTATAGTCAACAGAAATTCATAAAGTATGATAGAGGTGCACTACCAGAAATAATAGTTCAGCAGATACATCACTAACAGTAGAAGACATAAGGTAGCACCAAAAGATTAACACATGTACTTACTAGTATAATTATGCACATACAATTGAGATTCTTTTCTTTCACATAACAAACCAATGAAGTTGAGAAAAAGATATGATCTCCCTCACCCATGGGGAATTCGGCCGAAGAAATGGTTAGGAAGTCCGACACTGGCACTAGGCCTTTGACATACCTGTGGGTTCAGGGTAGAGTCATATCTATTCTCAAAAAGGGGGAACTGATAGGGAATTCAGGAGACCCTTCTATATTCTGATGCCCTTCTCATATAATAATCCCTTTAAGAAATCACTTCTCTATATTTCCACTAAGACATTATTTGCTGACTGAACTGAACAGCATGACATGATATATCAAAGGTTAAGCCAACGAAACATGTTCCTGTTGACTATGGGATAATCAGATTAATAGCACCCTAATGATGTAAATAGCAAATAATGAGCATAGGTGAATAACGATTGCACCTGCAATTAATCAGTAAAGTAATAAAGTTATAACTGCTAATGACGACAGTTTGGGGGTCCATGAAAGAAACTCATGATGATTAGTGAAATCTTCAGATAAATAATTAGTTGGTCAACTTGACATGAACTATGGTGCGTGACAAAATGTATTTACTGTAATAAATAATTTGCTAATATATCCTGGAAAACACCATTACCTAATGTATGTGCACGCCCAGCTCAGCTGTCAATATAAGCTGGCTGGAGGAGTGATTAAAAGTCAGATGACTTTGGCATATGAACCAGACAACCGTCTCCTGTGTCATTTCATCTCACCATCCGGCCTCGATCGAAGCTCCATCCAATCAGGCAATCATCTGATATCCTAAAAGGCCTGTTTAGGCCAAACCTATCAGTCTGAATAATTATGACCATGTGATATTTCAGTTTTTCTTTTTTAATAAATTTGCAAAAATTTCTACATTTCTACATTTATGTTTATTTCAGCAAAGATGGGGTGCAGCGTGTACATTAATGAAAAAAAAAAAACTTTTTTGCATTTACCAAATGGCTGCAATGAAACAAAGGGTGACAAATTTAAAGGGGTCTGAATACTTTCTGAACCCACTATATATATTTTTTAAATCACTTTTTTAAAATTTTCATTGTATTTGCTAGTCCCTTCAGGGATTGGAACCTGAGAATATCTGATCGCTTGTGCTATATACAGCAATGCTATAGCATTAGTATATATACAGTCATGGCCAAAAGTTTTGAGAATGCCACAAATATTAATTTTTACAAAGTCTACTGCTTCACTTTTTCTAATGGCAATTTGCATATACTCCAGAATGTTATAAAGAGTGATCAGCTTAACAGCAATTACTTGCAAAGTCAATATTTGGCTAGAAAATGAACTTTATCCCCAAAAAACACATTTCAACATCATTGCAGCCCTGCCTTAAAAGGACCAGCTAACCTCTTTTCAGTGATTGCTCCATTAACACAGATGTGGGTGTTGATGAGGACATGGCTGGAGATCAATCTGTCATGATTAAGTAAGAATGACACCACTGGACACTTTAAAAGGAGGCTGGTGCTTGGCATCATTGTTTCTCTTCTGTTAACCATGGTTATCTCTAAAGAAACATGTGCAGTCATCATTGCAATGCACAAAAATGGCCTAACAGGGAAGAGTATCGCAGCTAGAAAGATTGCACCTCAGTCAACAATCTATTGCATCATCAAGAACTTCAAGGAGAGAGGTTCCATTGTTGCCAAAAAGGCTTCAGGGCGCCCAAGAAAGACCAGCAAGCACCCGGACCGTCTCTTAAAAGTGTTTCAGCTGCGGGATCGGGCTACCAGCAGTGCAGAGCTTGCTCAGGAATGGCAGCAGGCAGGTGTGAGTGCATCTGCACGCACTGTGAGGCAGAGACTCTTGGAGCAAGGCCTGGTCTCAAGGAGGGCAGCAAAGAAGCCACTTCTCTCCAGAAAAAACATCATGGACAGACTGATATTCTGCAAAAGGTACAGGCAGTGGACTGCTGAGGACTGGGGTAAAGTTATTTTCTCTGATGAATCCCCTTTTCGATTGTTTGGGACATCAGGAAAACGCCTCATTCGGAGAAGAAAAGGTGAGCGCTACCACCAGTCTTGTCTCATGCCAACTGTTTAGCATCCTGAAACCATTCATGTGTGGGGTTGCTTCTCAGCTAAGGGAATCGGCTCTCTCACAGTCTTGCCTAAAAACACAGCCATGAATAAAGAATGGTACCAGAATGTCCTCCAAGAGCAACTTCTCCCAACCCTCCAAGAGCAGTTTGGCGATCAACAATGCCTTTTCCAGCATGATGGAGCACCTTGCCATAAAGCAAAGGTGATAACTAAATTGCTCAGGGAACAAAACATAGAGATTTTGGGTCCATGGCCTGGAAACTCCCCAGATCTTAATCCCATTGAGAACTTGTGGTCAATCATCAAGAGACGGTGGACAAACAAAAACCTAAAAATTCTGACAAAATGAAAGCATTGATTGTGCAAGAATGGACTGCTATCAGTCAGGATTTGGTCCAGAAGTTGATTGAGAGCATGCCAGGGAGAATTGCAGAGGTCCTGAAGAAGAAGGGTCAACACTGCAAATATTGACTTGCTGCATTAACTCATTCTAACTGTCAATATAAGCTTTTGTTACTCATATGTTTGTAATTATTATATTTCTGTCTGTGATAAAAACATCTGTCAAACACACATAAAAACCAGAGGGCAGCAGATCATGTGAAAATATAATATTTGTGTCATTATCAAAACTTTTGGCCATGACTGTAGTATATAACAGAAATTGCTGTCTCCTATGAACACCTGCCATGGACTGGTCTTCACAGGAGTACCGTGATGACAGATGCAGTGGTCTTCAGCAGACCTTTGACTGTCATGGCAACCCTTCCACGTCCATCGATCTCGCCAATGAGGGGTTAGAGTGGCTTTCCCCCTGCTTAAATGTTGCTATCATACATTGAGAGCGGCATTGAGCAGGTTAACAGCTGTAGGTGGAGCTCCTATCTATCTGCGGGTGTTATAGGCAGATGATGGCTGATAATTGCAGCCATCATATGCTGGGAAAAAATTGAGTTTGACTTGCGAGTAGAGTTGAGCGATACTTTCCGATATCCAAAAGTATCGGAATCGGAATGGTATCGCCGATACCCAAAAAATATCGGCGATACCCGATACCGATACCGGAAATCCAATGTAAGTCTATGGGAACAAAATATCGGAATTAAAAAAAAACCATTCTTGCCTTGTTGGTTAATTGTACATGAAGGAAAACAACAAAGAGTAATGTAGAATGTATTGGGGAAGGTTGAGGAGACATTAAAGGCATAGATGTTTAACCCAATCAAATGGAATAGCATAAATATTTTTTTTTTAAAGATGTTCGGATTGACGAAGAAATTGACAATGTTGTTAACGTTTTTTCTATTTTGGCAAATATGTATATTTCACAACTTCCATGCTCTTCACCTTTTTAACTTTTGACACACTTTCTCCTTCATAATCTTCAGCAGCATCATCTTTTTCATCAAATTATTCTTCATCTTCACCTTCTTTATCTTCTTCTTAAACTTCTTGCTATTCATCTTTTTGTTAACATTACTCATATTCTTCATATTAAACTATTATTCTTATTCATATTGTACTTCATCTTCTTCATCATATTCTTATTTGTGACAGAGAATCCTGTACTTGTAATCTGTCAAAGTATGAATTTTTCATCCTTCCGTTCTTGCTGTCACAAAAGATTTAAATTACAACAGTATTTGTCCGTGTTCAGTTTAGCCTGCAGCAGCAGGCATTTTCCAGGGGCACCACGAGGAGGAACGGACTCACCCCCATACACTGCTTAGTCTTCTTCTGCTTATAATTTAGAGCATATATTTTGCTCTTCATTTTGGTCTTATATTTCATGTTCTTCTGCTTTTTGATCTTCTGCTTATTGTTCTTAAGTCTCTTGTTCTGTATCTTGTAGTTTGTCTTAACCTTCTTAGTCCTGTTTGGTAATCTTTTATTTCTTCTTTGTGATGGTGTTTAGGCTGGTTGGCTTGATGCTCGTCGTCCTTGTGGTCGTCATCTTCTTCGGGTGGTCATCAGGGTCGTCGTCTTCATTGTTGGAGATCCAGAGTGATTACCCAAAAAAGCATTGAAAAAATCTTCAATTTGTAAATGTAGCAGAAGGTACAAGAGTCAATGCAAGTAACGAGGACCAGCTGACTGTGCTGGAACCCGGAGGGGCAGCAGAAGGAAAAGAGCCAATGGCACAACCGAGGACCAGCTGACGTTACTAGGACACGGTTACTAAGCAGGAGGTACCTGTGCTCCAAAGCACTACCAAGGACCAGCAGACGTTGCTGGAACTCGGATACCGAGATGGAGGCACCTAGGCCAAAGGCACTACGGAGAACCAGCTGACGGTACTGGAACCCGGACGGGTAGCAGAAGGTACAAGAGCCAATGCAAGTAACGAGGACCAGCTGACTGTGCTAGAACCCGGAGGGGCAGCAGAAGGAAAAGAGCCAATGGCACAACCGAGGACCAGCTGACGTTACTGGGACACGGTTACTAAGCAGGAGGTACCTGTGCTCCAAAGCACTACCAAGGACCAGCAGACGTTGCTGGAACTCGGATACCGAGATGGAGGCACCTAGGCCAAAGGCACTGCGGAGAACCAGCTGACGGTACTGGAACCCGGACGGGTAGCAGAAGGTACAAGAGCCCATGCAAGTAACGAGGACCAGCTGACTGTGCTAGAACCCGGAGGGGCAGCAGAAGGAAAAGAGCCAATGGCACAACCGAGGACCAGCTGACGTTACTGGGACACGGTTACTAAGCAGGAGGTACCTGTGCTCCAAAGCACTACCAAGGACCAGCAGACGTTGCTGGAACTCGGATACCGAGATGGAGGCACCTAGGCCAAAGGCACTGCGGAGAACCAGCTGACGGTACTGGAACCCGGACAGGTAGCAGAAGGTACAAGAGCCAATGCAAGTAACGAGGACCAGCTGACTGTGCTGGAACCCGGAGGGGCAGCAGAAGGAAAAGAGCCAATGGCACAACCGAGGACCAGCTGACGTTACTGGGACACGGTTACTAAGCAGGAGGTACCTGTGCTCCAAAGCACTACCAAGGACCAGCAGACATTGCTGGAACTCGGATACCGAGATGGAGGCACCTAGGCCAAAGGCACTGCGGAGAACCAGCTGACGGTACTGGAACCCGGACGGGTAGCAGAAGGTACCCATGGAAATTTAAGTTGACAGGCCGCGAGCCGGCCGCAGTTACCGAATCCCACAGTATTACAGTGGGTGATTGTCCTATTGTCACAACGGAAACAGCCTTTATTTGCATATCCCGCAGCACACATAGGAAGCACCTAAACTCCAAGCACCATAGAGTCGGCTAACCCGACCGCAACACGACAGGACAACTTATTGGAGGCTAAGTGACGTTTACACTGACAGGAAACAGATGGCGTGCTGTAACCAGTCTGGGCAGGAGTGAGTACCCGTGCCAATGACACTTCCGAGCAACAACTGGCGGTGTTGAAGCCCAGGGATGAGAAGAGAACATGGTGGAGGCAGCAGGACTTTTTGCCGTACACACAGCAGGGGAACAGCTGACATTACTGAACCCCAGTAACACAGGAGCAAGTGTTGACTGTGCTAACAGCAATTCCGAGCAACAACTGGCGGTGTTGTAGCCCAGGAATGAGAAGAGAACATGGTGGAGGCAGCAGGACTTTTTGCCGTTCACACAGCAGGGGAACAGCTGACATTACTGAACCCCAGTAACACAGGAGCAAGTGTTGACTGTGCTAACAGCACTTCCGAGCAACAACTGGCGGTGTTGTAGCCCAGGAATGAGAAGAGAACATGGTGGAGGCAGCAGGACTTTTTGCCGTTCACACAGCAGGGGAACAGCTGACATTACTGAACCCCAGTAACACAGGAGCAAGTGTTGACTGTGCTAACAGCACTTCCGAGCAACAACTGGCGGTGTTGTAGCCCAGGGATGAGAAGAGAACATGGTGGAGGCAGCAGGACTTTTTGCCGTACACACAGCAGGGGAACAGCTGACATTACTGAACCCCAGTAACACAGGAGCAAGTGTTGACTGTGCTAACAGCACTTCCGAGCAACAACTGGCGGTGTTGTAGCCCAGGGATGAGAAGAGAACATGGTGGAGGCAGCAGGACTTTTTGCCGTACACACAGCAGGGGAACAGCTGACATTACTGAACCCCAGTAACACAGGAGCAAGTGTTGACTGTGCTAACAGCACTTCCGAGCAACAACTGGCGGTGTTGGAGCCCAGGGTCAAGGAGGATGTTTAAATACTATATCAAGTATTTTCCTTGTTACGTGTCAATTAAAAATGTCTATACTCCAAACAAGAGAAATATAACCTTTAGTACCATAAGATGATGATTTTACTTAAAAAAATATATGTAAATTAATAATTTACAAACATAAACGCATACATTAACATGTTGAAAAGCAATGCAAACCACAATTAAAATAGGTTAAATAATCTGCTATACGGTTTAAAATAAAAGCATACAAGTACATATCAGAATCCATTAAATGATGGCTAAGTAACAGTATGTACACCATTTTTATTGTGTAGACAATGAATGGCTGACTTAAAAACATAATCAGCATTACAAGTTATCTTTGACATTCATAAAACTTTACATTTGGTGAATAATATCACTAAAATTTTTTTAAAAATATCTAAAATTTCCATCATGTAATACTGATAATATGTGCCAATCATTTATATTAACTGTAACATTTCCAGGGTATTTAGCTCTAGGATCGCTGTCTGGGTAGACAGAATGGCACGGAAACAGTTCATTCAGACAGCAGTTTGGTGAAAACTGGCCGCAACCAGTTTTATTAAAGTCCACAGCACACAGATAAAAACAAAGCATAAACAAAAGACCTGGGCTTGTCTAGCCTCTAATTACACTTAGATAGATGGCCCTCTCTATCCGGGACCCAGACTCTACCAGTCTGTGCCCAAAACAACACATATCACATATGTTACCAGTATGGAGTTTCACAGACACTCCTCCTTATGTCTGAAGGCAACTCCAATGTCCAGACTTGAGAGAGGTCACCTCCTATTCAGTAGTCACCAGCATGGAGTGTCGCAGAGTCTCCTCTTTGTGTCCGGGGTACCTCGAGCACCCAGACAGAGAGAGCCCACCTCCCGGAGTCTCCTTCCGTGCCTGGACTCCTGTCCAGACTGAATGAGCTCTTTGACTGTGCTCCCAAGCACCTACTTCTGGCTTCCTAATCAACACCTGAGTGGAATCAGGTCTGAGCTGCAAGCGTGTACTGAATGGCAGGTGTAGTGACCTTTCTTTACCACCAGGTTTACAAAGCCACACATTTCGCTCATACCAGTCAGCAAGGTACTTAGGTGAAATATACACCTCATTCACCACATATTCCTTCACTGTCTCACATATCCCCTCCCTCTTCTCCAGACCGGAGGGCTGGTCATCCAGACCGGAGGGCTGGTCAACAATCCAACAGAGACAGTGAACTCTGGACCAGTCATGGCCCTCATCAGCTTCATCCTCACCACTGTCATAGCCAACATCAGTTTTCTCTTCATCTGAAGCATCCGCACTACCCTGTACCCTCCCAGGCCTATACTCTCTGCGGGCCTCGGGTATCCTGCACGGTTTCATCTTGACTTTAGTGCCAGCCTCAGTCTCGGTATAGTGGCTCACCAGATAAGTACGACCAGGCACGTCAGAACAGCTCTGCTGATTCTTCCTCAGAAACTTTCGTACCTCCTGTTTTTGGGGCACTGACCCTGTGTCACCAACTGTCACAGGAGGTATAGGGGTTTTCTCTAATTCCCCCTGAACTTTCTTTAGCACATCTACTTTCTTAAATATCAGTTGATTCATAAATTCTACCTCACAGAACCCAAGCGCCTCTGTCATGGTCTCTGACCATTCCGAGCCACACTGTTCAAACGATTGGCACTGTAGAGGGAGCTGATCGTTTTTCTTGGTCGGTACACATAATTTATCCTCTTCTGGTACAGGCTCACTTTGCATAAGACTCAGAGCTCTTACTTCTTTCTCCAGGAGATCCTCATGGCTACGCATCTTCTCCTGTAGTTGTTGGACGTCCTTTACGTCTTCGGCCCTTTCTTCAGGCTCTTCTGGTAGGACATGCTCAGAAGCCCTACCATCAGTCTTCTTTTCCACCACGTTCTGCATCCCATCTGAGCTCCCGTGTATCTGCAGCGGCAACGGAGCGACACATCGCCCCTCCCACTCACTGGGACGTGGTTCAAGTGTAGACTCCATGAAAATGCGCCTGAGCTCACCAAGGCCAACCCGAGGTCTCAAAATCTCATCTTGGGATTTATCCAGACCCTTTGGGTCGCTCGGGAACTCCGATGGCGCACCGGGCGCCGAACTTCCGGCCCGAGCTTCGCGAGTCGCAGCCACGGATCCGGACAGTACACCGTCCACGCCGCTGTCTCCAGCAGAAACATATTCCGGGGCAGACAAAAAACCTGACTGGCACTTCCAGACTAATGTGAACTAGGTGCAAACCAAAGGGAGCTACCCTCATGTAAAACATCCAAAAAAAATGTTCACATTAGGTTAGGGACTCAACAGAATTGAGACCACCTTGACGATGGTTGTTGAGCTTTAAAATGTTTGGCCAAATGTTTATACTAAGCGTCTCAAATTTTTCCTTATATTCCAAAGCCATATTGCTATTCAAAATTTCATATATTCTATGTTGTCATGCTTTAGTATGCTTGAGTGCAGCCTTTTTTTTTGGATGTTTTACATGAGGGTAGCTCCCTTTGGTTTGCACCTAGTTCACATTAGTCTGGAAGTGCCAGTCAGGTTTTTTGTCTTTTGAATGTTAGCTTGCTGACCGAGCACTCCGCTCCCACCAGGTGGTGATTTTAATTACACCGGCTCCCTACTTTACCCACATATGCAGGCATTACTGACAGAGGTGCATATTCGCCCAGAAATTCAGATATCAGCCTAATAGAGGTATGTTCACATTAGGTTAGGGACTCAACAGAATTGAGACCACCTTGACGATGGTTGTTGAGCTTTAAAATGTTTGGCCAAATGTTTATACTAAGCGTCTCAAATTTTTCCTTATATTCCAAAGCCATATTGCTATTCAAAATTTCATATATTCTATGTTGTCATGCTTTAGTATGCTTGAGTGCAGCCTTTTTTTTGGATGTTTTTTTTGGATGTTTTACATGAGGGTAGCTCCCTTTGGTTTGCACCTAGTTCACATTAGTCTGGAAGTGCCAGTCAGGTTTTTTGTCTTTTGAATGTTAGCTTGCTGACCGAGCACTCCGCTCCTACCAGGTGGTGATTTTAATTACACCGGCTCCCTACTTTACCCACATATGCAGGCATTACTGACAGAGGTGCATATTCGCCCAGAAATTCAGATATCAGCCTAATAGAGGTATGTTCACATTAGGTTAGGGACTCAACAGAATTGAGACCACCTTGACGATGGTTGTTGAGCTTTAAAATGTTTGGCCAAATGTTTATACTAAGCGTCTCAAATTTTTCCTTATATTCCAAAGCCATATTGCTATTCAAAATTTCATATATTCTATGTTGTCATGCTTTAGTATGCTTGAGTGCAGCCTTTTTTTTTTGGATTTTTTTTGGATGTTTTACATGAGGGTAGCTCCCTTTGGTTTGCACCTAGTTCACATTAGTCTGGAAGTGCCAGTCAGGTTTTTTGTCTTTTGAATGTTAGCTTGCTGACCGAGCACTCCGCTCCCACCAGGTGGTGATTTTAATTACACCGGCTCCCTACTTTACCCACATATGCAGGCATTACTGACAGAGGTGCATATTCGCCCAGAAATTCAGATATCAGCCTAATAGAGGTATGTTCACATTAGGTTAGGGACTCAACAGAATTGAGACCACCTTGACGATGGTTGTTGAGCTTTAAAATGTTTGGCCAAATGTTTATACTAAGCGTCTCAAATTTTTCCTTATATTCCAAAGCCATATTGCTATTCAAAATTTCATATATTCTATGTTGTCATGCTTTAGTATGCTTGAGTGCAGCCTTTTTTTTGGATGTTTTACATGAGGGTAGCTCCCTTTGGTTTGCACCTAGTTCACATTAGTCTGGAAGTGCCAGTCAGGTTTTTTGTCTTT
>JARQOD010000003.1:247392659-247431330 GCA_033576555.1 Oophaga sylvatica | reverse complement strand
AGGTCTGAGCTGCAAGCGTGTACTGAATGGCAGGTGTAGTGACCTTTCTTTACCACCAGGTTTACAAAGCCACACATTTCGCTCATACCAGTCAGCAAGGTACTTAGGTGAAATATACACCTCATTCACCACATATTCCTTCACTGTCTCACATAACAAACAAAAAATTTAAAAAGTGCATAGTGCAGAGTGAAAACAGATATTTATGCCTGACTGTGGACTTGCAAGCATGACAACGGATAGATAAGGTATATATAGATGAGACTGCATAGCCACAGATGGTGAATGGCGATGTAATACTGTACCTCAATAAAGTGTGCTGTAATGTATGTAGTACAGTTCATATAGCGTCTTGTGCTTGGGTGCGATGAAAACACAGGAGTCACAGGTTTGATATAGAAAAGTCCTGTATTACTTCATACAAGTTGGCAGAAATAGTCACACAGTTTGCAGACACAGAAACAGGAGACACAGCAGGCCAGAGTAATCCAAGCTCAGCAATCACTCTCCAATACAGATTCAGGATCTTCTTCTCTGTTACCGTAAGTCCATGCAAACGTGGGTCTTTCAAAGAGCAGGGTTCAGAGTCCACAAGTGCTTCAGAGTTCCTCAGTAGGAATAGCTGGAGTACAAGGTCCAAGGCTTACAGGAGTCAAGTCACAGGTTCACTGCAGGCTAGATTCTGAAGCACTGATTGCTCAGCTGTGGCTGCTTAAGAAGCAAAGGAGAGAATCAGGGCGGGAACATGCAAGCTGGAAACTCCATTTTGACTGAGGGCAAGATAGCTGCAGCAAGACAGAAAGTAAAATGGCTGACGAACAAACTGAGTTTCAGGAATATATACATAGAACCTTACATTACTCCCCCCTTAAGGACAACCTCCGGATGACCTCAGACCAGGCTTGTGTGGGTACCTCTGATGAAACTGACGGAGCAAGCGAGGAGCATTAACGTTATTGACCGGTTCCCATGAGTTGTCCTCCACTGGGTAGCCCTGCCATTTAATCAGATATTGTAACTGATTTCTATACAACCTGGAATCTAAAATCCTTTCCACCACAAATTCTTCCTGACCATCGACTAGCACTGGGTCAGGGCAAGGAGAGGAACGTCCAGGAAACGTATTGGGTGTCGCAGCCTTTAGTAGGGATACATGAAAGACAGGGTGGATTCTCATAGTTCTGGGCAGTTGAAGACGACAAGCAACGGCACTTATAATTTTACTGATTTTATAGGGTCCAATGTACTTATGTCCCAACTTAGACGATGGAATCCTTAACTTAAGATTTCTGGTTGACAGCCAGACCAAGTCTCCTACCTTGAAAGCTGGTGCAGGTTTACGAAATTTATCTGCTGCTTTCTTGTACCTTTCTTGAGCCGATTCCAGATTTTCCTTTAGAAGATCCATATTTTCTGTAAAGACGTGATTCTTTCAGCCACTGCTGGTAAAGGCGTTTCTATGGGAAATCGTGGTAGAATGTTAGGATGATAACCTAGATTAGAGTAAAAAGGAGACTGTTTAGTGGAGGCACTCTGAGAGTTGTTATACGAGAACTCAGCTAATGGAAGTAGATCCACCCAATCATCCTGTAGGTGGCAGATAAAGCAGCGGAGATACTGCTCCAGGGTTTGATTGGTTCGTTCGGTCTGTCCATTAGTCTGGGATGAAAAGCAGAAGAAAGGTTTACTTTAATGTCCAATGCTGCACAGAAATTTTGCCAAAACCTAGAAGTGAATTGCACCCCTCGATCCGAAATAACCTCATCCGGTACTCCATGTAAGCGAAACACATCTTTAATCATCAAATCTGATGTCTGTTTTGCAGTGGGTAAGCCGACACAAGGGATAAAATGAGCTGCCTTTGTTAGACGGTCAACCACCACTAGAATGGTGTTCTTCCCCTGAGAGGTTGGTAACTCCACAATGAAGTCCATAGAAATGGATCCCCACGGGCGGGACGGGGTGGGAAGAGGCTGTAACAGACCAGTTGGTGAGGAGCGAGGTGTTTTGCATCTTGCACAGACCTCACATGAAGTGACATAATTCAAAACATCCTTCCTGCAAGTGGGCCACCAAAAGAAACGAGAAAGAAATTCCTGTGTCTTTAGAATTCCTCTATGCCCAGCTATCTTGGAATCGTGAATGAGTTGCAATACTCTTAATCTGACTGTTTCAGGAATATACAGACGTTGTCCCTGAATCCACACACCATTCTTAAAGACAAGACTTACGTCCCTTGGGGGTTGTGCCAAAAAGGAATCCGCATGGTATGCTTCCTTGATGTCCTTAAGTAGGTCTTGATTATGAATTACTCCTAGGAATCTAGAGTCAGGAAGAATAGTCTTAGGAGGAGTAATTGGACGTGTCTCTGCTGAGTAAATCCTAGAGAGTGCATCAGCCTTTCCATTGCGCGATCCTGGTCTATAAGAGATGATAAAATTAAATTGGTTTAAGAAAAGATTCCAGCGAGCCTGGCGAGGAGTCAGGCACTTAGCCGACCTGATAAACTCAAGGTTACGATGGTCTGTCAGGACGACTATTTGCTGTGCAGCTCCCTGAAGAAGGTGTCTCCATTCTTTGAAGGCGGCAATAATGGCCAACAACTCTCTATTGCCCACATCGTAGTTCCTCTCAGCCGAAGACAACTGCTGGGAAAAGAAGGCACAGGGATGCAAGACATTCTTCTCACCTGTTCTCTGAGAGAGTATAGCTCCAACGGCACAGTCTGAAGCATCCACCTCTATTATGAAGGCAAGCTCGGGGTTGGGATGTACTAGGATAGGTGCAGTGGTAAATTTATCTTTTAGACGGGAAAATGCTTCCTGGGCTTGGGGAGTCCAGGAAAACCTAGACTCTTTCCGGGTAAGTTGAGTGATAGGTGACACTACCTCAGAGAAATTTCTAATGAAACGTCTATAGAAGTTGGCAAACCCGATGAAGCGCTGTACCTCCTTCACATTTCTAGGACTTGGCCAATCCTTGATGGCTTGGGTTTTGCTTCCATCCATACTAATTCCTTGTGTAGACAGTACATACCCCAGAAATTGAATTTCGGTCCTATGGAATTCACACTTTTCAAGTTTGATGTAAAGATGATTTTGTCTTAGACGTTCCAAGACCATTCTCACATGTCCATGATGTTCCTCTGTGGAGTTAGAAAAAATTAGAATATCATCCAAATAAATTACCACGAATGTATCTAGGAGATCCCTGAAGATGTCATTCACCAAGTGTTGGAAAGTGGCTGGGGCGGTACTCAGACCAAAAGGCATAACTAGATATTCAAAGTGTCCATAGCGTGACCTGAATGCAGTCTTCCATTCATCCCCAGGTCTAATACGGACTAAGTTATAGGCCCCACGAAGATCTAGTTTAGAAAAAATTTTGGCATGTCGCACTCTCTCCAATAACTCAGGGATTAAAGGCAATGGATAACGGTTTCTAATAGTAACCTTATTGAGTTCCCTATAGTCTACGCATGGTCTCAGAGATCCATCTTTCTTCTTTACAAAGAAGATGGGTGCACCTGCAGGAGATGAAGAGGGGCGTATGAAGCCCTTGGCTAGATTTTCATCTATGTAATCCTTTAAAGCCTTTAGCTCGGGCCCCGCCAGGGGGTAGATCTTACCAAAAGGTATCTCTGCTCCAGGCAATAATTCAATTGGACAATCATATGGACGGTGAGGAGGAAGCTGGTCAGCGTTCTTCTTGTCACATAAATCCACATAGTCCTGGTATACAGCTGGTAGTTCAGGGACTGACATGATTCCTTTAGGAACAGAGCAAGCTGAAACTTTTGGACTCATCTGTTTCTCTGGAAAGTGTAATTCCTTGGTCTCCCAGTTAATGGTAGGATTCTGAGCCTGCAGCCATGGTAGCCTAGAATAATGGGAAAGTGGGGAGAAGAGATAAGCATAAAGGACAGTTTCTCTTGATGATCTTTACCCATAAGAACCCTCAAAGGCTCTGTTTCCTGATCCACTGGTCCAGAGGTCAGCAGGGAGCCATCCACAGTTTCCATCTGTACTGGAGTAGCCTTCTTCACTGAACGTATTCCCTGTTTCAGAGCAAAGGAGACATCCATAAAATTTCCACTTGCCCCTGAGTCGATCATAGCAGAGCTAGACACCCAAGCTGAGTCAACCCAGAGTTTGATGGAAAGAAAGCAATGAGAATTGTTTTTCTTACAACTCAGCTGGGACACCGCTGAGGAAACTTGAAAAATGGCAGCGTTTACACAGTCAACGTCCTCAGAGGTAACGGAGTTTAAGTCCGAGAAATCAAGATCTGTTGCTGCAGATCTCTCTAGAGCCTGAGGCTCGGACCTGACAGATCCCCTCTCGCAACACTCACAATGAATGAGTGCTGCAGTAGTCTTACGAGAACGGCTGGGGCAGTTTATAATGAAGTGCCCTGACTTACCACAATAGAAACATAGATTCTCCTTAAAACGATGTTCCTTGCGTGCATCACTAACCCGTCGTTGTAAAGAATCTACCTGCATGGGTTCAGGTTCAGGTTCCCGTGTAATCCTACTCAAAGGTTCCTTAGCTGGAGAGGAAGGTAGGAAAAGGTTAGTACGATTGCTTTCGAACCATCTCTCTTGCCTGCGTTCAGTCAGACGAGTATCAATACGGATGCAGTAGTTAATAAAGTCACCTAACGCAGTGGGAGGGTCGGCACGAGCAAGTTCATCCTTAATCAGTGGAGATAACCCCTTTCGAAAAATAGATTTTTTGGCGGAACTGTCCCAGGTGGTATCAAGGGCCCATCTCCTGAAATCCAAGGCATATTCAGCTACCGAGTGCTTACCTTGGCGCAAAGCTAACATGGCTGCTTCAGCTGTTGCACCTCGATTGGGGTCATCAAACACCTGCCCCATGGCTGAAATAAAATCATCAAGGTGATTCAAACAATCATCCTCAGTCTCAATCAGAGGGTTTGCCCACATTAAAGCCTTGTTGGTAAGCAACATAATTATAGTAAGCACCTTAGATCGTTCAGTGGGAAATTGTGAAGCATGTGCAGAAAAAAAAAGATTGCATTGATTAATAAATCCCCTGAATTTCTCACGTTCACCGCCAAAACGAAAAGGGGGCAACTTGGGAATCCCAGCACTCGGGGCTACGGCAGGAGCCTGGACTCGCCCCTCTAGAACCTCAATCCTGGCTCGCAAATCCTGGGTAGTCTGTCCAACCACTTGCAAATTGTGATTATTGAGGTCCTGTAGATTTGTAAAACGGGTCTTTATATTCTGCAAATCTGCAAGGATATTATCAGTCACTCCGCAAAGTTCCTTTATGCGGGCCTCCATTTTCCAGATCTTTTAAGACAGGATTACTGGAAGAAGAGGAGAGAAAAAAAAACAATAGTGTTCACCTGTGGCAACACTGCAGAGAGAAAAAAAATTAAGGGAACTGCTCACCTGGAATGGTTGTGAGAAGTCACAACCACTATCATCACAGAAAGTTTCAACCAGACATCTGATATCCAGAGTTACAGCAGACAAAAAAGAGAAAAGGAAGAAAAAAAAAACAATAGTGTTTACCTGTGGTAACACTGCAAAAAGAAAAAACTTAAGGGAATTGCTCACCTGGTATGGTTGTGAGAAGTCACAACTACTGTCATCACAGAAAGTACAACCGGACGTCTGATATCCACAGTACAGCAGACACAGCCTTCCAGACCCAGCAGACACTAACGTTTTGGCTTCAGAATCTTGTAATGTATGTAGTACAGTTCATATAGCGTCTTGTGCTTGGGTGCGATGAAAACACAGGAGTCACAGGTTTGATATAGAAAAGTCCTGTATTACTTCATACAAGTTGGCAGAAATAGTCACACAGTTTGCAGACACAGAAACAGGAGACACAGCAGGCCAGAGTAATCCAAGCTCAGCAATCACTCTCCAATACAGATTCAGGATCTTCTTCTCTGTTACCGTAAGTCCATGCAAACGTGGGTCTTTCAAAGAGCAGGGTTCAGAGTCCACAAGTGCTTCAGAGTTCCTCAGTAGGAATAGCTGGAGTACAAGGTCCAAGGCTTACAGGAGTCAAGTTACAGGTTCACTGCAGGCTAGATTCTGAAGCACTGATTGCTCAGCTGTGGCTGCTTAAGAAGCAAAGGAGAGAATCAGGGCGGGAACATGCAAGCTGGAAACTCCATTTTGACTGAGGGCAAGATAGCTGCAGCAAGACAGAAAGTAAAATGGCTGACGAACAAACTGAGTTTCAGGAATATATACATAGAACCTTACATGTGCGTTACTACTACATCCTTTTTTTTATATAGCTTTATAAAAGGTTACGTGCATGTATGGTTGCGCCTTTGTTTGGACGCACAGACTGGCTTCCTGCTGTGACGCGTTATGTATTGGAGCGTCTGTACGTCTTATGACGCAGACTAACATTCACGGTGCGCATCGTTCATCATCGCAAGCGTACCGACAACACAAAGGCGTTGTCATGACTGCTTTACTCAGTAAACATGCACCTATGATGAAACATACACGCATGTGCCCTATTACATAACAAGCTACAAGAAAAACGAGTGTGAGGTGTGACACAGCTGTTTTGTTAAGGTACAGTATTATATCGACATTGTACAGGTGTCGCTATTCAGTCTGATAAATAGATATCATTCACCTATTCTATCAGTTGTCGTTCTTTCAGCACCACTTACAGGTATATATTTTGCTATTGTGACTATGCACTATTGACTTTACCAAGGTAATGCATGATTTTTGTTAGCGATTATCATGTTTACATGAAGGACCTTTATGATATGGGCTGTTAACTTTCTAATTAAATATGTATTTTTTAAAATGACACAAATATAAGTAATGTTGAAGAGGACTATTCCTACATGCATTGTTTGCACAATATTACAGGTGTACATCACGTCCCTTAATCAACATTGGATTATTATATTTACTTGTATGCTTTTTTTTAAAAGGCAAGAACACTGAAGTATAACCTTCGCACTGCAGCAGTTGTCAAAGTTCAACCCACATTATGCACTTCCAACATTGCAGCATTTGAGTCATGATGTGAGTTGGATTTGTCTAAGCTATGGAGTGACAAGGTTGACCATCAGTATCCTATAGCATAAGTAGGCTTTTGTGTTTGCATTTGTTTTCGACATGTGCATATCTGTAATAATATGTCACAATTATTTTGTTACAGATTTGTGACATTTTATGGTTTTAAAGTTGACGTTTCAAATGTTTACAGCTTAGAAATCAGGGTGTAGCCTCATATCTATGTGTAGCACTAGACACTTTGACATGTCATGTTTTTTTCACCATGATTAGGTAGCTAGCAGTAATTTTTGCCGGACACACAGCAGGGGAACAGCAGGTGTTACTGAACCCCACAAACACATCAGCGATTGTTTTCATCTGTGCATCTAACACTTCTGAGCAGCAACTGGCGGTGTTGAAGCCCAGGGTCAAGGAGGGTGTAGGCAGAGGCCTAGTATGAGATGTTTGAAGTTGAAGTTGTAGTTAGCAGCAGTAATTTTTGCCAGACACACAGCAGGGAACAGCAGGCGTTACTGAACCCCACAAACACATCAGCGATTGTTTTCATCTGTGCATCTAACACTTCTGAGCAGCAACTGGCGGTGTTGAAGCCCAGGGTCAAGGAGGGTGTAGGCAGAGGCCTAGTATGAGATGTTTGAAGTTGAAGTTGTAGTTAGCAGCAGTAATTTTTGCCAGACACACAGCAGGGGAACAGCAGGCGTTACTGAACCCCACAAACACATCAGCGATTGTTTTCATCTGTGCATCTAACACTTCTGAGCAGCAACTGGTGGTGTTGAAGCCCAGGGTCAAGGAGGGTGTAGGCATAAAATATTGAGTTATTGCCTTGTTACGTGGCCATTGCAAATGTATGTACTTCAAACAAGAATAAATGAAGTTTTACTAGGACAATAAAATGATGAATTTCAATTCCAAGAATAGAAAAATATTTATACTTGAGAGTCCTCTGTGGTTGATACCGTTTAATGGCTAACTGAAAATATGGTAACAAATTCCAAGGTTTCGAGACTACTCAGGTCTCTTCATCAGGCTAAGACTAAACAAAAAATGAAGAATCACATATTTCTACACACAACAGGACACAGGAATAGGTAAGACAAGTGAGGGAGGGACAAGTGAGGGGAGACCGGCCAAAAAATGAGAACAAGGATGAATTATCAGCGCCACACAATAAGAGAAAAAATAATGGATTTACCTGTGGCAAAACACTTTTGTATGCCCGGTCATAGCATGATGGATATGGAATTACTGGTATTAAAATATAACTTCAAATATGAGAAAGATACAAAGGTTTCAGAATATAAGCTCATCATGACCTTTGACACTGTTAGTGATGGAATGAATAGATCACACGGATTTATGTCATTCTATATCAATTAAGGAATCTGCGTCTCTGCCCTTCCAGGGGCATGAAAACACAAAACCAGACCCCAATCAGAGGGCAATAAAACTTTCTATCCTTATCTAGGAACTGTTCCAATATTTATGTTCATCCCTCTGTGATAATGACAGTTCTGCTACACGTCACTTACTTGTCTTACCTATTGCACTATTCCTGTGTCCTGTTGTGTATAGAAATATGTGATGCTTCATTTTTTGTTTTAGTCTTTGCCTGATGAAGAGACGTGAGTAGCCTCAAAAGGTATCAACCACTGCGGACTCTCAAGTCTAAATATTTTTCTATCTACTGGCTAACACGGTACGAAGATACACATGTTTCCTAACTTCAAGAATAAAAATAAAGACACTGCAAATATAAACGCATATATGCACATGCCAACAAGAAATGGAACAACACACCACCCAAAAAATTGGTTACAAAATATAGTGTGGTAAATTTAAGAATAAAAGTCCATTTTTGTATTTATGAATAATGCTTAAGGAACGCTATGTTAAACCATAACATAGTGAAGACAATGGATTTTGTAATAGTCACTCATCATCATCATCATTGCAATTTAGATGTGACAGTCACAGACATTTCAATTATTTAAGTTTATAAAATCGTTACTTTGTACAGCATGTATGACATTTCCAGCATGGAATCATCAATGTGATGACACAATAATGTACGATAAAAAATAACCATTTAAAAAAACATAATGCATTGTCACAATTTAAGTGTGTGCCTGCAAGTGTAGGTGAAACAAAGGCTACGGATAGCAAAGGTATATTCTATGTCTGTATCAGACAGTGGACAGCCTCTGATGGGTAATGGCGATGTTATACTGTACGTCAATAAAGTCTGCGGCTGCAATCATGCATTTTTTTGCTTGTACAGTGTTGAAGAGGGTAAAAGCATGTCTGGTTGCGCAAGGCTTTATCCGTCAACACTACCTTCCTACTGTCATGTGTAGGGTAGGGTAGCGTGTGTCAATTAGATGACTCTATAAAATGTGACGTTACGCAGCGTTATTGCGCCCTAGGGACGCCAAAAATACGACAGCAGTAATCATTTACTGTCTAATACTCCACCTATGACCAACAAAAAAAGACCGTTCCCTCTTTAACAATCTACAAGACTAACAAGCATAATGGTTGACGCTGACTTTATTGAGGTACAGTATTACATCGACATTGTCCATGAGTAACTATGCACTGTGATACCTATATACCATTATTAATTTATATCTGTTGTGATTGTTTCAACAGCACTTGCAGGTATAACTACCTATTGTCAGTATGCATGATGCACTTTCTAGATGTAATAATTTATTATTGCACTTATTACCAGGTTTAGATGCTGGCCATTTCATATATGGTGTGTGAAGTTACAGTTGGCATCAGTATGTGTATTTTATAATGTCTGTCATAAATAAAACTCGTGATGATGATGATGAGGATTTTATGATTCGTACATCCATTGACTGCATTATCTTACAGGTACAGATAAAGTTCCTTAAAAAGCATTAATTGATAAGTATGAAATGTACCGTATTTTCTGGACCATAAGACGCACTTTTTTTCCGCCAAATTTGGGAGGAAAGTGTGGGTGCGTCTTATGGTCGGAATGTAACATGTGGGGAGGGGGGCAATGGGCAGCGGTGGAGTGGGATCAGCAGGAGGCAAGAAAATATCCCCTCTGCTGCAGGAAACAAGCGCTGGGGAAACCCCTGGTCCCTACTTAAGTGCAGTGAATATTAATCAGCCGCTTCCCCGCCCACCTATCAGCTGAGCAGTGAGCGGGGAGCAGCAGATCACAGAGCCACACAGTTTCCCCAGCGCCTGATTCCTGCAGCAGCTGGGCAGATCGGTGTCTGAAGGAGAAGGAGGCAGCAGGAGCAGCTGGCATACCTGACAGCCTGGGGCTGTGCTGATCGGAGGCTGAATGCTCCTGTGAAGGACCTGTGATGAGGTCATGAAGAGGGCTGGCTGGAGCATCACATGACCAAAGCCCTGCCTCTTCATGATGTCATCACAGGTCCTTCAGACACACTGTACAACTGAGAATTAATTAAAAGGTTAGGCTACTTTCACACTTGCGTTTTTTTGTGCAGCGCATCATGCATACATGTCACATTTCTATCAACTCTGTCTCTATCATCTCTGTCTATATCATCTGTCTCTATCATCTGTTCTGTTTCTCTATCATCTGTCTCTATCATCTCTGTCTCTATCATCTGTCTCTATCATCTCTGTCTCTATCATCTCTGTCTCTATCATCTGTCTCTATAATCTGTCTCTATCATCTCTGTCTCTATAATCTGTCTCTATCATCTCTGTCTCTATCATCTGTCTCTATCATCTCTGTCATCTATCTCTGTCATCTGTCTCTATCATCTGTCTCTATCATCTCTGTCTCTATCATCTCTGTCTCTATCATCTCTGTCTCTATCATCTCTGTCTCTATCATCTGTCTCTATCATCTCTGTCTCTATCATCTGTCTCTATAATCTGTCTCTATCATCTCTGTCTCTATCATCTGTCTCTATCATCTGTCTCTATCATCTCTGTCTCTATCATCTGTCTCTATCATCTGTCTCTATCATCTCTGTCTCTATCATCTCTGTCTCTATCATCTGTCTCTATCATCTGTCTCTATCATCTCTGTCTCTATCATCTCTGTCTCTATCATCTGTCTCTAATCTGTCTCTATCATCTCTGTCTCTATAATCTGTCTCTATCATCTCTGTCTCTATCATCTCTATCATCTCTCTCTATCATCTGTCTCTATCATCTCTGTCTCTATCATCTCTGTCTCTATCATCTGTCTCTATCATCTGTCTCTATCATCTCTGTCTCTGTCATCTCTGTCTCTATCATCTGTCTCTATCATCTCTGTCTCTATCATCTGTCTCTATCATCTGTCTCTATCATCTCTGTCTCTATCATCTGTCTCTATCATCTCTATCATCTCTGTCTCTATCATCTCAGTCTCTATCATCTGTCTCTATCATCTCTGTCTCTATCATCTGTCTCTATCATCTCTGTCTCTATCATCTGTCTCTATCATCTCTGTCTCTATCATCTCTGTCTCTATCATCTCTGTCTCTATCACCTGTCTCTATCATCTCTGTCTCTATCATCTGTCTCTATCATCTCTATCATCTGTCTCTATCATCTGTCTCTATCATCTCTATCATCTCTGTCTCTATCATCTCAGTCTCTATCATCTGTCTCTATCATCTCTGTCTCTATCATCTGTCTCTATCATCTCTGTCTCTATCATCTGTCTCTAACATCTCTGTCTCTATCATCTCTGTCTCTATCATCTCTGTCTCTATCACCTGTCTCTATCATCTCTGTCTCTATCATCTGTCTCTATCATCTCTCATCTGTCTCTATCATCTGTCTCTATCATCTCTATCATCTCTGTCTCTATCATCTCTGTCTCTATCATCTCTGTCTCTATTATCTGTCTCTATCATCTGTAGCGCCCGCGTCCCTGCCTGCTGCCAGACAGGGACGTCGCTCTCCTCACCTGCGCTCAGCGTCCGCAGTGCTTCCAGCCTCCTCTACGCCTCTGGCATCCTCGGCGTCCTCCTTCCGCCCTGCTGGTCCCGCGCGCTCCTTCCCTGCTACTGGCCTTAGGGCGCGCGCCCGCACCCTCCCCTGCTCTTAAAGGAGCCGCGCGCATTTTCCAAATCAGTCTCCAGCCAATGCTGGAGGACTCCACCCTATATTAAGGGCTTCCTCCTTAATGTAGGTACCCGAGCAATGTTGTTCCTGTGCAGTCTAACTCTGTTTCAGCCATCAGCTCCTGATTCCAGTTACCTGCCTGTTACCTGTCGGCTTGCCTGTCTGCCATCCGTCTGCGGTTCCATCCAGAGGTTCGGACGTCATCTGCAGAGATCCCCGGCTCTTGCCTGCTCATCTAGGAGCGATCATCTGCCATCCGACTGCAGCTCCATCCGGAAGTTCGGACATCATCTGCGGAGATCCCCGGCTCTTGCCTGCTCACCTGGGAGCGATCATCTGCCATCTGACTGCAGCTCCATCCGGAAGTTCGGACATCATCTGCAGAGATCCACGGCTCTTGCCTGCTCACCTGGGAGCGATCATCTGCCATCCGACTGCAGCCTACCTGGAGGCTCCACCATATCAGGTCGTATATGCCTGCCTGTCTAGAGACTGCCTGGTCACTTGCCGTGACAACCTGCCTGTCCAGAGACTGCCTGGTCACTTGCCGTGACAACCTGCCTGTCCAGAGACTGCCTGGTCACTTGCCGTGACAACCTGCCTGTCCAGAGACTGCCTGGTCACTTGCCGTGACAACCTGCCTGTCCCAGAGACTGCCTTGGTCACTTGCTGTGACAACCTGCCTGTCCCAGAGACTGCCTTGGTCACTTGCTGTGACAACCTGCCTGTCCCAGAGACTGCCTTGGTCACTTGCTGTGACAACCTGCCTGTCCCAGAGACTGCCTTGGTCACTTGCTGTGACAACCTGCCTGTCCAGATACTGCCTGGTCACTTGCCGTGACAACCTGCCTGTCCCAGAGACTGCCTTGGTCACTTGCCGTGACAACCTGCCTGTCCCAGAGACTGCCTCGGTCACTTACCATTACAACCTGCCTGCCCAGAGACTTCCTTGGTCACTTGCTGTGACAAACCTGCTTGTCCAGAGACTACCTATATCCCCTGCCGTGATTCCCTGCCCTTTTCCCGGGTGCCACCCGCTCTCTTACAAGTAATCTCTCTTGTATAATAAAGCTTTGTGGTTCCACCAACCTGACCTGTCTCGTCAGTAGTTCCACCCACCAGACCCGTTACAGTTTGCTCGGGCCATGGAACCCGGTGGCACCCAAACCCCTTCACTCCCGGAACTGTGTCATGAGCTGTCTCGCCAGAGGTCTCAACAGGAGGCCATCCTGGGTCACCTGCGGAACGTCAATTCCCGTCTGGACACTCTGAATTCATCACCAGCAACCATCGCTGGAGCCATGACTCATAATCCGTCAGTCCCGCTGATTCCCAATTCCGTGGTTTCCATTCCCGGACCCCGACTGTCAGCTCCTCCTAGGTTTGGAGGCGATCCTGCTCTGGCTCGGGGTTTCATTAATCTGTGCACCCTGCATTTTGAACTCCTGGCACACCAGTTTAACTCTGATCGGGCCAAAATTGCCTTCATCATGTCCCATCTCACCGGAGAGGCCCTGGCCTGGCTTAATCCTCTCTGGGAGAGAGAGGATCCTCTGGTATCTGACCTGCCTGCTTTTCTCTCGGCCTTCCGGAAGATATTCGACGAACCTGGACGGAAGACTTCCTCTGCATCATCTCTGCTGCGTCTCCGTCAGGAGAGCCTCACCGTTGGTCAATATGCCATACGGTTCCGGACTTTAGCCTCAGAACTAGCTTGGGACAATGAAGCTCTAATTTCGGTCTTCTGGGAGGGTCTGTCCGGCCGTATTAAAGAGAACTTGCCGGTCGGGACATTCCAACCTCTCTAGATGATTTAATAAATCTTGCCAATCGAATTGATCTACGGTTCCAGGAACGAGCCAAAGAGATCACCCGTAAAAAAAATTTTCCCATCTTGCACCCTCGTGTCAGAGATCCATAACCTCTTCCGTTTCTCCTCAGGTGCACACTGTTGAGCCTATGCAGGTCGACCAGACCAAGATGGTCAAAGCCCGTCAGGACTCACGCCGTGCCGAGAGAAGTTGCTTCTACTGCGGCAGTAAGGAGCACTGGATCCAAACCTGTCCGGAGAAGTCGGGAAACGCCTGTGTCTAGGTTCGCTCGGAGAGGTCAATCTAGACAAAAATAAATCCTCTTCATCCCTGCTGCTGTCGGTTTCAATTCTGCTCGGTAAGAACCGCCACTTCGAAATGGCCCAACTTGATTCTGGAGCAGCTGGGAATCTCGTGTCACAGGCTCTAGTAGAGAAGTATCACATTCCCACCAAACCTCTTGTTGAACCTGTATCTGTTGCTGCTGTGGATGGGGGCCTCCTACCTCATCCCATCCGACTTATCACCGAAGTCATAACCCTGCAGGTGGGAATGTTGCATTCTGAGAGCATCTCGTTTCATGTTTTACCCGGACTCTCTCATGCTTTCTTACTAGGTCTGCCTTGGCTTCAAAAACATGCACCTGTGCTCGATTGGCAGAGTGGAGAGGTTCTTCGCTGGGGACAGGACTGTCATAAAACGTGTCTGGTGCCTGTTCATCCTATCTATTCTTCTCCTACACCTGCTAATCTACCTGGACTCCCGATTCCATATTGGTCATTTGCTGATGTCTTCAATAAAAAGGAAGCAGAGACATTACCCCCGCATAGACCATATGATTGCCCGATTGACCTGTTGCCCGGTACTACGCCTCCCCGTGGGCGTATTTACCCGTTGTCTGCTGCTGAGACCAGGTCGATGTCCGAATATATCGAGGAGAACTTAGCAAAGGGATTCATCCGGAAATCTACCTCCCCAGCGGGAGCAGGTTTCTTCTTCGTTAAAAGAAAGACGGATCTCTCCGTCCCTGTATTGACCACAGAGGCCTAAATTCGATCACGGTGAAGAATAAGTACCCTCTTCCGCTCATTCCAGAACTGTTTGATCGTCTTAGAGGGGCTAGAGTCTTCACCAAACTAGATCTTCGTGGAGCATACAACCTGGTTCGTATCCGTCGAGGAGATGAATGGAAGACGGCATTCAACACCCGGGACGGCCACTACGAGTACCTGGTGATGCCCTTTGGTCTCTGTAATGCTCCAGCAGTCTTTCAAGAGTTGGTCAATGACATCTTCCGGGACCTCCTCTACTCCTGTGTTGTGGTGTACCTTGACGACATCTTGGTCTTCTCTCCGGATCTTCAGTCTCACCGGAGGGATGTTCGTCAGGTTCTGCTCAGGCTCAGGCAGAATCACCTCTTTGCCAAATATGAGAAGTGCCTCTTTGAGCAGACTTCGCTTCCGTTTCTGGGCTACATTATTTCTCAGACAGGCCTACGAATGGATCCAGAGAAACTGTCTGCCATCGAGAAATGGCCCCGACCAGAGGGGTTGAAGGCCATTCAGCGGTTTCTGGGATTCGCCAACTATTACCGTCTCTTCATACCGCACTTCTCTTCCAGGACTGCTCCAATCTCAGCGCTCACTCGCAAGGATGCTAACCCCAAACAGTGGACGACCGAAGCAGAGGAGGCCTTCCTTTCTCTTAAACAGGCCTTCTCTTCTGCTCCAGTGCTGCATCGCCCGGATGGCAACAAGCAGTTCTTCCTGGAGGTGGACGCTTCCTCTGCTGGAGCCGGAGCGGTTCTTACCCAAAAATCGTCATCCGGGAGGATGGTATCCTGCGGTTTCTTCTCCAAACTCTTCTCCTCCTCCGAGCGCAACTACTCCATAGGAGATCGAGAGTTATTGGCCATTAAGTTGGCATTGGAGGAGTGGCGTTACCTACTCGAAGGGGCTCTTCATCCGGTAATTATCTACACGGACCACAAAAATCTGGCATACCTCCAGCAGCACAGAGACTTAATCCTCGCCAAGCCCGGTGGTCCTTGTTTTTTGCCCGCTTCAATTTCTTTTGCATTTTCGCCCAGCTGACAAAAACGTCAAGGCGGATGCCTTGTCTCGGTCTTTCCTGGTGTCGGATCTCGAAGATGAGCCTAAACATATCATCGATCCCGCCAGAGTGATGCAGGTGGCTCCCGTGAGTCTAAATCGTCTCCCTCCTGGTAATACGTTCGTATCAGAAATCGATCGGAAGAGAATCCTACATTGGGGTCACTCGTCTAAACTCGCTGGCCACGCTGGTCAAAAAAAGACCCTCCAACTCATTACCCGGCATTATTGGTGGCCTACCTTGCACAAAGACGTAATAGACTTTGTTTCTGCCTGTGTTTCCTGTGCCCGCAACAAAGTTCCGAGACACCTGCCTACCGGCCGTCTTCTTCCGCTTCCTGTACCCGCTGCCCCCTGGCAGCATATAGCCATGGACTTCATTACTGATCTTCCCGTCTCTGCTGGTTGTTCAGTCATTTGGGTGGTCACTGACCGCTTTTCCAAGATGGCTCACTTCATTCCTCTGCCAGGTCTTCCGTCTGCACCCGAGTTGGCTAAAGACTTTATCCGCCACATCTTCCGTCTTCATGGTCTGCCTCGTCACATTGTGTCGGATCGTGGGGTTCAGTTCACCTCACGTTTCTGGAGAGCCACTTGTAAGTTGCTAGACGTCACCCTGGATTTTTCCTCCGCTTACCACCCACAGTCCAATGGACAAGTTGAACGAATAAATCAGAATTTGACCAGTTATCTTCGACACTTCGTTAATGCCCACCATTCTGACTGGGTGGAGCTCCTGCCTTGGGCCGAATTCTCCTACAATAATCATGAGAGCGAATCTTCCACCAAGTCTCCGTTTTTTGTAGTCTTCGGTCAGCACCCTCGGATCCCTGTCCCTGTTTCCATCTCTGTGGACAATCCAGCTGCGGAATCTCTGGTTAGAGAATTCTCCTCCATCTGGGAGAGTACCCGGTCCGCACTCATTCAGTCATCCGAGCGCATGAAAAGACATGCTGACAAAAAACGTCTGGATCCTCCTCAATTCCGTCCTGGGGACAAAGTCTGGCTTTCGTCCAAATATGTTCGACTCAAAATTCCGTCCTACAAGTTAGGTCCTCGGTTCATCGGTCCTTTTGAGATCATCAGTCAGATCAATCCGGTGTCCTATAAATTAAAAATCCCCGCCAATTTGAGAATTCCTAATTCTTTTCATGTATCTCTCCTCAAACCTGTGGTTCTTAACTCTTTTTTTAAGTCTACAGGTACACCTCCTGCTCCAGTGTCTGCTGATGATGAATTTGAGGTAGAGAACATTCTGGCCACAAAAAGGGTAGGAAGAAAGACTTATTTTTTGGTGGATTGGAAGGGGTTTGGTCCTGAGGAGAGAACCTGGGAGCCTCGGGAGAACATCCATGCCCCTCTTATCCTAGCTAAATTTCTTTCTGGCCTAAAGAAGGGGGGCCTAGAGGGGGGGTACTGTAGCGCCCGCGTCCCTGCCTGCTGCCAGACAGGGACGTCGCTCTCCTCACCTGCGCCCAGCGTCCTCAGTGCTTCCAGCCTCCTCTACGCCTCTGGCATCCTCGGCGTCCTCCTTCCGCCCTGCTGGTCCCGCGCGCTCCTTCCTGCTACTGGCCTTAGGGCGCGCGCCCGCACCCTCCCCCGCTCTTAAAGGAGCCGCGCGCATTTTCCAAATCAGTCTCCAGCCAATGCTGGAGGACTCCACCCTATATTAAGGGCTTCCTCCTTAATGTAGGTGCCCGAGCAATGTTGTTCCTGTGCAGTCTAACTCTGTTTCAGCCATCAGCTCCTGATTCCAGTTACCTGCCTGTTACCTGTCGGCTTGCCTGTCTGCCATCCGTCTGCGGTTCCATCCAGAGGTTCGGACGTCATCTGCAGAGATCCCCGGCTCTTGCCTGCTCACCTGGGAGCGATCATCTGCCATCCGACTGCAGCTCCATCCGGAAGTTCGGACATCATCTGCGGAGATCCCCGGCTCTTGCCTGCTCACCTGGGAGCGATCATCTGCCATCCGACTGCAGCTCCATCCGGAAGTTCGGACATCATCTGCAGAGATCCACGGCTCTTGCCTGCTCACCTGGGAGCGATCATCTGCCATCCGACTGCAGCCTACCTGGAGGCTCCACCATATCAGGTCGTATATGCCTGCCTGTCTAGAGACTGCCTGGTCACTTGCCGTGACAACCTGCCTGTCCAGAGACTGCCTGGTCACTTGCCGTGACAACCTGCCTGTCCAGAGACTGCCTGGTCACTTGCCGTGACAACCTGCCTGTCCAGAGACTGCCTGGTCACTTGCCGTGACAACCTGCCTGTCCCAGAGACTGCCTTGGTCACTTGCTGTGACAACCTGCCTGTCCCAGAGACTGCCTTGGTCACTTGCTGTGACAACCTGCCTGTCCCAGAGACTGCCTTGGTCACTTGCTGTGACAACCTGCCTGTCCCAGAGACTGCCTTGGTCACTTGCTGTGACAACCTGCCTGTCCAGATACTGCCTGGTCACTTGCCGTGACAACCTGCCTGTCCCAGAGACTGCCTTGGTCACTTGCCGTGACAACCTGCCTGTCCCAGAGACTGCCTCGGTCACTTACCATTACAACCTGCCTGCCCAGAGACTTCCTTGGTCACTTGCTGTGACAAACCTGCTTGTCCAGAGACTACCTATATCCCCTGCCGTGATTCCCTGCCCTTTTCCCGGGTGCCACCCGCTCTCTTACAAGTAATCTCTCTTGTATAATAAAGCTTTGTGGTTCCACCAACCTGACCTGTCTCGTCAGTAGTTCCACCCACCAGACCCGTTACATCATCTATCTCTATCAACTCTGTCTCTATCATCTGTCTCTATTTCTATGCAGCATGTATTTCTATGCAGCCGCACGATCCAGTCTGAGTGCCGGCGGCAGTGCCGGGTGTTCATGCGAGAGACTCACACGAAATCGTGCGAGTTTCTCGCATGTGTGACCCGGCCTTATACTCACCCTCCAGCGTCTTCACATAATAGTTTACAGACACCACACTGGTCCCGCAGCACCATCTCCTACCCGTAGCTTCCAACATAATAACATACATATAATAGTATGTTATTAAATATTTTACCACATTTTTTGCTTCAAATATATTTTTCCCTATTTTCCACCTCTAAAACCTGGGTGCGTCTTATAGTCTTGTGCGTCTTATAGTCCGAAAAATATGGTACTTTTATGCATTAATTTCAAAAATTGAAGACTATGTTTTAGTTTTGTTACCATTTCTAATAGACATGTGCAGATATGCGCTGTGATGACAAATTATTATTTGTCCATATTTGTCATAAAAATTTATCATTCTAGGCCTGGAAAACTTCACAATTTCCTGTTTTAAGCATAACAATCAGGGTGACGGCTCTTCCCTATTTGGAGCATGTTCGACATGGGTTTTTCTGTGCATGTGTAGGGAACAGGAGACTTCTTGCCGGACACACACAGCAGGGGAACAGCTGGCGTTACTGAACCCCACTAACACTATAGCTTGTGTATTGGTCTGTGGACACGACACTTCTGAGCAGCAACTGGCAGTGTTGTAGCCCAGGGAGTAGAGTTCAGGTGGTAGAAAGATGAACATAACAGGAGACATGGATAACGTTGCGAACCAGTTATTTAATCTGAAAACGGACAGACAAATTCTGGCGAGATCCATGCCTTGTTCATTTTCAGAAAAGTAAGCCGGTCTACATTATCGGATGATAGTCGCATGCGACGGTCTGTTAGTACACCACCTGCAGCACTAAAGACGCGCTCCGATAATACACTGGCAGCAGGGCAAGCCAGCACCTCCAATGCATACTGGCTAAGCTCTGGCCATGTATCCAGCTTAGAGACCCAAAACTTGAATGTGGAAGAGCCATCTGGGAGTACACTGAGAGGGAAAGACATGTAGTCTGTCACCATCTTACGGAAACGTTGCCTCCTGCTGACTGGAGCCGTCTCTGATGGTGTAGACATTTGTGGCGCTGCCACAAAACTTCGCCACATTTGGAACATACTGGTCTTGCCCTGTGCAGAGGCGCTGCTTGTGCTCCCTCTTGTTGCAGAGCTGTCTCCACTGCCTCGACGCACAGAGCTGCTTTGTAAAGCAGTAGCAGCAGCAGTGCTCTCGGCTGGAATGGAGAACATTATGGATTGCACCAGTGTGTCTTGGTACTCCCGCATTTTACGCTCCGGTTCAACGGTGTGATGAGGCTTTGTAAGTTGTCCCGGTAGCGAGGGTCTAGGAGGGTGTACACCCAATAATCAGACGTGGTGAGAATGTGGGCGATGCGGCGGTCGTTTCTCAGGCACTGCAGCATGAAATCAACCATGTGCTGCAGACTCCCAACTGGCCAAGAAACGCTGTCCCCTGCAAGAGGCGTCATCTCTGCCTGCTCTGCATCACCCCACCCTCGCTCTACATACTGACTAGAGCGTTGTGTACCTCCCTCTGGAGCGATGTCTTCCTCCTCCATTGACTCCTCCTCATCCTCCTCACAAAGTGAGCCCTGCCCAGCCCTTTGTGAGGAACCACGTTGCGCTGACTGTCCAGAAGGTGATGGAATTTGTGACTCCTCATCCTCCACCTCTTCCCAAACCTCATCCCTTAGTGCTTGCAGTGTTTTTTGAAGCAGGCAGATAAGGGGGACAGTCAGGCTGACTAGTGCATCATCTGCACTCGCCATCCGCGTTGACTCATCAAACGGACGCAAAATGTGGCAGATGTCCTTCATAGAGGCCCACTCAGTAGTGGTGAAGTGTGAACGGCGCAAATTGCGAGTTGATTGCGCCTGATGCAGCTGATACTCCATTACTGCTGGCTGCTGCTCACACAACCGCTCCAACATATGTAACGTGGAATTCCACCTGGTGGGTACGTCACATATGATGCGATGTTCAGGAAGGCGAAATCTGCGTTGCAGAGCTGCAATGCGCGATCTGGCCATGCTGGAACGTCGCAAGTGAGCGCACTCTAGGCGGACCTTGTGCAGCAGTGCATCAAGATCTGGATAGTCCCTCAAAAAACTCTGCACGACCAAGTTGAGCACATGTGCCAGACATGGTATGTGAGTGAGGTTGCCAAGGCCCAGAGCTGCCACCAGATTTCGGCCATTGTCACACACTACCAAGCCTGGCTGGAGATTCGCTGGCAAAAACCACACGTCGCTCTCCTGCTTGATGGCATTCCAGAGCTCCTGCGCTGTGTGGCTTCGATTCCCCATGGAAATTAATTTCAGGACGGCCTGTTGACGTTTGGCCATGGCTGTGCTCAAAACGGTCGCATCAGGTAAGCGTTCACGGGTCCATGTGGAGGTAGACCGTGACGGCTCGTGCAGCGATGATTCTGAGGAACTGGAGTAGGAGGAGGAGTCAATGTGGACAGACTTGATTCCTGCAATCCTTGGAGTTGGCAGAACACGTACAGCGCCACTAGCAAGATCTATACCCGGCTCCACAACATTGACCCAATGGGCAGTGAGGGAAAGGTATCGTCCCTGGCCATGGGTACTGGTCCACGCATCGGTGGTCAGGTGGACCTTGCTACTGACGGCGTTTAGTAGCGCATGTTTAATTTTTCCCTCAACATGCTTTTGCAGACCAGGGACGGCTTGCCTGCTGAAATAAAATCGGCTGGGCACATTGTATTGTGGGACTGCCAATGCCATTAAGTTACGGAAACTGTCAGTCTCCACCAGCCTGAATGACAGCATTTCAAGGGACAGGAGTTTTGCAATGCCAGCATTCAGAGCCTGTGCTCGTGGATGGTTTGCCGAGTATGGCCGTCTTTTATCCATGCCTGTGCTACCGATGGCTGTTTTGTGGCCTGGGAGTGTGAGGATGACAGGGAACTTGCAGCTGTGGGTGGAATAACACTGGGTCTCTGGACAACAGTGACAGAGGTTCTTCCATGGCGATCCTGTGAGGAAGCCGAACCAGCTGTGTGTGAGCTGGAGGAAGAGGCTCCAACACGAGCTGAAGATGTAGGTGCTGCTGTAGGTTGGCCTACATCTCCAGTGTGTCTTTGTAACTCAACCACGTGCTTTGACCGCACATGTTTCCACATATTTGTGGTATTAAGGTTACTGACACTTTTACCTCTTTTTACTTTTTGATTACACAGCTTGCATTTGACATAGCAAATATCATCTGCAAGTGTGTCAAAAAAGGACCACGCAGTGCAAGTCCTGGGAGCGCCCGTTTTTGCTGTTGGAAGAGAACTGCTACGAACGGGTGCCAAACTGGAGGCTACAGGCAACCGAGTCTGCAGCCTACCTCTCCCTACTGTTTGGACCGTTGGGGCAATCTCTTCCTCAGAGCTGCTACCACCACCTTCCTGTTCCTCACGCCATGTTGGGTCTTGGACCTCATCATCTCCACTACCCTCTTCCAACACCTGCTGCTGTTGGGTGGTCTGGCCAGCACCATGCTCAACAGAAACTGGCACCTGAGTCTCATCATCATCAGATGCGTTCTGCGGTGTGCTGACCATCGGCACTGGCTCACCCGCCTCTTCACATTCAGAGAGACACAGCTGTTGCGCATCACTGCATACTGCCTCTTCTTCACATTCCAGAATGCTGCTTGGCTGGGCCCCTGTTTGCAAGCCAACAGATTCTGAGAACAGAAGCAGAGACTCAGCTGGCTCCAGTTCAGAACTCTCTGACTGCCTGGGCAATTTGGCAGGCGGTGAAGAGACAGATGGTTGTTCAACAGTGCTGTGGTCCTGAGAGGAGGTGGAAGCAATTGAAGTCGATGCATTGGCTGCCATCCAACCAACGGCTTCAATTTGTTCTTCCCGCAGCAGGGGGGTACGCTGAGCTCCTACAAAAGTGCGCATAAAGTAACGCTCACGGGGAAAACTGGTGGATGCTGTGTCACTGGGTGCGGCAGCAGCCACAGAATCCCCACGTCCTCTCCCTGCTGAAACTCCACGGCCACGACCACGTGCCTTACTCCCTGCCTTCTTCATCTTGGTAGATTGATAAAGAAAGTCAGAAAAGTTATAAGGCCTAAGTGTGGTTATTCCTCAGAGACTGCAGTGAACACTGCAGACAACTGTTCAGTAGCTGTGAAAGGCCCCTTTGTGTACTTCTATAGTGTTTGCAACCAATGTATTGTCTACGGATGGAAGCGCGTCACACTAATAGATTAGATTTTTTTCAAATATAATGGAGCAGCACCAATTAGAGAAAAATGTGAAGGATGAGGCAGTGACACACGCTCAGCAGACTACAACCAGCAGTGGTTGAAGAACTAACTGGAGCGTAATCTGCACTCAAAAAATGAAAAGCTCACAGACTACAGTGAACACTGCAGACAACTGTTCAGTAGCTGTGAAAGGCCCCTTTGTGTACTTCTATAGTGTTTGCAACCAATGTATTGTATACGGATGGAAGCGCGTCACACTAATAGATTAGATTTTTTTCAAATATAATGGAGCAGCACCAATTAGAGAAAAATGTGAAGGATGAGGCAGTGACACACGCTCAGCAGACTACAACCAGCAGTGGTTGAAGAACTAACTGGAGTGTGATCTGCACTCAAAAAATCAAAACCTCACAGACTGCAGTGAACACTGAAACACAACTGTTCACTATCTGTGAAAGGCTCCTTTCTGTACTTCTATAGTGTTTGCAACCAATGTATTGTATACGGATGGAAGCGCGTCACACTAATAGATTAGATTTTTTTCAAATATAATGGAGCAGCACCAATTAGAGAAAAATGTGAAGGATGAGGCAGTGACACACGCTCAGCAGACTACAACCAGCAGTGGTTGAAGAACTAACTGGAGTGTGATCTGCACTCAAAAAATCAAAACCTCACAGACTGCAGTGAACACTGAAACACAACTGTTCACTATCTGTGAAAGGCTCCTTTCTGTACTTCTATAGTGTTTGCAACCAATGTATTGTATACGGATGGAAGCGCGTCACACTAATAGATTAGATTTTTTTCAAATGTAATGGAGCTGCACCAATTCCACAAAATAAAATAAAAAAAAGAGTCAGTGAGTGACACGTGCAGATGCCTACAAACAGCGTTGGATGCAGAGCAAACTGCAGCGTCACCTGCACTCTCACACACACCTTGCACAGAGCTGTTAAAACAACACTGCAGGCAAAAGGAAGCTTTACACAGCGGTTGGTAAACTAGCCTGCCTAAAGCACAGTACACAAAATCGCAATGTCTAACTGTCCCTCAAAGTCAGCAGAACAGCGTTCTGTCCCTAACTGAGTTCACAGCACAGTGACGCTAAAATGGCGGCGGCGCCTTTTATAGTGCATTCTGACATCATTTCAGCAGCCAATCACAGCCATGCCATTAGTTAAGATGACCGCAGCATTACAGGATGTGCCCACACTTCATAAGATTCCTCATTGGCTGACTAAAATCACATTGCCTCTCAAAGAATTATGGGAACTTCCGATTCCGGTATACGATATTGGAAAAATATCGGAACTAAGTATCGGAATTCCGATACAGCGAATATCGGCCGATACCCGATACTTGCGGTATCGGAATGCTCAACACTACTTGCGAGCCCACATAAAAGGCAGGGAGATGACTAATTGCAAACATAGTACGTCAAGTCGTTAAGATGTTAAAGAGGACTTTTCTCTGAATGTTTAATTTTAAATTGGAAACACAATGTAATAGTAGCGGCAGGGCATTTTAAAATAATTATTATCTTTTTATTTACTTTTTTTAAATATTGCCTCTCCATTGCAGATATGTTAGCAATCATAGTATTTGGCACCTAATAAGGCATTTGGTATATTTACACTATATGTTGTATATTGTTATGCGCTTTTTGCTTGGTCTTTGTTGGCCATTATCCAATGCAGGGTCGTTCTCGAATGTTCATGGTGATCATGTAGGTAAATTTATATTTCTGTCCTTTGAGCAAACAATTCAGCTTTTGGGAGTTCTCTCTTTCTTGCCTGGCTTTCTAGTTTCCCTCATTACGGAGATTGCCCATGCATCCAGGTTCATTGATGAGAATTCACAGAGAGAAAACATGTCTTCATTTGTTTCTCTGCCATACTTTTCTTCATTCCCTTGAGTTAAGCAGAGCGGCTGCTGTTGAAGCAGACTGAATTATTTAAAACTGTACGGACGGCTCGGCTGTTAGTTTGCATTCCTTAAACCCATAAAAAGAAGAATAAAAAAAAATCTTTTTTTGTTTTGCGGTGGATTCTTTCTTTCAGATAGACTTATCACATAGCAAACACAGGCTCGAGCCTTGCTCAGCTACTAATGCATATTTTGGCATTATAAACAGTCTTAATGAGGCCTCATCCACTCTTAAAATAAACCCCTTTAATAAATGTAATGACAACGTGCCAAAATCAGCATTGCTGACTGAGGCATGCTAATAGCAGTTATCTCTTAACGTAAAATAAACTGGGCATATTTATCGCCTTAATAATTTATTTATGCAGCGGGATGTCTCAGCACAAAAACGTATGTCTCTGGGCTTAAAAAAACAAACAATAAAAACCTGCTGATAATAACTAGTTCTGGTAGTGGACCCTAAAGGAGCTCTAAAAGGCTTCTTATGCGCTGTCATCAGTGGTGTGAGTTCTCAGTGATGTGGAAAGATATGTATAGAACAATCGTGTATTGATTACCCATACAAGCCCATGTGTATGCGCAGCGTTCTCCTGCAATCAAACAGTTCTTGCCGAAGCCAAGACAGGAAAACAAAATGTGAAGGACTTCTAAGACTAAATGTTCAGGAATGGTTTAACAGGCATTCATCTAAAGCTGACCATGGATAATATCCTCTCCCTATTCTTCAAAGACTGAATGCTGCTTGGGAAAGGGTTAATAGTAAAAAAAAAATTATAATGTTATACTTTAAAACACTACAAGGCATAGTCACCTACAGTGGAACGTCTACACACCTTTATTAAAATGCCAATTTTTTTGTTATGAAAAAAAAATCATACCAAGAAGAATCATTTCAGGACTTTTTCCACCTTTATTGTCACCCATGATCTGTACAATTCAATTGTCAGAAAAATAAAGAACTAAAATAATATGGTTTCATAAATATGCACATTGTTAACAAATATGACACGCCCCCAGTTCTGTGGGGTACTCGGAATTGGGCCGGACAGTTCTTTAGGGAGATCACAGAGCCGTGATCCGTTTCCGTGGCCCTGGCCATGTATAAAATGGGGGAGGTATTGAGTTGTGACACCACCTGTGGTGTTTGGCAATGGTTGGCCAACGCTGCGGTTCAGGTCCAGTGGGGCCGATGGTGACGCAGCAAAGTTGGTACAGCTCCTCACGGGTAGAGCGGGGCTCCAGGGCAAATATTTTTGGCTTTTCAGGTGGTGGTGAATGCTGGGGTGTAGAGAATAAGTAAGGGACACAGAGAAGTGCAGTTTTCTTTACCTTTTACTTCTTTGTAGATCAAAATGCAATCCGGGCTACCAGTTACAGATGACAGAACGAGTCCGGCTAGCCTGGAGGCATTCATTGGGTCCACCCTGCCCGGTGGGGTTGGGGACCTTCCTTCTGCACTCCTTTTTGGGTCCCTGCTGCCTGTAACTGAGCTGCAGCCCTCTCCTGCTTGTTGATTTTTTAACCTGTATGGCAGACAGCGTGAGCCTAACATGTGGCCAGGGAGCTTGCAGTCCCCTGTCCTCCAGATTCGGCTGTCGGGGCGTACAGCACCCGCCAGCCAAGGACTCTTGCATCCTTTTTGTCAGCGCTCCACTCTGGGGTCAGCTCCATGCAGCTTTAATTCCCCAGAGCCCTTGACTCCGCTCCTGTCCATTCCCTCTCCACCGACCAACTGCCACAATAAGGAGACAAACTGACTCCTCCTCCCAACCAGAGAGAACAGCTCCCCTGAAGTGAGGTCCAGAGCTCCCCCCTCTGGCCCGGAGAATTGTGATGCATGATCTGTATTACCTGGCATGGAGACCCCCCTCCTGCCTCCAGGCATGACATCACCCCTCAGAGGGATGCAATGTCACCATGGCAACCAGACTCTGGGGTGCCACAAATACTTTGTTGACGTTACCTTTAAATTTATAACAGCATTCACTCTTTTTGGTTAGGAGTCTATGCTTTGTGCAGAATTATTAAGCAATTGATTACTTTCACCGTATCATCATTTTTATGCAGATTTTCCAATTCCAAGCTGTATAAACGTGAATGCTTATTGGATGAATCAGATCAGGTGATGTGTATTTGTGTAATGAGAGAGGATGAGACCTAAGGATACAAATCACTTTTATCAAGGTGTACAGAATTATTAGGTAGCTAGTTTTCCACAGGCAAAATGAACCAAAAAAGAGATTTAACTGTCTCTGAAAAGTAAAAAATTATTTCACGTCTTACAGAGGGATTCAGCACTCTACAAATTACTAACATGTTGGGATGTAATCACAGAAACATCAAAAGTTTGTTGCAAAATTGACTGATATTTGGAAATGTTTATAACTATCGAAAACAGCTTCAAAGCCTAATGGTGCTTTCACCATGCTTCACTGTGATATGATGTTCTTTTGGTGATGTGCTATGTTGGTTTTTGGCCAAACATACCTTTGCAATTATGGCCAAAAAGTTTAACCTTGCTTTCATCAGAACATAACACGTTTTCCCACATGTTTTTGACATACTTGAAGGTTTTGACAAAACATACACCCTCATGTGACCATGCTGACAGCGTCTCTCTCTAGGCCCTTCTTGTTAGTATGTCATTGGGAGAGTAGGTGGAAGCAGCATCAGAATGTCACAGCAGTAGGAAAATTGAGGAGCGTCACTAGAGCAGCTCAGAACTAAGGATGGGTAAGTAATATTATGCTGGAACAATTCTTCCTTTCTCTATGGGTGTGTATTTCGGTCAGGACTGTGGGCATTTACTTTTTCATGTCTATGATGCTGCCTTTTTATGATTGGACTGCATCATAGTTGAATGAAAGTGGACGCCCACAGAAGTGAAACAAATGAAGCACAAGTTGAATGATAAAAAAATTTTAAAATATTGCGCTCCAGTAATTTCACTGCCCAGTATCTCCGCAATGGAGTGGAGAAAAATAAAAGGAGACAAATGCACAGGTAAGCAAAATATAGGTTTATGAAAATGTTTCAAATCCAATGATTGATTCTTATGTTTTGTTATGCCATGATTTAAAAAAACACTTCTATTGTTAACCATGACATACGAATTTTGGAAGATTCATTAGCAAAATTATGTACAAGGGAGATGAACAAGAATCTTTATTGTAGTAAAAAATATACACAATATTATGTATTAAAAATTATTGAGCATTCATTCTGCAACTTTATTGGAAATTAACTCTTGCAACTTTTTTCTTTAGTCTTCAAATCTTATTTTGATACCTTTCCTTATAGAAGGCTTGCAGATCTTCTCTGTGAAGCTTGCAACAGTAGTCCCTCATCATGTTCACGTTCCATCTACCTTGGTATCGTCGTTCCATCTCCTTGATATCCTGATGAAATCTTTCTCCTTGTTCTTCGCTATCACCAAGGTTTTCAAGAAAGTAGTCCAAATGGGAAAGTAAAAAATGTAACATCAAACTCATGAGACAACCCAAGGCTTTGAAATATTTCAGCATGTTTTCCAAGATCGACTTACATTTTTGATATTTGTTGTTACCTAGAAATTTCTTCATGACTTCTTTAAAAGAATCCCAAGCCCTTTTCTCAACAGCTTTAATTTTTGTTTTGAACACGTCATCCTTCATGAGTTTCTGAATATCCAGAAACACAAAAATATCTTTCTTCAGTTTTGCTTCGTTCAATCTCTGAAACTTGGTACTCAGGTACTGAAAAATCTCTCATTCTTTCAGTAGCGCTTTCACACACTGCTTCATCAGTCCAAGCTTAATGTGCAGTGGTAGCATGAGAACTTTAGTGGGATCAACTAAATTTTCTGCAACTTTGTTCTTTAGTCCATGTTTCAAAGATGTTCTTGTTTGCTAACTTTTTTGGCTCCAGTTATGAGTTATGTCCCAGGCACAAAAAAAGCATTGGTACTTTGTGTATCCCCCTTGCTGTCCAATGAGCAAAGAGAGAACTTTCAGATCATCAAATATTGACCATCCTTGATCCTCATAGTTAAGTTTCTAGAGAATAATGTTTAAATTCTCATAGCTTTTCTTCAAGCGCACAGAATGAACTACAGGCACTGAAGCATACTTGCTGCCATTGTGCAGGAGCACAACTTTCAGACTTTTTTTGGATGAATCCATTAAAAGACTCCACTTGCTCGCATTGTACTCAGTGTTAATCTTTTCCATCATCCCAGTAACATCAGTACAATACTCTAGAGCACCGTCTTGAGAAAAGAATGGAAGGAATTCCTTTTCTCTGCTTCTGTACATGAAAAGCCGGTACCAGGAGCTTGCAAGTTCTTTTCCTTTAGTCTAGAGCTTAAAAGTTCTGCCGAATGTTTAAGAATGTCCAAGTCCCTGACTAAATCATTTAATTCAAACTGTGAAAAAGCTGAGGCTTATTGGGAATAGCATGAAACTCTTTGTCAGAATCCTGCTCTTCATGTTCTATATCTTCTAAATCAGTTGTATCTTCAAGTTTCTCCAGAGGTAAAGAGACAGGTATTCCTGGAATATGAGGCACAGGGCGAATTGCTGTTGGGAGGTCAGTGTACAATATATAATTTATTTCTTATTTTTAAGGTTGAATCCCTCTTCATTGCATGTACAAAAGTAGCAGTCATCTTTATGATTTTACGGTTCCCTCCAGATCATAGGTACGCCAAAACAAAAGCTATCTTTCTTCCCTTTAGAACATTGTCATAGTTCTTCCATACAAACAAAACACACTACATGTGGAGCCCAAGATTTGTCCTGATCAGCTAGTTTTACACCAAAGAACGCATAATACACTTTTGTAACGAAGTCCGTAATGCCCTTCATTGTTCCTTCACTACAAAACAACTGCAAATGTAGCAAAAGTTGCCGAGTGAATTACAACACCTCCTTGTAGCAATTTAGATCAAGTTAAAAACAGAAGCTTAATCCACCACAGCCACTAAATACTGAAAGGAATCGAGTTAAGCACACCACCACACACTTTTGAACTCTGTCTTTGCTCCACATAGCAACCAATCACAGTGCAGCTCTCACTTCTTATAATGCTGAGGTAAAATGAAAACTGTTCTCTGATTGGTCGCCATGGATAACACCACACTGTGATGAACTGTGGCTAAAAAAATCTGTATTTACTGCCTATAACAACCAATCACAGTGCAGCTTTTATTTCATATACTGCTGAGGTATAACAAAATATAAGCTATGATTGGATGCTATGTGGACACCACCACACTTTTTGAAAGCTGGGTTAAAAAATTGTGTTCTCTGCCCACAGCAGCAAATCGCATCACAACGTCCATTAATTTCAAACCAATGACACCAAAATCATCCATCAAAGGTCACACAAAGGGGTCAAAGTATGGTGCAAGAAAAAGCCTATGGAGTCAGTGTTTGTGGAAAAAAAACTCTACTTGACGGAATTTTTTCAATATTTCAATGATCGAAAGTATAAAAATTCAACTCTTACTTTTCAAACAATTTTACGTTTGCAGACCTGTGATGCTTTTGTCTTTATAAAAGTAAAATTGGTGTTTTCTTTAAGGCAAAACAGCCTAATCGATGATTATTGCACACATTGTAGGATCATAATAATTAATTTTGCAAACTTTAAGATAGTAATATACAGTGGAGAAAAAAAGTATTTAGTCAGCGACCAATTGTGCAAGTTCTCCCACTTAAAAAGATGAGAGAGGCCTGTAATTGACATCATAGGTAGACCACAACTATGAGAGTCAAAATAAGAAAACAAATCCAAAAAATCACCTTGTCTGATTTGGCAAGATTTATTTTGCAAATTATGGTGGAAAATAAGTATTTGGTCACCTAAAAACATGCAAGATTTCTGGCTCTCACAGACCTGTAACTTCTTTAAGAGGCTCCTCTGTCCTAAACTCATTACCTGTAGTAATGCCACCTATTTGAACTTGTTATCTGTATAAAAGACACCTGCCCACAACCTCAAACTGTCACACTCCAAACTCCACTTCAAAAGATGAGAGAGGCCTGTAACTGACATCATAGATAGACCACAACTACGAGAGTCAAAATGAGAAAACAAATCCAGAAAATCACCTTGTCTGATTTGGCAAGATTTATTTTGCAAATTATGGTGGAAAATAAGTATTTGGTCATTAACAAAAGTTCATCTCAATATTTTGTATATATATGCTTTGTTGGCAATGACAGAGGTCAAATGTTTTCTGCAAGATTCAACAGATTGGCACACACTGTTGGAGGTATTTTGGCCCATTCCTCCATGCAGATCTCCTCTAGAGCAGTGATGTTTTGGGCCTGTCGCTGGGAAACACGGACTTTCAAATCCCCCAAAATTTTTTCTATGGGGTTGAGATCTGGAGACTAGCTAGGCCACTCCAGAACCTTCATATGCTTCTTACTAAGCCACTCCATCATTGCCCTGGCGGTGTGCTTGGGATCATTATCATGCTGAAAGACCATCCACATTTCATCCTCAATGCCTTGCTGATGGAAGGAGGTTTGCACTCAAAATCTCATGATACACGGCCCCATTCATTCTCATGTACAAGGATCAGTCTTCCTGGTCCTTTTTCAGAAAAACAGCCTCAAAGCATGATGTTGCCACTCCCATGCTTCACAGTAGGTATGGTGCTCTTTGGATGCAACTCAGCATTCTTTCTCCTCCAAACACGACAAGTTTTGTTTCTACCAAACAGTTCTACTTTGGTTTCATCAGACCATATGACATTCTCCCAATACTCTTCTGGATAATCCAAATGCTCTCTAGCAAACTTCAGACAGGCCCGGACATGTACTGGCTTAAGAAGGGGGACACGTCTGGCACTGCAGTATCTGAGTCCCTGGTGGCGTAGTGTGTTACTAATGGTAGCCTTTGTTATGGTGGTCCCAGCTCTATGCAGGTCATTCACTATGTCCCACTTGTGTGGTTCTGGGACTTTTGCTCACCGTTCTTATGATCATATTGCCCCCATGGCGGGAAATCTTACATGGAGCCCCAGATCGAGGGAGATTATCAGTGGTCTTGTATGTCTTCCATTTTCTTATTATTGCTCCCACAGTTGATTTCATCACACCAAGCTGCTTGCCTATTGCAGATCCAGTCTTCCCAGTCTGGTGCAGGGCTACAATTTTGTTTCTGGTGTCCTTTGACAGTTGTTTGGTCTTCACCATAGTGGAGCTTGGAGTGTGACAGTTTGAGGTTGTGGACAGGTGTCTTTAATACTGATAACAGTTCAAACAGGTGCCATTACTATAGGTAATGAGTGGAGGACAGAGGAGCCTCTTAAAGAAGTTACAGGTCTGTGAGACCAGAAATCTTGCATGTTTTTAGGTGACCAAATACTTATTTTCCACCATAATTTTCAAAATAAATCTTTCCAAATCAGACAAGGTGATTTTTTGGATTTGTTTTCTCATTTTGACTCTCATGGTTGTGGTCTACCTATGATGTCAATTACAGGCCCTTCTCATTTTTTAAAGTGGGAAAACTTGCATAATTTGTGGCTGACTAAATACTTTTTTCCCCACTGTATGTCAAAACTAAAAATGTCTTCCACATTCAGGTTAACCCTCCCCTGCGATGACCGCCGTACCTCCATGTAGCATGATAATCGTCTGTGTTAGATAGCCAGCATTCGACAGATCACATCAGTTTAACCCCTTAAATGTCGCTGTCAAACACTGTCATTCCAAAGCCTTCAAGATGGTGTCCATCACCCCGCTCAACTTGATCTTGATCTGCTTGTTAGTTGCTATGGCAGCAGGGAGACTTCTGAAGACCCTCACACCTGCAATGTGATATCTCTTACAAAGTCTATTTATTTCACAACACAGTGTATCACACAGACAATCAAGAGATTGAAGGTTCATGTCCCATAAGGCGATTAATTGAAAATAACATTCAAAAATGTTTATAAAAAATAAAGCAAAAAATATAAAAGTCTAAATTTCTCCCCTCCTCACTAAAAATAATTTGCAAAATGTAAAAAATAATCATATTTGATATTATTGCTTCTATAAATGCTCAAACTCATAAAAATATAACAAAACATTTATTGCATACAAAGAATGCTGGAATGGAAAAGAAAGGAAAAATCAACAGCACAAAAAACTAAAAATTGCCCAGTCCTTTAGTTGTTACATGGGTAATGTGTTGAAGTATCATTTACAGAAGAATGATTTAAGTTGATTTGATGGACTTTTTCATCCTTACTTATTGAAGATAACTGGAAATAGATGTGTCCTCCAACTGTCCATCTCACCTACAGTGGGTCCTGAAAGTATTCAGACCCCTTTAAATTTTTCACTCTTTGTTTCATTGCAGCCATTTGGTAAATGCAAAAAAGTTCATTTTATTTCTCATTAATGTACACTCTGCACCCCAGCTTGACTGATAAAAACCAGACATGTAGAAATGTTTGCAAATTTATTAAAAAAGAAACACTGAAATATCACATGGTCATAATTATTCAGACCCTTTGCTCAGACACTCATATTTGCATCACATGCTGTCCATTTCCTTGTGATCCTCCTTGAGATGGTTCTACTCCTTCATTGGAGTCCAGCTGTGGTTAATTAAACTGATAGGACTTGATTTGTAAAGGCACACACCTGTCTATATAAGACCTGCTAAAAAAACACATGAAGGACTCCCAGACTATGAGAAATAAGAATCTCTGGTCTGATGAGACGAAGATAGTACTTTTTGGTGATAATTCTAAGCAGTATGTGTGGAGAAAACCAGGCGCTGCTCATCACCTGCCCAATACAATCCCAACAGTGAAACATGGTGGTGGCAGCATCCTGCAATGGGGGTGTTTTTCAGCTGCAGGATAGGACAACTGGTTGCATTGTAGGAAACATGAATGAGGCCAAGTACAGAGATATCTTGGAGGAAAACCTCTTACAGAGTGCTCTGGACCTCAAACTTGGCCGAAGGTTCACCTTTCAACAAGACAATGACCCCAAGCACACAGCTAAAATAGAAAAGAAGTGGCTGTAGAACAACTCTGTGACCATTCTTGACTGACCCAAGCAAAGCCCTAACCTAAACCCAATTGAGCATCTCTGGAGAGACCTGAAAATGGCTGTCCACAAGAGTGCACCATCCAACATGATGGAACTGGAGAGGATCTGCAAGGAAGAATGACAGAGGATCCCCTAATCCAGGTGTGAAAACCATGTTGCATCATTCCCAAGAAGACGCATGGCTGTACTAGCTCAAAAGGGTGCTTCTACTCAGTACTGAACAAAGGGTCTGAATACTTATGACCATGTGATATTTCAGTTTTTCTTTTTTAATAAATTTGCAAAAATTCCTACATTTCTGTTTTTTTCAGTAAAGATGGGGTGCAGAGTACATTAATGAGAAAAAAATGAACTTTTTTGCATTTACCAAATGGCTGCAATGAAACAAAGAATGAAAAATTTAAAGGAGTCTGAATACTTTCTGAACCCACTGTATGTGGTGGCCACCTTTAATGCTGACTTATAGGTTTTTTATACAATGTATGTGAATATTATAATTACTGGTCTAATTTCCTTCATGCTATAGATAATGGAAAAAGTGGATCTTCAGTAATGATTCCAACCCTTCCAAGTCTTTGCAGCATAAGACAATACACAGAACTGAACAATATTATAGAAACATTCACTTTTACCAGCCAGACATGAGAGACTGTATGGGATCATTTTCAAGGGAGAAAAATATGATGCCATCAGAGAAGGTCATGGCTTTATCCTGGATCTTGGTGGCCTCGTGGGAAATGAACAGAGGTTTTTATTTTCACAGGGGACCACAGCATGAAGTACAGCTGACATAAGAGCTTATACTGCAGGAGCCCGAACATGCTCATTATAGGCACAATAAGACAGCACACATAGCCAAGTCTAATAGGACCTTTGGCTCTAGGGCAATTTATCAGACTGTTAAAAAAAGCTGTGGTTACAGTAACTGCTTCTTATCACGACTTCGTTTTTTGTGTGTACTTTTATTTCTTATTGTGGAAATTACTACTTTACCAACATTTTAAAGGTAAAATATCATGTCCAACAAAATAAAAAATATTACTAAAATAACAGATTTACACCTAGATTTTGTCCATAATACAGTTTTCTCTGCTTAAAGTGTACCTGTCATTATATAAATGCACATGATACCTATACTACTTTTTTTTACTCCAACAGTTTTCTTCATGCCTTCCCAGCTCACCATACACTGAAAACACTTTTCCCATTTTTCTGACTAGCAGTGGACATGTACAGTGCTAGCGGAGCTGCCAGCACTATGCACTATTAACTTCTGTTACTTTCCTTCCTACATTGCAAAATCCTGGGGAAACTGGATTACAGAGGCTGTTTCAGAGCGCAGGCGTAACCCAGCTTTAGGCCGGGGTCACACTTGCGAATGCAATGCGAGAAACTTGCATCAATACCCGGCACTGCCGTCGGCACTCGGACCGGACTGTGCGGCTGCATGTATTTCTATATACTCCGGTCCCGAGTTTCGGCGGCAGTACCGGGTATTGATGCAAGTTTCTCGCATTGCACTCGCAAGTGTGACCCTGGCCTTAAAGTGACTCTGTCAGCGCAGAATGACTGTTCAAACTAAGGCTGGGGTCACACTTGCGAATGCAATGTGACAAACTCAAGCGAGTCTCTCGCCTCAATACCCGGCACTCGGACCGGAGCGTTGAGCTGCATAGAATTACATGCAGCCGCACACTCCGATCCCGAGTGACGGCGGCTGTGCAGGGTATTGAGGCGAGAGACTCGTACGAGTTTCTCACATTGCACTCGCAAGTGTGATTCCAGCCTTAGTCCCGCAGCTCAGTTCTTCACGGCGGGGCCAATCATTTTAATAGACCTTCCCACCTGCTTGTTTGCCCTCTATTTTTTGCGGGGCGAGTTGTACTTTTGAATGACATCATAAAAAAAAATTCAAGTGATGTGAAATTGCAAATAAGTGCATTTCCACAATAGTTTTTTTTTTTTTATTTACCAAGTTCACTAAAACCTAAAACTAACCCAGCAATATGATTCTCCAGGTCACTACGAGTACACAGATACCAAGTGAGTATAGGTTCTTTTTGATATAAGAGGTTAAAAAAAAATCTTAAATTTGTAAGAAAAAAAAATTGCTTATGTTGCTATTTTCAGAGACCCGTAAAGTCTCCATTTTTTGGATCTGGGGCTGGGTGATGTGTTATTTTTTCCACCCGGAGCTGAAGTTTTTATTGATACCATTGTGGGGTAGATGTGATCTTTTGATCGCCTGGTACTGCATTTTATTGCTATGTTGCGGAGTCCAAAAAATTTAATTTTGGCCTTATGATTGTTTTCTCGTTACGCTGTTTATTGACCTGATTATTTTACTTGATATTTCGACAGATCAAACATTTGTGAACGCAGCGATACCAGATATATGCATTTTTTTTATGTTTTATTTTCAATGGGGCAAAAGGGGGGTGATTTCAACTTCTGTGCTTTTTTTATATTTTTAAAACTTTTTGTACTTTTTACTTATTCTAATAGTCCCCTTAGGAGACTTGAAGCTGCGATCATTTGCTCGCCTGTGCTATACACAGTAGTGCTTCGGCACTGTAGCAGAAACCATGATCTCGTATGAACACTGGTCACGAATCGACATTTATAGGAGATTTGCCATGACAGGCACGGTGGACTTCTGCAGACCCCGGCTGTTATGACAATCCATCTGTGCCCCACGATCATATGATAGGGTCACCAATGGACATATCTTGTGACACATTTCCAGCTAGTGCGTGTTAAATGCCGCTGTCAGAGATTGACAGCAGCATTTATCTTTTTAACAGCAGCGGGTGGATCGCGGATAGCTGATCAGATGACGAGTACGGCGCCAAAGCCCACATGAAAGGAAGGGACACGACCGACGACGTACCTATATGTCATCGATCGTAAAGGGGTTAAATGTTTGGCCCCTAATTATTTGGTTTGAACAGTAATTCTGTGCTGACAGAATCCCTTTAACACAGCTCTGCAGCAACAACAGATGCTGACTTTATAACCAGAACACAAAGTAGTGGCAGTTTCAGATTGAGCACAGCTATAACACAACTTTCCTACTGGAAAAAGTGATAGCGAGAAGAGGATAATTACTCTGCTTAACCCCTTTACCCCCAAGGGTGGTTTGCACGTTAATGACCGGGCCAATTTTTACAATTCTGACCATGGTCTCTTTATGAGGTAATAACTCTGGAACGCTTCCATGGATCCTGGTGATTCTGAGAATGTTTTCTCATGACATATTGTACTTCATAGTAGTGGTAAAATTTATTTGATAAAACTTGCGTTTATTTGTGAAAAAGATGGAAATTTGGTGAAAATTTTGAGAATTTTGCAATTTTTCAACTTTGAATTTTCATGCCCTTAAATCACAGAGATATGGCACACAAAATTCTTAATAAGTAACATTTCCCACATGTCTACTTTATATCAGCACAATTTTGGAACTACATTTTTTTTTGTTACGAAGTTATAAGGGTTAAAAGTTAACCAGCGATTTCTCAATTGACAACACATTTTTTGGGGGGACCACATCACATTTGAAGTCACTTTGAGGGGTCTATATGATAGAAAATATCCAAAAGTGATACCATTCTAACAACTGCACCCCTCAAGGTGCTCAAATCCACATTCAAGAAGTTTATTAACCCTTCAGGTGCTTCACAGAAATTATTTTAAATGTTTAAAAAAAATGAACATATAACTTTTTTTCACAAAAAAAATTATTTCAGGTCCAATTTTTTTTTTCCCTAAGGGTAACAGAAGAAATTGGACCCCAAAAGTTATTATGCAATTTGTCCTGAGCACGCTGATACCCCATATGTGGGGGGAACCACTGTTTCGGCGCACGGCAGAGCACGGAAGGGAAGGAGCACCATTTGAGTTTTTCAAAGCAAAATTGGCTCGAATTGAGATAGGACGTCATGTCGCATTTGGAGAGCCCCTGATGTGCCTAAACAGTGGAAACCCCTCCAATTCTAACTCCAACCCTAACCCCAACACACCCCTAACCTAGCCCTAACCCTAATCCCAACCCTAACCCTAACGCTAACCCTAACCCTAATGGGAAAATGGAAATAAATATATTTTTTTAATTTCATTATTTTTCCCTAACTAAGGAGGTGATAAAGGGAGGTTTGATTTACTATTTATAGCTGTTTTTTATAGCGGGTTTTTATGATTGGCAGCTGTCACATGCTAAAAGACGCTTTTTATTGCAAAAAATAGTTTTTGCATCATCACATTTTGAGAGCTATAATTTTTCTATATTTTGGCCCACAGAGTCATGCGAGATCTTATTTTTTGTGGGACGAGTTGACGTTTTTATTGGTACCATTCTCGGGCACATGACATTTTGATCGCTTTTTATTACGATTTTTGGGAGGCAGAATGAACAAAAACCATCAATTCATGAATTTCTTTTGGGGGGGGCGTTTATACCGTTCCGTGCGTTCCATGTGTGGTAAAATTGATAAAGCGGTTTTCTTGGGTCAGTACGATTACGGCGATACCTCATTTATATCATTTTTTT
>JARQOD010000003.1:247358531-247392559 GCA_033576555.1 Oophaga sylvatica | reverse complement strand
GCTTAATTGATTGCTTTCCACTTTCACTTCAGGTCAGCCAGGGACACAATCAGTGACGTCAGAGGGAACTGATTAACAAAAATAGGGGTTCCCTTCGAATAAAAAATGGCGTCGGGTCCCCCCTATTTTTGTTAACCAGCCTGATGAAGCAGACTGCTGAGCAGTGGCGTACCGTGAATGAAGCAGACCAAGCAGCTGCTATGGGGCCCGGACAGGTGAGGGGGCCCTCGACGGTCGGGTAGCTGTGCTGACACAGTACTACCAGGGGGTCGGCGGGGGAGGGGGAGCGCAGCTCTTCTATATACTCACCCCTCCTGGTGCGGTCTCTGCAGCCCCTGCTCTTCTCCCACGGTCTCCGACGCCTGTGTTCAGCGGTCAGGTGGTACCGCTCATTACAGTCATGAATACGCACATATTCATGACTTTAATGAGCTGTCCCGCGTGACCACTGAACACTGGCGGCGGAGACCGTGGGAGAAGAGCAGGGGCTGCACAGACCGCGCCGGCAGAAGGGTGAGTATAAGGGTATTTTACCTGTCCCGTTCCACCGTTGCTCGCGTCCTCTTGCTGCAATGTTCAGGTCAGAGGGCGCGATGACGTCGTTAGTGCGCGCCGCGCCCTCTGCCTCATCATTCACTGCTGGAGGACCCCGAAGACAGCGGCACTCAGCAGTGGAGAGAGGACAGGTAAATATCTCAGGTGCCGGGGCCCTGAGCGAGCGGTGACATCGGCACCTGGTGTCACCCCCTGCTCAGGAAACCGGCACCTGGCCCCCAGTGACGAAAGGTGAGTATGTCTTTTTTTTTTTTTTGGTTGCAGCAGCTGCGGCAGCATAAGGGCCTATACTATGGAGCATCTATGGGGGCACAATCTCTGGGGGCATAATACATTTTTTTGTTTAATGTGTCCCCTCACTGTGCTGGCACTTTACATTTACAATGGCTCTGGGTTTTTTTTTTGGGGGGGGGCCCATTCAGACTTTTGCTATGGGGCCCCATGATTTCTATGTACGCCCCTGCTGCTGAGGCATGGTATTTAAGGCTGTTAAGGAGTCAACATACATGGACCTTGCCAGCAGCGTCAGACTGGAGTACCTTGGGCCCACCAGAGAAAATGTATTCTTGGGGCCCACCATCATACTTCCCAACCTTTGAAGAAGGGAAAGAGGGACAAAGGCTGTGGCACGCTGTGCCTGCTGCAGTAAATTTTAGGCCATGCCACGTTGCACCACAGACTGTCCAGGAGTTGGTGGATGCTTTAGTCCAGGTGTGGGAGGAGATCCCTCAGGAGACCATCCGTCGTGCTCATCAGGAGCATGGCCAGAAGTTGTAGTGAGGTCATACAGCATACCTCCCAAATTTTGAAGACAGGAAAGAGGGTTAAAGGCTGCGGCGCGCGTAGGGCGAATTTTAGGCCACGCCCCGACCACACCCATTTCACAGCTAATCACACCCTTATCCTCGCCCCAACCGTACCCATGCCGATACAGCTGACCCTCCAATGACGGTTGGGGGGCCCACTGCTGGCACCGGGCCCCTCCAACGCCTGTTCAGGCCCCATAGCTTCTGGGCGGCAGAGCAGGAAGATCGATTCTCCCTGCTCTGCCGCAGAATGCAACTGTATCGGCGTGCTGTGCACGCCGATACAGTTACTGTAGCGTAGCTCTGGGTGGGCCCCCTCAGAGCGCGGGGCCCGGGGCCACCGCCCCCTCTGCCCCACGACCTATCCTTTCAAATCAGGGCCCACCACGCAGGAGCTGGGGCCCACCGGAGGTTTTTCCGGTGTCCCAGTGGCTCAGTCCGACCCTGCTTGCCAGCCTGATAATACCAGGCCACAGCAGTCTGCTTATCTTTGCTGGTTAACAAAAATAGGGGATCCCCTCGAAAAAAATTGACGTGGAGTCCCCCCTATTTTTGTTAACCAGCCAGATGAAGCAGACCGCTGAGGCCTGGATTTTCAGGCTGTTAAGGAGCCAAGATCCATGGACCTTGCCAGCCTGATAATACCAGGCCACAGCAGTCTGCATATCTTGGCTGATTAACAAAAATAGGGGATCCCCTCGAAAAAAATTGGCGTGGGGTCCCCCCTATTTTTGTTAACCAGCCAGATGAAGCAGACCGCTGAGGCCTGGATTTTCAGGCTGTTAAGGAGCCAAGATCCATGGACCTTGCCAGCCTGATAATACCAGGCCACAGCAGTCTGCATATCTTGGCTGATTAACAAAAATAGGGGATCCCCTCGAAAAAAATTGGCGTGGGGTCCCCCTATTTTTGTTAACCAGCCAGATGAAGCAGACCGCTGAGGCCTGGTTTTTCAGGCTGGTAAGGATCCAATATCCATGGACCTTGCAAGCCTGATAATACCAGGCCACAGCAGTCTGCTTAGCTTGGCTGGTTAACAAAAATAGGGGATCCCCTCGAAAAAAAAACGGCGTAGGGGTCCCCCTATTTTTGTTAACCAGCCAAGTAAAATGCAGACTGCTGCGGCCTGGTATTAAAAGACTGTCAAGGCCCATGGATTTTGGCCCTCAACAGCCTGATAATACCAGGCTACAGCAGCCCCACATTTGGCGCATCAAAAGATGTGCCAATTGTGGCACTTTACCCGGCTCTTCCCACTGCCCTGTAGCGGTGGCAAGTGGGGTAATAAGGGGTTAATGTCACCGTTGATTGCACGGTGACAATAAGCCCGGTTAATAATGGAGAGGTGTCAATAAGACACCGATCCATTATTAATCCCAAAGTTATTAAATGTATAAAAAAAAGACAAAGCAAGAAAAAAGTCTTTTAATGAAATAAAAGAGACAACACAGTTTTCATTAATTTTATTATACACTCATTCCTGCGACGCCATCGATCTCCTGTAAAAAAAAAAAAAAACAAACCAACAGTATACCACCTGTCCGACGCAGTCCATAGTAACGACAGTCCCACGACGATCCAGCTCTGCTACATCGCAATGACAGGCAGAGCCTGTCATCGCGACGCAGCACAGCTGATTACCTGCTTCCCGGCGGTGACGTCATCGGACTGACTGCTTTACGGCCTGGATTACCCAGCAGTCACTGCAGTTATCGCGAGAAACTGCATGTGACCGCCGGGGAAAGATGATGGCGGCCATGAAGCAGTCCAGCCCGTGACCGCCGGAGATCTTCTGCCAGGTAAGTGCCGCTGACTCCTGACAGACCCGACCGACGGACACTGACAGTGACAGTGACAATCCCGATTCCGGTATCCGATAAGACGAAAATATCGGAACTAAGTATCGAAAGGCCGATAGAGCTAATATCGGCCGATACCCGATACTTGCGGTATCGTATCGCTCAACACTAGCTGCAACCTAATGATAATAAGCCACTTACTATTCCCCAACGGTACTGAACTAGAGTAAAGTCAAAAAGTATAAGGATGGTCTCCCAGAACCTACCCAAAAGACTGCTGGTGGAGTTCCTCGGACATCCCTCTGCCCCGACGCTTGTTTTGCACTAGCTCTGTTTCCTATCTCATTAAGGACACCCACGTCATGTGGCACTGCTCACATCAGATCTTAGTTCTTGATTCTATGCACACTAGGCCCTTTTATGACATTCTGACAGAAAAACTACCTCTGTCCCTTCAGCTTACCCTCTCCCACTCTGGGCTAGTTCCAACCATTAATTCTTACCTTCCCTAATGTCAAACAACACTCATTATCAATACCTTTGACGCATCACACTATTCACATTACACAATATAACCAAACACTTGCTTTTCAAGGTGGAAACGAGTGCGATATGTCCATCTCCTTATGTGTTCACCATAATCTGCAGAACTGTGTAAAGTGCTGAAAATTTTTAACCATTGCAAACTTATTTGCAATGAGAGTTTTAATACAATGAGATCATAATAAATATGATAAAATGTGATATAAAATAATGCTATAGTATTAAGCTTATCTGATCATCTCTTCCATGCTTGGACTAGCTCCCCCTTCTTTGTTTCCAAGTCCTCCACTTTGCCTCACCACTCATGGTATGGGATTGGAGCCAGTTATAAATGTCTGGGCTATTCTTAAAAATAGGTGTGCCCTTGTTTATTCATGATACCTCATTTTTGGATAATTTTACATATATAGGTAAAGACATTTTTAAAGTCAACCAGTCACATACCGTACATATTACAACTCTCACTAATAGCATGTGCGTAAAAAGTCTTTAATCCTTATTTAATCCTTACCTTGTTTTTAGTATTCTATTTTCACATTTTAGAGAAATCCAGCATTGAAATGTCAGTCTCAAGCCCAGGGAGCGGGCACCTCACTTTCAGTTTTACAGCTTCTTTGCCTTTTCCCTGTATGCTGGCCTCCACTCTCTAATGGACAGGTCCCTCTTGCCTCAGTGATGTGCCTTTCCTACCCCCAGGGTCATCTCCTCATGACATCATCAGGAGCTTACTGCACATGTGCCACACCCTCCAAGGATATGACCCCAGTGCAATGATGGAGCCAAATGCCAACATAATATCTTAGGGAAAAGAGGCAGATCACAGAGAAGAGAGACCTGTCCGTCATTGGCCAGCTGTGGGCAGAGAAAAGGAAGCGAGACATGAGAGCTGGAAGTGCAGCGCTCGCTCCCTGCACTTAGAACCAGAATTTCTACTCTGACCCTCGCTAAGATTATATGATTATACAAGAAGATATTTAACCCCTTCCCGACCTTTGACACAGCGTATGCGTCATGAAAGTCTGTGCCAATCCGACCTGTAACGCATATGTTGTGTCATGAAAGGATCGCGTTCCTGCGGGTCTGGTGACTAGGGTCACTGAAAGGTCACCCGCAGGACAAGACACTTTGTGATTCACCACAGGGAGGTTGGCTTAACCCCCACATGGCTACGATCGCTCTGATTGACTGTTAAAAGTGAAACAGCCAATCAGAGCGATTTGTAATATTTCACCTAAGAAATTTGGTGAAATATTACAATCCAGCCATGGCCGATGCTGCAATAGCATGCGCAGTGCGCCCGCCGGCCGGCAGATTCCATACATTTATTTTGATCACTGTGATACTCTCTCACAGTGATCAAAATAAAAAAAAGTAAATAAACGCCCCGTTTATCACCCCCATAGGTAGGGACAAATAATAAAATAAAGAAAATATATATTTTTTTATTAGGGTTAGGGTTAGAATTAGGCAGGGTCATATTGCGTTATGGCAGTCCATTAAACGGACTACGTTACACCACGGTATAATGCGGTGTAACGCAGTCCGTTAACGCTGCCATTCACCCCCATTTGTGGGCGCATCGCGACGCATGCCTTAAAGCGGAATGCGTTCGTGACGTGCCGTCATTCAGTGACGGAGCCTCGGACGCGAGCTGCAGTGTCTGGGCTCCGTCACTGCTAGCACAGATGAATCATCTGCTGATTCATCTGCGCTAGCAGGTATAGCATAACACGATTGCTTTATGCTATACCATTACCAGCCCGTCAACGCTATGTGTTGAACAGGCTGGTAAAGCGCAATATGAACCCAGCCTTACGGTTAGGGTTAGAACTAGGGTTACGGTTAGAACTAGGGATAGGGTTAGCCTTAGGGTTAGGGTTAGCATTAGGGTTAGAATTAGGGTTAGGATTAGAATTAAGGTTACGGTTAGAATTTGGGTTAGGGTTGGAATTTGGGTTAGGGTTAGAATTAGGGTTAGGGTTAGAATTAGGGTTAGGGTTGGGATTAGGGTTAGGTTTGTGGTTAGGGTTAGAGTTACGATAAGTATTAGGGGTGTTTTGGGGTTAGGGTTGGGATTAGGGTAAGGCTTGTGGTTAGCGTTATGTTTAGAGTTGGGATTAGGGTTAGGGGTGTGTTGGGCTTAGGGTTATGGTTAGGGTTTGGATTAGGGTTAGGGGGGTGTAGGGGTTAGGGTTGGAGTTAGAATTGAGGGGTTTCCACTATTTAAGCATATCAAGGGGGTCTCCTTACGCGACATGGCCCCACCATTGATTCCTGCAAATTTTGCGTTCAAAAAGTCAAACAGTGCTCCCTTTATTCCGAGCCCCGACGTGTGCCAAAACAGTGGTTTACCCCCACATATGGAGTATCGGCGCACTCAGAAAAAATTGCACAACAACTTTGGGGGTCTAATTTCTCCTGTTACCCTTGGGAAAAAATAAATTGGGGACTAAAAAATTATTTTTCTGGAAAAAAAATGATTTTTTATTTTCACGGCTCTGCGTTATAAACTTCTGTGAAGAACTTGGAGATTCAAAGTGCTCACCACACATCTAGAGGAGTTCCTTGGGGGATTTAGTTTCCATAATGGGGTCACTTGGGGGGTTTCTACTGTTTAGATTCATCATGGGCTCTGCAAACGTAACATGACTCCTGCAGTCCATTCCATCAAGTTGGCATTTCAAAACGTCACTACTTCCCTTCCGAGCCCCGACATGTGCCCGTACAGTAGTTTTCTCCCACATATGGGATATCAGCGTACTCAGGACAAATTGAACAACAACTTTTGGGGTCTAATTTCTCCTGCTACGCTTGGGAAAATAAAAAAATTGGGGACTAAAAGATCATGTTTGTGGAAAAAATATGATTTTTTTATTTTCATGCCCGGGCGTTATAAACTTCTGTGTAGCCCTTGGGGGTTCAAAGTGCTCACCAGTCACCACACATCTAGATAAGTTCCTTGTGGGGTCTAGTTTCCAAAATGGGGTCATTTGTGGGGTTGCTCCAAAGTTTAGGCACACAGGGTCTCTCCAAACACGACATGGTGTCCGCTAACGATTGGAGCTAATTTTCCATTAAAAAAGTCAAATGGCGCTCCTTCTCTTCTGAGCCCTGCCATGCGCCCAAACAGTGGTTCCCCCCACATATGGGGCACCAGCGTACTTAGAAAAAAACTAGACAACAACTTTTGGGGTCCAATTTATTCTGTTACCCTTGGGAAAATAAAAAATAGCGGGCTAAAATATTATTTTTGAGAAACAAAAATGATTTTTTTTATTTTCACTGCTCTGCGTTTATAAACTTATGTGAAGCACTTGGGGTTCAAAGTGCTCAGTACACATCTAGATAAGCTCCTTGGGGGTCTAGTTTCCAAAATGGGGTCACTTGTGGGGGTTTCTACTGTTTAGGCACATCAGGGGCTCTGCAAAGCAACATGATGCCCGCAGAACATTCCATCAAGTCTGCATTCCAAAATGGGGGTCCTTCCCTTCTGAGCTCTCCCATGTGCCAAAACAGGGGTTCCCCCCACATATGGGGTATTGGTGTACTCAGGACAAATTGCACAACAACTTTTGTGGTCCAAGTTCTCCTGTTACCCTTGTGAAAATAAAAAATAGTGGGCTAAAAAATCATTTTTGAGGAAAAAAATGATTTTTTTTTATTTTCCTTCTCTGCGTTATAAACTTCCGTGAAGCACTTGGGGGTTCCGAGTGCTTACAACACATCTAGATAAGTACCATAAGGGGTCTAGTTTCCAAAATGGTGTCACATTGGGTTTTTTTCACTGTTTAGTCACACAGGGGCTCTCCAAACGCGTCATGGTGTCCGCTAACGATTGGAGCTAATTTTTCATTCAAAAAGTCAAATGGCGCTCCTTCCCTTCTGGGCCCTGCCGTGCGCCCAAACAGTGGTTTATGACCACATATGAGGTATCTGTGACTCAGGATAAATTGCCCAACAAATTTTAGAATACATTTTATCCTTTTGCCCATGTGAAAATGAAAATACTGAGGCTAAAAGAAAATTTTTGTGAAAAAAAGTACTTTCTTTTTGAACGGATCAATTTGTGAAGCACCTGGGGTTCAAAGTGCTCACTATGCATCTAGATAAGTTCCTTTGGGGGTCTAGTTTCCAAAATTGGGTCACTTGTGTGGGAGCTCCAATGTTTAGGCACACAGCGACTCTCTAAATGCGACATGGCAACCGCTAAATATTCCAGCATATTTTCCATCCAAAAAGTCAAATGGCGCTCCTTCCCTTCTGAACCCTGCCGTGCACCCAAACAGTGGTTTATGACCACATATGAGATATCTGTATACTCAGCAGAAATTGCCCAACAAATTTTAGGATCCATTTTATCCTGTTGCCCATGTAAAAATGAAAAAATTGATGCTAAAAGAAAATTTTTGTTGGAAAAATTAAAATGTTCATTTTTTCCTTCCAAGTTGCTTTAGTTCCTGTGAAGCACCTGAAGAGCTAATAATCTTCTCGGATGTAGTTTTGAGAAGCTTGAGGGGTGCAGTTTTTATAATGGTGTCACTTTTGGGCATTTTCTGCCATATAGACCCCTCAAAGTGACTTCAAATATGAGGTGGTCCCTAAAAAAATGGTTTTTTAAATTTTATTGTAAAAAAATAAGAAATCGCTGGTCAACTTTTAACCCTTATAACTTCCTAACAAAAAAAATGTTTCCAAAATTGTGCTGATGTAAAGTAGACATGTGGGAAATGTTATTTATTAACTATTTTGTGTCACAAAACTCTCTGGTTTAACAGAATAAAAATTCAAAATTTGAAAATTTTCAAAATTTTCGCCAAATTTCCATTTTTTCACAAATAAACACAAAAATTATCGACCTAAATTTACCACTAAATGAATCCCAATATGTCACGAAAAAATATTCTCATAATCGCTAGGATCCGTTGAAGTGTTCCTGAGTTATTACCTCATAAAGGGACACTGGTCAGAATTGCAAAAAATGGCAAGGTCTTTAAGGTCAAAATAGGCTGGGTCATGAAGGGGTTAATAAGGATTTTAGCTCTTTACTTACATGCATTAGTCAGGCTTATAATATCCTGATGACAGGTTCACTTTATGCTTCATGAAATGTTGCATTTTTTCCCTTATTTTTAAAGCAAAGTAGTTGTAAAAATAAGTGAACTGATTTTTGTTCTGCACTTCTACCGTATTAATGTATCCAGCTGAACCGTGCCAGTGAGAGCGCTGACACATTGAAGCATTGTAACATTTCACATGAAATCCTAGCATATAAATAAGAATGTTATTAGACGTCGCCATGGTGTGGAGACTGCAGGCAGATGCTCTGGTTACTGCAGATCTGTGTGTTCATGTCTGCCTGGAGCTGCTGTTCTGAGGTAAGACCTTCTGATTACTAATACACTTAGTCAAGTACTTGTGAACCTGTCAAATTAAGCCCGTTTAGTGAACATGTTGCAGTATACAGCTGGATGACTTGTCAGGGAAGCTCGTTCGGCGGCTGAATTGTGATGAATGTGGAGCTCATGCACTTGACAATAGGCAGTGAATCACAGAAGAGGCAAGGGCACAACTCCAGCTATAGTTAAAAATTAATGGTGGCTTTGTAGCCTCAGTCATGGTTCCATCCAAGGTCTCTTTAACAATTGAAACGTGTTTTAGCATTAGCGGTGCATACTTATTAACTAGCAGTTAAGCATGAAATTTTTAACTTTTATCTGAATACCTGAAGTGTATATGTTCTATCAATGATACAGGTGCCTCCACTAGGCCAAAAGTACGCTCGTGCTAGCTTATGACTCAAGGGGTACAAGGTCTTTTGCTCAGTGCTCTGGATCAGTTGGCAGCATAACTTGCCAATCACCACAATATAACTGCACGCTGCTGCTCCATCAGTATTACCACCATGACAAGCAAAAAACAAAATATTGCGGCCCATTAGAATATTTTTTTGCGAGTTGCTTGTCATGGTCAAGGTACCTTATGGGTTGCAATGCAACTCCATTCACTTGCTTTATTTTATATAGCAATGGCAAACAGCAATCTTTGGTCACCATACAGCCCACGCCTTATTTATATCTGTCGGGATAAGAGATCTGATTGATGTCAACGGGTTGATCTTCTTTGGGTTACTTGTTTCTAGTCGTAGGAGGTAGTTTCAGACCCTCTTTTATTAGCTGCAGTGCATGGCTACTGCAAAGGACAAAGTCATGCATGGATCCAAGTATTGCAAATAAAATAATCTGGTAAGAACTCAAATTCATGTTTAATGTTACTGATATATAATAATGCCATGTATTAACTGTATTAACTGTTCTTTTTCTTGTGTACATTATATAAAGTGTGTTTCAACCAATCAATCCAATCAATTATTATTAGCAGCCAATAAGAGGTGAACTTGATCAATATCATATTAAAATTAAGGGTGGCATCCCAGGAACATGGGGTCTAGATCTGTGTAGCTAGCAACACAGGAGAAGTTTGCAATGGAGACAGAGCAATATGGCTATTGTGATATTCATTGAAATGTTTCTCTTGCCCACATCTTTCATAGACAACTCTCTATCCCCTTTCCCTAGCAGTGTAAGGTTCTTTGTCTCTGTTGACATGTTCCTTGAAACTCAGTTTTCCGTCGGCCATTTTGCTTTCTGTCTTTCTGCAGCTCTTGCCCTCAGTTAATATGGAGTTTCCAGTTTTCATGTTCCCGCCCTGATTCTTCCCTCTTGCTTCTTAAGCAGCCTCAGCTGAACAATCAGTGCTCCTGAATCAAGCCTCAGTCAGTCTGTGACCTGACTCCTGGAAGCCTTGGACTTGTACTCCAGCTATTCCCTACTGAGGAACCTTGGAACACTTTTGGACTCTGGAAACCTGCTGTTTGGTGAATCCATGTTTGCAGAGGAATAACGGTACAGAGAAGAGATCCTGAACCTGCTTGGAGATTTATTGTAGTGCTTGAAATTACTCTGGCCTGCTGTGTCTCCTGTCGCTGTTCCTGCAAACTGTGTGAACTTTTCAGCATGCTTGTATGAAGTAATACAAGTCATTTCATTTCAACCTATGTCTCCTGTGTTTCCTCGCACCCAAGCACAAGACGCTATAGGAAACTGTACACTATACATGACAAGATTCAGGAGCCAATGTTTAGTGTCTGCTGGGTCTGGGAAAGCCGTGTCTGCTGTGACTGTGGATATCAGATGTCCGTTTAATACCTTATATGATGACAGTGGTTGTGACTTCTCACAACCATTCCAGGTGAGCGCATTCCCTTAAAATTTTACTCTGGAGTGTTACCACAGGTAAACACTATTGTTTTTTTTTGTTTTTTTTTTCCCTTTCCTCTTCCAGCACTTCTGCCTTAAAAGATCTGGAAGATGGAGGCCCGCATAAAGGAACTTTGCGGAGTGACTGATACAATCCTTTCAGATGTACAGACTTTAAAAACCCGTTTTGCAAGCCTACAGGACCTCACTAATCATAATTTGCAAGTGTTTGGACAGACTACCAGGAATTGTGAGCCAGGATTGAGGCTCTAGAGGAACGAGCCAGGCTCCTGCCATAACCCCGAGTTCTGGAATCCCCAAATTACCTCCTTTTCGTTTTGGCGGTGAACGTGAGAAATTCAGGGGATTTATTAATCAATGCAATTTATTTTTCTCTGCACATGCTTCACAATTTCCCACTGAACGATCCAAAGTGCTTACTATAATCATGTTGCTTACCAATAAGGCTTTGATGTGGGCAAACCCTCTGATTGAGACTGAGGATGATTGTTTGAATCACCTTAATGCTTTTATTTCAGCCATGGGGCAGGTGTTTGATGACCCCAATCGAGGTGCAACAGCTGAAGCAGCCATGTTAACTTTGCGCCAAGGTAAGCGTTCAGTAGCCGAATATGCCCTGGATTTCAGGAGATGGGCTCTTGATACCACTTGGGACACTTCCGCTAAAAAATCTATTTTTCGGAAAGGGTTGTCTCCACTGATTAAGGATGAACTTGCTCGTGCCGACCCTCCCACTGCGTTAGGTGACTTTATTAACTATTGTATCCGTATTGATGCTCGTCTGACTGAACGCAGACAAGAGAGATGGTTCGAAAATAATCGCACTAACCTTTTACTACCTCCCTCCTCAGCTAAGGAACCTTTGAGTAGGATCACAAGGGAACCAGAACCTGAACCCATGCAGGTGGACTCTTTACAAAGACGGGTTAGTGATGCACGCAAAGAACATCGTATAAAGGAAAATCTATGTTTCTACTGTGGTAAGTCAGGGCACTTCATTATAAACTGCCCCAGCCGTTCTCGTAAGACTACTGCAGCAGTCATTCACTGTGAGTGTTGCGAGAGGAGCTCTGTCATGTCCAAACCTCAGGCTCCAGAGAGATCTGCTGCAAGAGATCTTGATTTCTCAGACTTAAACTCTGTTAGTTCTGGGGACGATGACGGTATAAACGCTGCAATTTTTCAAGTTTCTCAGCGCTGTCCCAGCTGAGTTGTAAAAGAAACAATTCTCATTGCTTCCTTTCCATCAAACTCTGGGTTGACTCAGTCTAGGTGTCTAGCTCTGCTATGATCGACTCAGGAGCAAGTGGAAATTTTATGGATATCTCCTTTGCTCTGAAACAGGGATACGTTCAGTGAAGAAGGCTACTCCAGTACAGATGGAGACTGTGGATGGCTCTCTACTGACTTCTGGACCAGTGGATCAAGAAACAGAGCCTTTGAGGGTCCTTATGGGTAAAGATCATCAGGAGAAAATGTTTTTTTGCTTATCTCTTCTCCCCACTTTCCCATTATTCTAGGGCTACCATGGCTGCAGGCGCAGAATCCTACGATTAACTGGGAGACCAAGGAATTACACTTTCCGGAGAAACAGATGAGTCAAGGAGTTTCAGCTTGCTCTGTTCCTAAAGGAACCATGTCAGTCCCTGAACTACCAGCTGTATACCAGGACTATGTGGATTTATGTGACAAGAAGAACGCTGATCAGCTTCCTCCTCACCGTCCAAATGATTGTCCAATTGAATTATTGCCTGGAGCCGAGATAAACCCTTTTGGTAAGATCTACCCCCTAGCGGGGCCCGAGCTAAAAGCTTTGAAGGATTATATAGACGAAAATTTAGCCAAGGGCTTCATACGCCCCTCTTCATCTCCCGCAGGTGCACCCATCTTCTTTGTGAAGAAGAAAGATGGATCTCTGAGACCCTGCATAGACTATAGGGAACTCAATAAGGTTACTATTAGAAACCGTTATCCATTGCCTTTAATCCCCGAATTGTTGGAGAGAGTGCGGCATGCCAAAATTTTCTCTAAACTGGATCTCCGTGGGGCCTATAACTTGGTCCGTATTAGACCTGGGGATGAATGGAAGACTGCTTTCAGGTCACGCTATGGACACTTTGAATATCTAGTTATGCCTTTTGGTCTGAGTACCGCCCCAGCACTTTCCAACACTTCGTGAATGATATCTTCAGGGATCTCCTAGATACATTTGTGGTGATTTATCTGGATGATATTCTAATTTTTTCTAACTCCACAGAGGAACATCATGGACATGTGAGAATGGTCTTAGAACGCCTAAGACAAAACCATCCTACATCAAATTTGAAAAATGTGAATTCCATAGGACCGAAATTAAATTTCTGGGGTATGTACTATCTACGCAAGGGATTAGTATGGATGGAAGCAAGACCCAAGCCATCAAGGATTGGCCAATTCCTAGAAATGTGAAGCAGGTGCAGCGTTTCATCGGGTTTGCCAACTTCTATAGACGTTTCATTAAGAATTTTTGTGAGGTAGTGTCACCTATCACCCAACTTACCCGGAAACAGTCTAGGTTCTCCTGGACCCCGCAAGCTCAGGAAGCATTTTCCTGTTTAAAGGATAAATTTACCACCGCACCTATCTTAGTACATCCCAACCCCGAGCTTGCCTTCATAATAGAGGTGGATGCTTCAGACTGTGCCGTTGGAGCTATACTCTCTCAGAGAACAGGTGAGAAGAATGTCTTGCATCCCTGTGCCTTCTTTTCCCAGCAGTTGTCTTCGGCTGAGAGGAACTACGATGTGGGCAATAGAGAATTGTTGGCCATTATTGCCGCCTTCAAGGAATGGAGACACCTTCTTCAGGGAGCTGCACAGCAAATAGTCGTCCTGACAGACCATCGTAACCTTGAATTTATCAGGTCGGCTAAGTGCCTGACTCCTCGCCAGGCTCGCTGGAATCTTTTCCTAAACCAATTTAATTTTGTCATTTCTTATAGACCAGGATCGCGCAATGGAAAGGCTGATGCACTCTCTAGGATTCATTCAGCAGAGACACGTCCACTTACTCCTCCTAAGACTATTCTTCCTGACTCTAGATTCCTGGGAGTGATTCATAATCAAGACCTACTTAAGTACATCAAGGAAGCATACCATGCGGATTCTTTGTTGGCTCAACCCCCAAGGGACGTAAGTCTTGTCTTTAAGAATGGTGTGTGGATTCAGGGACAACGTCTGTATATACCTGAAACAGTCAGATTGAGAGTATTCAACTCATCCACGATTCCAAGATAGCCGGGCATAGGGGAATTCTAAAGACACAAGAATTTCTTTCTCGTTTCTTTTGGTGGCCCACTTACAGGAAAGATGTCTTAAACTAGTCACTTCATGTGAAGTCTGTGCAAGATGCAAAACACCTCGCTCCTCACCAACTGGTCTGTTGCAACCTCATCCCACCCCGTCCCGCCCGTGGGGATCCATTTCTATGGACTTCATTGTGGAGTTACCAACCTCTCAAGGGAAGAACACCATTCTAGTGGTGGTTGACCGTCTAACAAAGGCAGCTCATTTTATCCCTTGTGTCGGCTTACCCACTGCAAAACAGACATCAGACTTGATGATTAAGAATGTGTTTCGCTTACATGGAGTACCGGATGAGGTCATTTCGGATCGAGGGGTGCAATTCACTTCAAGGTTTTGGCAAAATTTCTGTGCAGCATTGGACATTAAAGTAAACCTTTCTTCTGCTTTTATCCCCAGACTAATGGACAGACAGAACGAACCAATCAGACCCTGGAGCAGTATCTCCGCTGTTTTATCTGCCACCTACAGGATGATTGGGTGGATCTACTTCAACTGGCTGAGTTCTCTTATAACAACTCTCAGAGCGCCTCCACTAAGCAGTCTCCTTTTTACTCCAATCTAGGTTATCATCCTAACATTCTTCCTCGATTTCCCATAGATACGCCCTTGCCGGGCAGTGGCTGAAAGAATCACTTCTTTATAAAAGAATATGGATCTTCTAAAGGAAAATCTAGAATTGGCTCAGGAAAGGTACAAGAAAGCAGCAGATAAATTTCGTAAACCTGCACCAGCTTTCAAGGTAGGAGATTTGGTCTGGCTGTCAACCAGAAATCTTAAATTAAAGATTCCATCGTCTAAATTGGGACATAAGTACATTGGACCTTATAAGATCAATAAGATTATAAGTGCTGTTGCTTGTTATCTTCAACTGCCCAGAACTATGAGAATCCACCCTGTCTTTCATGTATCCCTACTAAAGGCTGCAACACCCAATACGTTTCCTGGACGTTCTTCTCCTTGCCCTGACCCAGTGCTGGTCGATGGTCAGGAAGAATTTATGGTGGAAAGGATTCTAGATTCCAGGTTGTACAGAAATCAGTTGCAATATTTGATTAAATGGCAGGGCTACCCAGTGGAGGACAACTCATGGGAACCAGTCAATAATGTAAATGCTCCTCGCCTGCTCCGCCAGTTTCATCAGAGGTACCCTGACAAGCCTGGTCTGAGGTCATCCGGAGGTTGTCCCTAAGGGGGGAGTAATGTAAGGTTCTTTGTCTCTGTTGACATGTTCCTTGAAACTCAGTTTTCCGTCGGCCATTTTGCTTTCTGTCTTTCTGCAGCTCTTGCCCTCAGTTAATATGGAGTTTCCAGTTTTCATGTTCCCGCCCTGATTCTTCCCTCTTGCTTCTTAAGCAGCCTCAGCTGAACAATCAGTGCTCCTGAATCAAGCCTCAGTCAGTCTGTGACCTGACTCCTGGAAGCCTTGGACTTGTACTCCAGCTATTCCCTACTGAGGAACCTTGGAACACTTTTGGACTCTGGAAACCTGCTGTTTGGTGAATCCATGTTTGCAGAGGAATTACGGTACAGAGAAGAGATCCTGAACCTGCTTTGGAGATTTATTGTAGTGCTTGAAGTTACTCTGGCCTGCTGTGTCTCCTGTCGCTGTTCCTGCAAACTGTGTGAACTTTTCAGCATGCTTGTATGAAGTAATTCAAGTCATTTCATTTCAACCTATGTCTCCTGTGTTTCCTCGCACCCAAGCACAAGACGCTATAGGAACTGTACACTATACATGACAAGCAGGCTGCTCCCTATGCACTATCTCTCCACTCAGACCGCTCTCTATTTCTCCTTTCTCTCACAGGCTGCTCTCCTCAGGTGTAATAAAAATAAGTGAGTACCAGGGCCATAGGGTCTGAATTAAAGTAGCTAGCAGCATAAGAAAAGCTTACAACAGAGATAGCAGTATGGTTAGCGTGAAATGTGTGGAAGTCTGCTGCCCATGCTCCCATCCAATGGCGGATTGGGGTGCCAAGGGCCTACCTGTAACCAACTCAATAGCCCCACTTTTCAGCTACATGCTAATGTGATATTATCCTCGATCAGAAATTTATATATCAATAAACTGGGTAAATTGGTAAGTGAATAAGATGCTGCCTTTGTCTGTACATAGTGATTCAAGTATATTTTGCCAAGTACTGCTCATGTAAGAGGTGGTGGTGCACTCTAGCACAGCGGCCCCACGGAGGATTCTCCTGTTTTCCTGTGGGCCCATCCAAGCCTGCCCCCATCCCTCACATTCAGCTCTCTATACCTTCTTCTATCATATACTTCTTGCGATGCTACATCTCTTTCACATAAACTGTTCCCCATATCTCCTCTCTCACAGGCTGCTTTCCATGACCCTACATCCTTGTCAGACTGCTGTGTATGCCCCTTCACCCTCCCAGACTGCTGAACTGCTGATTCTTCACAGACAGCTCCTCATGCCACATTCCCCTCATAGACTGCTCCCCACCAGGGCCGGCGTTAGTGGCAGGCAGACCAGGCAGCTGCCTAGGGACCCACTCCTCCAGGGGCCTCCAGCCAGTGGTGTACCGCTAATAGTGGCACACCACGGGCCGCTCTGTGGGCCCTGAAAAAGAGGGGCCCAGCGCCACCCCCCTGCATCGCGCATTCAACTGATCATATGACTCTCCCTCTCCATCACTCCCCCTCTGACTCTGACTCAGCGTGTACTAGCACTGGAGCTGATAAGATGCTCTGCAGAAGCCAGAGCAGCGGGGGAATGGGGAGGAGAGGTAAGTATTGTGTGTTTGTGTGTGTATGCATTATAGTATGAGTGTGTTGCACTATACTGTGTGGGATGACTGCACTATACTGTGTGTGTGGGGGGACTGCATTATACTGTGTATTGGGGCTGCATTATACTGTGTTGGGGCTGCATTATTCTGTGTGTGGGGGACTGCACTATTCTGTTGTGGAGGGTGGAATTATACTGTGTGTGGGAGGCTGCATTATACTGAGTGTGGTGGTGCTCCACTATACTGTGTATGTGGAGGGGCTGCATTATACTGAGTGTGGGGGGCTGCACTATACTGTGTTTGTAGGGGCTGCATTATACTGTGTGGGGGAGTGCATTGTACTGTGTATGTAGGGGGCCACATTATACAATGTGTGGGGCCGCATTTTACTGTATGTGGGGGCTGCATCATACTATGTGTTGGGGGACTGCCACATCCTGTGTATGTGGGGTGCTGCATTATACTGTGTGGGGGCTGCACTATCCTGTGTGTGGGGGCTGCACGATACTGTGTATGTGGGGGGCCTGCACAATACTGTGTATGTGGGGGCTGCATTATACTGTGCATGGGGCTGCAATATACTGTGCATGGGTGGCTGCACTATACTGTTTGTGGTTGGGGCTGCACTATGCTGTGTGTGTTTGTGGGGGGCTGAATTATACTGTGTGTGGGGGGCTGCATTATGCTCTGAGGGGGTTGCTGTATACATTATGAGGGGGGTGCAGTATACTCTGAGGAAGGCAGCATTATACTCTGAGGCAGGCTGCATTATGCTCTATGAGGGGGCTACATTGTACTGTGTGTGGGGCTGCATTATACTCTATGACGGGCTGCATTATAATATGAGGGGACTACATTATACTCTGAGGTGGCTGCATTATACTCTATGAGGGGGCTGCATTATACTCTGAGGAGGCTGCAGTATACTCTATGAAGGGGATGCAGTATACTCTGAGGGATGATGCATTATATTCTGAGGGGCTCCATAATGCTCTGAGGGGCTATATTATACTCTGAGAGGGGCTGCATTATACTATGAGGGGACTACATTATACTCTATGAGGGGGCTGCATTATACTCTGAGGGGGCTGCAGTATATTCTATGAGGGGGATGCAGTATACTCTGAGGGAGGCTGCATTATGCTCTGAGGGGGCTGTATTATACTCTGAGAGGGGTTGCATTATACTCTATGAGGGGGTTGCATTATACTCTATTAGGGGGCTGCATTATACTCTATGGGGGGCTGCAGTATACTCTTAGGGATGCAGTCTGAGGGATGATCATTATACTCTGAGGGGGCTCCATTATGCTCTGAGGGCTGTATTATACTCTGAGAGGGGCTGCATTATACTATGAGGGGACTACATTATACTCTTTGAGGGGGCTGCATTATACTCTGAGGGGGCTGCAGTATATTCTATGAGGGGGATGCAGTCTACTCTGAGGGAGGCTGCATTATGCTCTGAGGGGGCTGTATTATACTCTGAGAGGGGTTGCATTATACTATGAGGGGACTACATTATACTCTATGAGGGGGCTGCATTATACTCTATGAGGGGGTTGCATTATACTCTATTAGGGGGCTGCATTATACTCTATGAGGGGCTGCATTATACTCTATGAGGGGGCTTCAGTATACTCTATGGGGGCTGCAGTATACTTTATGAGGGGGCAGAAGTATACTCTGAGGGAGGCTGCAGTTTACTCTGAGAAGGGCTTCATTATACTCTATCAAGGACCATGGAAAGTGCATTATACTATATGTACTATATGGGACCTGCATTATACTGTATCGAGGACTATCTGTGCCCATCATTCTTCCTCATCTGGAGTAAAGAGGCCGGGAAACAAGCGTTGATCGACTTCAATATTGTTGATCACACTCATTTATTGCCAAAGCTCAGCGCAAGTAAATACAACCAAAATGTTTCTGTGTGATGGTGCAATATATGAGCATTTGGGGCCCCATTTTAAACTTTTACCCAGGGCCCCACTTTGTCTAAAACCGTCCCTGCTCCTCAACTTGACTCATCACACAGAGTGCTCTTGATAGCCCATTCTAACAGAGATACTGCCCTTCCCCCTCTTCTCTATCACAGACTGGTCCATGTACCCCTCTTCTGTATCACAGACTGCTCCTCTTTTGCTCTCAGTCCTCTATAACAGTAACCTTTGTCATGTGGTCATGATGACACAAAAGGCCCCAGTCTAGTTCCAAGTTCACAGCACCCTACTGTGTCCTTCAAGCCAGATAAAGTGTTTTGGTGGCTCTTCTACAACCCCAATTAAAACTTTAGAATTGCTCTCTTGCCAAAATAATATTGCACAGGGAGTCCATGTAAACTGCCCAGGTTACGAGTAATTCTCCAATTGGTAGTATCCACTGACATCTTACCACTATTTCACATGTTACCACCATCAATAGAATTTCTCTCCTACTGTTAGGTCTATGTGAACCTAGGGAATATTACCACTTAAGGCAGGAGACACAATAGCGATTTTAAAATCGGTCCGATTTTGATGCAGGAGAGTCGGACGAGTGTAATGCAAGTGTCATGCGAGTGTCATGCATTTATTATGCGAGTACAATTTGATTTTTCACACCTAGCATCCGATTTACATCAGAATGCAGTGCGATTGCTATCTGATTGCAATACGATTTTAACATGAGCTTTTAAATACAGCAAAGTAAAATCACTGCAGGAGCCGACAGGATATAAGAGATGGATTACATACAGTAAAGACATATAGAATAGGTATATACAGTATATAGATTTCAGTGTCAAGTACAATTGGTAGAGTGTGTGTGCAAATTACTGGACATGTATTTAATGAATAAAAGGTTATCAGAAAAAAATGGCGTGAGTTCACTTTATAATTTATAGCCAGCAATGGCTAATCAGACAGCTGCAGGCTGAAATTATTAGCCTAGGAAGGGGTAATGGATGCTGGTCTCCCCTGGATAAAAACATCAGCTCTCAGCCATCCCAGAAAAGGTGCAACTCTAAGGCTACTTTCACACTTGCGTTTTTTAGCGCTGCGCATCGTGCGCTATCGGTCGCATGCGCAATGTTCCCCTATCATTAACATGGCGGGCGCAGGGTCTAGCGCTTGCACGCGCTCATTAGCGTTTGGCGTGCGCTGCGCATTTTCCAGGTGTGCGCCCAGACGCGCTAGACGCTACATGTTGCATTTTTTTTTCAGCACACCAATTTAAAAAGGCGCGTGCGCACGTGTGCGCACGCTATGCGCATATAAATATCATTGCCATCTATGTGGGCGCTGGCGTGCGCGTGGCTGTGCGCTTGTCAACGCTTGTGCGCGCACGCGATTTTTTAGTAAACAATGTCTAGACACTTGTACAAGCACCCCTTAGACAAGATACATTGTTTGTGAGGAGTGTAGATAAAGGAGTGTAGATAAAGGAAGGTGTCAGTGCCACACAGACCCCTACTCAGACTGCCTGGAGACTGCATGCTGATAAAGAGACCTGAAGATACAGCCTGGATCCCTATAAAAGGCCTGAGCATACAGCGTGCACCATACTACACTGCCTGGATACTGCCTGGAGACACTGCGCCTGGACCCCAAGTACAGCGTGGACCCTAAAACTGACTGGAGACAGTGCGCCTGGACTCAAGACCGATCCAAAGTGCAAGAATGTGAGTATTCTTTAACCAAATGACTGGCTGTCCTTTACAATGTAATGTGCTCATGTTTTTTTTTTTTTTGTTTATTTTTTGCAGCATGTCTTCTGGATCACAATATTCCCATTCCGACAAGAACTGGCCGAAGCAGAGCGTGATGTGAGTATCTTCCTGCCTTTGGGTAAGTATAGCTGCTGAATCTACAAATGGCTAAAATTTGTGTTCCTTTTTCAGACATCATCGTCGGACATGGACATTGAGGAGTCACAGCAGGAGCAGTCGCAGCCGAGTCAAGTCCCGGTGGCGAGACGGAATGTAAGTATATAGCCTTTGAATGTCTATTTCTTTTTTGCTCCTATCGTTATTTTCTTTCTGAAAAATATACAAGATTGTAATATTTATTTTGTTTCTTCTAGGTTCCACAACGAGACGAGGACCTGTCTGTGGACAACGAGGCCCTCATCTGCCAGGTCCATGAGCGTGTCCCGTTGTGGGACAGCCGTGATCCGCAGTACAAGGACAATGTGGTGACCCGGCGGCTATGGAACTAGGTGGCCGCAGCGTTGATGGATGGCTGGGACAGCGCCTCTCCAAACCTCAAAAAGGCATTTAGTAAGTATTTTCATTCTCTGTAATGCCGCAGTCACTCTTGTTCCTCATGGTACTGTTTTGTTTGCTGGCAGATATATTCTACCAGCAAACACAACAGTGTCATGTGGTTCAACAGTGACTGTCCTGTGGATTCTTGAGCTATGTGTTGTGCATTCTATTGAGTTTTTTATTGCCGCAGTCACTCTTGTTCCTCATGGTACTGTTTTGTTTGCTGGCAGATATATTCTACCAGCAAACACAACAGTCTCATGTGGTTCAACAGTGACTGTCCTGTGGATTCTTGAGCTATGTGTTGTGCATTCTATTGAGTTATTTATTGCCGCAGTCACTCTTGTTCCTCATGGTACTGTTTTGTTTGCTGGCAGATGTATTCTACCAGCAAACACAACAATGTCATGTGGTTCAACAGTGACTGCCCTGTGCATTGTATAGCTTTTTATAATGCTGCATTGACAGTTTGACATTTTCATTCAGGTATGTGTGTTGAGACTGATTTTGCCCTGACTGCATTGTTTAATTTTTTTTTTTTTTCTCAACAGTGAACAAAGTCCGCACACGATGGCGCTCGATGAAGGACCGCTTCAACACTGATGTTCGAGCAGAGGGACAGGTTCGCAGTGGTTCAGCAGCAAGGCCCAGAAGGAAATATCGCCACTATCGCGAGTGGCGTTCCTGAGACCGGTCCTTGCCAGCAGAGCGTAATTTTTTTTGTTTTTCTTTTATTTATTTATTTATTTTTTTTAGAATTTTTTTTATTTTTTCTACAGCTGATGCTTCTTGTTAATGCATTATAGTAATGTTTTGGTTTTCTTTCCACAGCACCTGGAGCAGCACCATGCAGCCTGTCCCTGAAGCGGTCCTTCCTCGGACGACCTTGGACCCCCCCAGCCATCCGACAGCCTGGAAGCAACTTGCAGGTCAGCAACACGGACAGCTGGTGACCTGGAAGCTGGTCCATCAGGTCGTCCCCTCTCCCAGGTCTCTGCCACTGGTTATGCGGGCACTTCCCGCCAGCGGCAGAGCGCCATGGAGAGGAATGTCTTGCCCGAGTTCATGCACTTGAGCGAGGCCTTTCATGGCAATATCAAGTCGCTGGCAAGCACAGTTGGAAGCGGTTTTTCACTGATGGAACGGGGTTTTACCCACATGGATCACCGCTTCAACAGTGTCGAACAGCGTCTTGATTGCCTGGAGGCCGACCTCAACAGACCAGCGCACCATTTTTTCAGTAAAATTGAACGGGCATGGCGGAACACCTTAGTCCTGAGCAACAGCTGAGTGTGTTGCAGGCCTGCAACACTGCTTACTTGCAGGCTATGCAGCAGAATCGGTACGTGCAGCAGTCAGTGGTTGCATATCCAACAGTGCCACCACTGACTCGACACACATCCCTACCGACTTCTGCTGCATACCACTGCACGGCCACCAGCATTCCGAGTCACCACTACACCACCACAAGTCCAAGTACTGTTGGACACTCCACCGTCGCCACCACCATGGCAAGCGCTGCTCCTGTGTGGAGCAACACCACCACAGACACTGGTCCACAGTCATGGACTCAAGCCACCGCAGTACCTGCTTGGGCTACCGCACCCACTTCTCCTTCTAGGTGTACTGCCAGCAGTCAGCAACAATTTATGGCCACCGCACCCACTTCTCCTTCTAGGAGTACTGCCACCAGTCAGCAACAATCTATTTCAACCGCACCCACTTCTCCTTCTAGGAATACCGCCACCATTCAGCAGCAATTTAGGAGCACAGCTCCCAGTTCTCCTCCTTGGAACACCGCCACCACTTGTGCTACTCAGAGCACTGCCAACACTTCCACCGCCACTGCCACCACCGAGCATGAGACGGGTGACCCACATTCACTCTTGTTTGGGTCAAGGCCACGGTCAACCAGCTCAAGGCGGACACAGAGAAGTCGGTCCATGCATGGTACTCCTGTCCCCAAGAAGAAAAAAAGCAAAACTTTGTTGGTCCATCCACCCTCTCCTCCTAATGTGTCTCAAACTGCCTCTACTTCGATGTCTGATCTTCCTTCACCCACTACTTTTGTTGCCCCTTTCCCTCGAACCCCTTCATCGCTTTCCAGCCGCTCTTCATCTCTGCACACCCCCAGAGTATCCAAATCTCCACCAAAACGTCAGTCTCAATAAAAAAAAAAAAATTATCTGTACAAATCACATTTCTCTATAACTTCTGTGGCAGTGACAATACGATGGTCATGTTGGACCAAATTGTACTAATCTGATTTTTCTATAACTTCTGGGGCAGTGACTATACCAATGGCATGTTGTACACATATTGTACTAATCTGATTTTTCTATAACTTCTGGGGCAGTGACAATACCAATGGCATGTTGTACACATATTGTACTAATCTGATTTTTCTATAACTTCTGGGGCAGTGACAATAACAATGGCATGTTGTACACATATTGTACTAATCTTATTTTTCTATAACTTCTGGGGCAGTGACAATACGATGGTCATGTTGGACACAAATTGTACTAATCTGATTTTTCTACAACTTCTGGGGCAGTGACAATACCAATGGCATGTTGTACACATATTGTACTAATCTGATTTTTCTATAACTTCTGGGGCAGTGACAATACGATGGTCATATTGTACACATATTGTACTAATCTGATTTTTCTATAACTTCAATTCTGGGCAGTAACATACGATGGTCATGTTGTACACAAATTGTACTAATCTGATTTTTCTAAACTTCTGGGCAGTGACAATTACCAATGGCATGTTGTACACATATTGTACTAATCTGATTTTTCTATAACTTCTGGGGCAGTGACAATACCAATGGCATCTTTGACACATATTGTACTAATCTGATTTTTCTATAACCTTCTGGGGCAGTGACAATAACAATTGTCATGTTGTACACATATTGTACTAATCTGATTTTTCTATAACTTCTGGGCAGTGACAATACCAATGTCATGTTGTACACATATTGTAGTAATCTGATTTTTCTATAACTTCTGGGCAGTGATAATACGATGGTCATGTTGTACACATATTGTACTAATCGGATTTTGCTATAACTTCGGGGACAGTGACAATCCAGTGGTCATGTTGTACACAATAAATGTACTAATCTGATCTATCCAAAACCTTTGTGTGAATAAAAATATTTTTTCTTTTTGTACTAAAAAAATGTAATAATGTGATCTATACAAATGTCATCCAAAACCTCAGTGCCAATTAAAATGTGGTTTTCCTGTTGTACAAAATAAATGTGCCAATCTTCTTTTAGTAATTTTGGGTTTGCTTTGTGTTTATTTCGCCGCCTACACACTGCGACGTACACACACTGCGCCGTACACTTTGCGTTTTTGACTACACATAACTCCAGGAATGACACATGTTTGTGTACTTCATGGAGATATGTTTACTCCAAAACACAAATATATTACTTGTATTTTCGTCACCAGTCTGTCTGTCTGCTAATATTGCACAGACTGAATAGAGGATGGTGTTGAGTGCAAGGCATATCTATTTAACCTTGCCAGATATCATAAAAAGTGAAATGAGTTGGTGTTTTTTCACATCATTTCACTTTGTGATACAAGGCCATGTATTCTAGATATAGCTTGTAATTGAGCACATCCTCTATTCTTAAACGGGAAGATGGTGATCTTAGAATATGCCTTGACACAAATGGAGTGAAAAATAGTTAAAGGTGTTAGCATATATTTAACATACTATATATCGTTTAATCAATCCCTGGCCTTGTATCATTACTATCACACCTGGCAGGTGAATACACATGAGTTTTAACCACAGCGTTGCTTCAGTCTGCATTTTTTGAAGCATACTGTAGCGATGCTGCTGTTTAAACTCATGTCTATTCACCTGCCCAGGCATGATACATTCTGAAGTGAGGATGCGTTATTTGGGGCATCACCACTTCAACATGCCACCAGCACTTGGTATTTAACAAGATGTATAATCTTTATTATCTCTGCGTTCCAAATCAAGTCACAGTGATTAAAATACAAATTATATTTCATGTCACATGGTAAGGAATAAAAAGTTACAGATGCTTGTGCATCCCCAAATCAATCTTTGAAAAAGCAGACCAGGTGACACAAATATTTGTTGTGTTATCTCCACCGTCACTGAAAATGGAACCAAAACTGGAGAGATAATAAAGGTCTACAACTTGTGTATCATGTATAGTTAATTACCTAGTCAGGATTACAAATAAATTCATGATGCACCCAAAAATATGCATCATGAATTAACTGGTAAACCTGGCCATTTCATAATTGTTTTTGACTTTAAAAACAGAGACTGCAGTGGTACAGGTATAAACAGAGCTATTTTATTAATATACAGACAAAAAGGTATTTTATTGACATACAGACAAGAACATTATTTTACACCATTTGATCTTGCCATTCCACCCGTCCTACATTGAGATGAAGTAGGCCGCAAATTGGTCTCTCATTTGGCTGACTTCAACAGAAGACCTGAGAGGGTGCTGAGTGAACTCAGGCAATGGGTTAGGAGCTGCATCATCAAGTTCAAAGTTTGGGTGCTCTTTCGCCATGACAAAGTTATGTAGCACCACACAGGCCTTCACAACTTCATCCACTGTTTGCACTTTAGATGAATGGCTGTGCCCAGAATGCGCCATCTGGAAACCAGTATACCGAAGGCACACTCTACAGTTCTTCTTGCCCTGGTCAGCCTGTAATTGAAATTTTTTTGTTGTGGTCCAAGTCCCGGCTGGAGTAGGGTTTAAGCAGGTGTTGGCTCATCTGGAATGCCTCATCCCCAACCATTACAAATGGCATTAGTGGACCTTCGGTGTGGGGAAGAGGCCGTGGCATGGGGAAATTAAACTGGTTTCCATACAACCTCCGGCCCATGTCCGAGTTCTTAAACGCCTGTGAGTCATTCCCACGGCCAAATGCACCAATGTCCACTGCAACAAACATACAGTCTGCATCCGCAATGGCCATGAGAACTGTTGAAAAGTACTTCTTGTAATTGTAGTACTCCGAGCCTGTTCTTTTAGGTTTGATGATGCGGATGTGTTTCCCATCAACTGCTCCCAAACAATTGGGGAAATTGCAGGTTGTCCAGAATTTTTCGGCTATTTCTAGCCACTTTTCTGTGGTGGGCAGGGGCATAAATTCCGGACAGAGAAAAGTCCACAATGCCCGGCAGGTGTCAACAACAATTCCTGACAACGTGGAGATACCAATCCGGTACTGGAAGTGGAGTGAAGACAGGCTCTCTCCAGTAGCAAGGAATCTGAGAAAGAACAAAAAAATATTATTGTATATGTTTTTTTAAAACATTAATAAAAAAAAAAATGACATAAAAATATTATGAGGTCTTTGTTTACTAGATGGCAGAAAAATAATTCTGGCATCTTTGGAATAGTACATGGCAATATAAATGATGCAGGCATTGGTTTCAATAATACGTACCGTAATGTCACCAGGAGTCTTTCCTCTGGAGGAATCGCCCGACGGAGCTGTGTGTCCTGTCTCCTATTAATTGTTGGACCCGAGCAAGTAAATCCCTGAAGGTTTGTTGTGACATCCGGGTGTAGTCGGTAAATTTCTCAGGGTTTGCTGCAGCTCACTGTAGAGGGTGTGGTACGCTCCACGGCTCTTCCGGAGTTCTACAATGGGATGTACCCACAAACGCCGCCGCTGCCGTCTCCGATGTCTCTGTCTCTCCCTTTCTTCATGGCAAGCAACGGCATAAGCCGAGCCATAGCCATGTCCAGATCCAGGTTGAAGTGGAAGTCTTCATAAGCAGATCCATGTTCACCAAGGCAAATGCAAGCAAATGTAAAAAAGGGCTGTGAACAGGCTCTATATAAAGATTTTCAATAAGACACGCCCACTGGTGTCCCATTGGTGGGTTCTGTTGCAAGAATTTTTCAAGGATTTTCATCATGTGAAATGCACAGAAAAAACGCAAACGCATACAAAAACGCTTGAAATCGCATACAATCGCTTACAATCGCTGTGTTTTTTAAAAGCAATGCGCACTCTTTGACTGCAAAATATCGCAGCGATTACACGTGTTTGCACGCGTTTTTTTCATGCGTTTTATGTGCGCTCGATACGCAGCGCTAAAAAACGCAAGTGTGAAAGTAATAATAATAATAATCTTTATTTATATAGCGCCAACATATTCCGCAGCGCTTTACAGTTTAACAGTTTCAAAACACAAGTCATAGGTAACAACGTTAACAATACAATAATTAAAGCAAAATAAGCCGACCCTGCTCGTGAGAGCTTACAATCTACAAAGTAGCCTAAGATGCGCCAATTCTGGCACATAGCCTTGCTCTTCCCACTGCCCTAATAATATCAGCCCGAAGCTGTCTGCATAGCCATTGCTGGCTATAAATTATAGGGGGACCCCACGTCATTTTTTTCCCCTAAATAATCTTTTATTAATTAAATACATGTCCAGTAATTTGCATACACTATACTAAATGTATTTGGCACTGACATCTATATATCTACCTATTCTATATGTCTTTACTGCATGTAATCTGTCCCTTCTATCCTGTCAGCTCCTGCAGTGATTTTACATTAGCCATTATATGTATTACCGGCTTTTCTTTTATCTCTCTATGTAATATAAATACATATATACGAGACACATATATATTATATATATATATATGTGTGTGTGTGTGTGTGTGTCACTGACATCTATATATAAATATGCATGTATATATATATATGTAATATTATATATATATATATATATATATATATATATGTATTCAATGTGTGTATATCTATTCTTTTCTAACCTGTCAGTGTGATTTTACTGTAGACCGCTCATGAATTGTCGGCTTTTCAAAAAGACACCGGTGCATAAAAATTGGACGCACTCGCATGGTGCGAATGCTGTGTGATTTTTTTTCTCGCATTCATTGACTTGCATTAGTGAGTCTCGTCCAAGATACGCAGCAAATCGCAGGATGCTGAAATTTTTTTCTCAGTCCGATTTCAGCTGAGAAAAAAAATTGCAGATGAGATGTAACACATTGAATAACATTGGTCCGAGTGCAATCGGATTTTTTATACGATTGCACTCGTCCATTTTCCTCACAAATTAATATGAGCCCTAAACAGCAGTTTAGCACCAACCAAGAAGTTCCTGTGATCTTCTTGATATACTGGCACATTGTGGGACTGGCACCCTGCTGGCTACAAACACAGCCGAGCTGCACCTCCATGCCATTTACTTCTTTCTTTTATATTGTGTTTCTGCGACAGCAGCCAGGAAATGACTATTACTTTTTCAATTTAAGTTTAAATTGAATTCCACAATGCACATATTGTAACATAGCAAGGTTAAATAATGACACAGGTCCATCAAATTTACCCTATAATCTTACAGTACTGAATCAGAAGAAAGGAAAAAAACATATAATAATGCACCTAGGGCTAAAATCCTTAGCCGAACTGCGTAGTACACAAATAGTCACCTTTCTTAAAGCCTCCTAAAATGATTCCATCGTACAATTTGGAAAATCAGTTTTCAGTGCCCATTCTGGTCACTTCTGTGGATTATCTCTGCATTGTCCATTGTTAAACAACATATAACGCAGTTGCCAATTTACCATTAATACTACTGGTCATGATAAACTGCATGTTCCTGAAACTGGCACAGAACACAAGGGTTCATTATTTGTTCACCTGTTTTGTTAATGGGTGATAAATGGCTGAGATGACATTTGCTACTTTTACACCAAAGCCTCTGTATTCCGCAAAGTCATTACTAAACATATGAAAAGAAGCCCTTACCTTTGTGGTAACCCACTGGAAAGCATGCTTCCAAACAATGTAGATTATCGTGGTGCGTTATGGTATTGACATGGTGCTTCAGCCGTCATGCTACAACAGTAATTATTATCAGTGCTTCAGAAATTTCCACACGTTTTTTCTCTAGAGTATCCTTAAATCGTGAACTGTTGGGGGTACATGAGGACTAGAGATGTGAAATGTATCTGTAAAGTAATAGTAAATACAGTATACAAGAAATTAGTTTCTTCTATCATTGCATCCATATTTTGTCATTAAATTAGGTCACAATACAAGTCTATCGAATTATTGAATTTAAAGGAATCTATCACCACATGCGACCTATCTAAACTATTAATTTGGGCATACAGGCTATAGACAGCTGAAAAAGTCCTTTCTGTGTGCCTCATATCAGATGCCTTGTTGCTGAGAAATTATCTTTTATCACTTTATATAAATGACCTCTTCCAGGCTCTGGGGAAGACACTTCCTGGAATATAACTCTGCCTCTAGAGCTTGTTTTACATGAAGGGAGAGTTACCAGTGGGAAATGTAATGGTTACCAGTGTGATATATAATCTCCGCTCTCTTGACCTCACTGCAGAGCTGTGTGTGATTATACATGACCTGACACATCTGCAGGTTCCTCTCAGCTTACAGGTCACAGGCAGACAAGGTTGTAATATTGTTGCAATACAGCAGAGCTGTGAGAGAAGCAGAAATGTGTTTGCATGAAGACAAATTTCACTTCTCCTGCTCTGTGTTAGTTACTTGTCTCACACTGGTAACTCTCCCATCATATAAAATAAGCTCTGGAGTGTTGTGAACACTTTTGATCTGGCTTCTGAGTTTGGGCTCCCTCTTGTGGTTGCTGCTGGTAATGGAGCTGGTCTGGCTGACAGAAGTCTATCACCTGAAGAAGATGATTGGAGATGAGGTGTTACAGACTAGGGAGATTTAAGTGAGCAGCCTTCCCATAGTTGTTGCCGGTAATTTGTTTTCTTCCTGAGCCTTGTGGAAGTCTGCTTGCTTCCTGCTTTGTCCTGCATCTTTCAGATAAGTTATTTGTCTGTTTTTATCTGTGGCATTTGTTCCTTTTCTTTTTGATTTTCTCTGATTTCTGCTTTGCTTGTGTGAGTTCAGCCGGTTTCACTGCTGGGACCTGTGCTGGACTCTGCTTTCTCTTCCCACAGCTAATTTCGTCTTTTCAGTATTTCTAGTTCCCTGTTATTTCAGTATCTGTTGTTTTGCATCCAGTTCACACCAGGGTTCTGATTTAGTGGGGGAGAGTTTGTGTGGCCTCAGTATTTTTGCATATCAGACGTGTTGGAATTTTTCTTAGGATTTTTGCGGGATTGCAGAGAGTATCCTTTCCTGTCCTGTTCTATCCAGACAGTTTGGGCCCCATCATTTGCTTATTCTATTTTCTGCCTGTGTTTTGTTCCTCATCTTGTCTCACCGGCAATATATGTTTGGGGGCTATCTATTCCTTTGGGGTTCTACTCCAGGGCAGTTTAGCTTTCCCCTTTCTCTCTTTAGGCTTAGTTAACTCTTTCGCTGTGTCAAGGCATCTAGGGCATCGTAGGTACGTTCCACGGCTAATTCTAGTTGTGTTGTCAGTTTAGGGTCTGGATTCCGGTAAGTTACCAACCTCTCTGGGTATCTGGTTACCTAGCCTTTTTCCTATTATCCTCCTCGGCTACCGAATCATAACAATGGAGGCAGAGTTATTGTTACACCCGGTCCCCGTGCTGGCTCTGCTCCCCGTTCTGGTCACTCATCTCCTGCTTTTCACGCTGTCCCGGTGATGCAGTGAGCTCCCTGTCTGAGGTCTCATGCTCTCTCTACTTCTCAGCGTCCTCCTCTCTCACCCTCCCCCATTTCCTGGTGTGCTGTCAGCAGATCTTCAGGGAATACTATTAGGAAGCGAACGCGCACTCCTCTGATTTCTTAAAGGGACAGCGTGAATTTTTTGAATTTAGTAATTATCTAATGGCAGTGCACTGATTACTATTTCTGGTCTCTCCTCCACTGGGAGAGCGCGGGAGCAATGAGTATCTACCATTGCTACATCCGGTTCTGTCTCTGACCTGTCTGCACTGCGTTAGCAGTCTCTGTGCATTTGCTCATACTATTTGTCTCAACAGAGTATCGGTATCCTGTATCCTGCTATCCCTGACAACCTCTGCAATCACTTGGGAAGTGTCATCCCGTTCCGCCAATAGCCATCAGAATCCGTGGACTGTGACAAGGTTACTGGAGCCAGCTTGTTACCATCTACCCGGAACCAGGACCTTCCTCACTTGTGTCTACCTCTCCACGGTCTCTTCCATTATATCTGTTACCCCTTTTGGTCCCGCTGGGAAAGCTGCCACGTGTTCGGGGTCTAACTGGAGGTAGCACCTGTGTACTCCGTGTATTCCATTCTGGTCCTGTTCAAGGGGCCTTACTACGGGTACCCGGGGCTTCCCTAGCTGCGCCCCCTTCGGAGCCCCCCGGACCGTGGTCCTGAGGTTCCACTTCAAAAATAAAGAATGAATGTGAACTTCACCACCTCTGCCTCCGCTTCCATTCGTTACAGTTATCTTCCAGGCAGCGTCCTCCCCGGAGCCTGGAAGAGGTCATTTATACAAAGTGATAAAAGAGGATTTCTCAGCAAAAAGGCATTTGATATGAGCAGACAGGTAGGACTTTTTCGGCATTCTGTAACCTGTATGCCCATATAAATAATTTAGAAAGGTCAAATGTGGTGACAGATTCCCTTTAATGTACGTTCACTTGAAGAAGAAGTATTGTACTGATTTTCACATTGATCTGTTTTAGAATAAAAATAAACAGATCATTGTATTCGATAAATTATAGCTCAATAGCTCTGCTCATCTAGCTATAAATTACAAGACTGTTTCCATCTCGCCAGTGCCTTAAGTCAGAGGCATATGTTGAGACTTGGAGAATGCAGTGTATACTTTGGATAGAAGCCTCCAATGTATGTTACTGTTACGTCATACGGTGTCATAAGACACCCATTAGTCAATATGTAAAAAAAAATTGTTTACCACTTTATTGCCCCAATTCATTAAGACTTGCATTTTTTATGGAGTGGCATGCAGGAAAAGGCACACGCCTGTAATGTGGCGAAGGGTGGTGTGTGTATGTGAGGCTGTGGAGGATGGCGCTCCACTCCTCTGACAAGTCTTGGTTGGGTATCACCGGGTTAACTGGCCTGCCCATAGTGCTGAGGAGGATTGGGTATTTTGGGGTTAATCTCACAGACAATTGTAGGTTAGTAAAGAAATAGGAAGGGAAGAAGAAAAACACCAGAAGAAAGAAAGGTGATCATCACCAGGTGTGTGTGTGTCTGTGCGTGTGTATGCAGAGATCAGTAGAAGGGAGCAAAAAAATTCCAACGGTGGCAGTGTAGTAATTCAGCATGCAAGTCGGAGGACTATAGCAAGCAACTCCTAGCAAGGTCCTTAAGTGACTATTGGGAACGTCTAGTGTCAGCCAGATCTTTGAAGCTGCGGTCTGAGAGTCTGCAACGCTGGGACACGTTCTGTAAGTTATAGCCAGGGGCACATTGTTACCTGGTTACCTGGTTCTCAAATATAGTGATCACAATGAAAGGCACAGTTTAAGGTGGCGCTCTACTGGGAAAGAATGTCCATAACTAAGGGGAACGTGCCTCTGTATTGTACAGAAGAACATGGCGAGCTCATATACTGTTATTCTCTGTATATCAGTTTGGTTGCTAGTAAAAAGGACTTTGTTTTCACCAGGTGGTGTGGTTTCCTTATCTTGGGTTCAAAGAAGACCAGTACTGTGCAAAACGTGGCAGAGCTCTACTGAGAGGTGTCCGCAATGGAAATGCGATAAGCACACATACTGACCCCATTCCCCTGTAGCGGGCTGGGGCTCTCTGGCTGATGTATTGTCTCCTATAAAAAAAAGTGTCACTAACCAATTTTAATAGAATGCAGAGTCTACCGTGCTTTACTATACTGCAAGAAATGCTGTAGATATTCATAAGCATAACACCCTAAAGAGGCAAAAAGGACACTTTGTTTGCATCCACTGATGGTCATACATACACCTAATGTATATCGAAATGTGAACAGAGACTAAATTATATGTGTTCCTTTGTCAATGGCAAGAGCACAAACAAGTATACTTTGTGCCAGTGATGTAATTTCTTTTTTTCTTCTCCTTCATACAGATGCCAGTGGTAGACTTTAATAAATGCATCTTTTTCTTTCGTGCGTGCAGCTAAACTGATTTTGAGTGTTCAGATTTTAACATATGAAAGGGAACAAAAGTGAATTCACCCCCACCATTACATGATATGCACTAGTGGTCAATGGGTTAAATGATTACTAATTCTCAGAATTTCTGCTAGCACTATTTATTGAAATTTGATGAACTGTATTTTGTCATTAAGAGTTTTACATAAACCTATCCATTATTTTAGGATCTATAGAACTTATTAGAAATAATTTACGGTAATCCTTAGAATCCTCCTCCTTTTTGTTCTCTCTGTCTCCAAAGTAAGCAATGAAATAGCAAATAGGGAAAAGGCAAATAGCAAAAAGTTAATTAATCTGTTAAAAAGTATTAAAGTGAAATAATTTATTTTGCATTACCCATAAATATTCCATTTACTACTCACATGAGTTTTTCCCTTTAAATCTTCCCTTGTTCTTTCTTTTGTGAGAGGTTCATGCTTCACGCAGACCTGCCGCACTTCAAGTTTATGTGCAGAACAGTTTCTATTGATTTATTTTTTGAGTATTTGATCATCAGAGCTGCAGCGTGGTAAATGACATTTCATAAATATAGAGTAAGCAGGAGAAGGTCTGCTGGGAGCACCTTTAACAATTCTG
>JARQOD010000003.1:247315619-247358431 GCA_033576555.1 Oophaga sylvatica | reverse complement strand
AAAAACATATGAAATGCTAATAACACTGCACAACAAATTTCAGGGAAGTTCTAGTTCCCTGAGAAAATTTTATTGCGTCTTATAGATTTTGATACGCTGAACACGAATATGTGCTCCAAAAGTCTGTGGAAGCGCAGTGTGCGCAAAACGATCGTCGTCACGTTGCTACTCCCCAGCTCCCGTTCTCCTGCCGCGCAGGTCTGATAAAGGATTGAATTTTATCCGATGAGTGTTTTCCATCGTTTTCTTCTATGCTGCATTTGGATTTCTTGTTTTTTGGATAAGCACCCGTGGGTTTTGGACTTTGAGCCGGCTGCAGCTCCTGCAGAGTTTGCCTGATGGCACAGGTGGTGTGAGCAGTGCCGACAGCTTTTCTTTGTGAGTGTCATGTAAAAAAGACCAATCTTTTTAAAATACAAGATTAAGCAATCAGGAAGTGAAAAATGATCAAATCTTCAAAATGTTTAGTAATAACATCACCTTAGTGAAATACAATTAAGAGCAATCATACATCTTATTTGATAAAACAATCTCACTTGAAAATATAAGTTTTAATTTTTTTTTCACCACTTAAATAAAAAAATACTGCACGCTTGTTACCACCGAACAATGCTGTACTGGAGAATCAGGTTTTCAGATATTTTAATGATTTTAATGCACAATTAATGCTGTAAAAAAACAAAACCCCAAAAAATAATATCTGAATGAATTGCCTATTTCTCACCCTTTCACCGCACTTGGAATTTATTTGCTTTCTGTCTAAGCTGACTGCATCTGTAGGTTCCTCCAGCTGCTTCGCCCTGGCCCGGAGGGTATCTGCCCATGCGATGAGTTGCCACATACTGGAACCACTATTGGCCCCCCAAGTGTATCACCCCGCTGCTGCGGTGTCCTGCTGTAGTGGATGATTGGGCCTTACTCCTTCCATGTTGCGTGGCTGCTGTAGTGTCCTGAGTCTATAGCCCTTGTGGATGGTTCGGGTGTCCCTCGCCCTTCTCACTAAACCTAACACCTACACTGGCTTACCATACAGCAGCCCCTCCTACTATTAACCATACACTTACACTATATACTATCTTAGAACTGTGAACACTAAAATGCCCCATCTAGTGGCCATTAATAGTAACTACACTTACCCTATTTTATGAATACAACAACACACAAATGTACCTTAATACAGATAGTAATACGGTAATACATGCATTAATGTATACCAGTATACCAGTGAAGCATAATGTTAATACACATTTAAGTGTAGCAGTACCAATCTTTAGCATTAATATCAAAGAATAACATTATATATTTCTTATACAATATGTTATACACAAATGGATATAACCATAACGTAACAGTACCGGGACAGCAGATACGTCATGCATAGCACATTCCCTACAGTTTCACTACCTGACATAGTACCAATGAGGTGTAAGTGTGGCAGGTTGCCCAACCGCTGCTTCAACTTCGAGGAATTGTTGCACAAAACAGTTTTGATGCTTTTTTTTTTACAGGATTCACTACAAGAAAACTGCAATTTGCTTCAAGCTTCAGTGTCGTCCCTAATGCTCACCCTCAACACCTTAGGCTGAGTCCTAGCTATGACCTGACTCCCTTACAAACTTACTACTATTAGGTAGCTGCCAAATGGTCACTACATTTTGTGTGGTCCATAGTGTCCCTACTCGTACAATTATGAAGATGGTGACTTGATCTTTCTTTAGCAATACTGGATGCCCCCTTGCTATGGTAAGGAGTCTACATGTAGAAAATATAGAATTTTAACTTGGCTTTATCAAATAATAACATTTGTAAAATTTGACTCACTTATACAGGGTGTACTCAGTAAGAACATTTAATGCCATGGAATGGATCATCTATGAACCACCTTCCTCCATATTACAAAATGCTTTGGTAAAGCCTGATTTTAGCGCGCTGCGCAGTACAATTTTGTTGTTCTGTGTAATTATATTTAAGCAGGAGACACGTAGAAATAAAAGATGAAATATGGCAACTAACATCTAAGTTGATACCAAACAGAACGTGCATTTGTGAAACCAATTTTCGTAATATCTGGAAATGAAATGTTTGAGCTCAAACAGCTTGCTCGTATAATCAGTCAAGCATTTGTGAGCTTTCCCAGCTAAGTCTGTTTATTAAAAACATGGCAGCGAGCACAGCTGGTGGGGTTGTCAGGCAGAACACGTGCCAGCTGAATTGATGTAAATTTCTCAGTTTTGATTCTTGGCAAATCATGTAGTGTATCAAATACGCAGGCACCAAAGAGCATTATCCAGAATCAGGGATATAGGCCGACGTCCAAAAGGAATCTCCACATATTGTTTTGAAGAAGGCCAACCACATGTTGACCAGTATCTGAAGTCCTCTATGGGGAATCTACATTGGAGGCTGAAGCGTTTAAGGCCCGGATAGGGATCCAGATGAGTCCGCAACAGCATTTACCAGTGATAACTATGACAAACACATCTGAGAGCCCAAGAATAACATGTTATCTGCACTTTTGTGTCATCAATGTGAGGGTGAATGTCATCAAATGGGTATCATAGTGAGAAATATTAATGAATTAATTTTATTTAGAAATCAAAGAGCTGTTAGAACTAAGCTATGAAGCTTGAGATGGTTGTGTGGCTTGTGCTAAGTAACAATTTTTCATTCTGGATATCTTTTTAGCTATAACTCTGGGAGGGTTATTTTACTCAAAGGTTTTCCCAAGAGCAAAAGTTTATTTTAATCAATAGATCTTGGAATAATAATGAGTTCCACAATTGGATTTGTTTAAATAAAATGTTCCTGTGCTGAGATAATCATATAAATGTGCCCCTGCTGTGTACTGTGTAATGTCTGTGTCTGATCGCGCAGGGACATGGTCTGATCATACCACAGCTCCTGGCCAGGGGGGAAGCAAAAGAGTAAAAAGAATGTCACAAAAGACACAGAAGGTAAAAAGTTCTTGTCTTATCTGATCCAGCAATCATTATAAGCGTTTTCATGTGAAGCTGCAAGATCTGGTCATCAGTCAGTATCTGTTTATGTCCAGATAAAAAGTGCTACTGAGTACATGGAGAGAGTGGGAACAGATGATGGAATGACAATAGGAAAAGGTATGACGTGGCAGTGTGCAGGATCTATTACCACTCCATTTGCACAGGGCATGAACCTCAGTCCTCGGAATGGGTGGGAGGGACAAATGTTAATAAAAGCTGATTCCCTCCTTTCAGAGTTGATTGCAGAGGTCTGGTAGAATAGGTTGAAGCTATGCTTGCGCTTAAAGCGAACCTGTCAGCTGTTGTGGCTGCTATAAGATGCGGTCACTGCCTTTCAGGGCTTATCTACAGCATTCTATAATGCTGTAGATAAGCCCCCGATCCGACCTGCAAGAAAAGAAAAATAAGTTTTATTATACTCACCCGGGGGGTGCGGTCCAGTCCGATGGGTGTCGCAGGTCCGGGTACGACGCCTCACATCTTCTTGTGATGCCGCCAGGGCCGGACTGGCCATCTGGCAAATTCGAAGGGTCTGTCTGGTCATGGGCTGCCTTGTCTGCTACGTTGTTAACAGAATCGGTGGTCTCAAGACACACATGCTGTTAAGAGTAGTGTTGAGCGATACCTTCCGATATTGGAAAATATCGGATCGGATTGGATCGGACCGAAACCCCAAAAAGATCGGATATCGCCGATTCGATACCGGAAACCAATACAAGTCAATGGGACACAAATATCGGAATGAAAATAAACCCTTACTTTTCTTGTAGGTTAATTCTACATGAAGGAAAACAACTAAGAATAATGTAGAATGTATTGGGGGAGGTGGAGGAGACATTAAAGGCATAGAGGTTTAGCCCAATCAAATGGAATTGCAGGAATTACCAAGGACTACCAAGGACCAGCAGACGTTGATGGAACTCGGATACCGAGAAGGAGGCACCTAAGCCAAAGGCTCTGCCTGGAACCAGCTGACGTTACTGGAACCCAGGGGGACATATTCAAGATTGACTTCCAAAGAACCAGCTAATGGTACTAGAACTCAGATAGGCAGCAGAAGGTACACATGAAAAAAAAAACTTGCAAGGCCGCGAGCTGCCCGGAGTTAGGCTACTTTCACACATCAGTTTTTTTTAATCAGGCATATCCGTCCTATGCCTGAAAATGACGGATCCGACGCTGATTTTAAAAAACTGATGCAACTGATCAGGTTTTTTGCCTGATCCGGCCTGACCTTTTCAACCTTAAATATAAAATTTCCATGTTGAAAATGCAGGCTTGAATGTCCGGACCGAGGAGAGGAGAGAAAGAGAGAGAGAGAGAGAGAAAGAGAGAGAGAGAGACCTTGGACTCCGGATCAGTTTTCTGACGGATTTGTCAAAATACTGGTCCGGCTCCATAGGTTTGCATTGTTTCCGGCCACCTGAAGTGCCGATTCAGGCACTGTCAGGCGGCTCCGGAAAAAAAAAAAGTTGCAGCAAGCGTCTTGTCCGGCCACCAGAATGTACATTTCTGACGGATCCGGCCAAAAACGGATGCAACACAGTGACATCAGGCGCGATCCGGCGCTAATGTAAGTCTATGCTGAAAAAACGCATCCGGTACCGGATCCGTTTTTTTTAAAAACACGCCGGATCGCGCCTGATTCAAAAAGCCTGAAGTGTGAAAGTAGCCTTACCGAAACCCACAGTCCTACAGGGGAGCTTGTCCTATTATTGGCACTACGGAACCAGCCTTCATTGCCAGATCCCGCAGCCCACATAGGAAGCACCTAAACTGCAGGCACCATAGAGTCGGCTAACCCGACCGCAACACGACAGGACAATGTATTGGAGGCAAAGTGACGTTGACACTACCCGGAAACAGCTGGCGTGCTGGAACCAGGCTTGGCAGGAGGGAGTACATGTGCCAAAGACACTTCTGAGCAGCAACTGGTGGTGTTGGAGTCCAGGGATTAGAGTAGAAACAGAGTGTAGCCAGAGGCCTAATTGGAGCAAGTTTAATATCTGTAGTAGTGTGAATGTGGACAGAGCAGGTGAAATTGCCGGACCACAGCAGGGTCACTGATGTTACAGAACACAATAACCAGGGAGCAAGTGTTGACTGTCAGCACGGAACTTGTTAGCACGGATTAAACCAGCGTAAATCGAGTCAGCAACAGAGAATTAGATTTATTCACATCCAGTATAGACAGCTTACAAACAGCATGAAATGTGATCACTGATATCTGCTATTGCTGCAGCATGAAAAACATTACAACAACACAGAAGAGAAGGAGGAGGCATCCTGTCTGTGAGTGAGGGCTTTTTTTTTTTTTTACAAAACTTTTTAACAACCCACAATATGCACAACATATCAAACAGTACAGTAGTAGTTGTTGCAATACATACAAATCAATATGCATTATTCCAACACCCCACTCAACAACTACTTTCCTCTTATTCCATTGGTTCTCAATTCTTGGAACCGGCTCGTGGCAATGGCTTTGCATAATGTCACTAGCATCTTATCAGTTTGACAATAGACAAACTGAATTATGCCACGATCTATCAATCACGTAGATGATGGTGTCTGACGTTAATGTGCTTGTTTACACTGATCTTTCACTGCATGCAAGTTTAATGCATCTTGGTTGTCCTTATAATCACTGTCGCTGAGTTGGGTTTGCCAAGATCGCCTCAATTGTCTTGCCAAATGACCTCCTAGCTTGCATAGGCTGCGGACACATACTTCCGCTTCTGTGGATGACAAGGCAACAACATTGTTTCTAAACCAGAGTTTGAACTTTCTCCAACTTTAAACAGACCCTTTGATTTCATCACGCGAATCACAGCCCAATCGAATCTACATAGTGGTAAGTTTAGATCTCCAGCTGAATAGTTTTAAATTTACATCTTCGTTTCTTCAAATATCGCTGAAGTCTTTTAACACATTCCATTCTTGCACGATTTTTCCACTATCTGCAAGGGTTCAACTGTTGGATATCCGGTCGAGTCATGTTGTATTACAGAATCCCCACTGCTGACGATATTTCTCATTGTTAGGCAACAGTCATCTCTTCTTCCAGCTTCAGGTAGGGTGGTTCCATTGGGTTGATATACCTTTGGCCTCTGACATTCCAAATTGATTCAGAATCAAATTAATTTTTGCACTTTGGTTTAGAAGAAAACTCCCATCTTCCTCTCTCTGGATTTGGATTCCTAGATAATATGTCACACTTCCAAGGTCTTTTGTTTCAAAATGCTGATTCAGAATTTCAGTCATTTTTCCAATTTATGCGTCTTCTTGATGAACTACAATCACATCGTCCACATATAAGAGAATATACATCCACTTTCCATCTGTATATTTTGTGTATAAGCATGGATCTGCTTGACCTCTTTTAAATCCTTCTTCCAACAAGACTTTATTCATCTTGGTGTTCCATGCTCTTGCTGATTGCTTAAGACCATAGAGAGATTTTTGTAGTTTGCAAACAAGATTCTCTTCACCTCTTTTTACATAACCTTCAGGTTGAGTCATGTATAAGTCCTCCTCAATGTCACCATTTAAGAAAGCAGTTTTTATATCCAAATGTCTGACATACATCTTTTGTACAGCAACTACAGCTAACAAAGCTCTGAACGTAGTCTGTTTAGCGACTGGAGCAAATGTAGCATCGTAATCTTCGCCATACTTTTGAGAATATCCTTTTGCGACCAACCTTGCTTTAAATCTGTGGACTTTACCTTCAGAGTCATATTTGGTTTTAAAGACCTACTTGCACTTGATTGCCTTTTTGCCCTGTGGTAGCTTGGTGAGTTTCCAAGTTTGGAGTTGATGAAGCGACTTGATTTCCTCATTAGCGGCATCAATCCACTTTGTTCTTTCATGGATAGGTAGTCCTTGCATTTCATCCCATGACTGCGTCTCTGACTCAGGTAGTGTCTTGACAATGTAGGATAGACGTTTAGCTGGTATACCTTTGTTTGATCTTGACGATCTTCTGATTTCAGATTCTTCAGATTTTTCTGTTGTTCCTTCAGTGGTTGAAGAATCCAGCCAGACTTCTACATCCTCCTTGTTGTTGTCTTGTAATTGTGACTTCAGCTGGACTACTGGCGTGATGTCACAAAACTTGGGTGATATGAAGTTCTCATCAATCACTACATCTCTGCTTATTGTGACCTTGTTTGTTTCTGGGTGTAGAATCCTATAACCTTTCTGGGTTTCACTGTAGCCTACCAGGATACCTTCTTTAGCGTGAGATTCTCACTTAGTTCACTTTTCTTTGGGAATATGTACAAATGCTTTCCTTCCGAATATTCTTATGTGGTGCAGTTTTGGCTTTCTGCTGTTCCATTGCTCAAATGGAGTTTTCTCTGTAGCTTTACCTGGTAGTCTGTTCTGAAGATAGCAAGCTGTCATGATTGCCTCACCCCAATATGTTGTAGGCAGATTTGCATCAAATAACATACTTCTTGCACTTTCACAGAGTGTTCGGTTCCTTCTTTCTGCAAACACCATTTTGCTCAGGGTTGTACGGTACAGTGGTCTGAAAAAGGATTCCATTTTTCTTTAGAATGCTCTGTGTCTCATTGCTTGTATATTCAGTCCCATTATCTGCACGTAGAATCTTTGGCATTCTTCCAAATTTATTATATACCTCAGCTAGATATATTTCAAGTTTCTCTGGAACTTCTATCTTGCTGTGAAGCAGATGGAGAACTGTATATTTGGAATGATCATCAATAAATGTGAGAAAATATCTCTTCTTCCCAGGAGTCTGAGTGCTCATTGGACCACAGACATCTGTGTGTATTAAATCTAGTGGCTGTTCTGTTCTTGTAGTACTTCTCTTAGGAAAAGCTTTTCTAGACATTTTCCCTTTGATGCAGCTAGTACACTTCATTGCCTGGTTACATAGATCAATTGTGATATCATCAGCTAGTTGCTTCTGAACTAACTTTCTTATTGCTTCTGGGTCTCTGTGTGCCAGACGCCTATGCCATACATGAATACAGTTATTGAGCTCTTCTTGTTGAGCAGTATACACACACTCTTTACATTTCAGCTGATAAAGTTCATCTGTGATTTTTCCCTCTGCTAGTGTGTGACCCTCTTTTGAGATGATGCAGCTATCATGCTTAAATGTAACTTAATTTCCTTGTTTTGTGAGTTTCTCCACAGATAGTAAATTACTCTCAAGACTAGGCACATAGAGCACATCTTTTACTGGATCTTCCTGCTTTGTGTTGGTGAGATTAGACAATTAATATAACCATCTCCTATGCCTTCTGAACTCATGTACTGACCATTAATGACTTGGCCATAATCACTTTCTCTGACTTATTTTGATTAAGCTTAGAAAAGTAGTCTCTGTTATTAGTCATGTGACTAGTTGCTCCAGAGTCTATACACCATGCATGCTTTGATGTATTTGCACTGACAGTAAATGCAATTTCAGTATTCACAGAATCATTTTCTCCAGACACAGCACTCTTAACCCTTTGCTGACTGTTTTGCTTTTTCAGGTGATTCATTCTAGCTTTCCAAACTCTGCAGTCGGCTTTCAAATGTCCTGATTTCTTGCAAACAAAACATTCACGTGTTTCTTTTAGGTGCTTTCTGTTATCATATATACTCTGTGTTTGTAAAGCAGACTCTGTCTTGGTGCTTATACATTCTGCCTCTTGTTTATATTCATCTATAAGCTTCCCTCTTACATACTCCAGAGTAAGCTCATCATCTGGGCGCGCATCTAGTGGGTCACAAGCGTGTCATAGATCTCTGAAGACCACTAAGCAGTAATGCGGCTACATGAAAGTCCTTCAGATCTTCCCCAATGCCTCTCAAGCGTTCTACAAGCTCTAGAATACTCCTGATATACTCCTGCATATCCTGGCCTTTCTGTAGCTTAGACTGGTACAGTTTTCTCATAAGATACAGTTTATTGCTTAAATTAATCCTCTCATGTACCTTTTGCAGCTGCTCCCACATTTCTCTTGCAGTATCACATTTACACACATGAACAATCTGATCATCATCTATGCTGAGTGATATGGTACTCTGTGCTTTCTGATCCATCTCTATCCACTCCTGTGGTACTGGGTCAGGTTTAGGCTCCTGTGTGTATTTCCATGTACCTTCCTTATCAGCAGCATCTTCACTTTGAATTTCCAGGATTGATAGTTCTGGTTAGTGAGACTTGGTACTGTAAACTTCATGGAGTTGCTGCTGCTGGTGGCCATCTTTGCTGTCTTTCTTTCTTTTCTTTTCTCTGTGTTCTGGGGATCTCTGGGACTCTAGGACTCTGGGCACTCTGGGAACTCTGGGCCCATAACCTGTTAGCAGCGGATTAACCAGCGTAACATCCGGAGTCAGCAACAGAGAATGTAGATTTATTCACATCCAGTATAGACAGCTTACAACACAGCATGAAATGTGGTCAGCCTGATATCTGCTATGGCTGCAGCATGAAAAACATTACAACAACACAGGAAGAGAAGGAGGAGGCATCCTGTCTGTGAGTGAGGTTTTTTTTTTTTTTTTTTACAAAACTTTGTTAACAACCTCACAATATGCACATATCAAACAGTACAGTAGTAGTTGTTGCAATACATACAAATCAATATGCATTATTCCAACAGCACTTGTGAGCAGCAACTGGCGGTGTTGGACCCCAGGGATTACAGTTCAGGTGGTAGAATCATGAACACAACAGGAGACCTGGATACTGTTGCCAACCAATTATTTAATCTGGAAGAGGACTGGCAAATTCCTGCGAGATCCAGACCTTGTTCATTTTCAGAAAAGTAAGCTGGTCAACGTTATCGGAGGATAGTCGCATGCGACGGTTTGTTAGTACACCACCTGCGGCACTAAAGACGCGTTCCGATAATACACTAGCAGCAGGGCAAGTCAGCACCTCCAATGCATACTGGCTAAGCTCTGGCCATGTATCCAGCTTAGAGACCCAAAATTTGAAGGGGAAGAGCCGTGTGGGAGAACACTGAAAGGGCAAGACATGTAGTCTGTCACCATCTGACGGAAACGTTGCCTCCTGCTGACTGGAGCCGTCTGTGATGGTGTAGACATTTGTGGCAGGGACACAAAACTTTGCCACATTTGAGCCATACTGGTCTTGCCTTGTGCTGAGGCGCTGCTTCTGCTCCCTCTTTGTGCAGAGCTTCCTCCACTGCTTAGATGCACTGGGCTGCTTTGTAAAGCACTAGCAGCACTGCTCTCAGGTGGAATGGAGAACATGATGGAATGTACCAGTGTGACTTGGTACTCCCGCATTTTACGCTCCCGGTTCAACAGTGTTAAGAGGCTTTGTAAGTTGTCCCGGTAGCGAGGATCTAGGAGGGTGCACACCCAATAATCAGCCGTGTTTAGAGTGTGGGTGATGCGGCGGTCGTTTCTCAGGCACTGCAGCATGAAATCAACCATGTGCTGCAGACTGCCAACTGGCCAAGAAAAGCGTCATCTCTGCCTGCTCTGCATCACCCCACCCTCGCTGTACATACTGACTACTAGAGCATTGTGTACCTCCCTCCTCTGGACAGATGTCTTCCTCCTCCAGTGACTCCTCCTCATCCTCCTCATAAAGTGTCTCCTGCCTAGGCCTTTGTGAGGAACCACGTTGCGCAGATTGTCCAGAAGCAGATGGCATTTGTGACTCCTCATCCTCCACCTCTTCCACAACCTCATCCCTTTGTGCTTGCAGTGTTTTTCAAGCAGGCAGATAAGGGGGATAATCATGCTGACTAGTGCATCATCTGCACTCGCCATCTGCGTGGAATCATCGAAGGCACGCAAATCGTGGCAGATGTCCTTCATAGAGGCCCACTCAGTGGTGGTGAAGTGTGAACGGCGCACAGTGTGACTTGTTTGCGCCTGATGCAGCTGGTACTCCATTACTGCTGCCTGCTGCTCACACAACCTCTAACATATGTAACATTGAATTCCACCTGGTGGGTAGGTCACATATGATGTGATGTTCCGGAAGGAGGAATCGGCGCTGCAGAGCTGCAATGAGTGATTTTGCCATGCTGGAACGCCGCAAGTGAGCGCTCTCTATGCGGACCTTGTGCAGCAGTGCATCAAGATCTTGTCATGGGTGTATCGCCACAAGGATCGTCGCGATTACACACTCTGACTTCTCACAGCTGAGTTGCTGTTTCTTTGTGTTTGGTAATGAGGGAGTTAATTTTACCTAGCTCTTTGCTAAGACTAGGTCCAGCCTCGCCCGGCTGCTTTTGATTATGTTCTAATTAGATTCCTTCATATACCTGCCAGTCTGCTTGTTAGATGCCGGTGAAAGCATTCATGTAGTCTAGCAGACTGGATCAGTTCTGAGAATACTTAAGCTAAGAGCTCCTTAGTTGTTTTTACTCTTATAGCTTATAGTTTATCTCTGAGACCTTAGGTGTTCCTACTGTGTGTGAGTGTTGTATGTAAGACTTTATTTACTTTATTTCTTGTCTTTCTTGTATGTCTTTCTGTTCATTAACCGTTACCTGTTCATTCCCTTTGGTGGTAATCAGGGTCCTTCTTAGGACTAGATTACAGTTGGCAGGGATTGATAGGAGACAGGGTTTACGCTGGTGGCCTGGACCTCTGTACCTTTAACAGTACCTCCAGGTAGAGGGATTAGTTAGGACCCCAGTTTAGGGTCAGCATAGACCCGGTACACCTCTAGCCGGAGACAGCGTATAACGGATTCCGTATTGACCCACTGGACATTCTGTCAGGTAATTCTATGTTATCATATATCTATGCGCATGTTATATAGTATGTTGCCCTTTTGATATAGATTACTGTCATCACATACATATATATATATATATATATATCTGCTATACAGCGTGACAGATCTGGATAGTCCTTCAATAAAGACTGCACGACCAAGTTGAGCACATGTGCCAGACATGGGATGTGAGTGAGGTTGCCTAAGCCCAGAGCTGCCATGAGATTTCGGCCATTGTCACACACTACCATGCCTGGCTGGAGATTCGCAGGCACAAACCACACGTCGCTCTCCTGCTTGATGGCATTCCAGAGCTCCTGCGCTGTGTGGCTTCGATTCTCCATTGAAATTAATTTCAATACGGCCTGTTGACGTTTGGCCACGACTGTGCTCATATCGGTCGTAACAGGTAAGCGTTCACGGGTCCATGTGGAGGTAGACTGTGACAGCTCCTGCAGCGCTGATTCAGAGGAACTGGAGTATGAGGATGACTCATTGTGTACAGACTGGATTCCTGCAATCCTTGGAGTTGGCAGAACACGTACAGCGCCACTCTCAAGATCTGTACTCGGCTCCACAACATTTACCCAATGGCCAGCGAGGGAAAGATATTGTTCCTGTCCATGGTTACTGGTCCACGCATCGGTGGTCAGGTGGACCTTGCTACTGACGGCTTTTAGTAGCGCATGTTTAATTTTTCCCTCCACATGCTTTTGCAGGGCAGGGACGGCTTGGCTGCTGAAATAAAAGCCGCTGGGCATGTTGTATTGTGGGACTGCCAATGCCATGAAGTTACGGAAGGTGTCAGTCTCCACCAGCCTGAATGTGAGCATTTCAAGGGACAGTAGTTTTGCAATGCCAGCATTCAAAGCCTGTTTTGGGGGGTGGTTTGTTGAGTATGGGTGCCTATTCTCCCATGCCTATGCTACCGATGGCTGTAGACTGGCCTGGGAGTGTGAGGATGACAGGGAACGTGGTGCTGTGGGTGGAATGACACTGTGTCTCTGTACAACAGTGCTAGAGGTTCTTCCATGGTGATCCTGTGAGGAAGCCGAACCAGCTGTGTGTGAGCTGGAGGAAGAGGCTACAACACGAGCTGAAGAGGTGGTAGGTGGCGCTGTAGGTTGGCCTATGTCTTCAGTGTGTCTTTGTAACTCCACCATGTGCTTGGTCCGCACATGTTTCCACATATTTGTGGTATTGAGGTTGCTGACCCTTTTCCCTCTTTTCACTTTCTGATTACACAGCTTGCATTTGACAAAGCAAATGTCATCTGCAACTGTGTCAAAAAAGGACCAGGCACTGCAAGTCTTGGGAGCGCCCGTTTGGGTTTTGGAAGAGGCATGCTCCTAATGGGTGCTGAAGTGGAGGCTACAGACAACCGAGTCTGCCCCCTCCCTCTCCCTCCTTTTTTGGCATTCGGGGAATCTCTTCCTCAGAGCTGCTCCCACCACCTTCCTGTACCTCAAGCCCTGATGGGTCAAGGACCTCATCATCTACACTACCCTCTTCAAACGCCTACTTCTCCTGGGTAGTCTCGACAGCACTGTATGCACCAGAAAGTGGCACCTGAGTCTCATTATCAGATGCGTACTGAGGTGTGCTGACCATAGGCACTGGCCCACCCGCCTCTTCAGATTCAGAGAGACAAAGCTGTTGCACATCACTGCATACTACCTCTTCTTCCAATTCTCAAATGCTGCTTGGCTGGCCCCCTCTTTCCAAGCCAACAGATTCAGAGAACTGAAGTAGAAATGGCTCCTGTCCAGGGCTCTCTGACTGCCTTGGCAATTTGGCAGGTGGTGATGAGGAGACAGATGGGTGCTCTTCAGTGCTCTGGACCTGAGAGGATCTGAAACAAATTGAAGTCGATGCGTTAGCTGCCATCCATTCGACAACGGCTTCAATTTGGTCGTCACGCAGCAGTGGGGTACGGCGAGCTCCTACAAAGCTGTGCATAAAGGACTGTTCCCTGGTAAAACTGGGGGATGCTGAGTCACTGGTGCCAGCAGCAGGCACAGAATCACCACGTCCTCTCCCTGCAGAAACTCCACGCCCACAACCACGTGCCTTACTCTTTACCTTCTTCATCTTGCTAGACTAGTGATAAAGATAGGCAGAAAAGTACTAAGGGCTCAGTGTGCTTATTCCTGAACAACTGCTAATAGGAATAAGAAACACTAATTTTATAACGTGTGGACTAGACTTTAATATGAGCTAATGTGGCCTACACAACTGTAAAGTGGAGTGTTTGGTGATTCAACTTTATTAACTTTTTTTTTCCACAAAAAGACACTGGATGTGCCCAAAGATGTAAAACAGATAGTGTCACAATTTCACAAACTTTTTGTAGCTATTACAATGCAGGAAGGTAACCTCCAATGCAATAGATGAGGCTCCGAAAAATAGGCTAATACTAATCTGGCTGGGGCTGAAGGGCACAAGCCAGCAGAAAGGCTCTTCTATCTACTCCTATATTGTGTTTGCAAATATTCTAGCTGGATACGGATGGAACCACACTAATAGGCGAAATGTGTAAAAATGAGCAGCACGAAAGCAAAAAAGGACAATGTGAGGCAGTGACGCACGCTGAGCGTACTACAAACGGAGTTGGCTGCAGAACACACTACAGCGTGAGCTGCACGCACACACAGAGACCTCGCAGACAGCCGTGAACAGCAAGGCTGCAGAAAAGCTCCTCTATCTACTCCTATATAGTGTTTTCAAACTATCTAGCTGGATACGGATGGAACCACACTAATAGGAGAAATGTGGAAAAATGAGTAGCACGAATGCAAAAAAGGACAATGTATGAGGCAGTGAGTGACGCACGCTGAGCGTACTACAACTGGAGGTGTATGCAGAACACACTACAGCGTGAGCTGCACGCACACACAGAGACCTCGAAGACAGCCGTGAACAGCGCTGCAAGTGTTATGTTCTGCTACAAGCACTAAGGAAAGAAAGGGATATCTGTCCCTACGATAGAACTAAGCTCGATCCCTACGATGTAACGGGGAACGTGATCCTGAAATCAGACCCGCTAAAGTCCTCAGCTAGTCTGTATGAAGACCTATAGATGCGAGGGATGGATCCCTACAAGAACTAGGGACTGGGAGAAAAGATGGACACCTCCTAACAGAAGTTGTAGCAGTAAAAAGAAAAACAAACAACATAGAACATAGAGGTCAAAAGACCAAGCAAAACTAATTGAGAAAGGTAACAAAGCACCCGGCTAGCTTAAAGTAGAAATTACAATGAAGTCCAGCAAAGCCAGAAGGGCGGAGCAGGATTAAATAGGCAACAAAGTTCATGTGACCAGCAAGATAGAAAAAACCTAACAGGAGAGTTCTAACAGTACCACCCCTTCTAAGAGGATCCTCCGGATCTCCTAGGCCCAGGCTTACCCGGGAAACCTCTTGTGAAACGCTCTGACAAATCTGGACGCAGAAACATCATCCGCCCTCACCCATGAGTTATCCTCGGGTCCAAAACCCTTCCAAGCGATGAGATACTGCAAACTCCCTCTATACCGTCTAGAATTTAGGATGCGGGAAATTTCATATTCCCCGTCCTCCACCACCGGGGGAACAGTGGCAGAGGTGTCTCCTCGACACATCAGCTCTTTTTAACAGAGAAACATGAAACACCGGATTAATCTTCCAGGAGGTAGGAACCTCCAACCTAACAGCCGATTGGTTAACAACCTGAAGCACTTAAGGCCTACAACTTGGGACCCAATTTTTTAGAAGGAATCCTCAACCTCAGATTCTTAGAGGCTAACCAAACCATGTCACCAATAGCAAACAAAACCTCTTGCGTTTCCTATCAAAGTACCTTTTAGATTTTCTGTTAGCCTCCTGAAGATTACTACGCACATCTGTCCAAACTCTCTCCAAATCACCAGAAAAATTCTCCTCTTCAGGCACGGCCGATACCAATTTGGAGAATGACCCAAACGACGGATGTCTCCCAGTACAACAACAAAAAAGCGAACAACCAGCAGAAGAGGATGTATGGTTGTTAAGAGCAAATTCAGCAAGTGGCAGAAACTCAGACCACCCCTCTTGATTGTCTGCCACAAAACAAAGCAAGAACTGCTCAACATCCTGGTTTTTCCTTTCTGTCTGGCCATTAGACTCAGGATGATACCCGGATGAAAACGACAAATGAACTCCCAACCTGTCACAAAAGGTGCGCCATAAACGAGCCATGAACTGAGGTCCCCTATCAGAAACAATGTCAGTAGGAACGCCATGTATTCTGACAATTTCCTTGACAAAGGCCTTAGCGAGAGTCTTAACGCAGGGCAGTTTGATGAAAAGAACCAAGTGACACATCTTGCTAAAACGGTCCACGACCACCCAGATGACATGGAAACCCTCAGAGGGGGGAAGGTCAGTAATAAAGTCCATAGCCAAATGTGTCCAAGAAGCACTAGGAACCTCCAGAGGGCAAAGCAACCCCACAGCAGGAGTATGTGAAGACTTAGATCTAGCACACACAGTACATTGATGCACCCACTTAATGACTTCCTTCTGCCATCCAGGCCACCAAAAAGTGCGACCCACAAGTCTCTTGGTCTCAGAGATTCCAGGATGACCTGCCAACGAGACTCATGACACTCAACAAACAAATCTCTCCTAAAGGTACCAGGCACAAACAACCTGCCATGGGGAGTGTTAGATGGGGCATTCTCCTGTGCTTTAAGAATCTCATCTTCCAACACAGAGTCCAAAGCAGCAATCACAACCCCTTCTTCAAAAATGTTCTCCTCCTCCTCAGCACCAACCATGGGAGAAAAGCTGTGAGACAAAGCATCGGCTTTCACATTCTTAGTACCTGGGATGTAAGTAACGGAAAAATTAAACGCGAGAAAAACAGTGCCCACCTAGCCTGATGGGCATTCAAGCGTTTGGCAGCATCAAGATAGATCAGATTTTTATGATCAGTGAAAACCTGAACGGGAAATTCAGCACCTTACAAGAGATGACGCCAGTGTTCAAATGCGAGTTTAATGGCCAACAATTCCCGATTACCAATATCATAATTCAGTTCAGTCTCAGAAAAAATTTTTGAAAAAAAGGCACAAGGATGTACTCCATCCGTGTTTTCCTGAGACAACACCGCCCGACCCCCACAGAAGAAGCATCAACCTCAACCAAAAACGGTTTAGTCACATGAGTGTCACGCTATCACTGCATACAGGAGGTCCAGGGTCTATGCTGACCCTAAGCAGGGGCCCTGACTAATCCCTCTACCTGGAGGTACTGTTGATGGTACAGAGGTCCAGGCCGCCAGTGTAACCCTATCTCCTGCAAATTCCTGACCCTCAGTAATCTAGTCCTGAGAAGGACCCTGATCACAACCACAGGGGACTGGAAGATATATGCCTAAACACAGTAATAGACGAACGAGACAGTACAAGGGGTAAACTAAAATCCACCTTGCATACAAAACTCACTCCACAACTACAGAGGGAACACCAACGGGTACGGAAATAAATGATAAAGTGAGGAGGGGAAAAAACCACACCAGATACTCTTCACTTCAGACTTCACAATACCACGATCCGCTCTGTGGTCTGCATGAATGCTTTCACCGACACATTCCTAGCAGACTGGCAGGTATTTGAAGGAATCTCATTACTGCAGCATTAACTGCAGCTGGGCGAGGCTGGGCCTCGTCTAGCACAGAGAGAGAGAGAGAATTAACTCCCTCACTGCCGAAAAACACCAAGCACCAAAAACTCAGCTGCGATAAGTCAGATTGTGTAATCGCGAAGATCTTCGAGGCGACACACCCGTGACAGTACCTCCCCTTCTACGAGGGGCCTCCGGACCCTCAGAGCCAGGTTTATCTGGGTGAGTCGTGTGGAAGGCCCGAATTAATCGGTCTGCGTTAATATCCGACGCAGGAACCCACGTCCTCTCCTCAGGACCATACCCCCTCCAATGAACCAGGTACTGAAGGGACCGGCGGTTAAGACGTGAATCGATGATTTTCGACACCTGAAACTCCAAGTTACCATTGACCACCACAGGAGGAGGAGGTAAAGGTAACGGTATCACCGGCGCCACATACCTCTTAAGCAAAGATCTGTGGAACACTTTGTGAATTTTAAACGTAGGGGGAGTCAAGACGGAATGCCACCGGATTAATTATAGAACTGATCCTGTATGGCCCGATGAACCTGGGACCCAGTTTCCAAGTGGGAACCTTAAGTTTTATATTCTTGGTAGACAACCATACCCGATCGTTCACACATAGGTCCGGACCAGACACTCTCCTCCTGTCAGCCATACGTTTGTATCGGTTCCCCATAGTACTTAGATTGTTCAGCACTCCTCTCCACACTGAAGCAAGTGATGACGAAAATCGTTCCTCCTCCGGAACCCCCGAAAGAGCCCCCCCTACTGAAAGTACAAAACTGGGGATGAAAACCATATGCCCCAAAAAACGGGGACTTACCAGTGGACTCGCTCCGCCTATTGTTAAGAGCAAATTCCGCCAGAGGCAAGAAGAAGCCCAGTCCTCCTGGTTCTCTGACACAAAACACCGGAGATATGTCTCCAAGCTCTGGTTCAGACGTTCTGTCTGACCATTGGTCTGAGGATGAAAAGCCGATGAAAACGACAACTGCATCCCCCGCCGTGTACAAAATGCCTTCCAGAATTTGGACACAAACTGCGACCCTCGATCCGACACCACATCGGAGGGTACCCCGTGAAGCCTCACAATCTCCCCAATGAACACCTGCGCCAGAGTTTTAGCATTAGGAAGAGCAGGAAGAGCGATAAAATGAGCCATCTTGCTGAACCTGTCCACTACAACGAGTATGACTGTTTTACCCGAAGACGGCGGGAGGTCCGTAATAAAGTCCATAGACAGATGAGTCCACGGACGCTCCGGGATCTTCAAAGGTAAGAGGGCCCCAGACGGACGGGTATGTGGGGTCTTAGAGCGCGCACAAACCCCACAGGACGCCACAAAAGTTACCACCTCCCTATGTAAGTTAGGCCACCAAAACCGCCGCGAGAGGAGATCCACAGTTGCTTTATTCCCTGGGTGGCCTGCCAAAGCTGAGTTATGGTGTGCCTCGATCACCTTTTGTCGCAAGTGCTCTGGAACAAACAGTCTCCCTGGAGGTCCAACAGGGGCGTCCCCCTGAGCCTCCAATACCTCCTTCTCAAGCTCAGAGCATACTGCCGACACCACCACCCCCTCCTGAAGGATCGGAACCGGGTCATCCGTCTTCCCGGCCCCAGGGAAACTCCGAGATAAGGCATCCGCCTTTACATTTTTTGACCCAGGACAATATGTGACAACAAAATTAAATCTGGTAAAAAACAACGACCACCTAGCTTGTCTGGGATTCAGACGTTTTGCGGACTCTAAATATAGCAGGTTCTTGTGATCGGTGATGACGGTGACCGGGTGGACTGCCCCCTCCAAAAAATGACGCCACTCCTCAAAAGCTAACTTAATGGCCAAGAGTTCCCTATTGCCGACATCGTAATTCCTCTCAGCGGACGACAATTTTTTAGAGAAGAAAGCGCACGGGTGCCACTTACCAGGGGACGAACCTTGAGATAATACCGCTCCCACCCCTACCTCAGAAGCGTCTACCTCCACAATGAACGGCTGTGACGCATCCGGTTGAATGAGTATGGTAGCCGAAGCAAAACATTTTTCAAGGAGGAAAACGCTTGACAAGCCTTGTCAGACCACCTAGAAAAATCCGTCCCTTTTTTAGTCATGTCTGTGAGAGGTTTAACTATGGACGAGAAATTACGAATAAATTTCCGGTAGTAGTTAGCAAACCCCAGGAAACGTTGTAGTGCCTTAAGATCCTCTGGCAGATCCCACTCAAGAACTGCCCGCACTTTCTCCAGGGTCCATACGAAAACCGGACGCTGACACCAGGAAACCTAAAAACTGAAGTTCCTGTACGGCGAACACACACTTTTCCCATTTGGCGTACAGTTTATTATCCCGCAAGATCTGCAACACCTGCTTAACATGCTCCTGATGAGACACCAGTATCCGGCGAGTAAATTAAGATGTCATCCAGATATATGACAGCAAACTGTCCCACCAGGCGGCGAAAAATGTCATTAACAAAGTGTTGAAACACCGCCGGGGCATTAGTCAGACCAAATGGCATGACAAGGTTCTCATAATGCCCCTCCGGAGTGTTAAACGCCGTCTTCCATTCATCCCCCTCCTTCATCCTAATCAGATTGTACGCCCCCCTGAGATCCAACTTAGAGAACCATTTGGGGCCCATGATCTGATTGAAGAAATCGGAATAAGTGGGAGCGGATACGGATCTCGGACCATAATCCGATTAAGTTCACGGAAATCCAGGCAAGGGCGTAGGCCTCCATCTTTCTTCTTCACAAAGAAGAACCCCGTGGCCACCGGGGAAGATGAAGGTCTAATATGCCCCTTAGCCAGACTCTCTGAAATATAATCCTTCATGGCCTGCCTCTCAGGACCAGAAAGGTTATACAACCTAGATTTCGGTAACTTGGCCCCAGGGAGCAATTTAACAGAACAGTCATACACGCGATGAGGAGGTAGTTCTTGACACCCTTTCTCCGAGAATACATCCTCAAAGTCCACCAGAAATGGAGGTAAGGTCCTAGGAGCGATCGCACCGATGACCGTATTCATGCAGTTTTTATTACAGAATTCACTCCATTGGCTTATCTCTCTGGATTGCCAATTAATAACCGGGTTATGCTTAGTTAACCAAGGAAGGCCCAGCACTATAGGAGTGGGAAACCCTCCAATACGTAACACGACAACAGTTCTTTATGTATCGCCCCCACTTGGAGATTTATGTTATGCACTGCCTGCAAAAAACTACCCTGACCGAGAGGTCTGGCGTCGATCGAGAATATGGGGATGGGTTTAGCCAATACACTCAGTCGCATACCTTGAACCCGGGCAAACCGAGCGTCCACCAGATTAGCCCCGGCCCCACTATCCAGAAGAACTGATATCCTCTCAGTTCTCGTACCCACCACCACCTCCGCCGGTACGAGGAATTGAGACGGACCTAGGGACGAAATACCTACTCCCAGATTGCCGTCCACCACACAACCTGGGATGAAAAGTTTTCCGGCGACTTCTCCCTCTGCAAAGGACGGGATGGACACCCCCCAATAAAATGTCCCTTTCTCCCGCAGAAGAAACACCTTCCTGTCTTGTGGCGCACTGCCGATCCCCTCCCCCGGAATGATGTCCCTCCTAACTGCATCGGCTCTTCTGGACTGACCAGGGGAACATCCATATAAGGGGCCTAGTAGAAGGTGGAGTCATCACAGGGGGCGGAGTTACCCCGCACCTCTCCCGAAGCCATCTGTCAATGCGAATAGCAAGGGCCATAGCGGCTTCCAGTGACGTGGGAGGGTCATACTGTGCCAGCACATCCTTTAATTTATCAGATAAACCTTGACAAAACTGGCTTCTAAGAGCCGGGTCATTCCACTGGGTGTCCGTGGCCCACCTACGGAACTCCGAACAGAATTCCTCCGCCGGACGATCTCCCTGCTGTATCTTACGTAACTTAGATTCAGCAAGAGAGATCCGATCCGGGTCATCATATACAAGACCCAGAGCTGCAAAAAACCTATCCACTGACTGGAGAGCCGGGGAGCCCGGGGGAAGGGAGAAAGCCCAGGATTGGGGGTCCCCTTGTAGGAGCGAGATGACAATCCCCACCCTTTGTTCTTACTCCCCAATGACCGAGGTCGCAGCCGAAAGTACAATTTACATGCCTCCCGGAAAGCAAAAAACTTGTCCCGCCCCCCAGTGAACCTGTCAGGGAGAGCTACTTTAGGTTCTGGACCGGCTTGTTCCGGGGGTACAAAACCTTGGACTTAACGTCCGCCAGCTCCATGGACAAACTCTGCAACTGCCGAGCTAGACTGGCTACTGGATCCATGGTGGCTGGAGAAAATCTTTAATGCGGTCGGTGAAAATGTCACGCTATCACTGCATACAGGAGGTCCGGGGTTATGCTGACCCTAAGCAGGGGCCCTGACTAATCCCTTTACCTGGAGGTACTGTTGATGGTACAGAGGTCCAGGCCGCCAGCGTAACCCTATCTCCTGCAAATCCCTGACCCTCAGTAATCTAGTCCTGAGAAGGACCCTGATCACAACCACAGGGGACTGGAAGATATATGCCTAAACACAGTAATAGACGAACGAGACAGTACAAGGGGTAAACTAAAATCCACCTTGCATACAAAACTCACTCCACAACTACAGAGGGAACACCAACGGGTACGGAAATAAATGATAAAGTGAGGAGGGGAAAAAACCACACCAGATACTCTTCACTTCAGACTTCACAATACCACGATCCGCTCTGCTGGTCTGCATGAATGCTTTCACCGACACATTCCTAGCAGACTGGCAGGTATTTGAAGGAATCTCATTACTGCAGCATTAACTGCAGCTGGGCGAGGCTGGGCCTCGTCTAGCACAGAGAGAGAGAGAGAATTAACTCCCTCACTGCCGAAAAACACCAAGCATCCAAAAACTAAGCTGCGAGAAGTCAGATTGTGTAATCGCGAAGATCGTCGAGGCGACACACCCGTGACAATGAGGCTGCATAAGGATGGGAGCAGAGCTGAACCTCTCCTTTAAAAACACAAAAGCTTCAATGGCCTCAGTAGTCCACTGAACCGCATTAGCACCTTTCCTGGTGAGATCGGTCAGTGGTTTGACAATAATAGAATCATTTTTAATGAATTTTCTATAATAATTGGCGAAACCCAAAAACCTCTGTAATGATTTCAAACCAATAGGCCTAGGCCATTCCTGCACAGCTTGAACTTTCACCGGTTCCATCTCAAAACCTTTGCTGGAGATAATGTAGCCCAAAAAACTAATTCTCTGTACAGCGAACTCACATTTCTCCAGCTTAGCAAAAAGCGAATTGTCACTCAATAACTGTAATACCTCACGAACGCTCCCTTCAATGAGACTCCAGATCCGGCGAATAAATCAAAATGTCATCCAAATACACAGCCACATTTTTGCCGATCAAAGGTCTAAGGATGTCATTAATAAGATTCTGAAAAAATGCAGGAGCATTGCTAAGGCCAAAAGGCATAACCAGATTCTCAAAATGACCCACAGGAGTGTTAAAAGCAGTCTTCCATTCGTCACCCTCCTTCATGCGCAACAAATTGTATCCCCCCAGAAGATCAATTTTAGAGAACCTCTTGGCCCCCGCTAACTGGTTAAACAAATCAGGAATCAATGGCAGTGGATAAGGATTGCGTACAGTAATTTTATTAATCTCACGAAAGTCCAGACAAGGACGTAAACCGCCGTCCTTTTTTTTAACAAAAAAAAATCCAACAGCCACAGGAGAATTGGAAGGCCTAATGTGACCGGCGGCCAAGCTTGTCTGTATGTATTCCTCCAAAGCCTTTCTCTCAGGAATAGTAAATTAAATAAACGACTTTTAGGAAGAGTCGCTCCAGGGACAAATTCAATAGTACAATCATAGTCTCTATGGGGAGGTAAAATCTGCGATTCCTTCTCAGAAAAAACTTTCCAAAAATCCTGAATAGGTACAGGTAGTTCCCCTTTATCCACAGCAGCAATAGCCCGTTACAACACTTGTCATAACACTTAGGGCTCCAGGACTTAATTTCATTGGTAGACCAATCCAGAACAGGATGTGTGCAATTTTAACCAGGGTAACCCCAAAATCACCGGAGAAGGTAAATTATTCAATACTACCAAATCCAAATTCTCTTGGTGAACACCATTAATAGTGAGGGGAAATTCACAGACCTTGTGAGTAACATTCTTCAAGGGAGAGCCATCAACAGAAACCACGGCAATAGGGGATGACAAAGGTTTGGGTTTTAATTTAAGTTTTTCCAAGAATCCCCCATCAATCACATTCAGAGTAGAACCACAATCGACAAATACCCGAAAATCCATTAATTCTTCCTGAGCAGCAGTAGTGGCAGAAAGAAAGACGCCCTTAGTGTTTAAACAGGCTATACGGGCGAAACTGACCTCTTTTTTTTTTCTTTGTTCATACGAACCACACAGTTCTTAATGAAGTGGTCAGATTTGCCACAATAAAAGCACAAACCTTCAGAAAACCTGCGGTCTTTTTCCTGAGAGCGGGTGCCATCGCTCCAATCTCCATCGGCTCTCCAATGTCAGTACAGACCCTCTCAAGACTTGGAGCTGACATGGCAGAGGATTTACTCTCATTAACCCTTGCCCGCAGTCTCCTATCCACCCGTATAGCTAATTGCATAGCCTCCTGCAAGTTACCAGGTATGGGATAAGCAATCAGCAAATCTTTAACCCTTTCACCTAGCCCTTCAAGAAACAAACTTTTCAAAGCTGAATCGTTCCACCCCACCTGAGTAGACCACCGTCAGAAGTGAGTACAATATTTTTCCACGTTACCTGATCCCTGCCTCAATCGTCTCAATTCTGTCTTAGCTGATGAGACACGATCAGGATCATCATACAATAACCCCAAAGCAGAAAAAAAACTATCCACTGATCTAAAGCATGGATCACTAGGTTGTAGAGAAAAGGCCCATTCCTGAGGTTCTTTGCGCAAAAGTGACATTATGAACCCTATGTGCTGTGATTCATCACCAGAGGATCTGGGTCTCAAACGAAAATACAACAAGCAAGCATTTTTAAAAGAAAAAAATCTTGTTGTTCACCAAAAAATAAATCAGGCAAACGTACCTTTGGCTCCACGAAATGTGCTCCAGAACAGCTACTCACGTGTTGCTGGAGCTCGGACACCTCCAGAGAGAGTCCCTGCAGGCGTTGAGCCAACTCCTGAACCGACACCATAATGGAAACTGGAAATCTTTCCTTAGAGATATTTTTTTGGGCTGGACTTACTGTTATGTTCTGCTACAAGCACTAAGGAAAGAAAGGGATATCTGTCCCTACGATAGAACTAAGCTCGATCCCTATGATGTAACGGGGAACCTGATCCTGCGATCAGACCCGCTAAAGTCCTCAGCTAGTCTGTACGAAGACCTATAGATGCGAGGGAGGGATCCCTACAAGAACTAGGGACTGGGAGAAAAGATGGACCCCTCCTAACAGAAGTTGTAGCAGTAAAAAGAAAAACAAACAACATAGAACATAGAGGTCAAAAGACCAAGCAAAACTAATTGAGAAAGGTAACAAAGCACTCGGCTAGCTTAAGAGTAGAAATTACAATGAAGTCCAGCAAAGCCAGAAGGGCGGAGCAGGATTAAATAGGCAACAAAGGTCATGTGACCAGCAAGATAGAAAAAACCTAACAGGAGAGTTCTAACAGCAAGGCTGCAGAAAAGCTCCTCTATCTACTCCTATATAGTGTTTTCAAACTATCTAGCTGTATATGGATGGAACCACACTAATAGGAGAAATGTGGAAAAATGAGCAGCACGAATGCAAAAAAGGACAATGTATGAGACAGTGAGTGACGCCCCCCCTAGCGTACTACAACTGGAGGTGTATGCAGAACACACTACAGCGTGAGCTGCACTCACACACAGAGACCTCACAGACAGCCGTGAACAGCGCTGCAAGGCTGCAGAAAAGCTCCTCTATCTACTCCTATATAGTGTTTTCAAACTATCTAGCTGGATACGGATGGAACCACACTAATAGGAGAAATGTGGAAAAATGAGCAGCACAAATGCAAAAAAGGACAATGTATGAGGCAGTGAGTGACGCACGCTGAGCGTACTACAATTGGAGGTGGCTGCAGAACACACTACAGCGTGAGCTGCATGCACACACAGAGACCTCGAAGACAGCCGTGAACAGAGCTGCAAGGCTGCAGAAAAGCTCCTCTATCGTCTCCTATATAGTGTTTTCAAACTATCTAGCTGGATACGGATGGAAGGCAAAAGAAAACTTCTCACACAGCGATTGCTAAAGTGGCTGTCATGTATAGTGTACAGTTCCTATAGCGTCTTGTGCTTGGGTGCGAGGAAACACAGGAGACATAGGTTGAAATGAAATGACTTGTATTACTTCATACAAGCATGCTGAAAAGTTCACACAGTTTGCAGGAACAGCGACAGGAGACACAGCAGGCCAGAGTAACTTCAAGCACTACAATAAATCTCCAAAGCAGGTTCAGGATCTCTTCTCTGTACCGTAATTCCTCTGCAAACATGGATTCACCAAACAGCAGGTTTCCAGAGTCCAAAAGTGTTCCAAGGTTCCTCAGTAGGGAATAGCTGGAGTACAAGTCCAAGGCTTCCAGGAGTCAGGTCACAGACTGACTGAGGCTTGATTCAGGAGCACTGATTGTTCAGCTGAGGCTGCTTAAGAAGCAAGAGGGAAGAATCAGGGCGGGAACATGAAAACTGGAAACTCCATATTAACTGAGGGCAAGAGCTGCAGAAAGACAGAAAGCAAAATGGCCGACGGAAAACTGAGTTTCAAGGAACATGTCAACAGAGACAAAGAACCTTACAGTGGCCTGCGTAAAGCACAATAAAGCAAATCGCTAGCTCAAACTGTCAATCAGAGTCAGAACAGCAGCGTCCTGTCCCAAATTAAATTCACAGCAGAGTGAACCCAAAATGCCGGCAGCGGCTTTTATAGTTCATCATGACATCATTTCAGCAGCCAATCACAGCCATGCCATTAGTTAACATGCCCGCAGCCTAACATGCATAACAGGATGTGCCCACACTTCTTAGGATTCCTCATTGGCTGAATAAAATCAAACTGGCTCGTTGCATAATGGGAACTTCCGATTCCGGTATTCGATATCCTAAAAGTATCGGAACTCAGTATCGGAACTCCGATACCGCGAATATCGGCCGATACCCGATATTGCAGTATTGGAATGCTCAACTGTTGTGTTTCGGTAGCTGAGGAGGACAGGAACAACAGCAGGGCAGCAGAACACCTGAGATGTTGGTAACTGATGGGTTGCAGATTCCTAAACTAACGACACAACTAGAGGTAGCCGTGGAGTGTTCCTACGTTGATCCTAGACGCCTCGTCACAGCCTGAGAGATAACTACACCTAAAGGCAGAAAGATGAAAGCTATCTGCCCCGGGAGCAGATCCCCAAAGAAAATAGGAAGCCCCCAAACATATAATGGCGGTTAGACAAGATGAAAACACAAACATAGGCAGAAAATAGATTGAGCAAACGCTGGGGCCACAAGCTGACTTAATAGGATAGGAAAGGAGAGATTACTTTCTGCAACCCAGAAAACCCTACAAAATCCAACAATTCTGATTACAAAAATACTGAGATCACACGATCTCGCCACCCGCTAAATCAGATCTCAATGTGAACAAAACCAAGCTGCAGCAAAAACAGGAAAAAGCAAATGAGCAAATAACAGTGGCTGCAGATAAACTGTGAGGAGCTCGGCCCCAGGAGGGACCTGGCTGACCTCCACAAAAGTGCAGAAAACAATGCAAAAAGCAAGCACAAAAAGAAAAGCAAAAAATATCTGAAAGCAGGAGATGCAGGCAAGACTCCAGCAAACTTCCAAATGAACCAGGAACCACAATTGAGACAAGAACAATTGATCACCGGCAACCATCATGGGAGGGAACCTCCCTTATATCAGACCAGTCAGCGAACCCAGATTGCCATTCTTCGCTGAAAGGTTTAGTACTGTCTGTAACCACCAGAGGGAGCCTCTGCTCAGAAACCATCTCTAGCACATTCATAACACTCAACACTAGTTAAGAGTTGTTATGGAGTACAAGGTCTCTGACTCTGTCAGTTACTCCAGCAGGCCACGGGTATCATTAGAAATATTGGTCTTATAGTAAATCTTCCTTTCCTCCATCCAGGGTAATATTAATATTTCCCATCTGGTTCTTGGGGATGGGGACAACATGGGCCTGTGTGATTTCAAATGCTAGGGCTGAATTTCAGCCCAAGTCCATACCTGGATGCCCCCCTCCTTTTTGCTTCATGGCTCCCCTGCATCGCGCTCCTGCGCAGGTGTCCTTATCTGCTCTGTTGAGGGCAGAGGAAAGTACTGCAGTGCGCAGGCGCCAGGAAAGGTCAGAGAGGCCCAGTGCCTGCGCACTGCAGGAATTTGCTCTGCCCTCAATAGGGCAGAGAAGTACGCCTGTGCAGGAGAGCGATGCCGGGGAGCCATGAAGAAAGCAAGAGGGTGACGTTGCAAGAAGATGGGAGGAACCGGACCCGGACCTGCAACACCTATCGGACTGGACCGCACCAGACCGCTTCCCCCGGGTGATTATAATAAAACTTATTTTTCTTATCTTGCAGGTCGGATCGGGGGCTTATCTACAGCATTAAGAGAAAGAGAGAAAGAGTTGCAAGGGTTGATGTGGAAAAGCTGATCCCTTAGAACAGGGGTGGGGAACCTCAGGCCCCAGGGCCATTTACGGCCCTCGGTGACCTTTTATCCGGCCCCCGGGCAGATTCTCAGGGACTGCTGTGCTTTGGCAGGGAGCTGTATTTTGATTGCCACCAGCTCATTAATTTCTTTTTGCACTGTAAGTACACACGTAGTGTTCACTACAGAACACTGAAGGGCATGCAATGAAAGATTACATCCTGACACCAGTGCCAGAGTCAGGATGTACTTTGTGGGCGAGTTTGTACGGCCCCCGAAGGATGGTATAAATATCCAAATGGCCCTTGGCAGAAAAAATATTCCCACCCCTGCCTTAGAAGATATCTAGATGTTCAGTCATGGCCAAAAGTTTTGAGAATGACACAAATATTAATTTTTACAAAGTCTACTGCTTCACTTTTTTTCTAATGGCAATTAGCATGTACTCCAGAATGTTATAAAGAGTGATCAGCTTAACAGCAATTACTTGCAAAGTCAATATTTGGCTAGAAAATGAACTTTATCCCCCAAAACACATTTCAACATCATTGCAGCCCTGCCTTAAAAGGACCAGCTAACCTCTTTTCAGTGATTGCTCCATTAACACAGGTGTGGGTGTTGATGAGGACATGGCTGGAGATCAATCTGTCTTGATTAAGTAAGAATGAGACCACTGGACACTTTAAAAGGAGGCTGGTGCTTGGCATCATTGTTTCTCTTCTGTTAACCATGGTTATCTCTAAAGAAACATGTGCAGTCATCATTGCAATGCACAAAAATGGCCTAACAGGGAAGAGTATCGCAGCTAGAAAGATTGCACCTCAGTCAACAATCTATCACATCATCAAGAACTTCAAGGAGAGAGGTTCCATTGTTGCCAAAAAGGCTTCAGGGCGCCCAAGAAAGACCAGGAAGCGCCAGGACCATCTCTTAAAAGTGTTTCAGCTGCGGGATCGGGCTACCAGCAGTGCAGAGCTTGCTCAGGAATGGCAGCAGGCAGGTGTGAGCGCATCTGCATGCACTGTGAGGCGGAGACTCTTGGAGCAAGGCCTGGTCTCAAGGAGGGCAGCAAAGAAGCCACTTCTCTCCAGAAAAAACATCATGGACAGACTGATATTCTGCAAAAGGTACAGGCAGTGGACTGCTGAGGACTGGAGTAAAGTTATTTTCTCTAATGAATCCCCTTTTTGATTGTTTGGGACATCAGGAAAACGCCTCATTCGGAGAAGACAAGGTGAGCGCTACCACCAGTCTTGTCTCATGCCAACTGTTAAGCATCCTGAAACCATTCATGTGTGGGGTTGCTTCTCAGCCAAGGGAATCGGCTCTCTCACAGTCTTGCCTAAAAACACAGCCATGAATAAAGAATGGTACCAGAATGTCCTCCAAGAGCAACTTCTCCAACCCTCCAAGAGCAATTTGGCGAACAACAATGCCTTTTCCAGCATGATGGAGCACCTTGCCATAAAGCAAAGGGGGATAACTAAATGGCTCAGGGAACAAAACATAGAGATTTTGGGTCCATGGCCTGGAAACTCCCCAGATCTTAATCCCATTGAGAACTTGTGGTCAATCATCAAGATACGGGTGGACAAACAAAAACCTAAAAATTCTGACAAAATGAAAGCATGGATTGTGCAAGAATGGACTGCTATCAGTCAGGATTTGGTCCAGAAGTTGATTGAGAGCATGCCAGGGAGAATTGCAGAGGTCCTGAAGAAGAAGGGTCAACACTGCAAATATTGACTTGCTGCATTAACTCATTCTAACTGTCAATATAAGCTTTTGTTACTCATATGTTTGCAATTATTATATTTCTGTCTGTGATAAAAACATCTGTCAAACACACATAAAAACCAGAGGGCAGCAGATCATGTGAAAATATAATATTTGTGTCATTCTCAAAACTTTTGGCCATGACTGTATCTACCAGGAGAGAATGGCAAGTGTCTGCTACCTCATGGACCTGACAAGCAGAGAAGTGGGCTAGGAGAGTTGCATCCCAGGAATGATGGTACTTTTGTAGAGTGTGACAGGGACTGTCATATGCCTCTCCTCCTGAAGACAACAATGGTAGAATGAGTGTTATGACATGGTTTTACTGCATATTTATGTGTGGTATAAAATATAAAATGCATAGAATTTTATAGGTACTAATTGATGCGGTTCTTTTAATGTTATGTAAACAGTGTACAATGTGAGTAATGTGTAGTGCATAGGAAAAGTGTAGGGTTAGATTTAGGACAAAAGATTTAGTATAGGACTCAGAGGTTAGGTTAAGAAAGGGAAATATGCATTGTTGGGCATATTAGTAGAAGGTTTGGTACTAGCCCAGCATGGGAGGTGGGGGCAGATGAAAAGGGGGAGCATTTCTTGATTATATTAAAAATGGGATAGTGTTCAGTATTATAGACAAGGTAACCAAGGATGACATGAAACCAAACAATAAAATAAAGAAAACCGTAAAGTTGGTGAACAAGTGGCCACAGCATTATTATTATTATTATTATTATTATTATTATATGAAAACATGAAATTCCAACCAATTGTATGTGGCCCTACTTTACTATAAAACATTCCCAACATTCAGGTCACAGCACACAGCTGTGAGACATGTGATCCCAAAGGGCCAAACTACCGCCAGCTGTGACAAAATAAGCAAAACATAACCAGACAAGTAGAGAGGGATGGTGAGTGTTCTTCTCAAGGCCCAGAGGTAGGAAAGAGGGTGATTTCTTCCCACCCTATGCATAGATACCCCTTCATGACCCTTCCCTCTTTCCCCCAATAGCCAGTCACAAGTTCCGATATTAGGAAGTCATTCTCAATGTTACTTAACCCTCGCAGTCCCTCACACCTTCTTTATTTACTATGGTGCTATGGTGCTTGTAAGACCTGCTGGAAAAAAAGAAAGTAGAGAGAGACAGAGACAAAGAAAGAACTCCACTGCCAGCAAAGTAACCAGCCTAGAGTAGAAGGTGGAGAATTGGACACAGGTGTGAGGGAGAGTCATGTTACAGTGGAGAGGCCAGAAGAAGCTCCTTAGAACTGACCTGGTTGCTGGGAAATGTCCTCTGACTTTCTTGAAACTGCTTTTACTTTTTGTCAATGGAAATAAATTTAATGCTAATCGAGATTATCTCCAACCCCAGACATATATGACAACATGTATATGATATTTGTAGATCATATCTTGCTGACTTGAGGCAGGTATGACGGTAGGATATAATCACCCCATATCAGAGAAACAATAATCTGTTACAGTCTCACAGAATACTAGCTTGCTCCAGCATTAGGGGAAGTTTTATTATACATATGGGTCTATAAACTTTCATCCACCCCCACACTTCCTAACCTATTTATATGCACATCTAGCTCTTTCAAAGTCCATTCCAGTCCTCCATTACTGAGAAATCAGTGTGGGAATTTATATGCAAATGAGGCTGAAGGACCATGGTAGATCTGAAGCCTCTGTCACTCCACCTCTATTCCCCGCCCAGCGCCGCCTCCTCCTGGCTGACTGACAGCCTTTATGCTGTGTGACTTCAGGCAAAGTAGCCAACAGTCAAGAAGGAAGAGGTAGCACTGGGCGGGGGAACAGAGCTGGAGTGGCAGAGGCTTCAGATCTACAGCCTCATTTGCACATCTACTCAAAACTCTGATTTCTCAGTAACAGAGGAGAGACCGGCCATGTAAAGGATAAATACAGTAATTTGAGGTGTGAAGTCCTGCTGACAGATTACTTTAAACTCAATAATATATATATCATTATGTTGTAAGCTCCCCCTAGTGGTGACTGCCTGTAGTCAGAAATGTATTATTTATAGCAAAAAGTAGGAATTGGGGAACCTAACGTGAAAAACCAAGCTCAAACTAAAGCAGGGCATGTGACTGCTTTTTAGTGCAAAGGACATAAAACTCAACCCTGAGTCTGTTCAATAGCAATACTTGATATATACACCATAAGATGTCTGCTCCACCTAGTGGTGGGTGTAAGCAATTACAATTGAAATGTATCTGTAATTAGTGGGAGAAGCATATTTCTGATTCAGAAATGAAAAAAATGGTCAGGACAAAATTCTGTACATGTAATGAAGCTCTCATTGGGAGTAGGAGCAATTTTGTTTTGGGACACAGTCATTTTTGTCTATAATTGAGGTGAGTTGCATATAATAAACATAATAATACAAGGGACTGTCAAGTAAAAAGTTATTGGGGTTTGCTCCAATCTTAAATTAACTGTCTACGTAATAAACTGCAGAATGGCAATTTACTGCTGATCCTGGTCCCTGATCCCGTCATGTTCATTTTTTCTTTATTGTGCTGGCATGAGACCAGTGATGTGCTGTTTGCGAAGAGAGTAGCAGTCCATTATTGCTCATTCATAGACATAGAAGGGTTGACTTAGTTACTGAACTGAGGCAGATAACGAAGCCCCTTAATTTTACCCTGACATAGAAGAGATTTTGGGGGGTAGGGAGATTTTTGCCTGGATCAGGACCTGGGACTGATAGTGAAAGCGGGTCATTGCTGGAGCCTTCATAAATAAAATATATTGAAAAGCTCAATTAATATCAATTTGAAACAAATCCAAACCACTATTTATTTGGCTTGGCAACTTCTTTAATCACTGACTTAATGGACTGGTAAGGTTTCAGCCTGTAGTCTTCATTATAAATTGCTTGCAGCATTAATAGAGGTGTAATGTACTGACCAATATGGAGCAGCATCAGACATAGAGGACGGTTTCTACACTTCTATTCACATGAAGCATGAATTTTTGCTTTCTGATGTTAGATGCCTGCCTACTGAACATTGTATTCACCCCTCGTGTACAGTATATGATAGGGAACAGTGTGAGGTCAACATCATAGACTAAACACAGCCTTGTACACCATCACCTGTAATCTTTATATACAGTATATAGTGCTCCCTGTAAGTACCATCCGCCTGTATAATAAGCCCAATTATGTAATCTGCATACAGCAGATGTAATACTACATTTTACATAATAACACTATATTTAGTCAGCAGATCTATATAACAAACATTATATGTACACATATTTGCTATTAAACTAACTAATATGGTACTAACTAGCTCAATCAGATTTTGCAAACTGCCATTAACATGCCCATAACCAGTCGCCTATTGGAATTTTGACACCTGATGGCCCAAATTAGCTACAATGTATACAGTAGATTCTACCAAATCTACAGTGGAAGGTGCCACCCATAGATAAGAAGTGCAGAGAGGTTATTTAATAAAACAAAATTTTTTATTGAGATACAACTTCTTAAAAACATACTGTGAGACAGTGAGAGTATGTGTGTTGAATGGGGTGTACATTTCACCTAGATACTTTGCTGACTGGTATAAGGGAAATGTATGGCTTTGTAAACCTAGTGGTAGAGAAAGGTCACTACACCTTACATTCAGTACACACTTGCAGCTCAGGCCTGAAACCACTCAGCTGTTAATTAGGAGACCAGAAGTAGGTGTCTGCGAACACAGACAGAGAGCTTGCTTAGTCTGGACAAGGAGTCCAGGCACAAGAAGGAGTCTCCAGGAGTATGAGCTGTCTCAGTCTGGGTGCTCGATGTACCCCGGACACAGGAGTAGTCTCTGTGAGAATCCATGCGGATAGCTGCTGAATAGGAGGGGAGCTCTCTCAAGTCTGGACGTTGGATATGCCTTCAGACACAAGGAGGAGACTCTGTGAAACTCCATGCTGGTAAATACTGAACATATGTGTTGTTTTGGGGACAGGCTGTTAGAGTCTGGACCCGGATAGAGAGGGAAATCTATCTAAGTGTAGTAAGTGGCTGGACAAGCCCAGGGCTTATGTTTATGATTTGGTTTTGATTATGTTCTGTTTGCTGTGGACTTTAATAAAACTGGTTGCGGCCAGTTTTTACCAGAACTGCTGTCTGTGAATGAACTGTTTTATTCCATTCCGTCTACCAGGACGGCGATCCCGGAGCTATATCCCCTGAAAAGCTTACAATTGGTGCTGGAATGTGCGTGCAGCACAGTGGCTTAGAGACAGCAATAAAGGAGAGAAGTCTGTTGAAGCAGCAGCAGAGAAAAAAAAAGTGTGTCAGCAAAAAACGTCTGATTGGAGCACTCTTAAGGAGACAGTAGCCCTAATAGACTTTGCAAAGAAAAAAAAAAAAAGTGTCTGCACAGCAAGGCTGAATTTTCTGTGGAAAAGACTGTGGAGTGTGTATGTCTTGAGTGAAGACTGCCGTTGTTGAGACAGAGAAGTCTGACAGCATGGATGACAGCATGGAGGCGCTGTTTGAACAAATGGCGCAAGTTAATGTGCAACATAAGACTGCCGTGGTTGAGACAGATAAGTCCGGCAGTATGGAGGAGCTCGTTGAGTACCTGGTCCAGGCCCAGCGGAGCATGCAGCAGAGCATGGAGCGGCAGCGCCTGCAGCACCAGCAGCGCATGCAGCAGGCCCAGCAGCAATTCCTGCAGCAGCAGCAGGAGAATAACCGGTTGTTTTTTGAGCAGGTTGCAGCACTACAAAAGACTTGCAGCGCATCGTCCCAAAGTAATGTTGCAAAGTCACCTGCATTGTCCGCTGTAAAGAAGGCGGTAAGACGGTCCCTGAAAAAGATGACACCTCGTGACGATGTGGAGGTATATCTCACTAGGTTTGAGGGACTGGCAGAGAAGGAGAATCTGCCCCTATCTGAATGGGCCATGATGGTCGCACCCTATCTATGGAGAACCCCAAAGGGCCTATGCTGACCTGAGCGAGCAGGACAGCCAAGACTATGCCAAGCTGAAAGCGGAGATTCTTACCCGGCTGGGTGTTACGGTGACAGCCCGTGCCAGGGGAGTTCATGACTGGAGATGCAGTTGGGAGTCTGCAGTCAGCAAACCTGATTATGGAGTTGAAAAGGTGATAGTGGACCGCTACACCCAAGCACGTCCTCCTGAGGTACAGCCAGAGGTCGGACAAGGAGACCACCAGGACGCCAATCGTCTGGTCAGCCTGATGGAGAGGGCCTTCGCCACCAAAGACTGCCTCCGTGACCAGCCGTCTGAGAGGTCGTCACTTCAGAGTTCCTGGACGCCGAACTCTCCCGGTAAGAGCGTTCCAGCTGTTGGGGTCGTGTGGGTGGGAGAGTGTGATGGACAGTGTTGGAGATGTCGTGAAATTGCAGCCAACTGTCCAATAGAGGGGGAGCCTATGTGTTGTGATGTTGGCGGATCCCTCTCTCCCTGCGCAGAGCCTGTGTGTATGTCCACCTCAGCCGAAGAGACTGGACCACAGGGGTCCCCGGTGGTTGTAAATGACTGCCCAGCACAGGCCCTCTTGGACTCAGAGAGTCCAGTGACTTCCGTATGGGACAGCCTGATTGATAGGGACTTTATCCCTGATAAACACCTGAGTGTGGTGTGCGTCCATGGAGACACCAAAGTCTACCCAGAGACTATCGTGGACTTGATCCCCAAACGCGGGGAGGTTTCATGTGAAGTGGGGGTAGTGAAGAACCTGGTGCCCCCCATCATATTGGGTAATGACTTTCCCCGGTCTAAGGATCTCTGGGGGAAAAATGTTTCTGATGGACAGTGTGATGAAGCTCCTATTGAGGGTGCGCAGTCCCGAGGGGCGGAACACAATGCTAGTGGGCCGTTAAACTTATGTGATAATGATGATAATGATGATGATAATGATGATGATGATCATGATAATGATGATGACCATGATAATGATGCTGATGCTGATAATGATAATGATGATGATCATGATAGTGATGATGATACTGATCATAATCATGATAATGATATTGATAATAATGATGACTGTGATAGTGATGAAATTCCTTTGCAGGTGATGTTGGGAGACGAGGATGGTGGTTCTCGGGAACCGAGTGTCCCTGACTTACCTGTGTCCTGTGACAATTTTGAGAGTGAGCAGTGGCGAGACCCCTCTCTTAAAACGGCCCAGGAAAATATAAATGTTCTAAATGAGGTTTCCCAAGAGCCTGGCTCTGAGGAGAGGTTTCCTCATGTTGCCATAAACACTCACCTGTTGTATAGGGACACTGAAGTCCAGGGAGAGGTTGTGAGCCAGCTCCTAGTACCTGAGCTATATGGAAGTATAGTGCTGGGGTTGTCACATAGTCACATACTTGAGGGACCACCTGAGGGAAACCAGGGACCAGATGGTGAAGTTAATGTTGTGGATGACATGTTAACTAAGGTTCCAGATCAAGATGTGAATGAAAATGAAGTGTATAACCCTGAAAGTGAGCAGGATGTGAATGAGAATGAATTGTATAACTCTGACAGTGAGCAGGATGTGAATGAAAATGAAGTGTATAACCCTGAAAGTGAGCCAGATGTGGCTGAGAAAAAAGGGGTCAGACAGGGATAGTGGTAGTGATAGTGAATCATCTGATGACAATCAAGCAACCAGTGCAAATGAGGAAGGCATGGTAGCAGAGGAGGTTGAGAGTCCTGAGAGGAAGGCTGATGCTGACCTTGCAGTCAGACAGAAGATGGCATCTGAAGATGTTTTACAGTTGGCCGGTTCCCTGGCGAAGACTAAGGTGAAAGGAGGAGAGCTGAGCTTTAAAGGCAGGACTCTGAAACTGAACACAGCCCAAGTAGATGCTGTTGGAAATGTGAAGTTACCAAGGTATGGTGTGGATCTGTACGTGCCAAGGACTCTGAGGGAGATGCTGCAGAGGTGGAAAAAGCCATAGAAGTGGTAGTCACCAAGCCAGATGCCTCATCAGAAGCTGAGGTCTCAAGTGAAGCTGTGAGGAACAAGACTGAAGATATGGGGACTGACTCTGTCCAGGAATCTGTTTCTGCCGAAGACAGCGGCGTGGACGGGTTGCGGTTCGGATCAGTAGCTGCAACTCGTGAAGCTCAGGCTGGAAGTTCGGCGCCCGGAGCCCCAGCGGTGTTCCCGAGTGACACCAAGGATCTGGATAAGTCACAAGATGAGATTTTGAGACATCAGGCTGGCGATGGTGAGCTCAAGCGCACTTTCATGGAGTCTACATCGGAGCCACGTCCCAACAAATGGGAAAAGCGATGTGTCACTCCGTTGCCGCTGCAGACACACGGGAGCTCAGATGGGATGCAGAACGTGGTGGAAGAAAAGAATCCGGCGGGTTCTGAGTATACAGATGCAGCTATCAAGGAGAACTTGAAAGCCGGAATAAATGGAAATATTGGAGACCATAATGATGTGACTGAAGAGGTAGAATGTAAGACTGACGGTAGGGCTTCTGAGCATGTTCTACCAGAAGAGCCTGAAGAAGGGGCCGAAGACATAAAAGACGTCCAACAGGTACCAGATGAATTGATGACTTCTCAGAAAAAACTCCAAACTGTGATGAAGGAGTGTGATGAAAGCCATGAGCATCTTCATGAGAAGGTCAATGAAGTAAAAGGAAGGATACAGGGAATCTCTTCGTTGCAAGAGCAAATGCTGCTCAATAAGTCTAAGGCTCTATATAAGAATGCTGTTGTTACGGTAGAACATTACAATTCAGCTGGAGACTTAGCGGATGAATTATGTGTACTGCAAAAGAAAAACGATCAGCTCCTTCTACAGTCCCAATCATTTGAACAGTGTAGCTTAAAATGGTCAGAGACCATGGCAGAGGAGCTTAAGGTCTGTGAAATAGACTTTATGAGTCAACCGATATTCAAGAAAATAGATGTGCTAAAGAGGGTTCAAGGATAACTAGAGAAAAGTGAAAAACCCCCTATACCTTCTGTGATAGTTGGTGACACATGGTCAGTGCACCAGGGACAGGAGGTACGTGAGTTTCTGAGGAAGAGTCAGCAGAAGTGTTCTGATGTGCCGGGTCGTACTTCTCTGGCCAGGCACTATATCGAAACTGAGCCCGGCCCTAAGGTCAAGATGAAACCGTGCAGGATACCCGAGGCCCGCAGAGAGCATAGGCCTGGGAGGGTACAGGGTAGTGCGGATGCTTCAGATGAAGAGAAAGCTGATGTTGGCTATGGCTCAGGTGAAGATACAGATGACAGTAGTGAAGATGAAGCTGATGAGGGCCATGACTGGTCCAGAGTTCACTGTCTCTTTTGGATTGTTGACCAGTAGTGTTGAGCGATACTGCTCGATATCTAAAAATATCGGATCGGAATGGTATCGCCGATATCACTAAATATCGGCGATATCCGATTCCGATACCGGAAGTCCCATGTAAGTCTATGGGAAAAAATATCGCAACTAAAAAAAACCTTTATTTCCTTGTAAACACTAAATATACACACATAGAATACTATATATATATATATATATATATATATATATATATATACATGTCATTGTGACATATATATATACATATATGTATAGTTTATACACTTCTACATAGTAAAATATCCTCTGATTCAATTGCTGGGTAAAGCCGGCTTCTGTGAAAAGACAAAAGCACCCGACATGAAATGACACTTGGTGTACATAGGGTTAACCATGTCTTTTCATGTCGTTTGCAATCTGATTTGCACAAACAATTACATCAGTCTATGTTTGCAAAATTTCACACCTGTAGGGGTTAATTAAAGGTGTAAATTCGTTGTAAAAAAAGCGGACTTTTTTGCTACGAATTTACACCTTTAATTAACCCCTACAGGTGTGAAATTTTGCACACATAGACTGATGTAATTGTTTGTGCAAATCAGATAGCAAAGGACATGAAAAGACATGGTTAACCCTATGTACACCAAGTGTCATTTCATGTCGGGTTCTGCATTTTCACAAAAGCCGTCAATTGACTTAGCGGCTATTATACTATGTAGAAGTGTATGAACTATAAATATAAATATATATATGTGTCACAAATTCAATGACATGTATATATATATATATATATATATATATATATATATATATATATGAGGTGTAAAATTGTTTAAATAAATGCGTGGGCTCCCGCCCTATTTTCGCAACCAGACAGACAAAGCCAGCGAATGGGGGCAGATAATAATAGCCCAGAGAGGGACCATTATTTTTGGCCCCCCTGGCTACTAACATCTGCCCCCAGACACCCAGAAAAGACAAATCTATAATTAGATTCGCCCTTTCTGGCACTTTGCCCGTCTATTCCCATTGCCCTGTAGCGGTGGCGAATGGGTTAATATGGGGTTAAAGCCACATTGCAATTGAAAGGTGACCTTAAGCCAGGTTAATAATTGAGAGCTGTCAATTAGACAACTATCAATTATTAATCCTATTGCATGAAATAAAAATAAAACACATACACTTTAATTAAAAATCATTTTAATGAAATAAAGACACGTTTTTGACCATCTTTTATTTGACTGCAAAAACCATTTCCTGTAATAAAAATAAAATAAAAAAGCAAAATTATTCTTACCTATCCCATGCACAGTCAGGTCCCACGGTGTAATCCTTCAGAAAGGGTTAATGTTTACTGCAGGGACCGCAGCTAATGCTGCAGCCTCACAGTAAACCCCCAAATGAATGAGTTCCTCTCCTGGCTGACAGGAGAGGAAGCAGAAAGCTTAATTGATTGCTTTCCACTTTCACTTCAGGTCAGCCAGGGACACAATCAGTGACGTCAGAGGGAACTGATTAACAAAAATAGGGGTTCCCTTCGAATAAAAAATGGCGTCGGGTCCCCCCTATTTTTGTTAACCAGCCTGATGAAGCAGACCGCTGAGGCCTGGATTTTCAGGCTGTTAAGGAGCCAAGATCCATGGACCTTGCCAGCCTGATAATACCAGGCCACAGCAGTCTGCATATCTTGGCTGATTAACAAAAATAGGGGATCCCCTCGAAAAAAATTGGCGTGGGGTCCCCCCTATTTTTGTTAACCAGCCAGATGAAGCAGACCGCTGAGGCCTGGTTTTTCAGGCTGGTAAGGATCCAATATCCATGGACCTTGCAAGCCTGATAATACCAGGCCACAGCAGTCTGCTTAGCTTGGCTGGTTAACAAAAATAGGGGATCCCCTCGAAAAAAAAACGGCGTAGGGGTCCCCCTATTTTTGTTAACCAGCCAAGTAAAATGCAGACTGCTGCGGCCTGGTATTAAAAGACTGTCAAGGCCCATGGATTTTGGCCCTCAACAGCCTGATAATACTAGGCTACAGCAGCCCCACATTTGGCGCATCAAAAGATGTGCCAATTGTGGCACTTTACCCGGCTCTTCCCACTGCCCTGTAGCGGTGGCAAGTGGGGTAATAAGGGGTTAATGTCACCGTTGATTGCACGGTGACAATAAGCCTGGTTAATAATGGAGAGGTGTCAATAAGACACCGATCCATTATTAATCCCAAAGTTATTAAATGTATAAAAAAAAAGACAAAGCAAGAAAAAAGTATTTTAGGCTATGGTTCCACGGTCCGGAACCATAGCGCTTTAGACGGAGCGGAAATTCCGCTCCGTCTAAGCCCCGCCCCCTTTCTGACGCGCGATCTTTCCGGAGGTGTTCAGGACACCTCCGGAACACCTCCGGAAAGAGCGCAGGGCTACATAGCCCTGTGTTAATTCTGTTGCGGCGACGCACCGTCGCCGCAATACGCGAGGACATGCTGCGGTCTGAAAAGACGCGCCGCATGTCCGTTTACGCAGGTTTGCCACCTGCGTATTGTTACGCATAGTGGAGACGGGATTTCTTGAAATCCCCTCCACTATGCTGTAACATCTGGACGCTGCGTGTTTGGCGCTGCGCCAGCGCACAGCGCCAAACACGCAGCGTTTCCTGACCGTGGAAACTCACCCTTAATGAAATAAAAGACAACACAGTTTTCATTAATTTTATTATACACTCATTCCTGCGACGCCATCGATCTCCTGTAAAAAAGAAAAAAAACAAACCAACAGTATACCACCTGTCCGACGCAGTCCATAGTAACGACAGTCCCACGACGATCCAGCTCTGCTACATCGCAATGACAGGCAGAGCCTGTCATCGCGACGCAGCACAGCTGATTACCTGCTTCCCCGGCGGTGACGTCATCGGACTGACTGCTTTACGGCCGGGATTACCCAGCAGTCACTGCAGTTATCGCGAGAAACTGCATGTGACCGCCGGGGAAAGATGATGGCGGCCATGAAGCAGTCCAGCCCGTGACCGCCGGAGATCTTCTGCCAGGTAAGTGCCGCTGACTCCTGACAGACCCGACCGACGGACACTGACAGTGACAGTGACAATCCCGATTCCGGTATCCGATAAGACGAAAATATCGGAACTAAGTATCGAAAGGCCGATAGAGCTAATATCGGCCGATACCCGATACTTGCGGTATCGTATCGCTCAACACTATTGACCAGCCCTCCGGTCTGGATGACCAGCCCTCCGGTCTGGAGAAGAGGGGGGGATATGTGAGACAGTGAGAGTATGTGTGTTGAATGGGGTGTACATTTCACCTAGATACTTTGCTGACTGGTATAAGGGAAATGTATGGCTTTGTAAACCTAGTGGTAGAGAAAGGTCACTACACCTTACATTCAGTACACACTTGCAGCTCAGGCCTGAAACCACTCAGCTGTTAATTAGGAGACCAGAAGTAGGTGTCTGCGAACACAGACAGAGAGCTTGCTTAGTCTGGACAAGGAGTCCAGGCACAAGAAGGAGTCTCCAGGAGTATGAGCTGTCTCAGTCTGGGTGCTCGATGTACCCCGGACACAGGAGTAGTCTCTGTGAGAATCCATGCGGATAGCTGCTGAATAGGAGGGGAGCTCTCTCAAGTCTGGACGTTGGATATGCCTTCAGACACAAGGAGGAGACTCTGTGAAACTCCATTCTGGTAAATACTGAACATATGTGTTGTTTTGGGGACAGGCTGTTAGAGTCTGGACCCGGATAGAGAGGGAAATCTATCTAAGTGTAGTAAGTGGCTGGACAAGCCCAGGGCTTATGTTTATGATTTGGTTTTGATTATGTTCTGTTTGCTGTGGACTTTAATAAAACTGGTTGCGGCCAGTTTTTACCAGAACTGCTGTCTGTGAATGAACTGTTTTATTCCATTCCGTCTACCAGGACGGCGATCCCGGAGCTATATCCCCTGAAAAGCTTACAATACACAATTGCAACATATACAACATAGATGAAGGGAGACTCCAAAAGTAAGAAAAAAGGGGGAAAGAGTACAATATGCCAATGTGATAAACCACCAAAATATGCACAAATCACAAGTAACCATAAAATAAATACATAGATAAATAACCAGGCACTAGTGATAGAACTTGTGAACCTTTCCCATATAAAGTCAGCCAGCCGAAAAAATGATGATAGTGCTCAGGTGAGGAGTAGCATACATCCAAACAATGACTTTCATAAGGCAATCAACCTAAAATAAGTCCTGGGTATACAACCCATCTACATACCGGAGCACTAGAAGGCAATGACGCTGACAATGGGGTAGTGCAGGTGTGGACGTCCAGTGGCATCTATTCCCCGCGCCCGACGGGCACCGTTTCGTGTAGTCACTTCTTCCGGGGCGTGGTGACCAGGACTTATTTTAGGTTGATTGCCTTATGAAAGTCATTGTTTGGATGTATGCTACTCCTCACCTGAGCACTATCATCATTTTTTCGGCTGGCTGACTTTATATGGGAAAGGTTCACAAGTTCTATGAGACATTTTACATTGCATTTACCATACCAAAGGGCATTCCTATAATGATCATGGAGGCTTTAATGCTCCTATTTTGAGATATCTAGTGCCTGGTTATTTATCTACGTA
>JARQOD010000003.1:247261643-247315519 GCA_033576555.1 Oophaga sylvatica | reverse complement strand
TTCCCTTTGTTAGTCTCAGAGATTCACTATCACTTCCTGTCTGACCCCTTTTTCTTCCCCCCGGGGTCACCTTGGGGTTTTATCAATTCTTTCTCTTTCTTTCTGCCACTTCAGGGGTATACAATTCATTCTCTTCCTCCTGATCGGGAAACCCTTAGTTAAAGTCTCCACAACTTTTAACTTCACCATCTGGTCCCTAAAGTATGTGACTAGACAACCCCAGCACTATACTTCTATATAGCTCATACGGGAGCTGGCTCACGACCTTCCCTGGACTTCAGTGTCCCATACAACAGGGAGTTTTTTATGGCAAAATGAGGAAAACCTCTCCTCAACCCAGGCTTTTGGGAAACCCTATTTAGAAAAATTTTTTTTTTCCCCTGTCCGTTTTAAGGTGGGTTCGCCTTTGTTCCTCTCAAAATTGTCACGGGGACACGGGTAAGTCGGGGACACTCGGTCCCGAAACCACCTCCTCGTCTCCACCATCCCTGCAAAAAATTTATCTCTATCACAGTATCATCATCATCATTATCATTATCATATTATGATCGTATCATCACACTATCATGATCTCATCATTATCAGCATCATTATCATGGTCATCATCATTATCATGATCATCATCATCATTATCATTATCATCATCATCATCATCATTATCACATAAGTTTAACGGCCCACTAGCATTGTGTTCCGCCCCTCGGGACTGCGCACCCTCAGTAGGAGCTTCATCACACTGTCCATCAGAAACATTTTTCCCCCAGAGATCCTTAGACCGGGGAAAGTCATTACCCAATATGACGGGGTGCACCAGGTTCTTCACTACCCCACTTACATGAAACCTCCCCGCGTTTGGGGATCAAGTCCACGGCAGTCTCTGGGTAGACTTTGGTGTCTCCATGGATGCACACCACACTCAGGTGTTTATCAGGGATGAAGTCCCTATCAATCAGGCTGTCACATACGGAAGTCACTGGACTCTCTGAGTCCAAGAGGGCCTGTGCTGGGCAGTCATTTACAACCACCGGGGACCCCTGTGGTCCAGTCTCTTCGGCTGAGGTGGACACACACACAGGCTCTGCGCAGGGAGAGAGGGATCGCCAACATCACAACACATAGGCTCCCCCTCTATTGGACAGTTGGCTGCAATTTCACGACATCTCCAACACTGTCCATCACATCTCCCACCCACCGACCCCAACAGCTGGAACGCTCTTACCGGGAGAGTTCGGCGTCCAGGAACTCTGAAGTGACGACCTCTCAGACGGCTGGTCACGGAGGCAGTCTTTGGTGGCGAAGGCCCTCTCCATCAGGCTGACCAGACGATTGGCGTCTGGTGGTCTCCTTGTCCGACCTCTGGCTGTACCTCAGGAGTACGTGCTTGGGTGTAGCGGTCCACTATCACCTTTTCAACTCCATAATCAGGTTTGCTGACTGCAGACTCCCAACTGTATCTCCAGTCATGAACTCCCCTGGCACGGGCTGTCACCGTAACACCAGCCGGGTAAGAATCTCCGCTTTCAGCTTGGCATAGTCTTGGCTGTCCTGCTCGCTCAGGTCAGCATAGGCCCTTTGGGTTCTCCAATCAGATAGGGTGCGACCATCATGGCCCATTCAGATAGGGGCAGATTCTCCTTCTCTGCCAGTCCCTCAAACCTAGTGAGATATACCTCCACATCGTCACGAGGTGTCATCTTTTTCAGGGACCGTCTTACCGCCTTCTTTACAGCGGACAATGCAGGTGACTTTGCAACATTACTTTGGGACGATGCGCTGCAAGTCTTTTGTAGTGCTGCAACCTGCTCAAAAAACAACTGGTTATTCTCCTGCTGCTGCTGCAGGAATTGCTGCTGGTGCTGCTGCATGCGCTGCTGGTGCTGCAGGCGCTGCCACTCCATGCTCTGCTGCATTACTCCGCTGGGCCTGGACCAGGTACTCAAGGAGCTCCTCCATACTGCCGGACTTATCTGTCTCAACCACGGCAGTCTTATGTTGCACATTAACTTGCGCCATTTGTTCAAACAGCACCTCCATGCTGTCATCCATGCTGTCAGACTTCTCTGTCTCAACAACGGCAGTCTTCACTCAAGACATACACACTCCACAGTCTTTTCCACAGAAAATTCAGCCTTGCTGTGCAGACACTTTTTTTTTTTTTTTTTTCTTTGCAAAGTCTATTAGGGCTACTGTCTCTTTAAGACTGCTCCAACAGACGTTTCTCCTTGCTGACACACTTTTTTTTTCTCTGCAAACTCTATTAGGGCCACTGTCTCTTTAAGACTGCTCCAACAGACGTTTCTCTTTTTTTTTTTTTTTCTCTGACACACTTTTTTTTTTTTCTCTCTCTGCTGCTGCTTCAACAGATTTCACCTTTTATTGCTGTCTCTCGCCACTGTGCTGCACGCACATTCCAGCACCAATTGTATCAGCCACTGTGCTGCCCAGCATTCTCCTCCAATTGTAAGCTTTTCAGGGGATATAGCTCTGAGATCGCCGTCCGGGTAGACGGAATGGCATAGAAACAGTTCATTCAGAGACAGCAGTTCTGGTAAAAACTGGCCGCAACCAGCTTTATTAAAGTCCACAGCAAACAGATAAAACAAATCATAAACATAAGACCTGGGCTTGTCTAGCCACTTACTACACTTAGATAGATTTCCCTATCTATCTGGGACCAGACTCTAACAGCCTGGGCCAAAACAACACATATGTTCAGCATTTACCAGCATGGAGTTTCACAGAGTCTCCTCCTTGTGTCTGAAGGCACCTTCAACGTCCAGACTTGAGAGAGCTCCCCTCCTATTCAGCAGCTATCCGCATGGATTCTCACAGAGACTACTCCTGTGTCCGGGGTACATCGAGCACCCAGACTGAGACAGCTCATACTCCTGGAGACTGCTTCTTGTGCCGGGACTCCTTGTCCAGACTAAGCGAGCTCTCTGACTGTGTTTGCAGACACCTACTTCTGGTCTCCTAATTAACAGCTGAATGGTTTCAGGCCTGAGCTGCAAGTGTGTACTGAATGTAAGGTGTAGTGACCTTTCTCTACCACTAGGTTTACAAAGCCACACATTTCCCTTATACAATACGCACAGTACCTAGGTGAAATGTACACCCCATTCGACACATATTCCTTCACTGTCTCACACTCCGTATATATTTCCGGAGTCACACACAGACGCTCACTCAGTATGGATTTGACCGTAATACAAACAGCAGATATACGGTACTGTATCAGAAGCATACAGCTGTATTACGGTGTAGGGAAAAATTTAAATCTCCGTTTATAGTTCTGGAGTCACACACAGACGCTCACTCAGTATGTATTTGACCGTAATACAAACAGCAGATATACAATACTGTATCAGAAGCTTACAGCTGTATATGGTGTAGGGGAAAATTTAAATCTCCGTATTTATTTCCGGAGTCACACACAGACGCTCTCTCAGTATGGATTTGACCGTAATATAAACAGCAGAAATACGGTATTGTATCAGAAGCGTACAGCTGTATACGGTGTAGGGGAAAATTTAAATCTCCGTATTTATTTCTGGAGTCACACAGATAGTCAGCATGTATTTATCCGTGATACCAGCCGGTACACGGTAGTGTGTGAGGAGCGTACAGCTCTACGGTGTGGGAAAAAATGAACGATCGGTAACTGTGCAGAAAAAAAGAATAAAAGTATTTGTACTGTGTAAAAAGCAGTCTGCACAGCAGTGTACACACAGCAATATAGCTATCAGGCAGCCTAATAACCAGCGCTGCTGCACACAAGAAAATCCTCCCGTCACTGCACACTAACTGTACAGCACAATTGCTATCAGCACAAGCACAGAACTTCTTCTATCTTTACAGCTCTAACTCTCACCCTACAGATAAACAGCAACCTCTCCCTACTGTGAAGATTGCCAGAAGTAAAATGGAGGTCGGGGGTCAGGGTTTTCATAGACACTATGATGCCCCCCAAAGCAAGCCAATCACTGCAATGCCCTTCTCTATGATGGTGGTGGACGCTGCACATGTCATCTCGTTGCCCACAGTGTACGTCCTTGCTCATTGGCTGAAAAAATGGCACCTGCAAGAATTCTGGGAAATCCAACTTTGGCGCTCGTTTTGTCGACTGCATGGCCGACTTCACGCTATGGTCGGGTTTCGGTCAGCGAAACCCGACTTTGGCAAAAGTCGGCGACTTATGAATCTGGCCGCCCTGTTTCGCTCAACTCTACTTAATGTACTTTGATAAGACATTAAAATAGGGGCATTCTACAAATACCACAAATTCCGGGGACTGCAAACACTACTAATCACTGTTTTTGTTGAATTGTTAAAATGTCTGGAAGAACTTCAGGCAATGTAAAATTGCACCATAGTGTTTATGTAAAAATATGAAAATATTATGGTCCACGCCGCTCCAGAACAGGTAGGTTTTATTCTATTGTTCCAGGCCTTCATATAGTGCTAGTAAATAATTCAGTTTATCTGTAGCTTTATGATGCAATAATCCAAGGAGACCAAATGTTACAACAGCTGCACATATTTTTACATAATTCTGCAATGGTACTTGCTCAAGTAGCGTATAAATTGTCAAATGATGCATTCAGCGACTCCGTTTAAAGGCGCTGTGATATTTATTTGTGTGTAATGTATTTTCATGCGTTAGTATTTATCTAATGGAATGACATGTTTTTTTTTACTATAAAGTATGATTTGTCAACTTATCGCTTTTAATTTATTTGTTTCATAAATAATTGAAGTGCATAAAGTGGCGATTTTCAGTTTGCTTTAATCAATCATGGATAGTAAAGACGTGTTATCTCTATGATACGATTGCACTTTTCAAACTTGATAAACTCCAAGGCTTTACAATAGAGTTAAGATAAGATTATATTAAACAATTACATCCATTATAAGAAGTGACAATTTCTAAGAATTTACATTTACAGGTTCTGTTCAATGTAAAGTTGTGCCTTAGAGGTTTTACCATTGCAGAATTGTACTTTGAGTTTGTTAGTTTTGCTAAAGTTGAAACTCAAGGTGTCTTTTTTACCTTCCTTAAACCCAGTCCACCCTTGGTATTCTTATCTTCTGCAGACCCTAACCAGCCTTTTTATGTTGCCAAGACCCTATCCACCATCCTGATTTTTACTTTTCCTAGCCTCCATCCATCCTTGGCTTTTTTGGCTTCCATAAACCCTATCTACCCTGGCATTTTTACCTTCCCTAGACCCTATCCACCACTGTCATTTTTGCTTTTCGTAAAATCTTTCCACTCATGGCATTTTTACATTTGATAGACCCTATCCACATTTTGCATTTTTATCTTCTCTAGATTTTATCAATCCTTGGAATTGTTACCTTTTGTAGATGCCATTCAACCATGGAGTTTTAGACCTTATCCACATTTGGCATATTTAAAGGGAACCTGTTACCCCCAGGGCCTTTTTAAGTAAAACAGCCACCTCAGCAGCACTAAGGCAGCATTCTATGAAGGTGGCTTTTGGTTTCTGATCGCTGGGAACGCTGAATTAGACAGTTTTATAATTTGTCCGACATACCGCTCTTGTGTCAGGGAGGTATGTCTTCTCACCCTGTGTCAATGGCCTCAATCATGTCAATCATCCCCCTCTTGTTTCCAGCCCCCGCCTCCTCTCCTTCTTGTGACGTCACCGGCACAGCTGTAGACGCGGCCCCAGATCATGCCCCGCAGTGTGTATGATGTATTCACACTGCGGGGCTGGGAATCTAGTGATTGCGCAGTGAGGAAAGTGGTGGAGGAAAGCAGGGGAGATGGGGGACAGGCGCAGAGATCCTCACTGCGCAGGCACCAGATTCCCAGCCCTGCAGTGTGAATACATCATAACACACTGCGGGGCGGGATCTGGGGCCGCTGCTACAACAGCGTCGGTGATGTCGCAAGAAGGAGAGGAGGCGGGGGCCGGAAAGAAGAGGGGGATGATTGACACCTCTGAGGCTGTTGACACAGGGGGAGAAGACATACCTCCCGACACAATAGTGGTATGTCGGACAAATTATAAAACTGTCTATTTCAGCGTTCCTAGCGATCAGAAACCTAAGAACCACCTTCACAAAATGCAGCCTTAGTGCTGCTGATGGTGGCTCTTTTACTTAAAAAGGCCCCTGAGGGAGTGACAGGTTCCCTTTAACTTCTTTAGACACTATCCATCCTTAGCTATTTTAGCTTTCCCAGACCCTATGCATCCTTAGTAAAGATGGGCGAACCTGGGCCTGTCTGGGTCTGGCGGGTTCAGCCGAACATTTTTTTAAAAAGTTTTGTTCAGGTACCAGAACACTACCCAATCTCAAATGAATGGTGGGCCCGAACATGGAGTGTTTCCCACGCTGTCATCTGTGTGACAGAGTGAGAAACACCATCTCTGCTTGTGCAGTAAGAATGTTACCGCCGGTCAGAGAGCTACAGTTCCCACACTGTTATACAGATGATAGCATGTGAGACAGCAGCTGTGACAGGTAGTTAAAAGGTTACCACTAATCACAGGCATTAGCTGATAAGAGTACTACTCTCATCATCTTACACCTGGTCTCATTGATAGCAGTGAGAGCAGGTGTACAATGATGGGAGTATTCACCAGGGACTGTAAACTTTTAAGCACAATTATACACTTTATAGTGCTTTTTTCCTTTTTTCCATTTTCTATGGCTGTAATGCAATTTCAATGTTCTAGAGTAATCATTCTTGGTAATTCATGGTGCAACCCTTATAGTTTTTCAAGTTATACGCTTTTTTGGTTGGCACCTGTTCATACTAGCTTGGAAGTGCTGGTTAGTAATGAAGAGGCTTCTATAAGATGCCCCATTACTAACCCCATAGTAAGATTGTAATAAAAAGAAAGTCCTTTATTTGAAATAAACCTTTGAAGCCTCATTTACCTATTTATTATTGTAAAACAAAAAATGAAAAACACCATATTGTTTATCTGTCCTACGAGAAGATAATCCATATGTGTCCTACGAGGATCAGGATGGCTTGGTGAACAGACACATCAGTGATGCTCTCTAGACCAGCCAAAAAACCACTGATCAGAGCGTGAGAAGCGCTGCCTGCCTGTGACCGGTGTGATTTCATTATTACAATCTTACTGTGGGGTTAGTAAAGGGGGGGTTTTATAGACGCATTTCCATTACTAACTTGTGGGCTTGATGTAAGCTGACATTACAAAGCTGACATCAATTCACAAATGTGAATCCTACTTGCCACTGCATTAGAGCAAGTGGAAAGTGCTAGACAAAACACAAGAATTGGTGCATCTAATAGATGCGTCTTTTCTGGGGTAGCTGCGTGCTACTCTTTTTCAGGCTTGGGGGACCAATATGGCCCCTTACCAGTCAGAGAATGCCAGCCCCCAATTGTTTGCTTTAGCTTGGCTTGTAGTCAAAATGGGGGGTCCCTACACCGTTTTTTAAATTTATTTATTTATTTAAATAATTTAAAAAAAACAGAGTGTGGACCCCTCTATTTTTGATATTTAGCCAAGATAACTCTGACAGCTGAGGGATGCAACACACAACTGTCGGTTTTGCCTGCACTGGTTGTCCAAAATAGAAGGGACTGCACTTCATTTTTTTAAGAATGTTTTTAATTATTGCACAGGCACTGGCTGGTGAATGCTCTCATCATCATTCACCTGCTCTCACAGCAAGATCAGGTGTAGGATGATGAGAGTTGTACTCTCATCAGTCAACACCTGTGTCTGATGGTAACTTTTAAACCGTAGGTCACAGCTGCTGGCTCACACACTGTACATCTGTATGACAATGTAGGAACTGTAGCGTTCATTACAGGGAGTAATGAACTTACCACTGATCAGAGGCCATGTTTCTCTCGCTGTCACACAGATGACAGCGTAGGAAACACCTGATGTTAGGGCTCCCCATTCATTTGAATGGGATTCTGGTTCGAGTTTGGGTACTGTTTAAAATATTTGGCCGAACCCGAACATCCACAGCTTCTCATCTCAGCTCAGGACTGTGCACACCCTTGTAAAAAAATATTTAGAATTGAGAGTCCTCAGTGGTTGATACCTTTTAATGGCTAACTGAAAAGATGGTAACAAATTGCAAGCTTTCGAGACTACTCAGGTCTCTTCATCAGGCTAGACTAATACAAAATCTGAAGAATCACATATTTATATACACAACAGGACACAGGAATAGTGCAATAGGTAAGACAAGTGATGTGAAGCAGAACTGTCATTATGGCAGAGGGATGAACATAAATATTGGAACAGTTCATAGATAAGGAGAGAAAGTTTTATTGCCCTCTGATTGGGGTCTGCTATTGTGTTTTGATGCCCCTAGAAGGTCAGAGAAGCAGATTCCTTAATTGATATAGAAAGACATAAATCCACGTGACACGTTCATTCCAACACTAAGAGTGAAACTGGCTAACACGGTACGAAGATACACATCTTTCCCACACCCTTGTAGTAATTTCAAACACTTGATCTACACTTGCTCTCCGAATCCCTTCTCCCTCTTGCAGACATTGGTTCCTTATCCTTATGAAATGCAGATGCTGCTGCCGTTTTATATAACACCAGAACAGCTGCAGCTCTTAATTTGGTTGCCTCTCTCACACATACAAAAGCTCACACAAACAAAAGACAACCCTGGCACACTAGCCTGACTAAAGAACTGAGGCGGACTTCCAAGGTTGCTGAGTAAGATGGAAAGATCCCATTCCAACAAGCATTTCCTCACATTCAAACAGTCCCTCACTAGTTTCAAGTCTCATTCACTGCAGCAAAACAAGCCTACTTCTCATATCCACCTTGTCTCAACCCTAAATAGCTATTCAACACTTTTAATTCTGTCCTCCATCCCCAGCACCCCTTCCCTCTTCTCTCATCTCAGCTGAAGACTTTGCCTCATTCTTCAAGAAGAAGATTGATAACATCAGACAAAACTTTTGCCTAAAGTCTTCACAGCCCCTCCTCATAACTACTCAGCCTTCCTCCTCCAAAACCAGCTTTGCTGCCATTATGGATGATCACGTTTCCTCTCTACTCTCCAGATCACATCTCACCACCTGTGCACTTGACCCAATCCTGTCTCAACTCATCCAAAACCTCACCACAATATTTCATCTCAACCCTAACCAATCTCTTCAACCTATCACTAACAAATGGTGTCTTCGCCTCATGCCTCAAACATGCCTTGATACATTCATTCTCAAAAAGCACTCCCTTCATCCATCCTCTCTGTCTAGCTATCACTCCATATCACTTCTCCCCTTTGCCTCAAAACTATTGGAACAACACGTCCATTTTGAACTGTCATCCAACTCCCTCTTTGACCACTTACAGTGTGGCTTCCGCTCTCATTGTTCGACTGTAACTGCTCTGACTAAAGTCAAGAATGACCTACTAACTCTCAAATCCAAGCAACACTAATCTGTCATCCTCCTCCTTGATCTATCCTTTACCTTCAACACAGTGGACTATTCCCTCTTACTACAGATTCTGTCAACTCATGACATCAGAGACTTGGCTATTGTGAACGTGTTGGAGACGACTTCGGAGCTGAAGCTCCCTCTGGTGGTTGCTGAGGGTATTGAACCTATATTGAACAGCAAAAATCCACCACCTGCAACTGAGGATTGGTTATCAGGTGGGACGGACTGGCCTGATATAAGTGAGCTGATCTCCCATAATCCTCGCCGGTGATCGTTCTTCCTGGTCTAGGTTGGAATTCAGCTTGCTTTTCTGCTGTCTCCTGCTTGCATTCAGATAAGTCACTTTCAGTTTTTTTTACTGTGGTTTGATTTTCCTAGCTTTTTGCTGCCTTGCTTTTTGAGTTCAGCCGGGTCCCCTTTGGGGGCTTGGGCTGGTCTCCGTTCCTTTTTTGTATTTGTTCATTTGCTCTGTTCTTGTGATATTTTACTGCTGGGTAGCTGCGTGTTTTCACCAGCGATCTGATATAGGTGGTCGAGACCGTGTGGTCTCAGTATTTTTGGATTCAGAAGTGTTGGAGTTTTTCCTAGGGTTTTTCTGGGTTGCAGACAGTATTCTCTCCTGTGCTGTCCTATCTAGACAGTTTTGGGCCCAGCATTTGCTCAATCTATTTTCTGTCTGTGTTCGTGTTTTCATCTTGTCTAACCGCCATTATATGTTTGGGGGCTTCCTATTCTTTTGGGGCTCTACTCCGGGGCAGTTAGCTTTCCTCTTTCCATCTTCAGGGATAGCTAATCTCTCCAGCTGTGACGAGGCATCTAGGGCACCGTAGGAACGTCCCACGGCTGATTCTAGTTGTGCGGTTAGTTTAGGGGTCTGCAACCTATTAGTTTCCAACCTCTCTGGTGTTTGGCTACCTTTGCGGTTTTTTGCTCCTGCCTCCTCAGCTATGAAAAAGAAACATAACACTTGGCCCTATCTTGAATCTCCTCATACCTAACAGTCCCGACATTCAGAGTTTCCCACTCACACACCACATCCTCATCTTGCCCTCTATCTGTCGGAGTCCCCCAAGGTTCAGTTCTAGGACCCACGCTCTTCTCCATCTACACTTCTGGCCGGGACAACTCATAGAGTCACATGGCTTTCAGTATCACCATTATGCTGATGACACACAAATCTTCCTCTCTGGATCCGATATCACCTCCTTACCAACCAGAATCCCACAATGTATGGCTGCTATTTCATCTTTCTTATCTGCTAGATTTCTAAAATTTTACATGGATAAAACAGAAGTCATCATCTTTTCCCATCTCGTTCAACCCCCCATAGACTTATCCATCAAAGTAAATGGCTGCTTACTCTCCCCAGTTCCGCAAGCTCGCTGCCTCGGGGTAACCTATGACTCTGATCTCTCCTTCATACCACATATCCAAGCTTTTCCACTTCCTGCTGACTCCAGCTGAAAAATATTTCCTTGATCCACACATTCCTTAACCAAGAATCTACAAAAACACTAGTGCATGTCCTGCCTCCTCTACTGCATCATCCTGCTTTGTGGCCTCCTCTCTAACACTTTCACACCCCTCCAATCTATCCTAAACACCTCTGCTCAACTAATCCACCTATCCCCCCCCTGTGCTATTCCCCAGCCTCTCTGTCAATCCTTTCACGCTATCACCATTATACAGAATCTTAGATTCAAAACCATAACCATGGCAAACAAAGCCATCCACAACCTGTCTCCTCCATACATCTATGACCCAGTCTCCTGGTAATTAACTGCAGGCAACATCCAATCCTCACAAGATCTTCTTCTTTACTCCCCTTCCCACAATCACATACAAGATTTCTCCCGTGCATCACCCTACTCTGAAACACTCTACCCCATCATATCAGACTCTCATCTACCATGGAAACATTCTAAAGGAACCTGAAGATCTACAGTGGGTACGGAAAGTATTAAGACCGCTTTACATTTTTCACTCTTTGTTTCATTGCAGCCATTTGATAAATTACAAAATGTTCATTTTTTTCTCATTAATGTACACTCTGCACCCCATCTTGACTAAAAAAAACAGAAATGTAAAACATTTTTCAAATTTATTAAAAAAGAAAAACTGAAATATCACATGGTCCTAAGTATTCAGACTCTTTGCTCAGACACTCATTTTTCAGTCACGTCCAATTTCTTGAGATTCTCCTTGAGTTGGTCCTAATCCTTCATTGGAGTCCAGCTATGTTTAATTAAACTGATAGGACTTGATTTGGAAAGGCATACACATGTCTATATAAGACCTCACTGCTCACAGTGCATGTCAGACCAAATGAGAATCATGAGGTCAAAGGAACTGGCCAAGGAGCTCAGAGACAGAATTGTGGAAAGGCAAAGAATTTCTGCAGTACTCATGGTTCCTAAGAGCACAGTGGCCTCCATAATCCTTAAATGGAAGAAGATTGGGACCACCAGAAGTCTTCTTAGACCAGGCCATCCAGCCAAACTGATCATTAATGGGAGAAGAGCCTTGGTGAGAGAGGTAAAGAAGAACCGCAAGATCACTGTGGCTGAGCTCCACAAATGCAGTAGGGAGATGGGAGAAAGTTCCACAAGGTCAACTATCACTGCAGCCCTCCACCAGTCGGACCTTTATGGCAGAGCAGATCGACAGAAGCCTCTCCTCAGTGTAAGACATATGAAAGCCCGCAAAGAGTTTGCTAAAGAACACATGAAGAACTCCCAAACTATGAGAAATAAGATTCTCTGGTCTGATGAGACGAAGATAGAACTTTTTGGTGATAATTCTAAGCGGTAAACCAGGCACTGCTCATCACCTGCTTCAATACAATCCCAACAGTGAAACATGGTGGTGGCAACATCATGCTATGGGGATGTTTTCAGCTGCAGAGAGAGGATGATTGGTTGCAATTAAAGGAAACATGAATGTGGCCAAGTACAGAGATATCCTGGATGAAAACCTCTTCCAGAGTCCTCTGGACCTCAGACTTGGCTGAAGGTTCACCTTCCAACAAGGCAATGACCCTAAACACAGAGAAAATAACAAAGAAGTGGCTTCAGAACAACTCTGTGACCATTCTTGACTGGCTCAGCCAAAGCCCTGACCTAAACCCAATTGAGAACCTCTGGAGAGACCTGAAAATGGCTGTTTACCAAGGTTCACCATCCAACCTGATGGAACTGGAGAGGATCTGAAAGAAAGAATGGCAGAGCATCTTCAAATCCAGATGTGAAAAACTTGTTGCATAATTCCCAAGAAGACTTTGGCTATACTAGCTCAAAAGGTTGCTTCTACTCAATACTGAGCAAAGGGTCTGACTACTTGACCATGTGATATTTCAGTTTTTCTTTTTTAATAAAATTGCAAACATTTCTACATTTCTGTTTTTTTTTGTCAAGATGTGATGCAAAATGTACATTAATGAGAAAAAATAAACTTTTTTGCATTTATCAAATGGCTGCAATGAAACAAAGAGTGAAAAATTTAAAGGGGACTGAATACTTTCTGTGCCAACTGTATAAACAGATATGATTTCCTGTAAGGTTCTTGTATCCTGGGACCATATGTTCTTGTGTTATGTTAATTTATGAATTGATCCTTTCCAAAGGATCGTATGTATTATCTTTAATTTTATATCTAATATTGCGATATCTTGTTGAATTATACATGATGCTTATTTGTATAATGGTGTTATTTTTTCCACTTTATTTGTTGTAGCTGGAAGTCCTCCCACCCAATTATTCGCTATGCTGCCCTGGTCTTGTATGTAAGTACTCGATCAAGGCACAATAGCTTGATGGTCCCCCCAAGACATTCAATATCCTGTCAACTTCCTCAAACTAGAAGAAAAAGTTTTGGAATGCACTCAGGTCAAAAATTGGGGTGCTGGTGAAACTATCAAAGTCCCAGTAACTAGAATCAAAAAAATTCACCACACTCTCAGATAGTATGCAATACTATCTATTTGAGAGTGCGGTGAATTTTTTTGAGTCTTTCAACTTCCTCAAACTAAGCACCAGTTGTTAGAGGGATATAGGAGACCACTCTTAATTAGAGAAATGCCAAAACAACTTTAAGTATTAAATTAATAAACATTTCTTTTAACCTTTTAGAAAGTCACTTTTTCGGTAGAAGTGTCCCATTAACAATAATCTGTTCACATGGCATCTTGTTGCTTGAATACCAAGCAATCAGCAGTAATCTGTGGGGTGTTTAATTTGTACTCATTCCACTCTGCCTTTTACCCTAGGGCTGGTAACTTTCCTTTTAATTCAGAATTCCAAATTACTCTATTTAAAATGTTTTCTAAAACCTGCCATTGCTCATTGAATCGTCATGTATAGAAGTTTTATGACCAGCCCTTCTAAAACTAAAGCGAGTGTCGGTAACGGTTTTGGGTAACTACGGGAACCCCCATTGGAGCGGAATATCATTTAGAACTTTTTCTACTTTTCATTTTCTGTGACTTCCTCCAGCAATTTAATTAAAACAAATTTTAATTTTCATTATTTATACACGGCAAGCACCAGCTAAATCACATCATATTGAATTTGGATACACAGATTTGTACAGCCACTTTTGAGAAATGCATTTCCCTTGTCAGGTTTGCATTCATTTTGCCATGAATAATTTAAAATACAACAGAGCCTACTTGCCCAAGGTAATATATTTCTGGCTTGGCATCAAGTATTCAGTATTGCAAAATATAGGCCAGATAGATCTACGGGGCTGAGATGCCAATCACCGTTCCAAGACACACGATTCCCATCTGCTGAGAAAATACCGTGTGTCTGCCATAGTCCCTAATGCTTGTTTAAACTGCCCACTTCATTCACATGCTGAGGCCTCCAGATAGCGTGGAGCAGAATGGAACTCCATCTTATTATCCAGTCCCTGCAGAGTTAAGGTATCACATTGGCTCCATTTCTGTGGCAATGTCTTTTTTTTTCCTTTCAACCCAACCATCTGCTTTATGTTGCTGTCAGGATCAGTAGATTGGCTGCGTACGTTCCAGAATGCATCGGCGTTCACGTACTGAGGGATGATTGAATGTGCTAACCCTTCCTGAATTATTAAAATGTGCAAGTTTGCCGATGACAGAGTGGAAGTCGCAGCGGAACTGACCTAGTCGCCGAATAAGTACAGATGTCAAACGTCCACTATGGTGCACAGGGACTGAAAACGGTGTCATTATCCAGAAGCAATTTGGTAGGAATAGAAGAAATGAAAGACATAAACCTTTCACAAATGCATATGTAAACACAAAGGAAGGAAACTGTTCTCATAAGCAAAGTGGCATATTCATTTATCCACAGAGATATACACATTATGCTTCGCATAAAGAAAAGATGTAGAAATGTTGAAAACTCCTCGCTTCAAAATTGCTTGGTTAAAACGGGACACGCAGACATATAGTCATGGCCAAAAGTGTTGGCACCCATGAAATTGTTCCAGGAAATGAAGTATTTCTCATAGAAAGTTATTGCAATTACACGCTTGCTGTACATACTGTATGTTTATTTCCTTGGTGTGTGTAGCCCTGGTGTTAGGCACACGCAGTACCCTGGAGAGTGTGTGGCGAGACAGCAGTTTAATGCTAAATATTCATTCACTCACATATACTAGACACACCCTTAGGGTAGTGGAGTTTACTCTTGAGGGAGTGGTCAAGGCGTATGTGTTAGAGTGATTTAGTGAGTCTAGTTCCTGTCTTCGGACAGAGAAGACGTCTGGAGTTCAGTTCCTGACTTCAGAGAGAGAAGACGTCTGGAGGGAGGAAGCAGTCCAGATTGCTCTATCATCAGTTCGGAAAGTGGAGTCTAGTATAGGTGCTTTAATTCACCTTAGCCTAGTCAGAGCTGTACTCATCAGCATACACTGGAAGGAAAGAAGAAGTTTAGTGCAGAAAGTCTTCAGTATCCTGTCAAAAAGGAGGGTGTAAGGTTCAGAGAGTGCTCCTGCCTATTGAAAACTGAGCATCTGTAACTAACTTTGAAGTGAAGGAAAAGAAAGAAGTGACTGCTCGACCCTTGGCTAGTGTGAGTGCTTATGTTACCAGCGAGGACAAGGCGAAAGGCACAGTGGTTTATTTGGAATAGTGCTTACGGATTGAAGAAGTCCTGCACATTGCTACCGGTCACTGGGGACCGAAGGATCACTACTGTTTCAAGCATAGTGTAAGAAAACCAGGAATTTACCGGACCTTAGGTCGCGGCAAACAAGCCCCTTATAGTCAGTACGTATCTGGGGTCAGGGGGAGTGAAGACTTTGAATCAGTGCACGATAAGATAAGAATTCAGCTCCCTCGCAGGAAGGCTCCAACACAAAGCTGACTGGGCGGTACAGCTATAGATTAGCTGGAGATATTGAGGGAACTACGCTTCAGGCTGGTTGTACTCATTGTATTGGAAGTAAAGGAGGCCCCTAACTTGTCCAGCTGCTGTCTCAAGATACACTCTCCTTGGATCAAGCCTCCCTGGGACCTGCCTGAACATCTTACAAGTAAAGGTATGGAAAGACGCTGACCGTGTGAGACTGTGTTATTTACTGCACCCGACTTCACTAACTTCATAGACCTGAGGGAAGAGTCCCACCTGTAGGGGACCCGACATCTAGCTGCATCACCATCCCCTCAGAGATCTACAGCAGCGCTGGTACTAATTACCAGAATACTACAGGTGGCGTCACGAACTGTATATAAACCTATCCCCTGTAAATATATCCCCAACATACGCCAGACGCCCGGGCCACAGACCGAGCCACAGCTACCTGTGACAAACCCATAGACTTCCATGGGCTCGGCTCTGAGTACCCATTGCCCTGGTAATCCACAATTGTGGTGGCGGGTCGATAAAACTTGGCGTCACGAACAGGATGCGAAACTCGCGGAATTGCGAGCCCTGTGTGCCTAAGGAATTGTTTTTGTGAAAAAGGACTGTTTGCACTTTTGGCGCCAAAATCGCCATTTTTGTCGCCATATTCGCGCCCTCAGGCGCTGGAGAAGAAGGTGGGCGTACCTTCGTGGGCGTGTACCCCCAGTGGCGCGAAGAAAATGCCTGCCCTCTCAAAGTGCTATTACAAACATGCGATCCTTGCCCTACAGCAAAGGAGGTCCGCCTCCTCTTCAACCTTCCCTGCGAGGAGGAGGAGACGCAAACCCCCCTCCACGGAAGAGACCGGATGTCTCCGCAGAAAGAAAGAAAGAATCTTCTGGAACATCATGGAGGCAGGACGTGTGCAGCCGAGCAGGGAAGCGGAGGAAGGCAGGCCCCGTGCCCCAGCCAAGCTGCCACCAGCACCGGAGTTATCCGTGGTCTGCACCTGCAGCAGGCGTTGCTAGAGATTCAAGAAGAAAATGCACGCCTGAAGAAGATGGTCCAGTACCAAACTGGCTTTGAAGAGATCGAGAGACGCCGGCGTACCCTGGAACAGCGGAGGCTGTGGGACACGGTGATCTCTCCCTCAACGACCCCCCACGATTCCAGATACCGAAGAGTCTGCTGCCCAAGGCGAAGGAGCAACCGGAGGCTGCCCCCAAAGTACGATCCTGATCCCACGGTGAAGCGGTGGAGGCGAAGGAGGTTGAGGAGGTATTGCCTGTTCCGGAACGCCCGCCCGGCAGGTAGGCAGCAGCAGATGATCGGTCCCGGCAGGGGACACCGGAGGGGTCCTGTCCGTCACTACCAGATGTGGACTGGGACGAGATGGCGCGCCTGGATGACGTCGCCTTATACCGCCAGTGGGAATATGAGTGGCAGCGTCGTGAGGAGAAGCAGAAAAAGCAGCAGGAGGAAGAGCGGGAAGCTCAGCGGAACCGTCAGCGACAATATGCAGAGCTGATCGCGGACAAAGAGAGTGTCCGGAGAGATAAAGGTACCTGAGGGAACCGCGGCGGCAGGGGTGTGTGACTGAGTTCCAGCTCCGGAAGGGCTGGGGCTTTATCCGTGAACCGGGCCTCTACCCAGGGGTCTTTGTCAGCAGGCGTGATGTAGAATCCCACCTACCGCAAGGCCATCCCGGGAGGGACTTAGCCAATGGAGACATCGTCACATATTACACGGCATTGGGGAATGAAGGGATGGTATGCCCTTAACGTCACCATCGTCCGTGACCCCGTCCCAGACGCAGGTAACGTCACCACTACCGCAGCGTCCCCGTCTCTAGATCAAGCAGTAACCGGCCGTGCCCCAGCATCGCCCCCTGCAAATTCATCGCAACTAGCGACCAGAGTTCATCGCAAAAGAAAGTTATATCTTCATCGCAACAAGCGACCCATTCTCAATCGCAATCCATGACACGGTCCATATCGTTAACTGTGATTGAAACGCAATCGGTGTCACGTGAAGGAAATGTACCCGTTGCGCCCTAGAGGTTCGCACAAGAACTGTGGCGACCCAGACCCTAATCGCAGCGCATGATTTGCTAGTCCTGGGATCTAGGGCCCATTGCATTGTTCCAGCCCCGGGGTGGAAAGTGTATTGGAAAGTGTATTATTTGAAAATGAATAGATAGAAAAGAAGAATCGGTGAGATCCATATCGGGTCTACCATAAGTAAAAAGTTTGAGAATGTTTTATATAAAGTTTTGCATATATATTTCTAACTGTAGAATGCCCGGCTGGGTAAACAGTAACCAGAAAAAGTTTTGCACTTTAGTATAATAATGTGATATTATATTTATGTCTTTGGTTTTACATTGGACTTAGAGGTTGGGACTATGCCAACCCAGAACTTATTTGTACATAGTTGCGCTTCGGTGCCTTATTTTGGTTTTACATAAACCAGCACAACTACCTCTGAATACAAAAACCCGTGTGGTGTGGCACTGAGTGAGGTCTGCAATCGGATGTCTGCAGCCCACCCAGGACCTACGTTGAAGGTTTGGTGCGGGTCCTTCACAAGTATATTGTATATTTATTGAATGCTATTTAATACTTTTGTATTGCTATAATGTTTGCAACGTTCAAGATATCCTCACCTCCCGAATGGGACGAACCAATGTTAATTGTTTAATGTTTTCATGCATAAACAAAAATGTCTCTTTTGTATTTTACAGCCCGGGGAGTGCTGTCTTTTACCATGGGGAATGTGTAGCCCTGGTGTTAGGCACACGCAGTACCCTGGAGAGTGTGTGGCGAGACAGCAGTTTAATGCTAAATATTCATTCACTCAACATATACTAGACACACCCTTAGGGTAGTGGAGTTTACTCTTGAGGGAGTGGTCAAGGCGTATGTGTTTAGAGTGATTTAGTGAGTCTAGTTCCTGTCTTCGGACAGAGAAGACGTCTGGAGTTCAGTTCCTGACTTCAGAGAGAGAAGACGTCTGGAGGGAGGAAGCAGTCCAGATTGCTCTATCATCAGTTCGGAAAGTGGAGTCTAGTATAGGTGCTTTAATTCACCTTAGCCTAGTCAGAGCTGTACCTCATCAGCATACACTGGAAGGAAAGAAGAAGTTTAGTGCAGAAAGTCTTCAGTATCCTGTCTAAAGGACGGTGTAAGGTTCAGAGACGTGCTCCTGCCTATTGAAAACTGAGCATCTGTAACTAACTTTGAAGTGAAGGAAAAGAAAGAAGTGACTGCTCGACCCTTGGCTAGTGTGAGTGCTTATGTTACCAGCGAGGACAAGGCGAAAGGCACAGTGGTTTATTGGAATAGTGCTTACGGATTGAAGAAGTCCTGCACATTGCTACCGGTCACTGGGGACCGAAGGATCACTACTGTTTCAAGCATAGTGATAAGAAAACCAGGAATTTACCGGACCTTAGGTCGCGGCAAACAAGCCCCTTATAGTCAGTACGTATCTGGGGTCAGGGGGAGTGAAGACTTTGAATCAGTGCACGATAAGATAAGAATTCAGCTCCCTCGCAGGAAGGCTCCTAACACAAAGCTGACTGGGCGGTACAGCTATAGATTAGCTGGAGATATTGAGGGAACTACGCTTCAGGCTGGTTGTACTCATTGTATTGGAAGTAAAGGAGGCCCCTAACTTGTCCAGCTGCTGTCTCAAGATACACTCTCCTTGGATCAGCCTCCCTGGGACCTGCCTGAACATCTTACAAGTAAAGGTATGGAAAGACGCTGACCGTGTGAGACTGTGTTATTTACCTGCACCCGACTTCACTAACTTCATAGACCTGAGGGAAGAGTCCCACCTGTAGGGGACCCGACATCTAGCTGCATCACCATCCCCTCAGAGATCTACAGCAGCGCTGGTACTAATTACCAGAATACTACAGGTGGCGTCACGAACTGTATATAAACCTATCCCCTGTAAATATATCCCCAACATACGCCAGACCGCCCGGGCCACAGACCGAGCCACAGCTACCTGTGACAAACCCCATAGACTTCCATGGGCTCGGCTCTGAGTACCCCATTGCCCTGGTAATCCACAATTGTGGTGGCGGGTCGACACAGGTGCATATTGGAACAGCGCAAAAAAATAGAGAAAAAAAGGCAAATTGGACACTATTTCACACAAAACCCCCAAAACGCACCACAAATTTAGAGGAGAAAAATAGAAAAAAAGAATGTTTATTGTGAAAATGGGGGTCTGTCCTATAGTCCGAATTTAGCTTGCAGGACAGGTTGGTGGTGGTGGAGCGGGGTCACAGGAGGAAGGAGCAGAGTCGCCGGTGCAGGAAGCAGGCAGCAGCAGCAGTGGGATGATACTGCAGGCCATGGGCTGGGAGGAGGCGTTGTCCCGGCATTGCAAGGCAGGAGCCATTGATCTTCAGGAAAAGGTCAGCGGAGTACAGCAGTGAATTCATGATAACTTCAATCAAATGAGCAGTTCTAATGTAGCATTACATAAGGGCACTGCCACTACCAGGAGAAGGAGCTGGGCAGCATGGTGGCTCAGTGGTTAGCTCTGCAGCCTTGCAGTCCTGGGGTTCTGGGTTCAAATCTTACCATGAATCAGCAGCGAGGGTTTGGCACTCGAATAAAGAATTGGTGCAAGTGAACGGGATCAAAAAAACCTTCAATCATAAAGTCTTATAAACACTGCACTCATGGAAAAAAGTTGCTTCAAGTGAATATTTATTGAACATATAAGGAGAAGCGACAAGTAATTTGACGTTTCGGCCTCCACTAGGCCTTGATCACAAAGTCGCCTTATTGTGTTGATGTAAAGGGGAATATTCTGGACATCCTAGCACAGGACTAGTCCGGAGGCCAGAATTTGATCCTTGTTAGAGTTACTTTAGAACACTAGACGCATATAGCACATGCTTGAAGTGTGATCCTGTAGGGGACGAGGTCAGGGTCAAGTATATATGGTCAGGGTCTTAAATATAGGACCGCAGTAGTGAAATGATAGACCGCCAGCTGGAGAGTTTCTATACAATTGCTGCTCAACGTTCGTGCAGAGATGAGTGGCCAGCTAGAATGCTTGTCAGCATAAGTGGTAGGCAGTAGATCCGTTGGCGGTGGTATGGGATCCGGTCCAGAGCATTGGTGGCTCAGTGTAAATGCTGGCACATCCGTGCCTAAGCCTGCGGGGCCCGCAGGCTTAGGCACGGATGTGCCAGCATTTACACTGAGCCACCAATGCTCTGGACCGGATCCCATACCACCGCCAACGGATCTACTGCCTACCACTTATGCTGACAAGCATTCTAGCTGGCCACTCATCTCTGCACGAACGTTGAGCAGCAATTGTATAGAAACTCTCCAGCTGGCGGTCTATCATTTCACTACTCCGGTCCTATATTTAAGACCCTGACCATATATACTTGACCCTGACCTCGTCCCCTACAGGATCACACTTCAAGCATGTGCTATATGCGTCTAGTGTTCTAAAGTAACTCTAACAAGGATCAAATTCTGGCCCTCCGGACTAGTCCTGTGCTAGGATGTCCAGAATATTCCCCTTTACATCAACACAATAAGGCGACTTTGTGATCAAGGCCTAGTGGAGGCCGAAACGTCAAATTACTTGTCGCTTCTCCTTATATGTTCAATAAATATTCACTTGAAGCAACTTTTTTCCATGAGTGCAGTGTTTATAAGACTTTACAAATCTTACCATGGACAACATCTGCAGAAGTTTGTATGTTCTCCCCATGTTTGTGTGGGTTTCCTCCCATACTCCAATGACATACTGATAGGAATTTAGATTGTGAGCCCCAATTAGGACAGCAATAATAATGGAATAATGGAATTAATGGCCATATATAAGTAAAATAAATATATAAAAACTGACAGAAGCCAAGTGAGCGTGGCGAACACATGCAGCTTGAAACAGCTGAAACTGCACCTGAAGTAACAAGAAGGCCATAAACAGGTGCATCTCACAAAATTAGAATATCATCAAAAAGTTAATTTATTTCAGTTCCTCAACACAAAAAGTGAAACTCATATTATATAGAGTCATTACACACAGAGTGATCTATTTCAAGTGTTTATTTCTGTTAATGTTGATAAATATGGCTTACAGCCAATGAAAACCCAAAAGTCATTATCTCAGTAAATTAGAATACATTATAACACCAGCTTGAAAAATGATTTTAAAATCTGAAATGTTGGCCTACTGAAATGTATGTTCAGTAAATGCACTCAATACTTGGTCGGGGCTCCTTTTGCATCAACAACTGCATCAATGTGTTGTGGCATGGAGGCGATTTGTATTGAAGAACTGAAATAAATTAACATTTTAATGATATTCTAATTTTGTGAGAAGCAGCTGTACATGTAGGAACAGCTATGTGACCAGGAGGAAGCTGTCCAGTTATGTGAGATGGCACTGTGAGGACAATGACTTGGAGTACAGAAAGAGTGGTGAGGAGGATGCCTCAGTGATGACTAGAGTTGTTCAGCCTCACTAAAAAGCCAGCAGGTTGGGCCAGCAACACAGAGAAAGAGGTCCTGAGTGTAGGACTGCCACAAGGTAAAGTGTGATTCTGTGTGCTCTGGAATGGACTGGGAGGCCCATGTGTGCATGAGTGACATGAGATCAGGCTCATTCTGCAGTAACTGTAGTGAAGACTCCACAATGAGTATGGAAAGAGACTGTAAATAGTTTTAACTAAAATGATTTCAAGTTAAATGCCTCCTGATAGACAAACGTAAAACACTATGAGCTGTTTGCACATGTTGGCTTCTTGTCGGAGTATCAGGGCAATACCCTGTTTTGGTTACAGAGGGTTATATGCTTCTGGTTTGCACCCATAAGATCAGAGTGCAACATTCTGGTTTTATCTGTAAACAGATTTTTGCAATGTAATCTGATAATAGCATGAAGTAGAGGCTGAGACTCAGATTTCAGAGATTTGTCACTTATTAAGCCCGGGTCTCACATAGCGATACACCAGCGATCCCGACAACGATCAGGATCGCTGGTGTATGTCTACATTATCGCTGCTGAGCTGCCAAACAGGCAGCTCAGCAGCGATCAGCACAAGGACACTGCGGGTAAACATCGCTTAGTTACCCGCAGTGTACGTTGGATACCAGCGCCCTGATGCAGGGAGCTGGTAACCAAGGTACACATCGGGTTTCCAGGTGCTGCGCGGTGCCTGGAAACCTGCTGTGTACCTTGGTTACCAGCTCCCTGCATCAGGGAGCTGGTATCCAAGGTACACAGCGGGTTTCTAGGCACAGCCCCCGCCTGGAAACCCACTGTGTACCTTGGTTACCAGCGGATCGCTGGTCTCCCGCCTGTCACACGCAGCGATGCGTGCCTGTCAGCGGAGAGACCAGCGATCAAAAAAATGTCCTGACATTTCAGCGACGATCAGCGATACCCGGCAGGGGGGCTGATCGTCGCTGAATGTCACACACAGCGATATCGCTGGGAGATCGCTGCTGCGTCACAAAACTAGTGACTCAGCAGCGATCTCGCTAGCGATATCGCTATGTGAGACGGGGGCTTTAGGCTGTGTGCTACTGTTTCCATACAATTAATGTTTTATCACCTGGAGATTATCACTGCAAGGATTACAGTTTACAAACCTGCTAGACCGACCACGCCCCCTCATCTGATAAACATCTCACTGTCAATAGACAATATACACAGAAAGCTGTGGTGTGGGCGGGGTTAGCTTTCTCAGCTTTGCTACATGCTACATCTAAAAACTCTGTGATACATCACTGGAATCAGAGTCTCTTTTCCTACATAATGTTGCTCTCAGATGAGGGAGGAAAAACCTGATGACAGATTCCCTTTAAGGCAAGCAAAAGTAGTGTACATACCTAGCATGAGCCTCCTAATAGGAGTAATGTAAGATGAATGTAATATTTGCAGCAATATCTCAGTAAATCTGTGATCTATAATAGTCATGACTCATGAAAATAGTTTTGGATAGTGATAGCCGTTCCTGTTTGGAAGGAACAGTAGAAATATGTGCAACATTTTGACAAATTTATCTCACATCACCCAAACTAATGACAGTTTTTATATAATGTCAAAATCCTCAGCGATGACAGTATTGATAAATTTGCCCCCGTATTTCCTTTTCTTGTAAAACAGATGCCATATATTTTTCTGAAGAAGCCGTTCCTCTGACTTTTCCTTACTGATAGCTTGTATCGCACCCTCTGTGTGATTGATGTCTGAGGTATGTATTGTTTATTGCCTGTATGTGCAGTGTTTTGGATGCTTCATTATCCATCTTCCTACAGTCTTTGATCTGAATTGTTGCCTTTTTGAAGATGTTTTATGTTCTTCTTTTTTTGCACAACCTAACAAAATAGTTTCAGCAATATAATAATTGCGTTTGGAGAAACCTTCCTTCCACTGACAGAGTTAACCAAAGGAATATGGAGCTTTATTAAACATATGGGCTACTCTTTTCTTTTTACGCAGGATTGATGAATGGCCTGTCCTGAGCAGGGACTTGAATTAATAGTGCGCATTCTTTCAGCTACTAATTTTATACTGGAAATCTATTCCCTCACCCCCAATTGAGTCAAAAGAAAGAAGCAATAAAACACAAAAGCAAACCCATTTATCTTTAACTCCAAACTATGTAAAGATAAAGAAGGTGATCCCGCTGAGGATACTTTATTCAGAATTACGTAGCTCAAGTTTGTGTTTATTGAAGTTCTTTAACTCTGGTTGACAAGGAGTCAAGCATTTAATGTCTGATAGCGGTTTTTCCACAGCTTCATCGCTAATTCAAACAATGCATCCGATGCAAATATACACAATGTCTAGTACATTACAGGTATGTTGGTCTAAAGCCACGTTGATATGTTCATTATTTGGTCAATATTTTACATCAATGTTTGCAAGCCAAAACCTGGAATGGGTAAAAAATGCAGACGTAGGCAGCGTCAGACTGGAGCTCCGGTTCTCCCGTGTACAACCCTGGATGTAGGGATGTGGACTGTCTTGCTCTGTTCATGCCTATGAAGACAACAGACACACAATGTGAATAGTGTGTTCATGCATAAAGTCAATATAGCATAAGGATAAGTTTAGCACAGCATATAATATAGCATAATAGGTTAGCATGTAAGATAGAAAATGGTTAAGTTTAGAATTAGCCCAGTGGGAGGGCACTAGTACTGTTAAGAAAAGGAGCACTTCCTGGTTAGAGGGAGTTCAGTGTCAGCCAGTGAAGTGTGGAATGAGTTGAAGTTCAGGTGGGGTGGTGAGTTGCTAGGGGCAGCATGTGTCAAATGTTCAGGGCAGTGGGGGCCAAATGGAGATCCCTGATAAGCATTCCAAAAAAGTCTGACCCTAAAGGGTATGCCACACTAAACAACATCGCTAACGGGATCGTTAAAAAACGTCACTATTTAGCGATCCCGTTAGCGATGTTGTAGTGTGCGGCATCTACCAGCGACGAGCTCCCTGCTGAGATCCTGCTGTGATCTCGCTCGTTCGCTGGAATCGTTCCGGACCCTATTTTATCGCCAGCGCTCCCGCTGGGTAAGTATAATCGCTAAGTGTAGCACCTTTTCTTAGCGATTTAGCGGTACTTTTGTACCGCTAAAGTCGTTAAGGAGATCGCTAACCGCGATAGCGTCCTTAACGACATCGCTAAGTTAGGTAGCTACTAGCGATATAGAAACAATCCCGCTAGCGATCTCATTAGTATGCGACGCTAACGAGATCGCTAGCGGGATTGTGTAGTGTGGCAGTACCTTAAGACTTGGGCCAGTTACCATGGAGCAAGCCTGGTCTTCGGACATTACGAGGTCGATGGACATGGAGTTACATGAGGGGCAGGTGGCCGGACCTGGGTGCACTGCCGGAATGGAAAACAAATCCCTGGGGCTGATGGAGTCAGCAGGCTTTAGGGGTAGTCCAGAATGAACGTGTGGCAGAACAGAAAAGGAGCTGTGCTAAGGAGGAAGGAAGTCTGCATTGCTGAGTCCTAACCTACTTGTACCCACCTGATGAACTTTGACTGTTTAGTAAAACGTTGACTGTTTCAAAGAACCTGGTGTCCTATATAAAGTGTGAGGCTGCTCCTGAGGATGGAAGTCTGGAGATAAAGGCCTGCGGCCTACAAGTGAGTGTGATGCCACCAACACCATACAGCACACTAGGACTAGGACACCCATTGTCTGTAAAGTGTCAGAGCTCAACCGGACAGCAGCACGATCAAAAATACTGCTCTGAAGGACTTTACACAGAAGTGGTGAACCTGTTTCTATTAAACATTTCCTTTGATTGTTCCACTCCTAAATTTGGCTATCAAATACTAATTTAAAATACTGATCAAATACTCAATGTATGAATGTGGCCTAATAGCTAAAATTTAGCAAGAATCCTGAAAGACACTTCTGGTGAAGTGTTTCTCCTGTTGCTACCCATCTGCTTACTCTGTAAGATTATGGCATGAAAAAATGTATATGGCAAAGATCTGCAGAACAGAGACAGGGACACAACAGACAGGAACTTTGTGGAAGATTATGGAGACTTTATAGTAAAGTTTTTCTTTTGCAAAACAATACAACTTCTGCTCAGTTCATGGGGCAATTGTTCTTAAATTCGAACTTCATCTGTATGTCAGTCCTCCTTAGAGTGGGGCAGGGTTTAATCTGATTGATACCCAGTTCATCAAGGACCAGGGTCTCAATTCCCACAAATTAACTAGATCCATACCTACAATCGCTATTGATTCTGCACCCTTGCGCCAGGGGTATTTTACTTAGGTCATTCAAGAAATACGTCTGCAGGTGGGTCCACACACTTCTAGCTGTTACGTGCTAGAGGCTTGCCCTCTCATCTGGTTCTTGAACAACCTTCGCTGACTTTTCACAATCCCATGGTGGACTGGCAGATTACGGAGGTAATAAGGTGGAGCGAGTACTGTCAGAGTAACTGCTTCGGCACCCATTTTGGCCAGGGTTGATAGCCGGTCTCTGCTGGAATACCTGCCTAATTTTGTGGATGTGTTCTCAGAACAGGGGTATCACGAACTTCCTCTTCATCGTCCTTATGAATGCGCCATTAATTTAATTTCTGAGAAAATATTCTGGGGTCGAAGAGCAAGTTGCATAATACTTGAGGTTTGGAAAGGCATGCCATGAAGGACTGTATCTCAGAAAGTCTGGCTAAGGGTCATATCAGACCTTCCTCATCTCCCATAGCAACAGGGTTTTTCTTTGTTAAGAAAAAAGATGGGGGTTATGCTCCAGCCTTGAGTTCTATGAACTTAATAAGAACACATCATCTTTCATTTTCAACCGACTTTCATCCACAGTCTAATGGGAAAACTGAAAGAGTGAACCAAAACTTTAAACATATCTTAGGTGAAAAAGAATCAGGAAGATTGAGTTTCTTATTTACCTCTATCTGAGCTCGCTGTGAATAACCATTGTCATAAATCTACTGGCAAGTCACCATTCTTCGAGGCATATGGTTTTCATCCTCAATTCTGCTCCAATAGAAATCATTCTTCTGGAGTCCCTGAGGAGGAACGGCTTACTTCATTCATGACATCTGTGTGGCAAGGGGTTCTTAATAATTTGAGAAAGATGGGGTTCAAATATAAGAGTATGGTTGATCGGAGATGTTTGGTGGGTCCACACCTGTGTGTTGATGATTTGGTGTGGTTGTCCTTGAAGAACATTAAGTTGAAGATTCCTTCTTGGAAACTGGGATGCAGGTTCATTTGCCCCTATAATATAGCTGCCGTCGTTAATCCTGTAACGTTTTGCCTTGCTCTGACATGCACTTTTAAGATTTATAATGTGTTTAACCGATCTCTTCTCAAAAAATATATTGCTTCCTCTGAACCATCTCTACCACCACCTTCCCCAGTCATTGTTGATGGGAATCTGGAATTTCAGATAGAGAAGATTATCGATTCTCGCTTGGTGCACAGGTCTCTTCAATATTTGGTTCATTGGAAGGGTTACAGTCCTGAGGAAAAAATTTGGGTACAAGTGTCTGACGTTCATGCAATCAGGTTGGTCCAGTCTTTTCACGCTTCACATCCAGATAAACCTGGTTCTGAGAGATACCGCACCAGAATGGGGTCAGATGATTGTAGCGTCTGGTTCCACAAACTCCCCACTTATTAGAACTGCTTCACCATCCTATCACCATCTGGTTAGAGTTTTCCTATACACTTCAAGCCCTCGCCTTCCTGGGTGAGGAACGGATCAGCCAAGGGTTATGTTAGGAGCATAGAGAGGTACAAGAAGCTGGCGTCTTCAGGAGTAAGGAGTAAGGGGACAGGGATAAACTAGGGCACCCCTAGTTTGAGGGATCGGGTAGGTGCCCACAGTACCTTGACGTTACGTGACAAATGCATTGAATAGGCGTGAACCATAATGGTAAATTTGGCATATCTAAAGATTGTCTTCGCTAAATTTGGAATTAAACAGTACTGATAAATATTCCTCTTTTTTATTTGCTACAGAAGCTCTACTACAAAATCAGAAACAGGTAGCCGCAATATGTTAATGTGAACCTATATGGGTACAAAAGAACACATTGAATAACCTTGAACCACAATGATAAATCTTGCCTATTGTGAAGGCAATCTGTCACCTAGGTGATAAAAACCCAGTGACAGACTTCTTTTAAGACTGTCAACTCTAAATTTAGACTAGGAATGTATTGATAAGAATGCCTTCATTATGCACATACATAAAAGAAAACAGTACTCCTCCTTAAACGTACAGATCTTGAAGAAAGTGATATGTTGCATAGAGATAGACCTTACAGCGAGGGAACAAAGTTCATAGAAAGTACATAAATTAGGAAGCCCAATGCTTCTCAAACTGTGAAGTGCTTTTTGGACTCCCCTTAGCTGTTGGTGAGGTGTAATTGGGGAAGCAGTTTTGACAGATTTGACTATTATCTACACAATCCTTTCTCTGGCTGCACTGATCTCTGCTTTAGTAACAGAGCTGACTCCTTTTATGCTTAGTTTAATATCATATACTCAATTCAGCTAGCAAATCTTAGTGAGGTCTTCCAGTACGATTCCTGAAGCCCAGGTGTCTAAATGATGTTGCTGGTGGGACCTCATAGAATAATACAGAGAGATCCTGCGTCAGTTTTTAATATAGCAAGAAATCAATTTAGTTAAAATGTAGACATCTTTCTTTAAAGAGGATTTGTCTTGGGTTTATGTTCCTTGTTCTTGTTGTATATTATCCTGAGGCCAGGTAACCAGCTAAGGCCCTGTTCCTATCTACACTAGTTAGTTCCATTGTTTTGCTGTCTTTAGCGCAGAACAATATAATTGATGGAGGGCTGGACCTGGACAACAAGCCTGTCCAACGGACCTCATTGACTTATAATGAGGTCTATCTTGTTACTGTCATGGTGTTGGAATCTGTACTGTTTTGTCTTCTCTGTAAGCTCCTAAATGAGGAACAGGGGAAGAGAACAGAGAAGCCTCCAAGTGCTGCAGACTCTGCAAAATCAAACACAATGCTTTTATTTAACTCATTTTGGACTCATTAAGGACTGGGCAATTTTTCATTTTTTGCACTTTCGATTTATCCTCCCTTACTTCCAAAAGCCAAACATTTTTAATTCTATGTGAACATAGCCTTATGTTAGGACATTGTTTTGGCAGTACTTCATATTATATGTCACTAATAATGAGCTCTTCTTACTGTGCATCTTTGTGCTTTAGTGTATGCAATATGTTTCTGTATAACCTTATGTAAATACCTGCGGCCATTACACTTCCTTTATAAAGGGGTTGTCCACTACTAGGACAACCCATTCTTAAATGAAATGTTTGGCTGATTAAATTATAAAGCTTATACTCACCTTCCGTTTGGGCACCGTTCCCGCAGTGTCAGTGCTCACTCTCCCCCGGGCTGTGATGCGGTGTTGTGACATGTGAAACCGGCACCCATTCAACGCTGGCGTTATTTTTCTTCACCTTCGGACAAACTGAACATGAGGAGGAAGCCAGGACTGAAGTTGATCCCTGACTTCCTCTTCATGTTTAGTTTGTCCGAAGGCAGAGGCTGTGACACCAACTCTCATTGGGCGCTGAACATCACGTGTCATTCCACTGCATCACAGACCGCGAGTGCCGACTCCGCTGGAATGGAGTCGGCATGGGAGGTGAGTATAGGCTTTATTATTTTATTCTGACCCAACATTTAGTTGAGAAGGGGTTGCCCTAGTAGTTGACAACCCCTTTAAATATCAAATTCTTCTTGTTCTCACCTACTGTTTTCATTATGTTTTTGTGTGTTGCTGTTTTTAAGGCTCCACTACATTAGGTAAATCATTGTGTAATTTTAGTGTTGCTTCCTTTTTTTGAGGTGTCGGGCTTGTTTAGTAGTTTTGACATATATTTTGTATACCTTGGTATGTTTTGAAGATGTATTTTGGTATTTCCATCTTAGATGTTTGACACGAGTAATTTTGAATGACAGTACTGAAAAACTCTTGTGAAGGAGTTCTAGCATGGCAGATATGGAGGTCTTCAATAGGCTTCCAGGTGCCATTATAATCAATCTGCACCCGAGTCAGTGTTGTGTGGTGTGTTGATGGTCAACACAAGTGATGGCTTCAGTTCAGAGTTGTTTTAAATGATGTCAAGCTTGACAGCATCATTTAAAGCGAACCTGTGAGCATGATTTAGCAATGTAAAGTAAATACATGACACAATGAAGACATCATTGAGCCGAGATCTTGATCTGTGCATGCATTGCCTCCGGCACCATTTTATTGAAGACCAGAAGACCAGTCGTGAAATCAAACTGCGCATGCACCATCCATGCAAATGATGGTGGTGGTCCAAAATTTCAAACAGGACGCAGGTCACTGAAAAATCAGCATCTTGTTATTGAAACATCGAAGGCAGGTGGAGGTACTGGAGCAGCAGGAGTAGACACTACCCCAAGTTCCACCCTTGTGCACAAAAATCTCATTAGAAGCAAACATCAAATGCTGATTAAACAAGAACCACAAAGCAGATGTCTTCATCAAAGTTATGAATATAATCGGTATAATAGCGCCATTATGGCCATGCCTTTGCTTTACATTACTAAGTCGTGCTATGACTTTTTACATCAATTAAGGAATTTACTCCAAAAACCCTGTGAAAACATCACAAAACATTACCAGACCCCAATCAGAGGGCAATAAAACTTTCACACTCCTTATCTATGAACTGTTCCAATATTTATTTTCATCTCTATCTCCCATAATGACAGTTCTGCTTTACGTCACTTGTCTTACCTATTGCATTTTTTCTGTGCTGTGTGGTGTATAAATATGTGATTCTTCAGATTTTGTATTAGTTTAGCCTGATGAAGAGACCTGAGTAGTCTCGAAAGCTTGCAATTTGTTACCATCTTTCAGTTAGCCATTAAAAGGTATCAACCACTGAGGAATCTCAACTCTAAATATTTGTTTAAGTCGTGCTAAGACAGTGTTTCTCAACTCCAGTCCTCAGGACCCACCAACAGGTCATGTTTTCAGGATTTCCTTAGTATTGCACAGGTGATAATTTTATCACCTGCTCAAGCATTAATTCCATCACCTTTGCAATACTAAGGAAATCCTGAAAACATGAGCTGTTGGTGGGTCCTGAGGACTGGAGGTGAGAAACACTGAGCTAAGATGTTCTCTTTAGGAATTCAAACTGATGCATGCTACATGAACATGAGCCCCCTCAATATAGTAAAAGTACACGAGCATCATACATGTGGCTGTCGATAATTGGTTATAATAACAGCAAATCAAAAATTCTTAACAGATGTCCATCACATGTAGGGAAGATACATCTACTCTTAAGTCCAACTTGAATTTCATACAATTGGCTTCTTCCTGGGCATTGTGCATGTACTATAACTATTTAAGTATTTGCTGTTGTAAAAGATATCATTTGTGAGTAAAATAAAAGCTTTCTGCTTAATATTACAAAGAGTCTGTAGTACTTTAGGATTGGAGTTTGCTTTACTTCTCTCTTCCCTTGTTTGTTATTTAGAAGCTTAGAAAGAACTATGGGTAGACCTGTGGTCAAATTAAGTGCCTCCTTCTGCACCATAGGCACTTTCTATGACTATGTATTGCTTTTAGGGTTATACCTAATTTATAAGCAACACATGATGCTATACATATAACACAAAATGGCAATATGAATGATTTAAAGGGAACCTGTCATGTCCAAAAAATGGTAAGCACTAGAGATGAGCGACTTTGCCTCCGGGGGGTCAAGTCGGGTTTCGGACCACCCGACTTTATCAAAAGTCGAGTTGAATGAATTGGCCGATTATCGGCAAAAGTCGAAGTTCCGACTGAAACTCGACCCGACCCCAATGCAAGTCAATGGGGAAGAAAAGTCGGCAGTGAGTGGAGGACAGTAAACACACCTACAGTGCCCATTTCAATGCTAACGACATCAATTCTTATTACTTAAGCTTGTCAACATTAATTTACTTTATAATAATAGTAACGCATTGAAAACTGGGGTTATTTGGCTAAAGTTGTGGGGGGGCAGGACTGGCTCCAGGTTTTCGTGGGCCCCGGGCGAAAGACTCTCAGTGGGCCCCTTTAACACATACCACAATCATGATGCTCAGATACGGCACAGAAATATAGGTATAGTACAATGCCAAATACCTTACTTCTTACATTACATGAGTGATATCTATTGTAAATTCTACAATAGCTCAAAAACCGGACAGTATATTCCTCCATACAGTATTATGGGCACCACATAGTGCGCCATACAGAATAATGAGCCCCATATACTGCTCTATACAGAATAATAAGCCACATATATTGCTCCATACAGAATAATAAATCCCATATATGATGCTCCATACAGAATAATGGGCCCAATATAATGCTTCATACAGTATAATGAGCCACATATATTGCTCCACACAAAATAATGAGCCCCATATATTGCTCCATACATAATTGGTTCCATATAATGTTCCATACAGTATATGATGAGCTCCACATAATGCTCCAGTATATGATGGTCCCCATATAATGTGCCATACAGTATAGTACGGTCCCCATAGAGTAGAATGAGCCTCACATATTGCTCCATACAGTATAATGAGTTGCATATAAAGCTCCATACAGTATATGATGGGCCTCATATATTGCTCCAGACAGAATGGGCTCCATATAATGCTCCATACAAAATAGGCCCCATATGTGCTCCATATGATGCTCCATATATAAAGGACCCTATATGATGCCCCATAAATAATGAACCCCATATGATGCTCTAATATATGATGGGCCCCATATATGATGCTCCAGTGTATGATGAGCCCCATATAATGCTCCAAGTATAATGGTCCCCATATATAATGCTCCATATATAATGGGCTCCATGTGATGCTCCATATATAATGTGCCCCATATGATGCGCCATATATAATGGGCCCCACATGATGCTCCAGTATATGATGGGCCCCATGGATGATACTCCAGTGTATGATGGGCCTATATAATGCTCCATATATAAAGGGCCCCATATGATACTCCAGTGTATGATGGGCCCCATTTATAATGCTCCAGTGTATGATGGGCACCATATAAAATGCTTCAGTGTATAATGGGCCCTATCTATGATGCTCAAGTGTATGATGGGCCCCATATATAATTGTCCTGTGTATAATGCTCCCCATATATTGTTCCAAACATTAAAAAAAAAATGAAATATCTCTCCTCGCTGGGCACTGCTCTACTCTGGACTCCTCAGCGCCGCTATCTTCCAGCTCTCTGCACTGTGACTGTTCAGGCAGAGGGCGCACAGATGTAACGTCATCGCGCTCTCTGACCTGAATGTCACTGTCAGGAAACGCGGAAGACATCACAGCATTGGAGCAGGGAGAGGTAAGTATTGCAAGTGCTGGGGCCCTGAGCAAGCAGGGTGGGCCCACTCGTGGGCGCCGGCACTGGCACAGGGCTCCTCATAGTACACCGGTGTCTCTGACGGTGAGTGGGCCCCCCACCTGCTCAGGGCTCAGGGGGGTACAGCCCAGTTAGGGAGGTGGAAAAACTGGCATATTTTGAGGTGTAGGCTGGACGTTCAGCAGCTGCAAATGGAGGAATTGGAGAAGTCGGAGGCAGAGGAGGACAAAGCAAGCCATTTTGCTGGCAACCTATGTGTCATCAGGGGAAGGTGGTACAAAATCCTTTGAAACCCAGGCATGGTTCATTTTAATGAAGGTGAGATCAGCAACATTTTGGGTCGACAGCAGGGTCCTTCTTTCTGTCAGGATTGATCCAGTAGCACTGAAGACTCTTTCTGATAGCACACTACCAGCAGGGCAAGCAAGCTCCTGTAAGGCATATTGTGCCAATTCAGGCCAGGTTTCCAGTTTACAGGCCCAGTAGTCAAAGGGGAATGAACTGTGAGGGAGAATATCGATAGGGGAGGAGAGGTAATTTTGAACCATAATTGACAACTGCTGTCTCCTGTCTGTTGCAATCGATTCAGTATTAACAGTCGTGTGAGCGGTACTCGAGAAATCAGTCCACAACATTGTCATGAAACCCCTGTCTTCAACGCCACTTCGGCTGTGTGCACCACGAACACCTCTTCCATGTTGCCCAGTACGGCTCGTGGTAGAACCTGCACCGCTGCTGTGTGCTGGGAATTCCTCTAACAAACGGTTTACCAGAGTTGCTTGTTTGTTCCCCAATATTAGCTCTAAGTTCTCCTGTGGCATGATGTTCTGTAATTTGCCTTTATAGCATGGATCGAGGATGCTGGCCAACCAGTAGTCGTCATCCTTCATAATTTTGGCAATGCAGGGGTCCCTTTTTAGAATCCACAAGACATAATCACACATGTGGGCCATTGTTCCAGGTGTCAATGATGCACTGCCAATGGTGGGTGGAGGAGCACTTTCTGCCAAATCCACATCCCTCCAGTCACGCACAAACCCTGTACCTGACCTTGGCAAGCCAACATTTTCTCTTGTCCCCTGAGAAGCATCCTCCTCCCCAAAATAATCATTCCCCTCATCCTCCTACTCCTCTTCCTCTTCTTCCACAACCTCGTCCACAACAGTTCCCTGAGCAGACAATGCCTGACTGTCATCAAGGCTTCCTTCCTCTTCCTCTGATGCAGACGCCTGATCCTTAATGTGCATCAAAGTTTGCATGAGCAGACGCATAAGTGGGATGCTCATGCTTATGATGGCGTCGTCTGCGCTTACCAGCCGTGTGCATTCCTCAAAACACTGAAGGATTTTACATAGGTCTTTCAGCTTTGACCACTGCACACCCGACAACTCGATGTCTGTCCCCAAACTGCCTGCCCTTGTATCCTCCCACAAATGCATTACAGCCTGCCTCTGTTCGCACAGCCTCTCAACCATGTGCATGGTGGAGTTCCAACTTGTTGCAACGTCTATGATTAGGGGATGCTTGGGGAGGTGGAGCGATCGCTGCAGCCTCTGCATACGACTGGAGTCTACAGATGTGCTAATACAGTCTTTGCACCTTATGGAGCAGGGCTGGTAACTCTGGATAATTATTTAGGAAGCACTGCACCACCAGGTTCAAGGTGTGAGCCAGGCAAGGTATGTGTCTGAAATTTGCCAGGTCTATGGCAGCCACAAAATTACGTCCGTTATCACTGACTACCTTGCCTGGCTCAAGATGTAGACTGCCCAGCCATGACTCAGTTTCTCGCTGCAAGTAGTTGGCCAGTACCTCCGCAGTGTGTCTGTTGTCACCCAAAGACATTATATTTAAAACAGCCTGCTGACGCTTACCACTAGCTATTTGATAGTGGGACACCTCGTGTGCAACACTGGCAGCTGCGGATGGAGTGTTCGTGCGACTGCGCTCTGTCGACGAGCTTTCGCTTCTGGAGGAGGAGGAGGGTCGAATGCCTACAGCCAACTGTTGCCTAGACTGTGGGCTAGGCAGCACTGTCCCACCGCCGCTGTCCCCTATGGACCCTGCATCCACCACATTAACCCAGTGCACAGTGATGGACATGTAACGGTCTTTCACATGTAGGTGGAAGGCAGGGATGGCTTTTCGAGAAAAGAAGTGCCGACTAGTTAGGTCATAGCATGGGACAGCGTAGGCCATGAGCTCTCGGAACAATGCGCTTTCAACCAAACAGAAGGGCATTATCTCTAATGAGATCAGTTTGTCAATGTAGGCATTCAAAGCCAGTGTACGCGGATGAGAGGATGAGTATTTTCCTACTCAGAGTGTCTGCTAGGGTGAGCTGGACTTGAGAGCTGCATATGGGGGAACTAATGGTGGACATGGCGGACTGAGAGGGGGTTGGTGATGGTAATAGTGGTGGTGATGGTCTAGATTCAGTCTTTCGTTGGAAAAGCATTGTGATTCCCTGACTGCTTTGGCCTTGCGACGACCCCTCAACATTTCTTGCTGGTGGTGTGCGAACTGGTGGGCTTACAGTGGGGGAAGCGATGTAGCGTTGCTGGCTACCTTCAGTCGGAGCAGGTGCCCATGTGCTACCTGAGGTTTTGTAGTTCGTCTACGCTTGCAAGTGCATGGTGTTTAAATGTCTAAGCATGCAACTGGTATTCAAATTTCAGAGATTTTTCCCTCGGCTAAAGGTCCTTCCCCATTTCTTACAGATAACCTTTGCCTCATCAATAGGATTTTAGTCAAAAAAGTGCCACACTGCAATCTTCCAACTATGGGATAAATTTTCAGGGTTTGCACATTGTGCTTATTTGACCGTCTGGCCAAGCTGTCCTGCAACTCTTTTTTTTTTTTTTAACACGTTTTTGGACTGCTACAGGCCTGCCAGATAACCGCAGCTGCGATGTTGATGCCTGCTGCGGATCCTCCTCCTTTTCTGAGCTATTGCCAGTGGCACCCTCTTCCCCCAATGGATGCCAATCCGGGTCAACAACTGGGTCATCCGTCACCTCCTCTTCAATTTCCTCTGCACCTTCCTCTGTGTCACCGTGTAAGGTGGTATAGTATGCGGGAAGGGGCACCTGAGTTTCATCAGGGTCAGAATCTGGCTCAGTAGACTGCGAGGGCAATGCAGTGTTCTGGGTGAATGTACCAGCAGAATCATATAGCACTGGCTGTGCATCAGTGCACTCCATGTCATATTCATCTTGGACTGGGGAATTCAGGATTTCACTTGATAACCCAGGCATGGTATGTGAAAAGAGCTCCATGGATAAATCAGAAGTGTGGCCTGCCGCATCCTTCCCTTTTGGTGGGGGTGAAGGACACAAGGAAAGGTGTTGTTCCTTATCAGGAGCCTGCACTGATGACTCTTCAGAAGAGGAGGCGATAGAGCTGGAGGCTGTTTTGGCAATGTAAGCCAAAACCTGTTCCTGATGCTCCGGATTTAAAAGCGGTTTACTACTCCCATAACATGGAGCCTTCCAGGCCTTCTGCAGCAAGATGATGACACAGGCTCAACACCTCCTGCCTTAGGTGATATTGTGCTTTTTGCACTACCAGCAGATGCACCACCACCACCATCAGTACCAGCTGGCACCCCCGCCCACATCCATGGCCTCTTCCATCATACTTCCTCATGTTTGGGAAAGTGTACCAAAAACACCAGCAGATACATGTTACTGTATGAGGAGCGTACAGCTGTATACGGTGTAGGGAAAAATTAAAATCTCCGTATATATTTCCGGAGTCACACACAGGCGATCTCTCAGTATGGATTTGACCGTAATACAAACAGCAGATATACGATACTGTATCAGAAGCGAGCAACAGTAAACGGTGTAGGGGAAAATTTAAATCTCTGTATTTATTTCCGGAGTCACACACAGACGCTCTCTCAGTATGGATTTGACCATAATACAAACAGCAGATATACGGTACTGTATCAGTAGCGGACAGCTGGATGCGGTGCAGGGAAAAATTTAAATCTCCGTATATATTTCCACAGTCACACACAGATGCTCTCTCAGTATGGATTTCAAAGTAAGACAAACAGCAGATATACGGTACTGTATCAGAAGCGGACAGCTGGAAATGGTGTAGGGAAAAATTAAAATCTCCGTATATATTTCCGGAGTCACACACAGACGCTCTCTTAGTATGGATTTGACCGTAATACAAACAGCAGATATACGTTACTGTATCAGAAGTGGACAATGTTAAACGGTGTAGGGGAAAATTTAAATCTTCTTATTTATTTCCGGAGTCACACACAGACGCTCTCTCAATATGGATTTGACCGTAATACAAAGAGCAGATATATGGTACTATATCTGAAGCGTATAGCTGTATACGGTGTAGGGAAAAATTTAAAACTCAGTATATATTTCCAGAGTCACACACAGACGCTCTCTCAGTATGGATTTGACCGTAATACAAACAGCAGATATACGGTACTGTATCAGAAGCAGACAGCTGGATACGGTATAGCGAAAAATTAAAATCTCCGTATATATTTCCGGAGTCAAACAGACGCTCACTCAGTATGAATTTCACCGTAATACAAACAGCAAATATACGGTACTGTCTCAGAAGCGGACAGCTGGATACGGTGTAGGGAAAAATTTCAATCTCCGTATATATTTCTAGAGTCAAACACAGATGCTCTCTCAGTATGGATTTAACCGTAATACAAACAGCAGATATACCGTACTGTATCAGTAGCGTAAACCTGTATATGGTGTAGGGAAAAATTTAAATCTCCGTATATATTTACGGAGTCACACACAGACGCTACTCGGTATGGATTTGATCGTAATACAAAAAGCAGAAAAACGGTACTGTATCAGAAGAGTACATCTGTATACGGTGTAGAGGAAAGTTTAAATCTCCGTAAATATTTCCGGAGTCACACACAGACGCTCACTCAGTAAGGATTTGACCGTAATTCGAAAAGCAGAAAAACGGTACTGTATCAGAAGCGTACAGCTATATCCGGTGTAGGGAAAAATTTAAACTCCGTATATATTTCCGGAGTCACACACAGACGCTCTCTTAGTATGGATTTGACCGTAATACAAAGAGCAGATATACGGTACTGTATCAGAAGCGGATAGCTGGATACGGTGTAGGGAAAAATTGAATCTCCGTATATATTTCCGGAGTCACACACAGATGCTCTCTCAGTATGGATTTCACCGAAATACAAACAGCAGATATACGGTACTGTATCAGAAGCGGACAGCTGGAAATGTTGTAGGGAAAAATTAAAATCTCCGCATATGTTTCCGGAGTCACACACAGACGCTCACTCAGTATGGATTTAGCCATAATACAAACAACAGATATACGGTACTGCATCAGAAGCGGACAACGGTAAATGGTGTAGGGGAAAATTTAAATCTCCATATTTATTTCCGGAGTCACACACAGACACTCTCTCAGTATTGATTTCACCGTAATACAAACAGCAGAAATACTGTACTGTATCAGAAGCGGATAGCTGGATACGGTGTAGAGAAAAATTTAAATCTCCGTATATATTTCCGGAGTCACAGACAGATGATCTCTAAGTATGGATTTGACCTTATGCAAAAACAGAAAAACGGTTCTGTATAACAAGCGTACAGCTGTAAACGGTGTAGAGGAAAGTGTAAATCTCAGTATATATTTCCGGAGTCACACACAGACGCTCTCTCAGTATGGATTTGACCGTAATACAAAGAGCAGATTTATGGTACTGTATCAGAAGCGAACAGCTGGATACTGTGTAGGGAAAAATTTAAATCTCCGTATATATTTCCGGAGTCACAGACAGATGATCTCACAGTATGGATTTGACCGTAATGCAAAAAGCAGAAAAACGGTTCTGTATCAGAAGCGTACAGCTGTATACGGTGTAGAGGAAAGTTTAAATCTCCGTATATATTTCCCGAGTCACACACAGACGCTCACTCAGTATGGATTTGACCGTGATACAAAAAGCAGAAAAACGGTACTGTATCAGAAGCGTACAGCTGTTTACGGTGTAGGGAAAAATTTAAATCTCCATATTTATTTCCGGAGTCACACACAGACGCTCACTCAGTATGGATTTGATCGTAAAACAAAAAGCAGAAAAACGGTACTGTATCAGAAGCGTACAGCTTATACGGTGTAGGGGAAAATTTAAATCTCCGTATATACAGTACATGCCAAAAGTTTGGACACACTTTCTCATTCAAAGATTTTTCTGTATTTTCATGACTATGAAAATTGTACATTCATACTGAAGGCATCAAAACTATGAATTAACACATGTGGAATTATATACCGTATATACTCATGTATAAGCCGACCCGTGTATAAGCCGACTCCCCTAATTTTGCCACAAAAAACTGAGAAAACTTATTGACTCGCGTATAAGCCTAGGGTGAAAAATTATTATGCCCCCATATGATGCTCCACAGATTATGCCCCCATATGCTGCACAGATTATGCCCAATATGCTCCACAGATTATGCCCCCATATGCTGCACAGATTATGCCCAATATGCTCCAGATTATGCCCCCATATGCTCCAGATTATGCCCCCATATGCTCCACAGATTATGCCCCTATATGCTCCAGATTATGCCCCCATATGCTCCAGATTATGCCCAATATGCTTCAGAGATTATGCCCCCATATGCTCCAGATTATGCCCCCATATATTCCACAGATTATGCCCCATATGCTCCAGATTATGCCCCCATATGTTCCACAGATTATGCCCATATGCTCCAGATTATGCCCCATATGTTCCACAGTTTATGCCCCCATATGCTCCATATTATGCCCCCATATGTTCCACAGTTTATGCCCCCATATGCTCCAGATTATGCCCCCATATGTTCCACAGCTTATGCCCCCATATGCTCCATATTATGCCCCCATATGCTCCATATTATGCCCCATATGCTCCATATTATGCCCCCATATGTTCCACAGTTTATGCCCCCATATGCTCCATATTATGCCCCCATATGCTTCAGATTATGCCCCCATATGTTCCACAGCTTATGCCCCCATATGCTTCATATTATGCCCCCATATGCTCCAGATTATGCCCCCATATGCTCCATATTATGCCCCCATATGCTCCATATGCCCCCATATGCTTCATATTATGCCCCCATATGTTCCAGATTATGCCCCATATGCTGCTGCAAGAAAAAAAAATGACATACTCACCTCTCGTCGCTGGGGGCCAGGTGCCGGTGTCCTGAGCAAGCAGTGACACTGGCACCTGAGATATTTACCTGTCCTCTCTGCACCGCAGCGCTGCGTCCTCGTCCTCGGCAGTGAACTATCAGGCAGGGGGCGCGGCGCTCACTAATGACGTCATCGCGCCCTCTGCTGATCATTCACAGTCAGAGGAGTCAGACAAGGACGCAGCCTGCAGCGTGGAACGGGACAGGTAAGTATCGCTATACTCACCCCTCCACCGCGCTTCCCTGCAGCCTCTCCTCTTCTCCCGGCGCTCTCCGCAGCGCTTCCTTCCTACAGCGGTCACATGGTACCGCTCATTAAAGTCATGAATATGTGCATATTCATGACTTTAATGAGCGGTGCCATGTGACCGCTGCAGGAAGGAGCCGGAGATCGTGGGAGAAGCAGGGGGGCTGGAGAGACCACGGCGGCGGAGAGGTGAGTATAATCCGACACCCCCGCTACCCCTCCCCCTCCGACCCTCGTATATGACCCGCGTATAAGCCGAGAGGGGGACATTCAGCCCTAAAAAATGGGCTGAAAATCTCGGCTTATACACGAGTATATACGGTACTTAACAAAAAAGTGTGCAACAACTGAAAATATGTCTTATATTCTAGGTTCTTCAACGTAGCCACCTTTTGCTTTGATTACTGCTTTGTACACTCTTGGCATTCTCTTGATGAGCTTCAGGTGTGCCCTGTCAGGTTGAATAAGTGTGATTTCATGCCTTATAAATGGGGTTGGGACCATCACTTGTGTTGTGCAGAAGTCTGGTGGATACACAGCAGATAGTCCTACTGAACAGATTGTTAGAATTTGTATTATGGAAAGAAAAAAGCAGCTAAGTAAAGAAAAATGAGTGGCCATCATTACATGCAGTTGCAAAAACCATCAAGCGCTACAAAGAAACTGGTTCACATGAGGACCGCCCCAGGAAAGGAAGACCAAGAGTCACCTCTGCTTCTGAGGATAAGTTTATCCGTGTCACCAGCTGTCACGGGTGTGTCGCTACGAAGATCGTCGCGATTGCACACCCTGACTTCTCACAGCTGAGTTTCTGGTGCTGGGTGTTTTTCGGCAGTGAGGGAGTAAATTCTCCCTCTCTCTGTGTTAGACAAGACCAGCCTCGCCCAGCTGCAATTAATGTTGTTGTAATTGGATTCCTTCAAAAACCTGCCAGTCTGCTAGGAATGTGTCGGTGAAAGCATTTATGCAGACCAGCAGAGCGGATCGTGGTATTGTGAAGTCTGAAAGTGAAGAGTACCTGGTGTGGTCTTTTTCCCCTCCTCGCTTTATCATTTATCTCCGTACCCGTTGGTGTCCCCTCTGTTTTCTGTGGTATGACTTTTGTATGCAAGGTGGATTTTAGTTTACCCCTTGTACTGTCTCGTTCGTCTATTACTGTGTCTAGGCATATACCTTCCAGTCCCCTGTGTTGTGATCAGGGTCCTTCTCAGGACTAGATCACTGAGGTTCAGGGATCCTCAGGAGGTAGGGATTACGCTGGCAGCCTGGACCTCTGTACCATCAACAGTACCTCCAGGTAGAGGGATTAGTCAGGACCCCAGCTTAGGGTCAGCATAGACCCCAGACCTCCTGTATGCAGTAACAGCGTGACATTTTCACCGACCCACTAAAGATTTTCTCCAGCCACCATGGATCCAGTAATCAGTCTAGCTCGGCAGTTGCAGAGTTTGTCCATGGAGCTGGCGGACGTTAAGTCCAAGGTTTTGTACCCCCTGGAGCAAGCCGGACCAGAACCTAAAGTAGCTCTCCCTGACAGGTTCACTGGGGGGCGGGACAAGTTTTTTGCTTTCCGGGAGGTATGTAAATTGTACTTTCGGCTGCGACCTCGGTCATCTGGGAGTGAAGAAACAAGGGTGGGGATTGTCATCTCGCTCCTACAAGGAGACCCCCAATCCTGGGCGTTCTCTCTCCCCCCGGGCTCCCCAGCTCTCCAGTCAGTGGATAGGTTTTTTGCAGCTCTGGGTCTTGTGTATGATGACCCGGATCGGGTCTCCCTTGCTGAATCTAAGCTACGTAGGATCCAGCAGGGAGATCGTCCGGCGGAGGAATTCTGTTCGGAGTTCCGTAGGTGGGCCACGGACACCCAGTGGAATGACCCGGCTCTTAGGAGCCAGTTTTGTCAAGGTTTATCTGACAAATTAAAGGATGTGCTGGCACAGTATGACCCTCCCACGTCACTGGAAGCCGCTATGGCCCTTGCTATTCGTATTGACAGACGGCTTCGTGAGAGGTGCGGGGTAACTTCGCCCCCTGTGATGACTCCACCTTCCTCAAGGGTCCCTTATATGGAGGTTCCCCTGGTCAGTCCAGAGGAGCCTATGCAATTAGGAGGGACATCATTCCGGGGGAGGGGATCGGTGGGACGCCACAAAACAGGAAGTTGTTTCTTCTGTGGGAAAAAGGGACATTTTATTGGGGGGTGTCCATCCCGTCCTTTGCAGAGTGAGAAGTCGCCGGAAAACTATTGATCCCAGATTGTGTGGTGGACGGCAATCTGGGAGTAAGTATTTCGTCCCTAAGTTCGTCTCAGTTTCTCGTACCGGCGGAGGTGGTGGTGGTGCGAGAACTGAGAGGATATCTGTTCTTCTGGATAGTGGGGCTGGGGCTAATCTGGTGGATCCTCGCTTTGCCCGGGTTCAAGGTATGCGTTTGAGTGTGTTGGCTAAACCCGTCACCATATTCTCGATCGATGCCAGACCTCTCGGTCAGGGTAGTTTTTTGCAAGCAGTGCATAACATAGATCTTCAAGTGGGGGCGTTACATAAAGAACTGTTGTCGTGTTATGTGTTGGAGGGTCTTCCCACTCCTATAGTGCTGGGCCTTCCTTCGTTAACTAAGCATAACCCGTTATTAATTGGCAATCCAGAGAGATAAGCCAATGGAGTGAATTCTGTAATAAAAACTGCATGAATACGGTCATTGGTGCGGTCGCTCCTAGGACCTTACCTTCATTTCTGGTGGACTTTGAGGATGTATTGTCGGAGAAAGGGTGTCAAGAACTACCTCCTCATCGCGAGTATGACTGTTCTGTTAACTTGCTCCCTGGGCCAAGTTACCGAAATCTAGGTTGTATAACCTTTCTGGTCCTGAGAGACAGGCCATGAAGGATTATATTTCAGAGAGTCTGGCTAAAGGGCATATTAGACCTTCATCTTCCCCGGTGGCCGCAGGGTTCTTCTTTGTGAAGAAAAAAGATGGAGGCCTACGCCCTTGCCTGGATTTCCGTGAGCTTAATCGGATTACGGTCCGAGATCCGTATCCGCTCCCACTTATTCCCGATCTCTTCAATCAGATCGTGGGCGCCAAATGGTTCTCTAAGTTGGATCTCAGGGGGCGTACAATCTGATTAGGATGAAGGAGGGGGATGAGTGGAAGACGGCGTTTAACACTCCGGAGGGGCATTATGAGAACCTTGTCATGCCATTTGGTCTGAGTAATGCCCCGGCGGTGTTTCAACATTTTGTTAATGACATCTTTCGCCACCTAGTGGGACAGTTTGTTGTCATATATCTGGATGACATCTTAATTTACTCGCCGGATCTTGTGTCTCATCAGGAGCATGTTAGGCAGGTGTTACAGATCTTGCGGGATAATAAACTGTACGCCAAATGGGAGAAGTGTGTGTTCGCCGTACAGGAACTTCAGTTTTTAGGATTCCTGGTGTCAGCATCCGGTTTTCGTATGGACCCTGGGAAAGTGCGGGCAGTTCTTGAGTGGGATCTGCCAGAGGATCTTAAGGCATTACAACGTTTCCTGGGGTTTGCTAACTACTACCGGAAATTCATTCGTAATTTTTCGTCCATAGTTAAACCTCTCACAGACATGACTAAGAAAGGGACGGATTTTTCAAGGTGGTCTGACAAGGCTTGTCAAGCGTTTTCCTCCTTGAAAAGATGTTTTGCTTCGGCACCCATACTTATTCAACTTGATGCGTCACAGCCGTTCATTGTTGAGGTGGACACTTCCGAGGTAGGGGTGGGAGCAGTATTGTCACAAGGTTCGTCCCCTGGTAAATGGCATCCGTGTGCCTTCTTCTCTAAAAAATTGTCGTCCGCTGAGAGGAATTATGATGTCGGCAATAGGGAACTCTTGGCCATTAAGTTAGCTTTTGAGGAGTGGCGTCATTTTTTCGAGGGGGCAGTCACCCGGTCACCGTCATTACCGATCACAAGAACCTGCTATATTTAGAGTCCGCTAAACGTCTGAATCCCAGACAAGCTAGGTGGTCGTTTTTTTTACCAGGTTTAATTTTGTCGTCACATATCGTCCTGGGTCAAAAAATGTTAAGGCGGATGCCTTATCTCGCTGTTTCCCTGGGCCGGGAAGTCGGATGACCCGGTTCCGATCCTTCAGGAGGGGGTGGTGGTGTCGGCAGTATGCTCTGAGCTTGAGGAGGAGGTATTGGAGGCTCAGGGGGACGCCCCTGTAGGACCTCCAGGGAGACTGTTTGTTCCAAATCAGTTGCGACAAAAGGTGATCGAGGCACACCATAATTCAGCTTTGGCAGGACACCCAGGGAGTAAAGCAACTGAGGATCTCCTCTCGCGCCGGTTTTGGTGGCCTAACTTACATAGGGAGGTGGTAACTTTTGTCGCGTGCTGCGAGGTTTGTGCGCGCTCTAAGACCCCACATACCCGTCCGTCTGGGACCCTCTTACCTTTGAAGATCCCGGAGCGTCCGTGGACTCATCTGTCTATGGACTTCATTACGGACCTCCCGCCATCTTCGGGTAAAACAGTCATACTCGTTGTAGTGGACAGGTTCAGCAAGATGGCACATTTTATCGCTCTTCCCGCTCTTCCTAATGCTAAAACTCTTGCGCAGGTGTTCATTGGGGAGATTGTAAGGCTTCACGGGGTACCCTCCGATGTGGTGTCGGATCGGGGGTCTCAGTTTGTGTCCAAATTCTGGAAAGCATTTTGTACACGGCGGGGGATGCAGTTGTCATTTTCATCGGCTTTTCATCCGCAGACCAATGGTCAGACAGAGCGTCTGAACCAGAGCTTAGAGACATATCTCCGGTGTTTTGTGTCAGAGAACCAGGAGGACTGGGCTTCTTTCTTGCCTCTGGCGGAGTTTGCTCTAAATAATAGGCGGAGCGAGTCCACTGGTAAGTCCCCGTTTTTTGGGGCATATGGTTTTCACCCCAGTTTTGTACTTTCAATAGGGGGGGCTCTTCTGGGGTTCCTGAGGAGGAACGATTTTCGTCGTCACTTGCTTCAGTGTGGAGAGGAGTGCTGAATAATCTGAGTACTATGGGGAACCGATACAAACGTATGGCTGATAGGAGGAGAGTGTCTGGTCCGGACCTAAGTGTGAACGATCTGGTATGGTTGTCTACCAAAAATATAAAACTTAAGGTTCCCTCCTGGAAACTGGGTCCCAGGTTCATCGGGCCATACAAGATCAGTTCTATAATTAATCCGGTTGCATTCCGTCTTGACCTCCCTCCTACATTTAAAATTGATAATGTGTTCCACAGATTGTTGCTTAAGAGGTATGTGGCGCCGGTGATACCTTCACCTTTACCTCCTCCTCCTGTGGTGGTCAATGGTAACTTGGAGTTCCAGGTGTCGAGAGTCATCGATTCACGTCTGAATCGCCGGTCCCTTCAGTACCTGGTTCATTGGAGGGGGTATGGTCCTGAGGAGAGGACGTGGGTTTCTGCTTCGGATATTAACGCAGAACGATTAGTTCGGACCTTCCACACTACTCACCCAGATAAACCCGGCCCTGAGGGTCCGGAGGCCCCTCGTAGAAGGGGGGATACTGTCACGGGTGTGTCGCACGAAGATCGTCGCGATTGCACACCCTGACTTCTCACAGCTGAGTTTCTGGTGCTGGGTGTTTTTTGGCAGTGAGGGAGTTAATTCTCCCTCTCTCTGTGTTAGAAAAGACCAGCCTCGCCCAGCTGCAATTGATGTTGTTGTAATTGGATTCCTTCAAAAACCTGCCAGTCTGCTAGGAATGTGTCGGTGAAAGCATTCATGCAGACCAGCAGAGCGGATCGTGGTATTGTGAAGTCTGAAAGTGAAGAGTACCTGGTGTGGTCTTTTTCCCCTCCTCGCTTTATCATTTATCTCCGTACCCGTTGGTGTCCCCTCTGTTTTCTGTGGTATGACTTTTGTATGCAAGGTGGATTTTAGTTTACCCCTTGTACTGTCTCGTTCGTCTATTACTGTGTCTAGGCATATACCTTCCAGTCCCCTGTGTTGTGATCAGGGTCCTTCTCAGGACTAGATCACTGAGGTTCAGGGATCCTCAGGAGGTAGGGATTACGCTGGCGGCCTGGACCTCTGTACCATCAACAGTACCTCCAGGTATAGGGATTAGTCAGGACCCCAGCTTAGGGTCAGCATAGACCCCAGACCTCCTGTATGCAGTAACAGCGTGACACCAGCCTCAGATATCGCAGGTTTACAGCAGCTCAGATTGGAGACCAGGTCAATGCCACACAGAGTTCTACCAGTAGACACATCTCTACAACAACTGTTAAGAAAAACAAAAGAACTTGGAGCTAAACGCCAAAATTCGTATATAAATATTTATTAATGTAAAAAACATACATAACAAGTTATATAAATGTATATGCTACATGGCTTAAACAGAGGTTTTGATATACTGTGCGTGATGTTATTAGATGTAATTTACATCTGAGTAACACGTGCTACAGGGTAGAGTGTGGAACAGACACTAAATAATAGACATATATTCATTATAATATTCAGTACAATAGTGTGCCATGAAAGTTGGTTACACTATGCAGCACAGAGCCAGTATCAATCAGCAATTGTGTATAGTGAAAAACGCCAGTGCGAATAAGGGACAGGGATCCGGATTCCCATACCCACAGCTCACAATGTTGCGAACTCAGTGCTGCAGAATGCAATGAGAGCACTCCCCATGTTTGCACGGTACCCAGAGACGCGCCCCGACGCGCGTTTCGCTATGGCTTCCTGGGGGGGCTTGCAAATAAAACGCTCAAAGTGCCTGCTATATATCACTACCCGGATTAACAACGGAGAAGCACATGTGGACGGCGTGTCAGCATGCATCCGGTGACGTCAGCGGGCCGCCGGGCTCCACGGGTGCACCCCGATGACGTAGGTGGAGCCAGACGAACCCACAGACGCCTCAGGAGAAAGCGGAAGCGGAGTCCCAAAACAGACATGCGCAAATGGTATAGAGAGAGAGATAGGACATTATTGTTAAGGGCAAAATTTGCCCATATAGTACTGGGTGCACGGACAGATCACAACTTAGATAAATGTGACGATATGTTTAACAAAATGCATAAAATTTGAAATAAGTGTTACAGATGAACATTCACCCAGCAACCTTAATACAATGTCATATATCTAATTGCCAAAATAATAATAATAATAATAATAATAATAATAAACCATTATGGAGATAAGGTAACAACATTGCACTATAAAAGATGTTTACAATATATGAAAAATCTATCAAAATGCATGATGAACTATACAGAATGACTCCAACACAAGAATAGTACAAAAAACAATAATACATATAAGCAACAATCACATAATAGTATAGCATTATATTATTTCAAAACAAAGGAAAACTCATATAACTCTATGTGACACAAATATAAAATAAACTACGCCGATGATGTATGTCATAAACAAGTAGTGCCATTGTCTTCCGAATTCTCCAGGAAGTGAAAGTTAGCAAGCGAACGGGATAAGACACATATCATTCCAGATATAATAACTAGATAGAAGAAAAAGACAAAATAAAGTTAATAGGAATAAAAAAATTAATAAAGTAGAATAAAAAAGTCACAGGTCCGGAGATGAACTAGAGATATGGTGCAAAACTCAGTTGTTCGCCTAAGGGTGTCATTGTGTTGAGTGTCGCAATCCAGCGGCACTCTCTCTGTGCCAATACACGGCCACTATCGCCACCACGGATGCCAAGACTGACATGATCGATGCCTTTGATTTTAAGGTCATCAGATCTGCAGTTGTGTTTCAATCTAAAGTGGCGTGGGATGGTTTTAAGTGAATCAATGTCCTCCACGTCACGGGCAGCCTCAATATCCCTGACGTGTTCACGCGTTCTAATGCGTAACTCTCTGGTTGTCAGGCCAATATATATAAGATTGCAAGTACAGCTGGCATAATATACCACATGTGTTGTAGAACATGTGATATAGTCCCTGATTGTAAAGTCCTTGAGGCCGTCAGATGTCGTGAAGGACACCGCTCTCACATGATTGCGGCACGCTCGACAATGTCCACATGGATAGAACCCTGTAAGTCTCTTTCCCACATTGAACAGATTTTGTGATTTTGCCACATAGTGGCTTGATACCAAGGTATCTTTGAGATTCCGACTCCTTTTTGCCATCATTTGTGGAGAGGAGGGAAGGCATTTTTGCAATTGGAGATCGGTCATAAGTATCGACCAATGTTTATTAAGTATTTTTCGCATAGTATTCCACTGTTGGTTGTATGTCGCAATAAATCTGATAATACCATCGGATTTATTTGTATTTCTCCGATTACTTCCAAGTAGATCATATCTCCTCGTATTTTTAGCTCTCATATATCCTTTTTTAATAGATCGATTACTATAGCCCCGATCCCTAAACCTCTGCCCAAGGTCCAATGCCTGCTTGTCAAAGAGTGCATCGGTGGCACAGATCCTCCGAGCCCGGAGGAACTGCCCTGTAGGTATCGCTCCGATGGTGGAGGCCGGATGCGATGACCATGCATGTAAAAAGAATTAACAGATGTAGATTTGCGATATAAATCTGTTTCAAAAAGACCCATCAGCTCCCATCTTAATATCAAGGTCAAGAAAACTGACTCTATTTTTGTCATACGAGTAGGTAAGTTTGATGTTGTAGTCGTTGCGGTTCAGTCCACCATAAATTGATCCAATTCCTCTATAGAACCATGCCACAGAAAGAATATATCATCGATATAGCGGTACCACCCTAAAATTTGGGGAGCGGCCTCCGCGCCATCCAGCAGCAAACCCCTCTCCCAGAAACCGAGAAAGAGGTTCGCATAGGATGGCGCACAGGCCGCCCCCATGGCGGTACCGCGTTTCTGTAAATAAAACCGGTTTTTAAACGTAAAAAAAGTTGTGGGTGAGAATGAACCGCAACAGGTCCAAGACCAACTCCCGCAAATCTGGATCCAGGTTACTGGCTTCCAGAAAAAACTGTGTAGCTGCAAGTCCATGTGTATGATGGATACATGTATACAAGGATTCAAACATCCGCCACCACCATCAGAGTATCAGGTTCAATATATAAGTCATCAAGGCGTCTCAGGACGTCGGTAGTGTCTCTGACAAAGGAGGGGAGCGTCTCAACCTGTGGTTGTAGATAGGGTTCAATAAAGGTACAGATGGATGTCGCATAACCCTCCAATGCCAGAGACAATAGGACGTCCAGGAGGCAAGACAGGGTCCTTATGGACCTTGGGCAGAAGGTAGAAGGTCGGGACCACAGGGAACCTAGTTAACAGTCCATCAAGAACCTTTTTGTTGATAATGCCTCTCTCAAAGGCTATATCCAATATAGTTGATAGTTCAGTTTGAAATTCTAATAGAGGATTACAAGAAAGCTGAGTATAAGTATCTACATTTTTTAATTGTTTGAAGGCCTCCCTCTCATACTCTGTCACTGGCCACACCACCACATTCCCCCCTTGTCCGCTGGCTTAATTACCACATCTTCTAATTTTTGAAGATCCTGTAGTGCTTTACTTTGTAGAGGTGTCAAGTTATTCTTGTATTTATAGTTTTTAATACATCGAAAGTCCTCCGTCACCCAATTTGGTGAATATCTCGATTTGAGGACACAGAGACAAGGGAGGGAAAGTGGTGGATCTAGACAGAACAGGTGGATGTGAGGTACCTTGATGTATGGAAGTGGTTTCTTGCTCAATTCTTCTAATGTGGCAATAGCCTCTTGTTCGGCTATGGTAGGGTTATCAAGGCCGTGCTTATTTTTAGAATGTAACTTGTGTAGAACTAATTTTCGGGAGAAAAGATGCAGATCTTTCAATGCTGAAAAGAAATCAAAATTATTAGTTGGAGAAAAAGAAAGCCCCAAACCCAAAACCTCTTTCTGCGCATCTGATAAGATGTGTTTGGACAGGTTAATCACCTCCAGGGTATTGGTTCGTGGTTTCTTGTCAACTGGTGATGAGGTAGGGATTTTTCTTTTTTGATTTTTAGTACCACCCCATTTTGGTCTATGCATTCTCATATATTCCTTCTTCCCATGTGTTCTTGGAGGTGTCCGAGCCATAGTTTTTGTCTTCTAACAGATGACATGGAAGATATCGAAGTGGAGCCAGGCTAAATGGGAAAAAGATATATTAGAAACTAAATCTCGTAAATTCCAGAGAGACTTAAATGACTTCCAAACCGGCCAGGTTTATAGATGGAAGCAAATGAGGAGTGGTTACCCCCAGCACTCCTTTCGACGACGCTCCACTTCGATATCTTCCATGTCATCTGTAGAAGACAAAACTATGGCTCGGACACCTCCAAGAAACATGGGGAAGAAGGGAATATATGAGAATGCATAGACCAAAATGGGGTGGTACTAAAAATCAAAAAGAAAATCCCTACCTCATCACCAGTTGACAAGAAACCACGAACCAATACCCTGGAGGTGATTAACCTGTCCAAACACATCTTATCAGATGCGCAGAAAGAGGTTTGGGTTTGGGGCTTTCTTTTTCTCCAACTAATAATTTTGATTTCTTTTCAGCATTGAAAGATCTGCATCTTTTCTCCCGAAAATTAGTTCTACACAAGTTACATTCTAAAAATAAGCACGGCCTTGATAACCCTACCATAGCCGAACAAGAGGCTATTGCCACATTAGAAGAATTGGAGCAAGAAACCACTTCCATGCATCAAGGTACCTCACATCCACCTGTTTCTGTCTAGATCCACCACTTTCCCTCCCTTGTCTCTGTGTCCTCAAATCGAGATATTCACCAAATTGGTGACGGAGGACTTTCGATGTATTAAAAAAACTATAAATATAAGAATAACTTGACACCTCTACAAAGTAAAGCACTACAGGATCTTCAAAAATTAGAAGATGTGGTAATTAAGCCAGCGGACAAGGGGGGGAATGTGGTGGTGTGGCCAGTGACAGAGTATGAGAGGGAGGCCTTCAAACAATTAAAAAAATGTAGATACTTATACTCAGCTTTCTTGTAATCCTCTATTAGAATTTCAAACTGATCTATCAACTATATTGGATATAGCCTTTGAGAGAGGCATTATCAACAAAAAGGTTCTTTATGGACTGTTAACTAGGTTCCCTGTGGTCCCGACCTTCTACCTTCTGCCCAAGGTCCATAAGGACCCTGTCTTGCCTCCTGGACGTCCCATTGTCTCTGCATTGGAGGGTTTATGCGACTCCATCTGTACCTTATTGAACACTATCTACAACCACAGGATGAGACGCTCCCCTCCTTTGTCAAGACACTACCGACGTCCTGAGACGCCTTGATGGCTTATATATTGAACCTTATACTCTGATGGTGGTGGCGGATGTTGAATCCTTGTATACATGTATCCATCATACACATGGACTTGCAGCTACACAGTTTTTTCTGGAAGCCAGTAACCTGGATCCAGATTTGCGGGAGTTGGTCTTGGACCTGTTGCGGTTCATTCTCACCCAACAACTTTTTTACGTTTAAAAACCGGTTTTATTTACAGAAACGCGGTACCGCCATGGGGGCGGCCTGTGCGCCATCCTATGCGAACCTCTTTCTCGGTTTCTGGGAGAGGGGTTTGCTGCTTGGATGGCGCGGAGGCCGCTCCCCAAATTTTAGGGTGGTACCGCTATATCGATGATATATTCTTTCTGTGGCATGGTTCTATAGAGGAATTGGATCAATTTATGGTGGGACTGAACGCAACGACTACAACATCAAACTTACCCACTCGTATGACAAAAATAGTCAGTTTTCTTGACCTTGATATTAAGGTGGGAGCTGATGGGTCTTTTGAAACAGATTTATATCGCAAATCTACATCTGTTAATTCTTTTTTACATGCATCGTCATCGCATCCGGCCTCCACCATCGGAGCGATACCTACAGGGCAGTTCCTCCGGGCTCGGAGGATCTGTGCCACTGATGCACTCTTTGACAAGCAGGCATTGGACCTTGGGCAGAGGTTTAGGGATCGGGGCTATAGTAATCGATCTATTAAGAAAGGATATATGAGAGCTAAAAATACGAGGAGATCTGATCTACTTGGAAGTAATCGGAGAAATACAAATAAATCCGATGGTATTATCAGATTTATTGCGACATACAACCAACAGTGGAATACTATGCGAAAAATACTTAATAAACATTGGTCGATACTTATGACCGATCTCCAATTGCAAAAATGCCTTCCCTCCTCTCCACAAATGACGGCAAAAAGGAGTCGTAATCTCAAAGATACCTTGGTATCAAGCCACTATGTGGCAAAATCACAAAATCTGTTCAATGTGGGAAAGAGACTTACAGGGTTCTATCCATGTGGACATTGCCGAGCGTGCCGCAATCATGTTGAGAGCGGTGTCCTTCACGACATCTGACGGCCTCAAGGACTTTACAATCAGGGACTATATCACATGTTCTACAACACATGTGGTATATTATGCCAGCTGTATTTGCAATCTTATATATTTTTGGCTTGACAACCAGAGAGTTTACGCATTAGAACGCGTGAACACGTCAGGGATATTGAGGCTGCCCGTGAGTGGAGGACATTGATTCACTTAAAACCATCCCACGCCACTTTAGATTGAAACACAATTGCAGATCTGATGACCTTAAAATCAAAGGCATCGATCATGTCAGTCTTGGCATCCGTGGTGGCGATAGTGG
>JARQOD010000003.1:247208288-247261543 GCA_033576555.1 Oophaga sylvatica | reverse complement strand
GGGGTTAACAAGATAAAATACAAACATAGCCGAAAAAAGGGATGAGCAAACACGGGGGCCAAAAGCTGACTAAATAGGAAAGGACAAAATTTACTTTCTGCAACCCAAAAAAAACTCTACAAAAAATCCAAATTTTTTAAAAAAAAATACTGAACCCAACATCTCGCCCCCACTAAATCAATCTCAGTGTGAACAAAAACCCAAAGCACACTGCTAAAAAAAAAAGGGAAAAAGCAAATAACAAAAAACATGGTGCAGAAAAAAACGTGAAAAAACAGGCCACGGGAGGAACCTGGCGATCCACAAAATGCAGAAAACAATGAAAAAAGAAACCCAAAAAAAAGAAACAAAAATATCTTATCTGAAAGCGGGAGATGTAGCAAATCCAGCAAACCCAAATGAACAGGAACCCCTTGAAAAGAACAATTATCACGGAAACCATGAGGGGGGGAAACCCTCCCTATATCAGCCAGTCTGAATTCCAATTGCCATTTCGCTAAGGTTCATATGTCGAAACCACCAGAGGAGCCTCCTCAAACCATCTCTACACTTTCATAACAGTAAAACCCCTTGGGAGGGGCACCGAACCTACTTGTGCAACAGGCCGACGGGTTTTAGCCGGTATGGGCAGGATCAGTCCCCTAAGGGTGCCGAACAAACACCAAAAGTCCCCCTGCCCAAACCTCCACAAACCCAAAATACGGGGATTTCGTCTAGAAAAACAGATCCAATATTTTCTAAACCAAAATTACCCAATTTTCCCCCTCAAAAAAAAAGGGGTGGGGGGCGCGCCATGGGAACCACGGGCTCGAAAAACCTTTTCAATAAGGACTTGGGGAAACCTTAGGTCTTAAATGTTCCCTGGAAAAATAAACGAAAAAAAAAGGGTTTTTGAATCTCCATGATTTTAAAGGTCCAATGCCTAGCTTTAAACTTAGGAGATCACTTATAGGGATTTTTTCTTGGGAAAACCCAAACCCAAGTCCCCATTTTAAACCGAACCATCGTTCCTACCCGGGTTGGAAAACCGCGGGGCCCTTCCCCTGAAGGGGACAACCTTCCGTACTGGCCCAAATCTGCTGCATACCCCCCAAACAGAGTCAACCCCCGGAAAAAGAACCCTCCGTTTCCCCGAATAAATCGAGGGTGCCCCCAAAAATTTGCAAAAAAAATGGAGAATCAAAGTGCAGAGCTTCCCCTATTATTAAAGGGAAAAACCGCCAAAAGGAAAAAAAAGGGACCCCTCTCTTGCACAGACCAAACATCCAGATAATCTCCAAGTTTTTGTTCTCCAATTTTGTCCCCATTGGTTTGGGGATAAAACAGAGGAAAAAAAAATAAAACCCCAAAGTTTAGAAAAAAGTCCTCCAAAATGGGGAAAAAAACGGGACTCCTCGTCAACACAATGTTCTCGGGAATCCCGTTAACCGAACCCCGTGCTAAGGAACAAAGGCACCAATTCGGAGGAGAAGGAAAACTTAGGTAATGGACAAATTTTCATTTTGGGAAAACCTATACAAATAAACCCGAAAAACGGTCATTCTCTGGAAACGGGGGGTCGGAAAATAAACCCATAGGTAGGGCCCTGGTTTTTGGGGAAAGGGCAATGGCATCAACAACATAGACGGGGAAGCAAGGCTTGGAGCGAGAGCAACCCCCACAGGACGCACAAACCCCCTGCTCACAGACAAAGTGGGGCCCCAAAAAGGACCGATCACCGTTCTGGTACCAAAAATTCCGGGATGACCCCCAAGCGGGAAAAATGAATCTCAGACTACAATCTTTTTCCACTGGTTGGGGCAAACAATTTCCCAAAAAGGGCAGCGTCGGGGTTTCCCCTGACACCCCCCAGAGCCGTCTCAAATTTGGGGGGAAAGGGGAAAGAACCACCCTCTTTCAAAATAACAGAGGATCAATAACTCAAAGTCCGCAAGGGAAAAACCCCCGAAGGGCATCCCCCTTAACATTCTTGGGCCAGGGGAAAGAAACCCCAAAAAATTTAAAAAGGTGAAAAACAAGGCCACCTGCTTTTAGGGTTTAAAACGCTTGGCTGATTCCAGATAAAACCCGATTTTTGGCCGTGAGGACCACCGCCGATGTTTGGCTCCCCCACCCTGTCTCCATTTTCAAAAGCCCACTTCATCTAATAAAATCCGATTACCCCCCAAATTTTTCATTGGGGAAAAAATTTTTGGGGAAAAAAAGCACAAGGGGGACTTTTTGAGGTCCAGGGGTCCTTTACAAAACGGCACCTCCCCAAAATTTAAGGGATCAAAATCCACCCAAATGCAGAGAAAAAATCGCTCCTAAAAGGACAGAAATAATCCTTTTTAAATTCCCAAACGCAGAGACTGCCTCAAGGCCCAAAACACCCATCGAAACCTTTTGGTCAAATCAGAATGGTTTAAAAATAACAGAAAATTTCCCTAATTTACGATAAAATTGGGAAAACCCAAACTCTGAAGACTTTAATGGAGTAGGTTGGGCCAAACACGATGGGCCGAACTTGACCGGGGCCCCCCCTTTTAATAAAAATGGGGGGAAAAAGAATCCCAGAAATGAGATCTCTTCCCAAAATAACACTTTTATCCCTTACATCAGACATTTTTCTCTCAAAATCTGGAAAAGTCCAACTTTTTCAAGGGGTTTCCCTCTTGGGAAAAAAAATCAAATATCATCCAAATAAACAATCAGAAATTTATCCCCAAAATCCGAAAATGTCATTCTGAAGGACTGGGGAAAGGAAGGGGCATTAGTGAGCCAAAGGGTATAGGTACCAAAACCCCCCCTTGGGGTATTTTAAAAAAGCCCTCTTCCATTAATCCCCGTGCTTAATGCGAATAAAGGTTTTACGCCCCCCCGGGTCAAGCTTGGAAACCAATGCACTTTTACCCCAAAACATCAGAAAAACAAGGGGAACGGATAGATATTTCACAGTGTATTGTTCAAGAGACATAATCAAAAACGGCTTAAAAACCATCCTTTTTTCCACAAAAAAAAACCAGCACCCAAGGGGAAGAGGGGTCTATATGACCCTTCTCCCCAAAAACCTTTATATAAGACGCATAGCTATGTTTGGTACAGACAATTAAAAAGGCACCCTTTTGGGAATTTACTACCCAATAATTCATGCGCATCATAGTCCCATTGGGGGGGAAGGGGCAGATTTTCTTTCGCAAAAAAAAATCAGAAAAACAGCAAAAAGTACATATCTTGACCCGGGGGGACAAAAAAACAAAGTTTGCATTAACACATTGGCAGCCCCAATGGTTAAGAACAATTTCCAACCAAAAAAAAGGATTATGAGACTGCAACCCAAGGGAAACCCATGCAAAAATGTCATCAAATACAGCACCAAAAAATTTGCAATTCCTTGTAGGTTAAACCCCAAATTTTCACCCGAGTAGAGAATTGGTTTTTTCTACCAAGGGGGGAATCAACCCCAGTAGGGGAAAGGGCTTCCGAGGGGGATCAAGGGAAAAACCAAAAATTTAGCAAAATCAAAAAACCTAGGAAAGTGCTCCCAAAAACCCAAAACCGACAAAAATGTGGACGGACAAATCGGGGAAAAAATCAAAGGAAATTTTTCTGAACATACCAAATCAATAGTTCAAAACGTCTTCCCCGTTAGGGGAGACGAAAAAAGAAAGAGAGGCATCACCACATAAAACATAACCCCTTGGGTTTTTGAAAAATCATGACGCTGTGCCCCAGAAGCCCCTCTACACACTGCATGGTTTAAAAGTGGTTCACAAAAAACACCATTCCACCTATTTACCTCCCCAAAAGTCTGCAATTTGTGGGCCCAATAAATAGAATATTGAAACCAGGGGGAGCAGGGAAACCCAAAAAATTTTTTAATTTTAACCCTCCAAAAAAAGTGCCAAAAGCTCTCATTCCATTTGGTCAAACTCCCCATTTTCCAAATTTGACATAAAACTCACGTCTCAACCCCCTGATTTAAGCCACAAGGTTTTTCAGCTTGTCAGGACATTAGGGTTCATCGTCAAAAAACCCCCAACCAAAAAAAATGCATCAAAATTATCAAACGGGGCCCCCAGGTTCAGGGAAAAAGCCCAACCCCTGGGGATCGCCGCGCAGGAGGAGATACAATTTGAACTGCTGTGCTGCGCCCCCGGGACTTAGGTTTTTAAGGCAAAAAACAACAAAAGTTTTTTTTGAAATTCAAAAATTTAGCTCATCCCCCAAAAAAAATCTGATGGGGACCGGGTTTCCCCCCAGCACCCACAAATGGGTAGCAACCCCCAACTTAGGGGCAAGCGATCCACAGGCCAGACAACTGTCAAAACCTTTGAAAAAAAAAAAAAATCCCCTCACCCCCAAAAAAAGGGGGGAAAAAAAAAATGCAGAAAAAAAAAAATCTCTGACAATTTGACAACTTTTTCTTTCCCACTATTTTTCCCTTCTGTGGTCCCAAATTTTTAATTTTCTTGGCGGTGATCTTTTTTTTTGGTACTGAAGGCGGGGCAAAAAGGGCAATACACCAGAGGTTGGGAATTACTGGGTTGCATAAACCCGACTAACCATCACAACAAAGGCACCCTGGGGTTCCCCGTTGGTCCTAGACGCTCGACACTGAGGGTAAATACACCTAAAAAAAAGAAAGAGGAAAAACTATCTGCCCCGGGGCAATCCCCAAAGAAAAATAGGAACCCCCCCAAACATGTAAGCGGTTCACAAGAGGAAATATAAACAGACAGAAAATTTAAAGGCAAACGTGGGCCCAATCTCCCCAACAAAAAGGAAAGGGAAAGGGTATTCAGCAATTTCCAAAAAAAAACCAAAAAAAAACCAACGTACAATTTCAAAAACACCCGAGAACCACACCCCTCCCCCCTAAATTATTCTCTGGGTAACCAAAAATAACCCCCACCACAGAAAAAAAGGAAAAGGGAAAGAACAAAAACGGGCTCAAGAACCGAAAAACCCAACCCCCCTTGGGGGGGAACCTCAACCTCACAGAAATGCAAGAAAAATGCAAAGGAAGCACAAAAAAAAAAAAAAAGAAAATACTTATTGAGAGCGGAGAAAGCAAGACTCAGCAAAAGCTTCCCAAATGAACCAAACATTTTGACAAAACAATTTATCACCGGGGAACCATATGGGGGGGGCCCCCCTTTATCAGCCTCTGTAATTCCTATTTCAATCTCATTGAATGTTCAGCGTTTGAAACCACCCGAGGGCTTCTTCAATTCATTTCTAAAAAAATTTTAAAAAACTTTCCCCCTCTCTCCCCTTTTTTTTGTGATCTCATTCTCCCCCCCCAGAGTGCTTAACACCCCAGTCACTTTTAAAAAGAAAAACAAAAAAACGACACGTTTTTTTTTGGGGGGGGGCTAAGGTAGTTTTTTTTTTTTGTTTTTTTTTCCCCGGGTTAAGGATCTGTTTTTGTGCCGTGTAACCAACCAAGTGCTGAAAGAAAAAGGGCCCCAAACGGAGGAGGAAGCAACTTTGGAAGGCACAAGAGTACACTTGGAAAACCATCACAGATTACCCAATAACGGTCATTTTCTGAGAGACAGGGGGGGTCGGAAAAAAAAACCATAAGAATAGGGCCAGGGCCCCTTTGGGGACAGGCAAGGCATTAAAAAACAACAATGAGAGCAAGGGTTTGGGAAAAGACAACCCACAGGGCTGCACAAAGTCCCCTGACACATGACACAAAGTAGGCCCCCAAAAGACCGACCTACCAAGCTCGGGACCAAAATACCGGATGACCGCCAAAAGCGGAAAAATGAAACTCAGACATCACACTCTTTTTCCACTGGTCGGGACAAAAAATTTTCCAACAGGGCAGCTTCAGGTTTATCCCCGACACCCCTCAGAGCCTCTCAAATTGGGTAATGCGAAAGAATACTCCCCCTTTTAGAATAACCCCAAACTCAGTTTCCCCAGGAGAATCGGCAAAAAATCCCGTAGGGCATCCGACTTAACATTCTTTGGGGCCCGGAAGAAAAGAACCCACAATTAAAAAGTGTGAAAAACAAGCCCCCTGCCTGTCTAGGATTAAGTTTGCTTGGCTATTCAGATAAACCAGGGTTTTTATGGGCCGGAGGACCACCACCTGATTTTGCTCCTTTCCCGCCATGTCTCCACCTTCAAAGGCCCACTTCAGGCCAATAACTCCCCCATTACCCACGTCCTAATTACATTCAGTTTCAGAAAATTTTCGAGAGAAGAAGGCACAAGGGTTACTCTTAGAGGTCTCCGGATCCCTTTGGGACAAAACGGCACCTGCCCCAATCTCAGAAGCATCAACCTACACCTGAAACAGTAGAGAAACATCAGGCTGCCGTAGAACAGGAGCAGAAATTAATCTCTGCTTAAGTTCCTGAAAAGCAGAAACTGCCTCAGGAGGCCAATTCACCACATCAGAACCCTTTTTGGTCAAATCAGTCAATGGTTTAACAATACCGGAGAAATTACCAAGGAGAAATTACCAATAAATTTACGATAAAAATTGGAAAAACCCAAAAATCTCTGAAAAGCCTTCAAAGTAGTAGGTTGAACCCAATCACAGATGGCCTGAACCTTGACCCGGTACATTTCAATAACAGACGGAGACAAAATGAATCCCAGAAATGAAACCTTCTGTACCCAAAAAGACACTTTGATCCCTTCACATACAGTGTATTCTCTCTCAAAATCTGGAACACAGTCCGAACATGTTTCACATGAGAGTCCCAGTCATTGGAAAAAATCAAGATATCATCCAAATAAACGATCAGAAATTTATCCACAAAATCCCTGAAAATATTATTCATAAAGGACTGGAAGACGGAAGGGGCATTAGTGAGCCCAAAGGGCATCACTAGGTACTCAAAATGCCCCTCTGGGGTATTAAACGCCGTCTTCCATTCGTCCCCGTGCTTAATGCGAATAAGGTTATACGCCCCCCTGAGGTCAAGCTTGGTAAACCAACCAGCACTTTTCACTCTGGAAAATAGGTCAGAAATCAAGGGTAACTGATAATTGATATTTAACAGTGATTTTATTCAGGAGGCGATAGTCAATACACGGCCTCAACGAACCATCCTTTTTGGCCACAAAGAAAAAGCCGGCACCCAAGGGTGAAGAGGATGGTCTAATATGACCCTTCTCCAAAGACTCCTTGATATAAGATCGCATAGCATCATGTTCAGGCACAGATAAATTAAAAAGGCGACCTTTAGGAAATTTACCACCAGGCACCAACTCAATAGCGCAATCATAACTCCTGTGATGAGGCAAGGATGCAGACTTACTCTCATTAAACACATCATAAAAATCAGTCAAAAAGTCAGGGTCATCCTGAGACTGGGGAGAGGCAGAAAAAACAGGAGTGTCAGTATTAACACATTGGCAACCCCAACTGGTCACAGACACAGATTTTCAATCCAAAACAGGATTATGAGTCTGTAACCAAGGGAAACCCAGTACAATAATGTCATGCAGATTATGCAACTCCAGAAATTTGCAACTCTCCTGATGATCTGGTTCAACTCTCATTATCACCTGAGTAGAAAACTGGGGTTTATTCTCCGCCAAAGAGATAGAATCAATGCCCAGCAAAGGAATAGATTTCCGCAGGGGTATCATGGGAAACCCACAACGTTTGGCAAAGTCAAAATCCATTAGGTTACTAGCTGCTCCTGAATCAACAAAAGCCTGAGCCGAAAATGTGGACATGGAGAGAATCAGGGTAACAGTCAACAGAATTTAGTCTGAACACTACCCAAGACAACTGAGCGCGCAAAACGTCTTCCCCGCTTAGGGCAGATGGAAATAGCATGAGAAGCGTCACCACAGTAGAAACACAACCCATTGCGCTTTCAAAACTCACGACGCTGAGCCCCAGAAGTCACTCCATCACACTGCATGGACTCAGGAGCTGGCTCACAAGGCAACACCATCTCACGTATACCTATGCGCTCACGCAAACGTCTGTCAATTTGAATAGCCAAAGACATAGAATCATTGAGACCAGAGGGAACAGGAAATCCCACCATAATGTCCTTTACATTCTCTGAAAGACCCTTCCGAAAAAGGGCTGCCAAAGCATCATCATTCCATTTGGTCAGGACTGCCCACTTTCGGAATTTCTGACAGTACAGCTCAGCAGCTTCACGACCCTGATTTAATGCCAACAAGGTCTTTTCAGCTTAATCAGTGACATTAGGTTCATCATACAATAACCCCAGAGCCTGAAAAAATACATCAACATCATTCAAAACAGGATCCCCAGGTGTCAGGGAAAAAACCCAATCCTGAGGGTCGCCGCGCAGCAGAGAGATGACAATTTGAACCTGCTGAGCTGTGTTCCCTGAGGACTTAGGCTTCAAGGCAAAAAACAACTTGCAGTTATTTTTAAAATTCAGAAATTTAGACCGATCCCCCAAAAATAAATCTGGCATGGGGATCCTAGGTTCCACAACAGGCAACCCAGCAAGAAAGGCAGTAATCTTCTGAAAAAGAGAAAAAGAGGGAAAAAATGCAACAAACAGAAAAAAAAAATTTTTCTGACAACTCCCTTTTTTTTTTTTTCCTGTTTACTGTTTTTCCCTTTTGTTGAGTACCATAGAATTTTCAGTTTGGCCGGTAATACTGTTATGTTTCGGTAGCTGAGGAGAAATAGCAAAAAATAGCCAAAGTAACAATACACTAGAGAGGCTGGAAACTACTGGGTTGCAGTACCCTAAACTAACCACAACACTAGAAGTAGCCATGGAGTGTACCTACAGTGATCCTAGACGCCTCGTCACAGCCGGAGAGATAGCTACACCTAAAGACAGAAAGATGAAAACTTACTGCCCCGTAGCAGAACCCCCAAAGAAACAGGAAGCCCCAAACCAGCAAAGCACCCCCACACCATCACACCACCTCCTCCATGCTTCATGGTGCGAATCAGGCTTGTAGAGTCCATCCGTTCACCTTTTCTGCATGCAAAGCAGTAATCAAAGCAAAAGGTGGCTTCTTTGAAGAACCTAGAATAAAATACATATTTTCAGTTGTTCACACTGTTTTGTAAAGTGTAATGTATAATTCCACATGTGTTAATTCATAGTTTTGATGCCTTCAGTGTGATTCTAAAATTTTCATAGTCATGAAAATACAGAAAAATCTTTGAATGAGAAGGTGTGTCCAAACTTTTGGTCTGTAATGTATATACGGAGATTTACAATTTCCTCTAGAATGTATACAGCTGTACGCTTGTGATTCAGTACCCTTTTTCAGCTTTTCATATTCTGGTGAAATACATACTGAGCCTGTGAGCATCTGTGTGTTACTGCGGAAATATATATGGAGATTTAAAAATTACCCCAACACTGTGTACAGCTGTACGCTTCTGATACATTACCCTTTTTCTACATTTTATATTCTGGTGTGACCCATACTGAGCCTGTGAGAGTCTGTGTCTGACTCTGGAAATATATACGGAGATTTAAAATTACCCCAACACTGTATACAGCTGTATGCTACTAAGACATTACCCTTTTTCTATTTTTTACATTCTGGTGTAATCTATACTGAGCCTGTGAGAGTCTGTGTGTTACTCCAGAAATATATACGGAGATTTACAATTACTCCAACACTGTATACAGCTGTACGCTTCTGATACATTACCCTTTTTCTTCTTTTTATATTCTGGTGTAATCAATACTGTGCCTGTGAGAGTCTGTGTCTGACTCTGGAAATATATACAGAGATTTAAAATTACCCCAACACTGTATACAGCTGTACACTTCTAATACATTACCCTTTTTCTGCTTTTAATATTCTGGTCTAATCCATACCTTGCCTGTGAGAGTCTGTCTGTTACTCTGGAAACATATATGGAGATTTACAATTACCCCTAAACTGTATAAAGCTGTACGCTTGTGATACAATACCCTTTTTGTCGGAAAGTCCTCCTCCACCCAGCACTGTCAGTATATCATTGACAATTGGAACATGGCCCACATGTGTGATTATGTCTTGCGGATCTGCTTTTTATATTCTAGTCTAATCCATACTGAGCCTGTGAGAGTCTGTCTGTTACTCCGGAAATATATACGGAGATTTACAATTACCCAAACACTGTATACAGCTGTACACTTCTGATACATTACCCTTTTTCTACTTTTTAAATTCTGATGTTATCCACACTGAGCCTTTGAGAGTCTGTGTCTGACTCTGGAAATATATACGGAGATTTAAAATTACCCCAACACTGTATACAGCTGTATGCTTCTAATACATTACCCTATTTCTACTTTTTATATTCTGGTGTAATCCATACTCAGCCTGTGAGCGTCTGTGCGTTACTCCTGAAATATATACGGAGATTTACAATTACCCGAACACTGTATACAGCTGTACGCTTCTGATACATTACCCTTTTTCTACTTTTTATATTCTGGTGCAATCCATACTGTGCCTGTGAGAGTCTGTGTCTGACTCTGGAAATATATACGGAGATTTAAAATTACCCCAACACTGTATACAGCTGTACGTTTCTGATACATTACCCTTTTTCTACTTTTTATTTTCTGGTGCAATCCATACTGTGCCTGTGAGAGTCTGTGTCTGACTATGGAAATATATACGGAGATTTAAAATTACCCCAACACTGTATACAGCGGTACACTTCTGATACAGTACAGTTTTTCTTCTTTTCATATTCTGGTCTAATCCATACTGAGCCTGTGAGTGTCTCTGTGTTAATCCGGAAATATATACGGAGATTTACAATATTTTCACTATACTATATATACCTGGTATCTGGATGATACAGTACCCCTTTTTCAGCTTTTTATATTCTTGTCTAATCCATACTGAGCCTGAGAGCATCTGTGTGTGACTCCTGAAATATATACGGAGATTTAAAATTAACCCAACACTGTATGCAGCTGTACGCTTCTGATACAGTACCCTTTTTCAGCTTTTTATATTCTTGTCTAATTCATACTGAGCCTGAGAGCGTCTGTGTCTGACTTCTGAAATATATACGGAGATTTACAATAATCCCTAGACTTTATACAGCTGTACGCTTCTGATACCGTACCATATATCTGCTGGTATTTTGGGTAAATTTTCCCAAAAATGAGGAAGTATGGTGGAAGAGGCCGCGGACGTGGGCATAGGGGGCCAGCTGGTACTGATGGTGGTGCATCTGCTGGAAGTCCCAAATGCACAATAGCACCTAAGGCAGGAGGTGTTGAGCCGACGTCATCGTCTGGCTCAAGAAGGCCTGGAAGGCTCCCTTTCCTGTGAGTAGGAAAACCGCTTTTAAAGCCGGAGCATCAGGAACAGGTTTTTGTCATGATCCGTTCCAGGGTTTAGTCTGTCTGCCCTTGGTCCGGGCGGATCATGTCAAGGGTTAACTTTGCTCTGTCTCATTCTAGGTTCAGGTTGGCTATTTAGCTCTCACACATCCTGCTGGCAGTGTGAGCTATACTGCTACCTTCGGCTTGTGAACCTGACTGGTAACCCTTGATTTGTCCTGCTGTTATCCCTGACTTATCCCGTGTCTGTTGTTTCCCTCTGTCTGCCCTGTTCCCTGCATTTCCCTGTTTGTCTATTTGATTCTCTGGTTTTTGACTCGGCCTGTATTCGGACTCGCTTCTGCTTTCTGTCTTTGTCTTATCTGCTTCTGACCGTTGCTGACCTCCTGGCTTTCTCCTGACCACGCATATTGCTTATTCCTTTTGTCCTGCTGTCTCCGTACAATTTTGACTTGGCTTGCCTGACCACGCTCCCGCCACTTTGTGGCACCTGTGTTTCTGCTCTGTAGAGGACTGGCTGAGACCTGTGATACTTTAGATGACTGATTATTCCTGACTCAGTTTTGGACGTTTTTGCTGCCACCTGGTGGTGGTTTTGGCTGCTGCAGTGCAGGCCTACTCTGGTAGTGTGTAATCCCTTCTCCCCTCTGTAACCTACAGGGGGGCACACACCAGCCTGCATTACAGCTGCGTGACACTATAGCTCACCCCTACATATAAAGGGATTTCTGCATTTTTTTTTCTCTGCTCTGTTTTCTATGGATCCGCTCCATACCTTGGCTGATCACATGAATAGTTTGGCATTGATTATGCAAGACCTATTTGTGCAACAGAGGGAGCTTTCTAACACAGTAATATCGTTGCAGACTGACTGTAAGCACTCTAACACTGTCGATGTTTCTTTGCACTCTCCTGAACCTACAGTTAAGCTCCCAGATACCTTCTCTGGGAGAGGGAGAAATTCAGTACTTTCAGGGAGAGTTGCAAACTATGGTTTTCACTTAGACCCCTATCTTCTGGTGATGAGAGTCAGCGGTGGGGATAATTATTTCCTTATTGTGGGAGGGACCTCAGTCGTGGGCTTTCTCTCTACCTGCTTCTGCCCCTGAACGTATGTCTGTGGAGAGATTCTTTGAGGCTTTGGGACTGATTTATGATGAACCAGACCGGGTCAGGGTAGCAGAGGATATGATCATGGGTCTCTCTCAGAATGAACTCACTGCTGAACAGTATTGTTCTGAGTTCAGGAGGTGGTCTGTTGAGGTGTCCTGGAATGACTCTGCTCTAAGACGCCTGTTTGAGAGAGGATTATCGGATCATCTCAAGGACACGCTGGCCCTTCATATGCCGCCAAGTTCCCTGGAAGAGGCCATGACCCAGGCCATTCGTATGGACCGGAGGTTACGGGAGAGAGGAATTATCCAGCATGAGATTCCCGTATTGCCTGCCAAGTCTGAGGTGGTGTCATTCAAGGAGACTATGGAAGTTGGTACCATTAATTTCAAGGAGAAAGAGAGGAGACGGCGACGAGATGAGAAATTATGTTTTTATTGTGGAGATCCGGGACATTGGAAGACGGACTGCCCCTCTTGTCCATCAAATAAAGAGCTGCCGAGTCTGGGTGATGATCTAGGAGGTCATCCAGACTCTCAGGTACCATTTTCATCTTTTCAGAAAATTTTGTTAGAGGTGGAACTGTGCTATGGAGGTGGTAGTGCCTCCACTTCAGCATTTGTGGACTGTGGATCTTCCATGAATTTCATTAACTCTAGTATGGTGTCCAAGTTAAAGTTAGGGACAGTCAGGCTAGAGACTCCCATCTATATTGTTGCAATTGATAAGACACCATTGGCTCAAAATGTCATTAAGTTTGTCTCTGAGGAGTTCCTCCTCAAGGTGGGTTCCTTACATCAGGAACGAATTTCATGTTATGTTATGAATAATCTTCCTGCAGGACTGGTGTTGGGGTTCCCCTGGTTGCAGAGGCATAATCCTGTTATTGACTGGGGATCTCGTGATATTGTTAAATGGGGTCCTAATTGTTCCAATGGTTGTCTTTCTGCTGTTTTTGTGTCTGCCATTAGTCCGGAGGGTATTCCGGAGTACCTGAAGGACTTTGGGGACGTGTTCTCCGAAAAAGAGGCTGAGGTTTTGCCACCCCACCGTCCTTATGATTGTGCAATTAATCTTATTCCTGGTTCTAAATTGCCCAAAGCCCGTTTGTACAATCTTTCTGGCCCGGAACGTACTGCTATGAAAAACTATATCTCTGATAGCCTACGCAAAGGTCACATCCGTCCCTCTGTCTCACCTGTGGCCGCGGGTTTTTTTTTTTGTTAAGAAAAAAGACGGTGGTTTACGTCCTTGCCTCGATTTCCGAGAACTAAATAAAATTACAGTGAGAAATACCTACCCTCTCCCACTCATTCCTGATCTTTATAACCAAGTGTCTGGGGCTAAGTGGTTTTCCAAACTTGATCTCAGGGGAGCATATAACCTTATCCGTATTCAGCAAGGGGATGAGTGGAAAACGGCTTTTCTCACCTCTGAAGGTCTGTTTGAAAATTTGGTCATGCCCTTTGGTCTCACGAACGCGCCCGCTGTATTTCAGAACTTCATGAATGATGTTTTCTCTGATTTTATCGGGCGCTTTATGGTTGTATACTTAGATGATATCCTTGTTTTCTCGCCTGACAAGGAATCCCACATTGGTCATCTACGTGCTGTTCTTCACAGGTTACGGGGTAATTCTCTGTTTGCTAAACCCGAGAAATGTTTGTTTTGTGTCCAGGAGCTTTCCTTTCTGGGGATCATCCTTTCGGCCAATGGGTTTCGGATGGATCCCGGAGAGGTACAGGCCATTGTTTATTGGGTGCAACCCAGAGACCTCAAGGGGTTGCAGCGTTTTCTGGGTTTCGCCAAATATTATCGAAAATTCATTAAGGGGTTTTCTCAGGTGGTCAAACCACTCACTGATCTCACTCGCAAGGGGCTGATCTCAAAGTTTGGTCAACCTTAGCAGTTGAAGCATTTGTTACACTAAAGAAATGTTTTATGTCTGCTCCTGTATTGGTTCAACCCGATCCATCTGAACCGTTCATTGTAGAGGTGGACGCATCTGAGGTGGGAGTGGGAGCTGTGTTGTCACAGGGACCCGTTACCTTGACTAATTTAAGACCATGTGCCTTTTTCTCCCTGAAGTTCTCTTCTGCGGAGAGGAACTATGATGTGGGTAACCGGGAGTTATTGGCCATAAAATTGGCTTTTGAAGAATGGAGGCATTTTTTGGAGGGGGCAGCTCATCGGATCACGGTTATCACGGATCACAAAAACTTGTCTTATCTTGAATCAGCTAAACGGTTGACTCCTAGACAGGCTAGGTGGTCGCTTTTTTTTTCTCGTTTTAATTTTTCAATCACTTTTCGGCCTGGTTCCAAGAATGTCAAGGCTGATGCCTTATCTCGCAGTTTTGATTCAATATCACCCCCTGAACCTCCTTCCTCCATTCTTCAGCACGGGGTGGTTGTTGCGGGGGTATCCTCTGAATTGGAACAGGAAATACAGAAGGCTCAGTCTCTTGCTCCTTCCTCTTTGCCTGATAATAAACTCTTTGTTCCCGTTCAATACAGGTTGAGGGTTCTCCGGGAATTCCACGATTCTGCTCTCAGTGGACACCCGGGGATCTCAGCCACTCGGAAAGCCATTGCTAGGCTATTTTGGTGGTCCTCCATGAACTCTGATATCACTATGTTTGTGTCTGCTTGTGATACCTGTGCCCGTGCTAAGAGCTCACATAACCGGCCGGCCGGGGAATTGGTGCCATTGCCAATTCCAGATAGACCTTGGACTCATTTGTCCATGGACTTCATCACTGATCTCCCTCCTTCTAATGGCAAAACTGTAATCTGGGTAGTGGTTGATAGATTCAGTAAACAGGCACATTTTGTACCTCTGGCAGGATTGCCTAATGCTGAGACACTATCTAGGTTGTTTGTTGAGCACGTTGTACGACTGCATGCCGTGCCTTTGAGTGTGGTTTCTGATAGAGGGGTACAATTTGTGTCCAAATTTTGGAGGGCATTTTGTAAAACACTGGGTATTTGCTTAACCTTCTCCTCTGCTTACCATCCTGAGACCAATGGGCAGACGGAAAGGACCAATCAGTCACTCGAACAGATTTTGAGGTGTCTTGCTACGTCTTAGCAGGATGATTGGTGTTCTTCATTGCCCGTGGCTGAATTTGCATTCAATAATCGGATTAACCAGTCCACTGGCACCTCTCCATTCTTTTGTAACTATGGTTTTCACCCCCATTTTGGCGAATTTTCTAGGCTGGATTCAGGATGTCCAGGGGCTGATACGGCAGTACAAAGATTGGGGGAGGTGTGGAGGGAGGTCCAAAAGAACATTGGGAGGCTCAGGGCAAACATAAATTTTTTGCGGATAAGCGACGGTCTGTAGGACCTATGTTCCTGGTGGGAGATAAAGTATGGTTGTCCACCAAGAATATTCATCTAAAGGTTCCCTCTGCTAAGTTAGGTCCCAGATTTATTGGTCCTTACGAGATCATGGAGGTGGTCAATCCTGTTGCCTTTCGGTTACGCCTTCCTCCGTCACTCCGGATCCCCAATGTGTTTCATAAATCCCTTCTTAAGTCATTTGTACCATCTTCCACAGGGCCTCCATCCCCTCCGCCTCCTGTCTCTGTGGATGGTCAGACCGAGTTTGAAGTGGAACGGATTGTGGATTCGCGTAGGGTCCGTAGTTCACTTCAGTATTTGGTCCATTGGAAGGGTTATGGTCCTGAGGATCGATCTTGGGTCCCGGCGCGATCGGTACATGCTGATCGATTGGTTCGGGCATTTCACGCACGTTATCCTGGGAAGTCTGGAGGTCCGGTGGCCCCCCCTTGAGAAGAGGGTACTGTCATGATCCGTTCCAGGGTTTAGTCTGTCTGCCCTTGGTCTGGGCGGATCATGTCAAGGGTTAACTTTGCTCTGCCTCATTCTGGGTTCAGGTTGGCTATTTAGCTCTCACACATCCTGCTAGCAGTGTGAGCTATACTGCTACCTTCGGCTTGTGAACCTGACTGGTAACCCTTGATTTGTCCTGCTGTTATCCCTGACTTGTCCCGTGTCTGTTGTTTCCCTCTGTCTGCCCTGTTCCCTGCATTTCCCTGTTTGTCTATTTGATTCTCTGGTTTTTGACTCGGCCTGTATTCGGACTCGCTTCTGCTTTCTGTCTTTGTCTTATCTGCTTCTGACCGTTGCTGACCTCCTGGCTTTCTCCTGACCACGCATATTGCTTATTCCTTTTGTCCTGCTGTCTCCGTACGGTTTTGACTTGGCTTGCCTGACCACGCTCCCGCCACTTTGTGGCACCTGTGTTTCTGCTCTGTAGAGGACTGGCTGAGACCTGTGATACTTTAGATGACTGATTATTCCTGACTCAGTTTTGGACGTTTTTGCTGCCACCTGGTGGTGGTTTTGGCTGCTGCAGTGCAGGCCTACTCTGGTAGTGTGTAATCCCTTCTCCCCTCTGTAACCTACAGAGGGAGCACACACCAGCCTGCATTACAGCTGCGTGACAGTTTTGGCTTACATTTCCGAAACAGCCTCCAGCTCTATCGCCTCTTCTTCTGAAGTTTCAAAAAATGCAAGCACTGAGTCGTCAGTGCAGGCTACTGCTCAGGAGCAACACCATAACTTGTGTCCTTCACCCCCATGAAAAGTGAAGGATGCAGCAGGCCACACTTCAAATTACTCCATAGAGCTCTTTTCACATACTATGCCTGGGTTATCAAGTCAAATCCTGAATTCCCCAGTCCAAAATGAATCAGAGATGGAGTGCACTGATGCACAGCCACTGCTAGATGATTCTGTTTGTACATTCACCCAAAGCACTACATTGCCCTCGCAGTCTACTGAGCCAGAATGTGACCCTGATGAAACTCAGGTGCCCCTTCCCGCATACTATACCACCTTACACGGTGACACAGAGGAAGGTGCAGATGAAATTGAAGAGAAGGTGATGGATGACCCAGTTGTTGACCCGGATTGGCATCCATTGGGGAAGAGGGTGCCGCTGGCAATAGCTCAGAAGAGGAGGAGAATCCGCAGCAGGCATCGACATCACAGCAGTGGTTATCTGGCAGGCCCGTAGCAGTCCAAAAACGTGTTAAAAAAACAAAGAGTGTTGCAGGACAGCTTGGCCAGATGGTCAAATTAGCACAGCGTGCAAGCCCTGAAAATTTATACCATAGTAGGAAGAGTGCAGTGTGGCACTTTTTTCACCAAAATCCTATTGATGAGGCAAAGGTTATCTGTAAGAAGTGCGGAAGGACCTTTAGCCGAGGGAAAAATCTTTGAACTTTGAAGACCAGTTGCATACTTAGACATTTAATCAACATGCACTTGCAAGCGTGGACGGACTACAAAACCTCAGGTAGCACATGTGCACCTACTCCAACTGAAGGTAGCCAGCAACGCTCCATCGCTTCCCCCACTGTAAGCCCACCGGTTAGCACACAACCAGCATGAAATGTTAAGGTGTCGTCGAAAGGCCAAAGCAGTCAGGGAATCACAATTTTTTGCAACAAAAGACTGAATCTAGGCCATCACCACCATCATCACCTTCACCAACCACCCCTCAGTCCATCATGTCCACCCCTAGTTCACCCACATGCAGCTTTCAAGTCCAGCTCACCCTAGCAGAGACTCTGAGTAGGGCAAGAAAGTACTCATCCTCTCATCCTCGTACACTGGCTTTGAACGCCTACATTGCGAAACTGATCTCTTTAGTGATGATGCCCTTCCGTTTGGTTGAAAGCGCAGCGTTCCGAGAGCTCATGGCCTACGCTGTCCCACGCTATGACCTACCCAGTCGGCACTTCAATTCTAGAAAAGCCATCCCTGTCCTCCACCTGCATGTGAAAGACCGCATTGTCCAGGCACTCAAACAATCAGTGAGTGGAAAGGTGCACCTCACAACAGTTGCATGGGCCAGTAGGCATGGCCAGGGCCGTTATGTGTCCATCACTGCACACTGGGTTAATGAGGTGAATGCAGGGTCCACAGGGACAGTGGCAGTGGGACAGTGCTGCCTAGCCCACGGTATAGGCAACAGTTGGCTGTAGGCATTCGACCCTCCTCCTCCTACAGAAGCAAAAGGTCGTCGACACAGAGCACAGTCGCACGAGCACTCCATCAGCAGCTGCCAGTGTTTCACACGAGGTGTCCCACTATCAAACAGCTAGTGGTAAGATTCAGCAGGCTGTTTTAAAGGTGATGTCTTTGGGCGACAACAGACTGTCACGCTGTATAGCAGATATATATATATATGTGATGACAGTAATCTATATCAAAAGGGCAACATACAATATAACATGCGCATAGATATATGATAACATAGAATTACCTGACAGAAAGTCCAGTGGGTCAATACGGAATCCGTTATACGCTGTCTCCGGCTAGAGGGTGACCGGGGTCTATGCTGACCCTAAACTGGGGTCCTAACTAATCCCTCTACCTGGAGGTACTGTTAAAGGTACAGAGGTCCAGGCCACCAGCGTAAACCCTGTCTCCTATCAATCCCTGCCAACTGTAATCTAGTCCTAAGAAGGACCCTAATTACCACCAAAGGGAATGAACAGGTAACGGTTAATGAACAGAAAGACATACAAGAAAGACAAGAAATAAAGTAAATAAAGTCTTACATACAACACTCACACACAGTAGGAACACCTAAGGTCTCAGAGATAAACTATAAGCTATAAGAGTAAAAACAACTAAGGAGCTCTTAGCTTAAGTATTCTCAGAACCGATCCAGTCTGCTAGACTACATAAAGGCTTTCACCGGCATCTAACAAGCAGACTGGCAGGTATATGAAGGAATCTAATTAGAACATAATCAAAAGCAGCCGGGCGAGGCTGGACCTAGTCTTAGCAAAGAGCTAGGTAAAATTAACTCCCTCATTACCAAACACAAAGAAACAGCAACTCAGCTGTGAGAAGTCAGAGTGTGTAATCGCGACGATCCTTGTGGCGATACACCCATGACAGTACCCCCCCCTCTACGAGGGGACTCCGGACCCTCAGGGCCAGGTCTGCCCGGGTGAGTTGTGTGAAAGGTCCGAACCAATCGATCTGCGTTAACATCAGACGCAGGGACCCACGTCCTCTCCACAGGACCATACCCCCTCCAATGAACCAAGTACTGAAGGGATCGGCGACTGAGACGTGAGTCAATGATTTTCGACCCATGAAATTCCACGTTATCATTGACCACCACTGAAGGCGGAGGTAGAGGTGACGGTATGACTGGTGCCACATACTTTTTAAGTAATGACTTGTGAAACACATTATGAATTTTAAACGTAGGAGGGAGGTCCAGACGAAATGCCACAGGATTAATTATGGAACTGATCCTGTACGGCCCGATGAATCTGGGACCCAACCTCCAGGAGGAAACTTTAAGTTTTATATTCCTGGTAGACAACCAAACTAGATCGTTCACCTTCAGATCTAGACCAGAAACTCTCCCCCTATCAGCCATCCGTTTGTAACGGTTCCCCGTAACCTTCAGTCTTAACCGATCTGGAACTATCAGTCTCCCTGGAAGTCCCACCGGGGCGTCCCCCTGAGCCCCAATACCTCCCCCTCAAGCTCAGAGCATACAGCTGACACTACAACTCCCTCCTGAGGAATAGGAACCGGATCATCCGTCTTCCCGGCCCCTGGGAAAGTACGAGATAAGGCATCAGGAAGCAACTTTATTGAGCAGTCATATGCGCGATGAGGAGGTAACTCTTTACACCCCTCCTCTGAGAACATCTCCCCAAAGTCCTCCAGAAAAGGAGACAAAGTCCTAGGCACAACCGCACCGATGACCGTGCTCATGCAGTTATTCCTGCAAAATTCACCCCACTGGCTTATCTTTCCGGATTGCCAATCAATCACTGGGTTATGTTTAGCCAACCAAGGAAGTCCCAACACCATAGGAGTAGATAGACCCTCCAACACATAACAAGACAATTGCTCTTTATGTCTTGCCCCTACTCGAAGATCTATGTTATGAACAGCTTGTACCAAGCTACCTTGACCGAGAGGTCTAGAATCAATAGAGACTATAGGGACCGGTTTGGCCAATACACTCAGTTGCATACCATGCACCTGGGCAAACAGAGCGTCCACCAGATTAGCCCCGGACCCACTATCAAGAAAAACAGAAATCCTCTCAGTTCTAGTACCAATCACCACCTTCGCAGGCACGAGAAACTGAGAGGGATTTGGGGACGAAATACACACTCCCAGGTTAACTCCTTTGCTCAAAGAGGCCCGGGATGGACACCCCCCAACAAAATGTCCCTCTCTCCCGCAAAAGAAACACCTTCTAGTCTTGCGGTGCACCGCCAATTCCCTCCTACAAAAAGATGTCCCTCCCAACTGCATGGGTTCCTCAGAACAGACCAGGGAACCTCAGTATAAGGGACTTTAGTAGTAGGTGGAGTCATCACGGGAGGCGGAGTTACCTCGCGTCTTCCCCGAATTCGTCTATCCATGCGAATAGCGAGGGCCATAGCAGCCTCCAGTGATGGAGGAGAATCATACTGAGCCAACACATCTTTTAATTTGTCAGACAACCCTTGACAAAACTGGCTCCTAAGAGCTGGGTCATTCCACTGAGTATCTGTTGCCCATCTACGGAACTCAGAAGAATATTCCTCCGCTGGACGATTTCCTTGCCGTATTTTACGTAACTTTGTTTCAGCAAGGGAAACTCGATCCGGATCATCATATACCAGACCCAGGGCAGTAAAAAATCGATCCACTGACTGGAGATCTGGGGAGCCTGGAGGAATAGAGAACGCCCAAGATTGAGGGTCCCCTTGTAAGAGCGAGATAACAATTCCAACCCTCTGCTCTTCACTCCCAGATGACCGAGGCCGCAGCCGAAAGTACAATTTACATGCCTCCCGGAAAGTAAAAAATTTGTCCCGCCCACCAGTGAACCTGTCCGGGAGAGCAACCTTAGGTTCAGATCTGGTTTGCTCCGGGGGGAACAAAACCTTGGACTTAATGTCTGCAAACTCCATGGACAACCCCTGCAACTGCCGGGCCAGCTGGGCTACTGGATCCATGACAGCTGGAGAGAATCTTTAGTATGGCCGGTGAAAATGTCACGCTGTATAGCAGATATATATATATATGTGATGACAGTAATCTATATCAAAAGGGCAACATACAATATAACATGCGCATAGATATATGATAACATAGAATTACCTGACAGAAAGTCCAGTGGGTCAATACGGAATCCGTTATACGCTGTCTCCGGCTAGAGGGTGACCGGGGTCTATGCTGACCCTAAACTGGGGTCCTAACTAATCCCTCTACCTGGAGGTACTGTTAAAGGTACAGAGGTCCAGGCCACCAGCGTAAACCCTGTCTCCTATCAATCCCTGCCAACTGTAATCTAGTCCTAAGAAGGACCCTAATTACCACCAAAGGGAATGAACAGGTAACGGTTAATGAACAGAAAGACATACAAGAAAGACAAGAAATAAAGTAAATAAAGTCTTACATACAACACTCACACACAGTAGGAACACCTAAGGTCTCAGAGATAAACTATAAGCTATAAGAGTAAAAACAACTAAGGAGCTCTTAGCTTAAGTATTCTCAGAACCGATCCAGTCTGCTAGACTACATAAAGGCTTTCACCGGCATCTAACAAGCAGACTGGCAGGTATATGAAGGAATCTAATTAGAACATAATCAAAAGCAGCCGGGCGAGGCTGGACCTAGTCTTAGCAAAGAGCTAGGTAAAATTAACTCCCTCATTACCAAACACAAAGAAACAGCAACTCAGCTGTGAGAAGTCAGAGTGTGTAATCGCGACGATCCTTGTGGCGATACACCCATGACACAGACACACCGAGGAGGTACTGGCCGACTACTTGCAGTGAATCATGGCTGGGCAGTCTACATCTTGAGCCAGGCAAGGTAGTCAGTGATAACGGCCGTAATTTTGTGGCGGCCATAGCCCTGGCAAAACTCAGACACATTCCTTGCCTGGCTCACACCTTGAACCTGGTGTTGCAGTGCTTCCTAAATAATTTTTCAGAGTTAACAGCCCTGCTCCATAAGGTGCGAAGACTGTGCTCGCACATCCGTCGCTCGCCCGTAGACTCCAGTCGTATGCAGAGGCTGCAGCGATCGCTCCACCTCCCCAAGCACCGCATAATCATAGATGTTGCAACAAGGTGGAACTACACCATGCATATGGTTGAGAGGCTGTGCGAATAGAGGCAGGCTGTAATGCATTTGTGGGAGGATACATGGGCAGGCAGTTTGAGGGCAGACAAGGAATTGTCGGATGTGCAGTGGTCAAAGCTGAAATACCTCTGTAAAGTCCTTCAGTGTTTTGAGAAATGCACACGGCTGGTAAGCGCAGACGACGCCATCATAGGCATGAGTATCCCACTTATGCGTCTGCTCATGCAAACTTTGATGCACATTAAAGGTACTGCCACACTAAACAATCCCGCTAGCGATCACGATAATGACGCATACTAATGCGATTGCTAGCGGGATTGTTTCTATATCACTAAGTGCGGCCACATTTAGCGATATAGTTAACGACGCTATCGCCGTTAGCGATCTTCTTAACGACTTTAGCGGTACAAAAGTACCGCTAAATCACTAAGAAAAGGTGCCACACTAGCGATATATACTTACCCAGCGGGAGCGCCGACGAGAAAATAGGGTCCGGAACGATTCCAGCGACGAGCGAGATCACAGCAGGAAGCTCGTCGCTGGCAGATGCCGCACTGAACAACATCGCTAACGGGATCGCTAAATAGTGACGTTTTTTAGCGATCCCGTTAGCGATATTGTTCAGTGTGGCATACCCTTAAGGATCAGGTGTCTGCAGCGGAGGAGGAAGAGGAGGAGGGAAGCGTTGATGACAGTAAGGCATGGTCTGCTCAGGGAACTGTCCTGGACGAGATGGAGGAAGAAGAGGAAGAGGAGGAGGAGTAGGATGAGGGGGATGATTATTTTGGGGAGGAGGATGCATCTCAGGGGGCTAGAGAAAATGTTGGCTTGCCAAGGCCAGGTACAGGGTTTGTGCGTGACTGGAGGGATGTGGATTTGGCAGAAAGTGCTCCTCCACCCACCACTGTCAGTGCATCATTGACACCTGGAACATTGGCCCACATGTGTGATTATGTCTTGCGGATCCTAAAAAGGGACCCCCACATTGCCAAAATTATGAAGGATGACAACTCTGGTAAACCGTTTGTTAGAGGCATTCCCAGCACACAGCAGCGGTGCAGGTTCTAACACGAGCCGTATTGGGCCAAAAGGAAGAGGTGTTCGTGGTGCACACAGCCGAAGTGGCGTTGGAGACAGGGGTTTCATGACCATGTTGTGGATTGATTTCTCGAGTAACGCTCATACGACTGGTAATACTGAATCGATTGCAACAGACAGGAGACAGCAGTTGTCAACTATGGTTCAAAATTACCTCTCCTCCCTTATCGATGTTCTCCCTCACAGTTCATTCCCCTTTGACTACTGGGCTTGTAAACTGGACACCTGGCCTGAATTGGCCCAATATGCCTTACAGGAGCTCGCTTGCCCTGCTGGGAGTGTGCTACCAGAAAGAGTCTTCAGTGCTGCTGGATCAATCCTGACAGAAAGAAGGACCTGGCTGTCTACCCAAAATGTTGGTGATCTCACCTTCATAAAAATGAACCATGCATGGGTTTCAAAGGATTTTGTACCACCTTCCCATGTTGACACATAGGTTGCCAGCAAAATGGCTCGCTTTGTCCTCCTCTTACTCCGACTTCTCCAATTCCTCCATTTGCAGCTGCTGAATGTCCAGCCTACACCTCAATATATGCCAGTTTTTTCACATCCCTAACTGGGCTGTACCCCCCCAGGGCTGGCATCAGCACCTAGCGCACCCGGGCAAGTGCCTGTTCCCTGAGCAGGTGGGGGGCCGACCCGTGGGCAACGGCACTGGCACAGGGCCCCTCATAGTACGCAAAAGTGTCTCTCATGGTGGCGGGGCCCACTCACCATCAGACACACCGGCGTACTATGAGGGGCCCTGTGCCAGTGCCGTCGCCCACGAGTGGGCCCCCCCCTGCTTGCTCAGTGCCACCGCACTTGCAATGCTTACCTCTCCCTGCTACACCGCTGTGACGTCTTCTGCGTTTCCTGACAGTGACATTCAGGTCATAGAGCGCGATGACGTCACGTCTGTACGCCCTCTGCCTAAAAAGTCCAAGTGCAGAGAGCTGGAAGATGGCGATGCTGAGGAGAACAGAGTAGAGCAATGCCCAGCGAGGAGAGGTATTTCATTTTTTTTAATGTTTGGAGCAATATATAGTGAACATTATACACTGGAGAATAATATATGGGGCCCATCATACACGGGAGCATCATCCATGGGGCCCTTCATATACTGGAGCATTCTAAATGGGAACATCAGACACTGGAGCAGCATCTATGGGGCCCATTATACACTGGAACATCATATATGGGGCCGATTATATACTGGAACATCGTATGGGGCCCATTATATATGGAGCATTATATTGGCCCATCATACACTGGAGCATCATCCATGGGGCCCATCATATATTGGAGCATTCTAAATGGGGGACATCAGACACTGGAGCAGCATATACGGGGTCCATTATACAATGGAGCACTATAAATGGGATCCATTATATATGGAGCATTATTTTGGCCCATCATACACAGGAGCATCATTCATGGGGTCCATCATATACTGGAGCTATCTAAATGGGGGACATCAGACACTGGAGCAGCATCTACCGGGCCCATTATACAATGGAGCATTATAAATGGGGCCCATTATATATGGAGCATTATATTGGGCCATCATACACTGAAGCATCATCCATGGGGCCCATCATATACTGGAGGATTCTAAATGGGGGACATCAGACACTGGAGCAGCATCTACCGGGCCCATTATACAATGGAGCATTATAAATGGGGCCCATTATATATGGAGCATTATATTGGCCCATCATACACTGGAGCATCATCCATGGGGCCCATCATACACTGGAGCATCATCCATGGGGCCCATCAAATACTGGAGCATCACATGGGGTTCATTATTTATGGGGCATTATATAGGGTATGGAGCATCATATGGAGCACATATGGGGCCTATTCTGTATGGAGCATTATATGGAGCCCATTCTGTATGGAGCAATTTCTGGGGCCCATCATATACTGTTTGGAGCTTTATATGCGACTCATTATACTGTATAGAGCAAGATGTGTCTTTTATGTCTTTTATTCTATGTTCTTCAAAGTAGCCACCTTTTGCTTTGATGACTTCTTTGCACACTCTTGGCATTCTCTTGATGAGCTTCTAGAGGTAGTCACCGGAAATGGTCTTCCAACAGTCTTCAAGGAGTTCCCAGAGATGCTTAGTAGAGATGAGCGACTTTGCCTCCAGGAGGGTTGAGTGGGGTTTCAGACCAAAAAGTGGAGTCGAACGAAATCTGCCGACTATCGTAAAAAGTCGAAGATCCGACTCAAACTCGAACCGAACCCAATGCAAGTCAATGGGGAAGCAAAGTCGACAGGGAGTGGAGGACAATAAACACACCTACAGTGCCCATTTCAATGCCAGTGAAATCAATTCTTATTACCGTATATACTCGAGTATAAGACGACCCGAGTATAAGCCGACCCCCCTAATTTTGCCACAAAAAACTGGGAAAGCTTACTGACTCGAGTATAAGCCTAGGGTGGAAAATGAGATTATGCCCTATATGCTGCCCATGTATTATGCCCCCATAGATGCTCCATATATTGTGCCCCATAGATGCTCCATAGATTGTGCCCCCATAGATGCTCCATAGATTGTGCCCCCATAGATGCTCCATAGATTGTGCCCCCATAGATGCTCCATAGATTGTGCCCCCATAGATGCTCCATAGATTGTGCCCCCATAGATGCTCCATAGGTTGTGCCCCCATTGATGCTCCATAGATTGTGCCCCCATAGATTGTGCCCCATAGATTGTGCCCCATTGATGCTCCATAGATTGTGCCCGCATAAATTGTGCCCCCATAGATTATGCCCCCATATATGATCCATAGATTGTGCCCCCATAGATTATGCTCCATAGTATAGGCCTCAATTGCTGCCGCTGCTGCTGCAACCGAAAAAAAAAAAAAGACATACTCACCTCTCGTTACGGGGGCCAGGTGCCGGTGTCCTGAGCAGGCGGGGACACCGGCACTCTAAGGGGGACAGGTTCCGGTGTCACCGCTCGCTCAAGGCACGGCACCTGAGACATTTACCTGTCACCGGGTCCACCACTGAGCGCCGCTGTCTTCCTGGTCCTCCAGCAGTGAATGATCAGTCAGACGGCGCGGCCCGCAGTAACCATGTCATCGTGCCCTCTGCCTGAACATCGCAGCAAGAGGACCCGAGGACACAGCGGCGAGCAGCGGTGGAATGGGACAGGTAAATATCGCTTATACTCACCCTTCCGCCGGGGCGTCTCTGCCCTGCTCTTCTCCCACGGTCCCGGTGCCTGTGTTCAGCGGTCATGTGTTACCGCTCATTAAAGTCATGAATATGTGCATATTCATGACTTTAATGAGCGGTACCAGCTGACCGCTGAACACAGGCGCCGGGAACGTGGGAGAAAAGCAGGGGCTGCAGAGACCGCGCCGGCGGAGGGGTGAGTATATAGGACAGCTGCGCTCCCCCTCCCCCGCCGACCCCCTGGTATATGACTCGAATATAAGCCGAGAGGAGGACTTTCAGCCCTTAAAAATGGGCTGAAAATCTCGGCTTTTACTCGAGTATATACGGTACTTAAGTTTGGCAACCTTCATTTACTTCATAATAATAGTTACAATACATGAGTGATATCTATTTTAAATTCTAAAATAACTCAAAAACCTGACAGTATATTACTCCATACAGTATTATGGCCACCGCATAGTGTGCCATACAGAATAATGAGCCACTTATATTGCTCCATACAGAATAATTGGTCCCATATAATGTTCCATACAGTATATGATGAGCTCCACATAATGCTCCAGCATATGATGATCCCCATATAATGTGCCATACAGTATAGGATGGTCCCCATAGAGTATAATGAGCCCCACATATTGTTCCAAACAGTATAATGAGTCGCATATAAAGCTCCATACAGTATATGATGGGCCCCATATATTGCTCCATACAGAATGGGCTCCATATAATGCTCCATACATAATAGGCCCCATATGACGCGCCATATATAATGGGCCCCATATGATGATTCAGTATATGATGGGCCCCATGGATGATGCTCCAGTGTATGATGGGCCTATATAATTTTCCATATATAATGGGCCCCATATGATGCTCCAGTATATGATGGGCTCCATGGATGATGCTCCAGTGTATGATAGGCCTATATAATGCTCCATATATAAGGGGCCCCATATATGATGCTCCAGTGTATGATGTGCCCCATATATAATGCTCCAGTGTATCATGGGCCCTATCTATGATGCTCAAGTGTATGATGGGCCCCATATATAATTCTCCAGTGTATAATGCTCCCCATATATTGCTCCAAACATTAAAAAAATGAAATACCTTTCCTCGCTGGGCACTGCTCTACTCTAGACTACTCATTGTCGCCATCTTACAGCTCTCTTCACTAAAACTGTTCAGGCAGAGGGCGCACAGACGTGACGTCATCACGCTCTCTGACCTGAATGTCACTGTCAGGAAACGCGGAAGACGTCACAGCAGTGGAGCAGGGAGAGGTAAGGATTGCAAGTGCCGGGGCCCTGAGCAAGCAGGGCGGGCACACTCGTGGGCGCCGGCACTGGCACAGGGCCCCTCATAGTACGCTGGTGTCTCTGACAGCGAGTGACCTCCCCCACCTGCTCAGGGCCCCCGCACTGGCCCGGGTGCGCCAGGTGCTGACGCCGGCCATGGGGGGGTACAGCCCAGTTAGGGAGGTGGAAAAACTGGCATATGTTGAGGTGTAGGCTGGACGTTCAGCAGCTGCAAATGGAGGAATTGGAGAAGTCGGAGGCAGAGGAGTACAAAGCGATCCATTTTGCTGGCAACCTATATGTCATCAGGGGAAGGTGGTACAAAATCCTTTGAAACCCAGGCATGGTTTATTTTAATGAAGGTTTGATCACCAACATTTTGAGTCAACAGCAGGGTCCTTCTTTCTGTCAGGATTGATCCAGCAGCACTGAAGACTCTTTCTGATAGCACACTACCAGCAGGGCAAGTGAGCTCCTGTAAGGTATATTGTGCTAATTCAGGCCAGGTGTCCAGTTTACAGGCCCAGTAGTCAAAGGGAATGAACTGTGAGGGAGAACATCGATAGGGGAGGAGAGGTAATTTTGAACCATAGTTGACAACTGCTGTCTCCTGTCTGTTGTAAACGATTCAGTATTACCAGTCGTATGAGCGGTCCTCGAGAAATCAATCCACAACATGGTCATGAAACCCCTGTCTCCAACGCCACTTTGGCTGTGTGCACCATGAACACCTCTTCCATGTTGCCCAGTACGGCTGGTGGTAGAACCTGCACCGCTGCTGTGTGCTGGGAATGCCTCTAACAAATGGTTTACCAGAGTTGCTTGTTTGTTCACCAATATTAGCTCTAGGTTCTCTTGTGGTATGATGTTCTGTAATTTGACTTTATAGTGTGGATCAAAGAAGCTGGCCAACCAGTAGTCATCATCCTTCATAATTTTGGCAATGCGGGGGTCCCTTTTTAGGATCCGCAAGACTTAATCACACATGTGGGCCAATATTCCAGGTGTCAATGATGCACTGCCAGTGGTGGGTGGTGGAGCACTTTGTGCCAAATCCACATCCCTCCAGTCACGCACAAACCTTGTACCTGACCTTGGCAAGCCAAAATTTTCTCTTGCCCCCTGAGAAGCATCCTCCTCCCCAAAATAATCATCCCCCTCCTCCTCCTCCTCCTCTTCCTCTTCTTCCACAACCTCATCCAGGACAGTTCTATGAGGAGACAATGCTTGACTGTCATCAAGGCTTCCCTCCTCCTCCTCCGCTGCAGATGCCTGATCCTTATTGTGCATCAAAGTTTGCATGAGCAGACGCATAAGTGGGATTCTCATGCTTATGATGTCGTCTGCGCTTACCAGCCGTGTGCATTCCTCAAAACACTAGAGGACTTTACAGAGGTCTTTCACCTTTGACCACTGCACACCCGACAACTCGATTTCTTCCCTCAAACTCTCTGCCCATGTATCCTCCCACAAATGCATTACAGCCTGCCTCTGTTCGCATAGCCTCTCAACCATGTGCATGGTGGAGTTCCACCTTGTTGCAACATCTATGATTAGTGTTATGTTTCGGTAGCTGAGGAGTGCAGGTAAAAAAGGCAATACACCAGAGCAGTTGGAATCTATGAGATTGCAGTACCCTGACTAACCACCACAACTAGAGGCAGCCGTGGAGCGTTCCTACGTTGGTCCTAGACGCCTCGTCACAGCCTGAGAAACTAACTACACCTAAAGATAGAAAAAGGAAAGCTATCTGCCCCGGAGCAGATCCTCAAAGAACATAGAAAGCCCCCAAACATGTAATGGCGGTTAGACAAGAAGAAATACTGACACAGACAGAAAATAGTATGAGCAAACGTTGGGGCCCAAACTAACTAAATAGAAAAGGATAGCAAGGGCACTTACTGCAATCCCAAAAAACCCTGAAAAGCACCAACTCTACTAATTTCAAAAACACCTGAGATCACACGACCTCTACCACCTAAATTAGTTCTCTGGTGTAACAAAATCAAAACAGCAGCCACTGAAAAAACTGGAAAAAGCAAATGTACAAACATCAGTGGCTGAACTAAACTGAGAGGGCAAAAGCCCCCGGAGGGGACCCTGAAGGCCCCCACAGAAGTGCAGGACAAAATGCAAAAATCAAGGAATCAAGGATTGAGACCAGAACAATTGATCACCGGCAACCCTGATGGGAAGGCGACTCCCTTATATAAGACCAGTCAGTAACACCTGATTCCCAATCCTCACAATCTTCACTGGACAGTCCAGTACCGCTTGTAACCACCAGAGGGAGCCTCTGCTCAGAACTCATTTCAAGTCCATTCACAACAGTACCCCCCCTTGAGGAGGGGTCACCGAACCCTCACTTGAGCAACCAGGTCGGTCAGGATGAGTTCTATGATACGCACGGATGAGTCTCCTAGCATGGATGTCCGAAGCAAACACCCAAGAATTGTCTTCCTGACCATAACCTCTCCACTTAACCAAATACTGGAGTTTCCGTCTAGAAAAACGAGAATTCAATATTTTCTCAACCACAAACTCCATATTGCCCTCAACCAGAACAGGGTCAGGAGGCAAAGCAGTAGGAACCACTGGCTCAACAAACCTCTTCAACAAGGACTTGTGGAACACGTTATGGATCATAAATGTCCCTGGAAGAAGCAAACGAAAAGAAACAGGATTAAGAATCTCCATGATCTTATAAGGTCCAATGAACCTAGGCTTAAATTTAGGAGATGCCACTCTCATAGGAATATTTTTTGAGGACAACCAGACCAAGTCCCCCACTTTAAACCGAGGACCATCAGTCCTATGCCGGTTAGCAAACCGCTGGGCCCTCTCCTGAGAGAGGGACAACCTCTCCACTACCTGGTCCCAAATCTGTTGCATAAGCTCACAACAGAGTCAACACCTGGACAGACATAAGCCTCCGTCTGTCCTGAAGAAAATCGAGGGTAAACCCAGAATTACAGAAAAATGGAGACATCAAAGTGGCAGAGCTAGCCCTATTATTAAGAGCAAACTCAGCCATAGGCAAAAAAGAGACCCAGTCATCCTGATCAGCAGACACAAAGCATCTTAGATAAGTCTCCAATGTCTGGTTTGTTCTCTCAGTTTGACCATTGGTCTGAGGATGAAACGCCGAGGAGAAAGACAATTGAACACCAAGTTTAGAACAAAAGGTCCTCCAAAATCTGGAAACAAACTGGACTCCTCTGTCAGACACAATGTTCTCAGGAATGCCGTGTAAACGAACCACGTGCTGAAGGAACAAAGGCACCAATTCAGAGGAGGAAGGCAACTTAGGTAATGGCACAAGATGTATCATCTTGGAAAACCTATCACAAATCACCCAGATGACGGTCATTCTCTGAGAAACAGGGAGGTCGGAAATGAAATCCATAGAGATATGGGTCCATGGTCTCTTGGGCACAGGCAATGGCATCAACAAACCACTAGAGCGAGAGCAAGGCTTGGAGCGAGAGCAAGTCCCGCAGGACTGCACAAATTCCCTGACATCACGAGACAAGGTAGGCCACCAAAAGGACCGACTAACCAATCTCTGGTACCAAAAATTCCGGGATGACCGGCCAACGCGGAACAATGAATCTCAGACATCACACTCTTTTTCCACTGGTCCGGGACAAACAATTTCCCAACAGGGCAGCACTCGGGCCTATCCTCCTGACACCCCTCCAGAGCCAGTCTCAAATTGGGCGAGATGGCGGAAAGAACTACACCTTCTTTCAAAATAACAGAAGGATCAGATACTTCAGGAGAGTCCGTAAGGAAACTCCTCGAGAGGGCATCCGCCTTAACATTCTTAGTGCCAGGAAGAAAGGAAACCACAAAATTAAAATGTGTGAAAAACAAGGCCCACCTGGCCTGTCTAGGATTAAGTCGCTTGGCAGATTCCAGATAAACCAGATTCTTATGGTCCGTAAGGACCACCACCTGATGTTTGGCTCCCTCCAGCCAATGTCTCCACTCTTCAAAAGCCCACTTCATGGCCAATAACTCCCGATTACCCACGTCATAATTACGTTCAGTAGGAGAAAATTTTCGAGAGAAAAAGGCACAAGGGTTACTTTTAGAGGTCTCTGGATCTCTTTGGGACAAAACGGCACCTGCCCCAATTTCAGAGGCATCAACCTCCACCTGAAATGGCAGAGAAACATCAGGCTGCCGTAGAACAGGAGCAGAAGTGAATCTCTGCTTAAGTTCCTGAAATGCAGAGACTGCCTCAGGAGGCCAATTCACCACATCAGAATCCTTTTTGGTCAAATCAGTTAATGGTTTAACAATAACCGAGAAATTACCAATAAATTTACGATAAAAATTGGCAAAACCCAAAAATCTTTGAAGAGCCTTTAATGAAGTAGGTTGGACCCAATCACAGATGGCCTGAACCTTGACCGGGTCCATTTCAATAACAGATGGGGACAAAATTAATCCCAAAAATGAGATCCTCTGTACGCCAAAAAGACACTTTGATCCCTTCACATACAGAGCATTCTCTCTCAAAATCTGGAATACAGTTCGAACATGTTTCACATGAGAGTCCCAGTCATTGGAAAAAATCAAGATATCATCCAAATAAACAATCAGAAATTTATCCACAAAATCCCTGAAAATGTCATTCATGAAGGACTGGAAGACAGAAGGAGCATTAGTGAGCCCAAAGGGCATCAGAAGGTACTCAAAATGCCCCTCAGGGGAATTAAATGCCGTCTTCCATTCATCCCCGTGCTTAATGCGAATAAGGTTATATGCCCTTCTGAGGTCAAGCTTGGTAAACCAAGTAGCGTTTTTCACCCTGGAAAACAGGTCAGAAATCAAGGGTACCGGATATTGATATTTCACAGTAATATTGTTCAAAAGACGATAATCAATACACGGCCTTAATGAACCATCCTTTTTGGCCACAAAGAAAAAACCGGCACCTAAGGGTGAAGAGGATGGTCTGATATGACCCTTCTCCAATGACTCCTTGATATAAGACCGCATAGCGTCATGTTCAAGTACAGACAAGTTAAAAAGGCGACCTTTAGGGAATTTACTACCAGGCACTAATTCAATAGCGCAGTCATAGCTCCTATGGGGAGGCAAGGATGCAGATTTACTTTCGCTAAACACATCAGAAAAATCAATCAAAAAGTCAGGAACATCCTGAGCCTGGGGAGGCAGAAAAAACAGGAGTGTTGGTATTAACACATTGGCAGCCCCAACTGGTTACAGACACAGATTTCCAATCCAAAACAGGATTATGAGACTGTAACCAAGGGAAACCCAGTACGATAATGTCATGCAGATTATACAGAACCAAAAATTTGCAGCTCTCCTGATGATCAGGTTCAACCCTCATTATCACCTGAGTAGAGAACTGAGGTTTATTCTCAGCTAAAGGGGTAGAATCGATCCCCAGTAGGGGAATAGACTTCCGTAGGGGTATCAAGGGAAACCCACAACGTTTAGCAAAATCAAAATCCATCAGGTTAATAGCTGCTCCCGAATCAACGAAAGCCTGAGCAGAAAATGAGGACAGAGAGCATATCAGAGTAACAGTTAATAAAAACTTAGTCTGAACACTACCCAAGACAACTGAGCGTGCAAAACGTCTTCCCCGCTTAGGGCAGACTGAAATAGCATGAGAGGCATCACCACAGTAGAAACATAACCCATTGCGCTTTCGAAACTCATGACGCTGTGCCCCAGAAACCACTCTATCACACTGCATGGATTCAGAAGTAGGTTCACAAGGCAACACTATTCCACGCATACTTCTCCGCTCACGCAAACGTCTGTCAATTTGAATCGCTAATGACATAGAATCATTGAGACCAGAGGGGACAGGGAATCCCACCATAACATCCTTTACATTATCTGACAGACCCTTCCGAAAAAGGGCTGCCAAAGCTCGTCATTCCATTTGGTCAGGACTGCCCACCTACGGAATCTCTGACAGTATAACTCAGCTTCATCAAGCCCCTGATTTAATGCCAACAAGTCTTTTTCAGCTTGATCAGTGACATTAGGCTCATCGTACAATAACCCCAAGGCCTGAAAAAATGCATCAACATCACTCAAAACAGGATCCTCAGGTGTCAGGGAAAAAGCCCAATCCTGAGGATCGCCGCGCAGGAGAGAGATGACAATTTGAACCTGCTGCGCTGCGTTCCCTGAGGACTTAGATTTTAAGGCAAAAAACAATTTACAATTATTTTTGAAATTCAGAAACTTGGCTCGATCCCCCAAAAACAAATCTGGCATGGGAATCCTAGGTTCCACAACAGGCAACCTAGCAAGATAGGTAGCAATACTCCGAACCTCAGTGGCAAGCTGATCCACACGGCCAGACAACTGTGCAAACTCCATTGAGAGAAAAAATCCTCCCCAGCACCCAGAGATACAGAGGGAAAAAAAAAAAATGCAACAAACAGAAAAATATCTCTGACAACTCTGACAACCTTTTTTCTTTCACAATATTTTTCCCTTCTGTGAGTACCATACAATTTTCAATTTTTAGGCGGGTGATACTGTTATATTTCGGTAGCTGAGGAGTGCAGGTAAAAAAAGGCAATACACCAGAGGAGTTGGAATCTATGAGATTGCAGTACCCTGACTAACCACCACAACTAGAGGCAGCCGTGGAGCGTTCCTACGTTGGTCCTAGACGCCTCGTCACAGCCTGAGAAACTAACTACACCTAAAGAGATAAAGAGGAAAGCTATCTGCCCCGGAGCAGATCCTCAAAGAACATAGAAAGCCCCCAAACATGTAATGGCGGTTAGACAAGAAGAAATACTGACACAGACAGAAAATAGTATGAGCAAACGTTGGGGCCCAAACTAACTAAATAGAAAAGGATAGGAAGGGCACTTACTGCAATCCCAAAAAACCCTGAAAAGCACCAACTCTACTAATTTCAAAAACACCTGAGATCACACGACCTCTACCACCTAAATTAGTTCTCTGGTGTAACAAAATCAAAACAGCAGCCACTGAAAAAACTGGAAAAAGCAAATGTACAAAACATCAGTGGCTGAACTAAACTGAGAGGGCAAAAGCCCCCGGAGGGGACTCTGAAGGCCCCCACAGAAGTGCAGGACAAAATGCAAAAATCAAGCACAAAAACAAAAAGAAGAAAATGTCTTATCTGTTAGCAGGAGATGCAGACACGACACAGCAGGCTTCAAAGGAAACAGGAATCAAGGATTGAGACCAGAACAATTGATCACCGGCAACCCTGATGGGAAGGCGACTCCCTTATATAAGACCAGTCAGTAACACCTGATTCCCAATCCTCACAATCTTCACTGGACAGTCCAGTACCGCTTGTAACCACCAGAGGGAGCCTCTGCTCAGAACTCATTTCAAGTCCATTCACAACAGATTAGGTGGTGCTTGGGAAGGTGGAGCGATCACTGCAGCCTCTGCAGATGACTGAAGTCTACGGGCGAGCGACAGATGTGCGAGCACAGTCTTCGCATCTTATGGAGCAGGGCTGGTAACTCTGGATAATTATTTGTGAAGCACTGCACCACCAGATTCAAGGTGTGAGCCAGGCAAAGTGTGTGTTTGAGTTTTGCCAGGGCTATGGCGCCACAAAATTACGGCCTTTATCACTGACTAACTTGCCTGGCTCAAGATGTAGACTGCCCAGCCATGACTCAGTTTCTCGCTGCAAGTAGTCGGCCAGTACCTCCGTGGTGTGTCTGGGACACCTCGTGTGCAACACTGGCAGCTGCCGATGGAGTGCTCGTGCAACTGTGCTTTGTCGACGAGCTTTTACTTCTGGCGAGGAGGAGGGTCGAACGCCTAGAGCCAACTGTTGCCTATACCGTGGGCTAGACAGCACTGTCCCATCGCCGCTGTCCCCTGTGGAGCCTGCATCCACCACATTAACCCAGTGCGCAGTGATGGACACATAACGGCCCTGGCCATGCCTACTGTCCCATGCATCTGTTGTGAGGTGCACCTTTCCACTCACTGATTGTTTGAGTGCATGGACAATGTGGTCTTTCACATGCAGGTGGAGGGCAGGGATGGCTTTTCTAGAAAAGAAGTGCCGACTGGGTAGGTCATAGCATGGGACTGCGTAGGCCATGAGCTCTCAAAACGCTGCGCTTTCAACCAAATGGAAGGGCATCATCTCTAATGAGATCAGTTTGGCAATGTAGGCGTTCAAAGCCAGTGTACGCGGATGAGAGGATGAGTACTTTCTTGTCCTACTCAGAGTGTCTGCTAGTGTGATCTGGACTTGAGATGCATATGGGGGAACTAGCGGTGGACATGGCGGACTGAGAAGGGGTTGGTGATGGTGATGGTGGTGGTGGTGCTGAAGGCCTAGATTCAGTCTTTCGTTGGAAAGACATTGTGATTCCCTGACTGCTTTGGCTTTGCGACGACACCTCAACATTTCTTGCTGGTGGTGTGCTAACCGGTGGGCTTACAGTGGGGGAAGCAATGTAGCGTTGCTGGCTATCTTCAGTCAGAGCAGGAGCACATGTGCTACCTGAGGTTTTGTAGTCCGTCCACGCTTGCAAGTGCATGGTGTTTAAATGTCTAAGCATGAAACTGGTATTCAAATTTCCTCGTCTAAAGGTCCTTCCGCACTTCTTACAAATAACCTTTGCCTCATCAATAGGATTTTGGTCAAAAAATTGCCATACTGCACTCTTCCTACAATGGGATAAATTTTCAAGGCTTGCATGCTGTGCTAATTTGTGACCGTCTGGCCAAGCTCTCTTGCAACTCTTTTTGTTTTTTTTAACACGTTTTTGGACTACCACGGGCCTGCCAGATAACTGCAGCTGCGATGTCGATCCTCCTCCTCTTCTGAGCTATTGCCAGTGGCACCCTCTTCCCCCAATGGATGCCAATCCGGGTGAACAACTGGGTCATCCATCACCTCCTTTTCAATTTCATCTGCACCTTCCTCTGTGTCACCGTGTAATGTGTTAGAGTATGCGGGAAGGGGCACCTGCATTTCATCAGGGTCAGAATCTGGCTCAGTAGACTGCGAGGGCAATGCAGTGCTCTGGGTGATTGTAGCAGCAGAATGATATAGCAGTGGCTGTGCATCAGTGCACAGCATGTCATATTCATCTTCAACTGGGGAATTCAGGATTTGACTTGATAACCCAGGCATGGTATGTGAAAAGAGCTCCATGGAGTAATCTGAAGTGTGGCCTGCCGCATCCTTCACTTTTGTTGGGGGTAAAGGACACAAGGAAAGGTGTCATTCCTGACCAGGAGCCTGCACTGACGACTCAGTGCTTGCAGTTTTTGAAACTTCAGAAGAGGAGACGATAGAGCTGGAGGCTGTTTCGGCAATGTAAGCCAAAACCTGTTCTTGATGCTCCGGATTTAAAAGCGATTTACCTACTCCCAGAAAAAGGAGCCTTTCTGGCCTTCTGGAGCCAGATGATGATGCAGGCTCAACACCTCCTGCCTTAGGTGCTATTGTGCTTTTGCCACTACAAGCAGATGCACCACCACCACCATCAGTACCAGCTGGCCCCCCCGCCCATGTCCACGGCCTCTTCCACCATACTTCCTCATGTTTGGGAAAATGTGCCAAAAATACCAGCAGATATATGGTACTGTATCAGAAGCTGTATGCAGTGAAGGGGAAAATTTAAATCTCCGTATTTATTTCTGGAGTCACACACAGATGCTCTCTCAGTATGGATTTGACCGTAATAAAAAAAACTGAAAAAAGGTACTGTATCACAAGCGTACAGCTGTATACAGTGTAGGGAAAAAATTTAAATCTTCGTATATATTTCCGCAGTCACACACAGATAGTCAGCATGTATTTGTCCGTAATACCAGCAGGTACACGGTAGTGTGTGAGGAGCGTACAGCTCTATATTGTGTGGAAAAAAATGAATGGTAGGTAACTGTGCAGAAAAAAAGAATAAAAGTATTAGTACTGTGAAAAAAGCAGTCTGCACAGCAGTGTGCACACAGCAATACAGCTATCAGGCAGCCTAATAACCAGCGCTGCTGCACACAAGAAAATCCTCCCCTGTCACTGCACACTAACTGTACAGCACAATTGCTATCAGCACAAGCACATAAGAACTTCTCTTTCCAGCCCTAACTCTCTCCCTACTGATAAACAGGGTCAGCAACCTCTCCCTACTGTTAAGATCGGCAGAAGTAAAATGGAGGTCGGCGGTCAGGGCTTTTATAGACACTATGACGCCCCCCAAAGCAAGTCAGTCACTGCAATGCCCGAACGTTGCCTATGTCATCTCTTTGCCCACAGTGTACGTCTTTGCTCATTGGCTGAAAAAAGGCGCCTGCAAGCATTATGGGAAAACCGACTTTGGCTTTTGTTTTGCCAAACGCATTGCTGACTTCACGCAATGGTCGGGTTTCGCTGAGCGAAACCCGACTTTGGCGATAGTCGGCGACTTATGAATCTGACCGACCTGCTTCGCTCAACTCTATTGCTTAGCACTTGTTGGCTCTTTTGCCTTCACTCTGCGGTCCAGCTCTCCCCAAACCATCTTGATTGGGTTCAGGTCTGGTGACTGTGGAGGCCTGGTCATCTGGCGTAGCACCCCATCACTCTCCTCCTTGGTCAAACAGTCCATTCAGTAGGATCAGCTGTGTATCAACCAGACTTCTGCACAACACAACTGATGGTCTCAACCCCATATATAAGGCAAGAAATCACACTTATTAAACCTGACAGGGCAAACAAGTGAAGTGAAAACCATTTCCGGTGACTACCTCTTGAAGCTCATCAAGAGAATGCCAAGAGTGTGCAAAGCAGTAATCAAAGCAAAAGGTGGCTACTTTGAAGAACCTACAATATAATACATATTTTCAGTTGTTTCACACTTTTTTGTTAAGTATATAATTCCACATGTGTTAATTCATAGTTTTGATGCCTTCAGAGTGAATGTACAATTTTCATAGTCATGAAAATACAGAAAAATCTTTGAATGAGAAGGTGTGTCCAAACTTTTGGTCTGTTCTGTATCTCTCTGATTTAAGGGCATAAAAATTTAAAGTTTGAAAATTGCTAAATTTTCAAAATTTTCGCCATAATTCCGTTTTTTTCATAAATAAACGCAAGTCATATAAATTTTTTTTACCACCAACGTGAAGTACAATATGTCATGAAAAAACAGCCTCAGAATCAGCAGGATCCGTTAAAGCGTTTCAGAGTTATAACCTCATAAAGTGACAGTGGTCAGAATTGTAAAAATTGGCCGGGTCATTAAGCTGCAAATTGGCTGTCACTAAGGGGTTAAATTCATCTTGTGTTTTTTGTTTAATCTTTATTTTCAGTTTTCAGTTAATTATATGCTCGTGCTTTGGGTGATCCTTCGGTGACCTGCCCCCTAGTATGTACATGAATATATGTGTGTGGCCCAGCTGCGCTTGGTACACATGTTCCCAGGAGAATGCACAGAAAGGTAATTACAAAAACCTGATATTCATTCACACTCACACTTCCCAGTATTGCCACTAGAGGGAACCTTAGACTATTTAAGGGTGTGAGAGACGTAGCAGTAGTCAGTCTTAGGTCATTCGTTAGTTCCTGTCAGAGACAAGTCTTGGTGTGATTCAGGAGTGAGTCATACTAGCCAGACAGACGGAGATTTCCTGTCAGATAAGACAGAGGACGAAAGATTGCAAGCTGTTACCTCAGAACAGTCTGACTGTTAGTACCCTATGAATGTGGAAAGTGACTCTCGGAGCGGGCTTGTATTCAGTCTGACGGAAGGTCCTGAAAGCTGCTTTGGACAGAGTCTATGAAGGAACAGAAGGAAGGGGACTACAGTTATTATAACAACGAGTCAACTGAGAAACGGTCAGTGAGCTGTGGAAGGAAGGAAGCTGACGACTACACCTACTGCTACCCGTGCTTATGTTAAGGGTGAGAGTAGGGCGACGGGCGAGTGGTGACCAAAGGAAAGAGTGACCGAGGCGTTATAGCAACAATTGCTGCCTCCACTCTGCTTAACCGGACGCCGGGTCCGAAGCCTTGCTAGTTCCTTCACGACTAGTAGGAGAAAACCGGAATCCCTGCTGGACTTCAAGTCGCAGAGGGGCCCTATAGTGCTGATACGTAACCGGGGTCAGGGAGAACAGGAGTCTAGCGGGACGCTGCATATAAAGACTTAGTTCTTGCCAAAAGAAGGCTCCACCACAATGTCGGCCGGGCGTAGCTGTTCTATATAGAGTTGAACTTAGCTTCATGCAGGTTGGAAACTCACACACATGAAAGAGAAAGGAGGCGGTAACCTCGATGATGTAATTGCAAGTTGCTGAGGCTGCGCTCATAGCAGCTCGTTCCTCAGTGTTTTTTAGCCTGGATGGTTGCATCTTGGCACAGTCGTGGACACTTCTATTCTTGATAACCAGCTGAAGCTCACAGCAGAGGGTTGAAGCCCCCAGCTGTCAGTTTTACCTGGCTGGTTATCAAAAATATAGGGGAAATCCACATCATTTTTTATTATTAGTTACATCGGGTTTGAAAGTATTCAGACCTCTTTACATTTTCACTCTTTGTTTCATTGCAGCCATTTGGTAAACAAATACAAACAACAATACAATACAAGTCCATTTTTTTCTCATTAATCTACACTCTGCACCTCATCTTTACTGGGAAAAAAACAGAAAAAAAACAGAAATGTAGAAATTTTTGCCAATTTATTAAATAATAAAAACTGAAATATCACATGATCATAAGTATTCAGACCCTCTGCTAAGACTCTCATATTTACATCACATGCTGTCCATGTCCTTGTTTTCCTCCTTGAGATGAACTTGATTTGTAAAAGGCACACACCTGTCTATATAAGACCTCACAGCTCACAGTGCATGTCAGACCAAATGAGAATCATGAGGTCAAAGGAACTGGCTAAGGAGCTCAGAGACAGAATTGTGGTAAGGCACACATCTGACCAAATTTTACCAAATGGCTGCAATGAAACAATGAGTGAAAAATTTAAAGGGGTCTGAATATTTTCTGAACCCACTGTATTTATAGCGCAGGTGGCGGCTGATGAATACTCCCATCAGCCGCTGACTGCTTTCGCTGTTAACAGTTGAATACAACTCTCAACATTGGCCCCTGCTCACGCATGCAATTAGCGCAGTGATGTGAGCCGTCTTCACTTCAGCACCAGGCGCCGGGGAACAGCAGGATGTCATCCATGTGTCATCTGTGCAGGATTTTTTGCAGCTCGTGCTGCTACTGGAAACCCTGACATCTGAAAGAGCCCTTAGTGAACTCGGTCATATACTGAACTTTGGCCTACTTTTGTCGATTTTTAGGATAAATGCTTGTGAATCCGATCATGAATCCGAATGAACTACGTTCGTGCCGAATTTTAGGTTCGATCTTCTCTAGTTATTGACATGAAATTCTCACTAGATGTCGGTAACAACCCATCCAATCCACACAGGCAAAGAAATAAAACCATAGATGTCCTTAATTTATATGTAGTAATGAGAAATGACACAGGGAAAAAGACAGAACACAAGAGAAATGGTGATTTGCTCGTGATTTTTAGGTCCTCAGGCGGCACTGTATTAAAAAGAGGCGTGATTTGGTCATGCAAACTACTGTAAGGGCTTAGGATGTTACAAGAAGAGCATTCTCCTTTACTTATAGAAATAAACATGTCCAATATGTCAACAACAGCTATCCATGTATATGGTCAATTGGAAGCCTAAACTATACAAAAATGTTTGCTCTATAATGTAAGATTCATTCAGTCCTACATCATAAGAACTTATGCAATCATATTTGCATGGAAAATCAAATAAATTGAAGTAAAATGTAATTATTTATTTTACCAAAAGTAAAAGTAAGGAAACAGTAAGGAAACTTTCCATTAATTTTTTTATAATGTAGAAAACTAAGTCACGTAACCCATACTGGGTATTGCAAAGCATACATTTTTTGACTCAGAAAATAATTCTAATGTCCTCCTGTTATTTAGTTATTGTCACTAGAGATGAGCAAAATATTTGATTGCAACGGAATTCTACTTGAATGTCTCAAAATTGCACATTCGCCAATTCCACATTTTTATAATTCATTTCTGCACGAATTCAGCAAAATTGGCGGCCACTGGCCACCAAAAGGCTAAAAATAGAAAAAAAACTTTATACTCACCTTTCCACTCCTCTCTACTGCCCCTCCAGTCCTTCCTGTCACTTTTACAGACCTTGTAGCATCTTCTTTTCACCACTGCAAGCTCTGAAATCTCTTCTCTGATAAAGCTGGTACAGTTCTGTACATGCATATGTAATGTCATAACACATGTCATGGCATCATAATGATGCGACTTTTCGCTCGCTGGTGCAGAACACATCTGGGTCTCATCAGAGCTGGAAGTCCCAGCCTAGCATGAGGAGGCCAGGTGATTTAACAATTGAGGAAGTGATAAGAAGACCAGATTGGTGAAGGTCAGGAGAGGAGCGGCCAAAGAGTTCAGCTATAAGGTATCAGTATTGTTTTAAATTTGTTACATATTACGTTTGTTATGCTTTGGGGTCGTTCTAGACCCCAGAGCATATAAAGGGTCTTTCATGGAGAACAACTCTGCAAATTAAATTTTCAGAGAAATCTGTGAGAACAGGTGAATTTGATTTTCGCCTGATCTGCTTATTTCCAAAAGTCACCAAAAAAATCCTCTTTTAATTAAAGAGCAACTTTATGATAAATGAGGTGCGAAAAGTGCACTGGTGGTTATTTGTGAAATACCTCAAAGAAGTTACCACTGAATCAATTCATCTGTTTGCTTGGACCTTTTGTGATTGGACCCTGTTATTGCAGTAGCACTTGAGCCCACTTGAGGGTCTTCTTAAAAGAAACTTTGACACAGACAGAACTAATTGCGTTGCTCAGGTCTTTTAAGGGACTTATTCTTCTCTCTCTGGCTAAGATAATTTTAACCAATAACCATGGTCAAAGGCTGATGCTGCAGTCGTATTACTCAGTGTTTAAAAATTCTATATTTGCAGTTCATTAATTCATGGCATTTACTATAAATCAGCTTAGATATTAGCCTCCAACCTTCCTCATTCTCTCTAAAAGTTTAACATGTAATAAAAGGAAGATCTGGATTTGGAAGACTATAAGAATTGCTGCAATTTATTGTGAACAGTAACATCTGTCCCTGAGCCGATTTTTCCCACATCCTTGTCTTGTGATATGTTTGACTTTCTCAAGGATGTTAAGTTAAATGAGAAAAACCAGCCAAGCATTTATTTTTTCGTATTTTTGGACTAATCTTATTCTCATTTCATTCCTCTTTGAAAAGAAACAAAGTACCATTGTCCTGTTTAAATTCCTGAAACTAAATGCTCCCAGGAAATCTAAGAAAAGTGTTTAAAGTCTGGAGAAAACTGTTTCTTATAAACTATAGATATATAGAAAAATACAGGTAACTACCATCCCACGATAAATTATGTCCTATTATCACAATTAGCATGTCATCTGCTGAATATCTGAGAATGTTCCATCATTGATAAATAATATGTAAGTTAGTATACATGTAGCTCAGGTTACCGAGGCTGCGTTCCCTGCCGGACCTTCACGGTGAACTGCGGTGAACTCACTCAGGTCACCATAGTCCATTGGGCCAGGCTGGGAATGCAGAATCAGTGACCTGTGGCAACCTCGATGACGTCACCACTATTCACTGAGGCTGCACTCGCTGCAGCTCATTCCTCAGTGGTTTTCAGTCTGAATGGTCGCATATTGGGACAGTGCAGGTTGAAAACTATTTATCACAGACATTGATTACGGCATGAGACAAAATGTCGGACAGGTGAGGGATATGATTGTTTTTTTTATTTTTGTTTTTTTTTTAAAGGAGACCATAACTTCAATGGAATGGGTGTTAAGTGAGTATAACTATGTTTGCTATTTTAAATAAAAAAGTAGAAACGTGTTTTTCTCATTTTAAATAGAGGACTTTATACTTGCTGTGTGTTTTTTACAATATAGCTATAGGATTAGTAATGGATAGACGTCGTATAGATGCCTCTCCACTACTAACCCATGGGCTTGATGTCTCCGGATAATACAAAGGTGACATCAACCTCACAAATATGAACCCTACTTGCCACCGCTACAGGGCAAGTGAAAAGAGTCTGGAAAAGCACCAGAAATGGCGCATTTAATAGATTAATCTTACCTTCGATCAGAGGCAGTGTTTGTCATGCACATGACAGCATGACAAACACTGTTTTTTTGAGCCCCCCATTCCTCACATGAATGGGGTTGGGGTATTGGGTTTGGGAACTGTTCTGGTACCCAAACCAAACTTTTTTTAACTGTTCGTCTGAACTTGTCGGACCTGTACATCCAGAGGTTCACCAATCTCTAATGCCTAATTATAACAGCATGTAATATACTCACTAGTGATGAGCAAGCTTGCTTGTTACTCAAGTTTGCACCGGGTGCTCAGGTTCATACCCAATATCACGGGTGATTGAGTGAAATGTTTGCGTCCCTGCGCTGCCATGTTTCGTGGCTGTTACACAGCCACAAAACATGCGGGGATTGCCTGAAATACACAAATAATCCTCTCATGTTTTGTGACTGGTAAAGAAAAGAAAATTTTCTTTTCTCAGCACTTCCGGAGGACAAGGATGGTTATAGGTAGAGATCGTTTGCTCAGTAGCAAATTTATTAGGACACTTTAATAAGAACAAAGCAATGCGTTTCAGCCTGCAACAGCCTTCATCAGGTATAATATGTGCTTTTTAAAATTTTTTGAAAGAAAGTTGTCTTTATAGACTGATGACTCCTGACACACAGCAGGGGTGTGCCTCAATTAATTGGGATTAACACCCCACCCCAATTGGGTCAGTGTTAGCTTAAACCAATCCTAGTAAATCAGAATGGTACAATGGTATATATATATAAAAAAAACACACTGTAGAATATAAAAATACACAGTGAATCCTGTAATCCCATCCGCAGATATTTGTAAAACAATTGAATTACATATCGTCTTAGAAAATTTCGGAAAGGAGAAAATAAAAAATATTTTTTATCTTTCATTCACCTCTTCTCCCTCTCCCTCCTCTCTCTCCTCTCCATTGAAAATTTTTACACTTTCCACTGTTTCATTGAGACAGTCGGGATATAAGGTTTTAAACTGGAAAATCCAGTACGACTCTTTTCTATTTAATTTCTGGATTCTGTTTATGTCATTCTGTGGTATTTGTTTCACAGGGTGTTACCTTTATGTCAATTTTTTGTGATGTTTAACCAGGACGTGTCTGGACACGCTATGTTTTCAAAAAACCTTTCTTGGTGTTGTGCCTGTGACCATTCATACGCGATCGCACTGTCTGTGTGGTGCGACCCAAATATTTAAGGCCTCAAGCACAAGTAATCACATAGATAACATAGTCACTATCACAAGTGAGATGTTGATTTATATTTATGGTCTCTCCTGTACTGCTTGATAAAATACAATTTTGTTTATGACTGATGATGTTGCAGCAGTGACACCTTTTAGATCCACATCTAATAAACTCCAAAAGGATGTAGTATAGGAGTTTCTTTAGTATTTAAAGAGGAGAGGCGTTTCCCCAAATTACTGGGCGCGATGATGTTTTTAATTGTGACTCCCCTCTGAAATGTGATACCGGGATACTTAGGTAACCATTGTTTTAAAAAAGAATCCTTTTTTAGGATGTACCAATACTTATTTAAAATCTGTCTTATTTGCACACTTCCCTGATTAAAAGCAGTGATAAAATTGCATTCCCATCTATTATTTTTTCTCTAGCGTTTTCATTTCTATTTATGCACATCTTCATTTGCTTGATGTTTACATTAGAAGATTGTTTATTGTTTATGAGATTCTTATATAGACACTCATTTTGAGATTTTTTTCAAGTTTGCTTCATAACCTTTAGCTATGAGTTTCTTCGGGTATTTTTATCTAAAAATTTCTTTGTCAGAATTTTGGATTGTTCAGCATCGTCTGTGTCCACCGTATTATTTTTATGGATGCGTCGACATTGCCTAAATGGTACATTCCATTTCAATTTGGAATAATGTGGTCTCCGAAAATCAAAAAAAAGGTAGAATCTGTTTTTTTAAAGTAGGCTTTGGTGATAATTTTTTTGCCTGAATGACTAATTTCACTATCCAAGTAATGGATTTTTTTCTTTATTATATTGTGTGTGAACGAAATGCCCTTTTTTGTTCTTGTTTTGTACTTCTACAAGTGAAATTTGCTAATTTTTCAGTGTCCTTCAAAAAGATGATAAGGTCATCTATATAACGCTTGTATAGAAATATGTTTTCTTTGTAAGGTGTGTGGCTAAATGGCGATGAGGACTTGAACCGCCCCATAAAAAGATTTGCAAAACTTGGCACGACCCGAGTCCCCATCACGGTGCCAAACTGCTGCAAAAACAGCTCACCCTGAAATTCCAAAACATTGTGCTATAATTTAAATCTTAAACCTGTTATGAGAAAAACTCTCTGGACTGATGGCATATCTGGAATCCTAGATAGTTAGTGTGCTACTGCTTCGATTCCCATATTGTGTTCTATGTTGGAATATAGAGCATTCACATCTAGTGTAATAACGAAAAAATCTTTTCCCCAATTTTGGTTAGAATCCAGTAAAAAGATGATAGTTTTTTACTAGATCCTGAAGATGTAAATCTATATAATGGGATAACTAGCTGGTCAGAGATCCGATACCTGAGATAATTGGTCTACCTGGAGGTGCTGTAAGATTTTTGTGAATCTTTGGTAAGTAGTGTTGAGCGATACTGCTCGATATCTAAAAATATCGGATCGGAATGGTATCGCCGATATCACTAAATATCGGCGATATCCGATTCCGATACCGGAAGTCCCATGTAAGTCTATGGGAACAAAATATCGCAACTAAAAAAACCTTTATTTCCTTGTAAACACTAAATATACACACATAGAATACATATATATATATATACATGTCATTGTGACATATATATATATATACATATATGTATAGTTTATACACTTCTACATAGTAAAATATCCTCTGATTCAATTGCCGGGTAAAGCCGGCTTCTGTGAAAAGACAGAAGCACCCGACATGAAATGACACTTGGTGTACATAGGGTTAACCATGTCTTTTCATGTCCTTTGCTATCTGATTTGCACAAACAATTACATCAGTCTATGTGTGCAAAATTTCACACCTGTAGGGGTTAATTAAAGGTGTAAATTCGTTGTAAAAAAAACGGACTTTATTTTTGTTAACCAGTCAAGTAAAATGCAGACTGCTGCGGCCTGGTATTAAAAGACTGTCAAGGCCATGGATTTTGGCCCTCAACAGCCTGATAATACCAGGCTACAGCAGCCCCACATTTGGCGCATCAAAAGATGTGCCAATTGTGGCACTTTACCCGGCTCTTCCCACTGCCCTGTAGCGGTGGCAAGTGGGGTAATAAGGGGTTAATGTCACCGTTGATTGCACGGTGACAATAAGCCCGGTTAATAATGGAGAGGCGTCAATAAGACACCGATCCATTATTAATCCCAAAGTTATTAAATGCATAAAAAAAAGACAAAGCAAGAAAAAAGTATTTTAATGAAATAAAAGAGACAACACAGTTTTCATTTCTTTTATTGTACTCTTATTCCTGCGACGCCATCGATCTCCTGTAAAAAAAGAAAAAAAACAAACCAACAGTATACCACCTGTCCGACGCAGTCCATAGTAACGACAGTCCCACGACGATCCAGCTCTGCTACATCGCAATGACAGGCAGAGCCTGTCATCGCGACGCAGCACAGCTGATTACCTGCTTACCCGGCGGTGACGTCATCGGACTGACTGCTTTACGGCCGGGATTACCCAGCAGTCACTGCAGTTATCGCGAGAAACTGCATGTGACCGCCGGGGAAAGATGATGGCGGCCATGAAGCAGTCCAGGCCGTGACCGCCGGAGATCTTCTGCCAGGTAAGTGCCGCTGACTCCTGACAGACCCGACCGACGGACACTGACAGTGACAGACCCGACCGACGGACACAGACAGTGACAGTGACAATCCCGATTCCGGTATCCGATATGACGAAAATATCGGTATTCGGAATCGAAAGCCCGATACAGCTAATATCGGCCGATACCCGATATTTGCAGTATCGTATCGCTCAACACTATTGGTAAGTGATAAAAAATTGCTGTGCTTGGATTTTTGTCTGTCAGAAAATGTTTTTATTTTTTGTTGATAATATGTTGGGAGTAAGCTTTATTTATAAGCAGATGGTATTCTGAATTATATGTTTTAGCAGGATCCGTGTATTTTTTTATATTTTTCATTTGAGAATATAATGTAGGCTTCCTGTAAGTATATTTCTCTGTCTTGATTCACCACTACATCTCCTTTTTCCGCTTGTCTTGTGACTAATTTCTTGCTGTTTTTTAATTGTTTGAGAGCTGGCTTCTTTGATCTAGAAATATTGATTTTTATATCAGAAAATCTCTTTGCAGTATTTTTATCTTTGTTTATAACATTTTTTCTCTCTTGGATGAGGTTTGCTTTGTGTTTGGGGTCAACGTTTTTTTTTTTTAGACGAATTTATATTGCGAAATTCATCAGCTACTAATGTATAAAAAGTGTCCAAATTACTTCCCCTGTGATATACAGTGTTAAAGTTGGACCTCGGTTGGATTTCTTTGTCAATATAATGGTCATTCAAAACTACAAGCTCTTTGTCTGTAAATTTATTTGTTTCTGATGTTCGCTCTTGAATTGCAAAGTGACGTCTTAAAGTGAGTTTTCGAACAAATTCATTGAGATCCAAAAAAAGGTCAAACTCTCTTGCTTTCTGTGTGGGGCATATAATTTAGACCCTTTGATAAGATTTTCAGTTACGTTGTAGTCAAATTATGTGTTGATAAATTGAATATTTTTATTGTACTTTTTTGTCTAGATTTTCGTTTTCAAGAATGTTTTTGAGGCAATCTGAAGGAATTATTTTTGTCTTGTTTTTTATAGATTTATTGATTCCATATCTGTTAATGTTTTTTTGGTGGTTCCTTTTCCCCTAGTACCTGGGGACCTCCTTTTCTATTTGTTGACTGAGAGGGGAGTCAGTGAAAAATAATTTGTTACAGGATTGTTTGCCTGAGTGTGTAACGGTGTTCCCGAGATTGAGCGGCTCTCTAATATGGGTAAAAGCACCTCCGATAATGCAGGGGGGAGACTGGGGCATATCTCTAAAAAAGATATGTGAATTTCCATGTGAAGGGGATGGAGTGGTTGCTTGTAACACCGTGGTGAATATAGAAGATGATTCAGTGGTTTCATGTACTGTGAGATCACTGATAGGCTTTCATGGATGGGGGAAGATTTATGGTAATGTTTGAAGAAGATGTTTCAGGGTTTTAAACCAGATTCGCAGTGGGTGTTGAATTTATGAGTATGGGTGAGATATCTTTGTCTGGCAGAGAAAGTGGAGAAGGGTTAATCTCCACAACTTTGTTATAATAGATAATTTAGATGTTCTAATGAATATATTTGGTGTGGAAAAATTCTGTCTGGTGTGAATTATGTCTTCATTTTTATTGTAGATATTACTAGATTCCACATGGCTTTTTTTTTCATATTTTTATCTAGATTTTTATTATTTGGAATGGCTCCCGCTTCTGTTGCAGAAAAACACATTTTTGAATTATTTGGGCCAGTAATTTCCCTTAATGGTAATTTTGAATTGGAAAAGGTACGCAATCCATTTAAAACTTCATGTTGTTTTTTGGATAGTTCTGTCTCAAGTGGGTTTGGAATTTGAAACCATTTCTCCTTTAGATTTTGAGTTCTTTCAGTTTTTCAGCTCAAAAAATCTCTTCTTTTTTTTGTTTTAATTTCAATGAGATTGTTCTCAAAGATTTGTAAGTTTCTATTAGTGTCTCTATTTATCAAAGTGTCCTAATAAATTTTCTACTGAGCAAACTATCTCTATCTATAGCCATCCTTGTCCTCGGGAAGCACCGAGAAAGGAAATTTTTTTTTCTTTCCCATTGTATTCACATGCAATCCTTGGATCAAGGCTGGCATAGTTCTTGCAATCGTGCTGCACACTGGAAGATTATAAGGAGTGGATCCATCATACGGATCATCTGAATGTACACACAAGATATCCAAAGGGTGAGTGTAACAATATATATCTCCTTGCGGTGAATATACACCTACACTTAGACTCTGCGCCCCTGTCTCCCCTTTATATTTTTTTCTGATATCCTTATGTTTTGTGGCTGTGTAAGGCTACTTTGACACTTGCGTTTTTTAGCGCTGCGCATAGTGCGCTATTGGTCACATGCGCAATGTTCCCCTATCATTAACATGGCGGGCGCAGTGTCTTGCGCTTGCACGCGCTCATTAGCGTTTGGCGTGCGCTGCGCATTTTCCAGGTGTGCGCCCAGATGCGCTAGACGCTACATGTTGCATTTTTTTTTCAGCACACCAATTTAAAAAGGCGCGTGCGCACGTGTGTCGCACGCTATGCGCATAAAAATATCATTGCCGTCTATGTGGGCGCTGGCATGCGCGTGGCTGTGCGCTTAAAAGCGCTTGTGCGCGCACGCGATTTTTTAGTAAACAATGTCTAGACACTTGTCCAATTACCCCCTAGACAAGATACATTTTTTGTGAGGAGTCTAGATAAAGGAGTACAGATAAAGGAAGGTGTCAGTGCCACACAGACCCTACGCAGACTGCCTGGAGACTGCATGCTGATAAATAGACCTGAAGATACAGCCTGGATCCCTATAAAAAGGCCTGCAAACAGCGTGCACCATAGTACACTGCCTGGAGACTGGACCTGGAGACTGGAAGATCCATCTTGAACCACAAATACACAGCCTGGAGACTGGACCTGGAGACTGGAAGATCCACCTTGGACCCATACACAGCCTGGATATTGCCTAGAGACACTGTGCCTGGACTCAAGACCGATCCAAAGTGCAAGAATGTGAGTATTCTTTAAACAAATGACAGGCTGTCCTTATAATGTAATATGTGCTCATCTAATTATTTTTTTTTTTTGCAGCATGTCTTCTGGATCCGAATATTCACCATCCCGGCAAGAACTGGCGGAAGCAGAGCATGATGTGAGAATCTTCCTGCCTTTGGGTAAGTATAGCTGCTGAATCTACAAATGTCCTAATTGTGTTCCTTTTTCAGACATCATCGTCGGACACGGCCATTGAGGAGTCTCAGGAGCAGTCGCAGCCGAGTCAAGTCCCGGTGGCGAGACGGAATGTAAGTATATAGCCTTTGAATGTCTATTTCTTTTGTACTCCTATTGTTATTTTCTTTCTAAAAAATATACAAGATTGTAATTTTTATTTTGTTTCTTCTAGGTTCCACAACGGGACGACGACCTGTATGTGGACAACGAGGCCCTCATCTGCCAGGTCCATGAGCGTGTCCCATTGTGGGACAGCCGTGATCTGCAGTACAAGGACAATGTGGTGACCCGGCGGCTATGGAACGAGGTGGCCGCAGCGTTGATGGATGGCTGGGACAGCGCCTCTCCAAACCTCAAAAAGGCGTTTAGTAAGTATTTTCATTCTCTGTAATGCTCACTGTTGTTCCTGATGGCACTGATGGGTTTGCTGGCAGATATATTCTTCCAGCAAACCCAACAGTGCCCTCTGGTTCCACAGTGACTGACCTGTGGTTTGTTGAGCTATGTGTTGTGCATTTTATTGATTTTTTTAATGCCCAGTCATTGTTGTTCCTGATGGCACTGTTGGGTTTGCTGGCAGATAAATTCTACCAGCAAACCCAACAGTGCCATCTGTTTCAACAGTCACTGACCTGTGGTTTCTTATGTGTTGTGCATTCTATTGATTTTTTTAATGCCCAGTCACTGTTGTTCCTGATGGCACTATTGGGTTTGCTGGCAGATAAATTCTACCAGCAAACCCAACAGTGCAATCTGTTTCAACAGTCACTGACCTGTGGTTTCTTATGTGTTGTGCATTCTATTGATTTTTTTAATGCCCAGTCACTGTTGTTCCTGATGGCACTGTTGGGTTTGCTGGCAGATAAATTCTACCCGCAAACCCAACAGTGCCATCTGTTTCAACAGTCACTGACCTGTGGTTTCTTGAGCTATGTGTTGTGCATTCTATTGGTTTTTGTTATTGCCCAGTCACTCTTGGTCCTCATGGTAATGTTGGTTTTGCTGCCAGATATATTCTAACAGCAAACACAACAGTGTCATCTGGGTCAACAGTCACTGACCTGTGGTTTCTTGAGCTATGTGTTGTGCATTCTATTGGTTTTTGTTATTGCCTAGTCACTCTTGGTCCTCATGGTAATGTTGGTTTTGCTGCCAGATATATTCTAACAGCAAACACAACAGTGTCATCTGGGTCAACAGTCACTGACCTGTGGTTTCTTGAGCTATGTGTTGTGCATTCTATTGGTTTTTGTTATTGCCCAGTCACTCTTGGTCCTCATGGTAATGTTGGTTTTGCTGCCAGATATATTCTAACAGCAAACACAACAGTGTCATCTGGGTCAACAGTCACTGACCTGTGGTTTCTTGAGCTATGTGTTGTGCATTCTATTGGTTTTTGTTATTGCCCAGTCACTCTTGGTCCTCATGGTTAATGTTGGTTTTGCTGCCAGATATATTCTAACAGCAAACACAACAGTGTCATCTGGGTCAACAGTCACTGACCTGTGGTTTCTTGAGCTATGTGTTGTGCATTCTATTGGTTTTTGTTATTGCCCAGTCACTCTGGTCCTCATGGTAATGTTGGTTTTGCTGCCAGATATATTCTAACAACAAACACAACAGTGTCATCTGGTCAACAGTCACTATCCTGTGTATTGTATAGCTTTTTATAATGCTGCATTGACAGTTTGACATTTTCATTCAGGTATGTGTGTTGAGACTGATTTTGCCCTGACTGCATTGTATAATTGTTTTCTTTTTTTCTCAACAGTGAACAAAGTCCGCACACGATGGCGCTCGATGAAGGACCGCTTCAACACTGATGTTCGAGCAGAGGGACAGGTTCGCAGTGGTTCTGCAGCAAGGCCCAGAAAGAAATATCGCTACTAATCGCGAGTTGGCGTTCCTGAGACCGGTCCTTGCCAGCAGAGA
>JARQOD010000003.1:247156917-247208188 GCA_033576555.1 Oophaga sylvatica | reverse complement strand
CCGCTACAGGGCAAGTGAAAAGAGTCTGGAAAAGCACCAGAAATGGCGCATTTAATAGATTAATCTTACCTTCGATCAGAGGCAGTGTTTGTCATGCACATGACAGCATGACAAACACTGTTTTTTTGAGCCCCCCATTCCTCACATGAATGGGGTTGGGGTATTGGGTTTGGAACTGTTCTGGTACCCAAACCAAACTTTTTTTAACTGTTCGTCTGAACTTGTCGGACCTGTACACCCAGAGGTTCACCAATCTCTAATGCCTAATTATAACAGCATGTAATATACTCACTAGTGATGAGCAAGCTTGCTTGTTACTCAAGTTTGCACCGGGTGCTCAGGTTCATACCCAATATCACGGGTGATTGAGTGAAATGTTTGCGTCCCTGCGCTGCCATGTTTCGTGGCTGTTACACAGCCACAAAACATGCGGGGATTGCCTGAAATACACAAATAATCCTCTCATGTTTTGTGACTGGTAAAGAAAAGAAAATTTTCTTTTCTCAGCACTTCCGGAGGACAAGGATGGTTATAGGTAGAGATCGTTTGCTCAGTAGCAAATTTATTAGGACACTTTAATAAGAACAAAGCAATGCGTTTCAGCCTGCAACAGCCTTCATCAGGTATAATATGTGCTTTTTAAAATTTTTTGAAAGAAAGTTGTCTTTATAGACTGATGACTCCTGACACACAGCAGGGGTGTGCCTCAATTAATTGGGATTAACACCCCACCCCAATTGGGTCAGTGTTAGCTTAAACCAATCCTAGTAAATCAGAATGGTACAATGGTATATATATATAAAAAAAACACACTGTAGAATATAAAAATACACAGTGAATCCTGTAATCCCATCCGCAGATATTTGTAAAACAATTGAATTACATATCGTCTTAGAAAATTTCGGAAAGGAGAAAATAAAAAATATTTTTTATCTTTCATTCACCTCTTCTCCCTCTCCCTCCTCTCTCTCCTCTCCATTGAAAATTTTTACACTTTCCACTGTTTCATTGAGACAGTCGGGATATAAGGTTTTAAACTGGAAAATCCAGTACGACTCTTTTCTATTTAATTTCTGGATTCTGTTTATGTCATTCTGTGGTATTTGTTTCACAGGGTGTTACCTTTATGTCAATTTTTTGTGATGTTTAACCAGGACGTGTCTGGACACGCTATGTTTTCAAAAAACCTTTCTTGGTGTTGTGCCTGTGACCATTCATACGCGATCGCACTGTCTGTGTGGTGCGACCCAAATATTTAAGGCCTCAAGCACAAGTAATCACATAGATAACATAGTCACTATCACAAGTGAGATGTTGATTTATATTTATGGTCTCTCCTGTACTGCTTGATAAAATACAATTTTGTTTATGACTGATGATGTTGCAGCAGTGACACCTTTTAGATCCACATCTAATAAACTCCAAAAGGATGTAGTATAGGAGTTTCTTTAGTATTTAAAGAGGAGAGGCGTTTCCCCAAATTACTGGGCGCGATGATTTTTTAATTGTGACTCCCCTCTGAAATGTGATACCGGGATACTTAGGTAACCATTGTTTTAAAAAAGAATCCTTTTTTAGGATGTACCAATACTTATTTAAAATCTGTCTTATTTGCACACTTCCCTGATTAAAAGCAGTGATAAAATTGCATTCCCATCTATTATTTTTTCTCTAGCGTTTTCATTTCTATTTATGCACATCTTCATTTGCTTGATGTTTACATTAGAAGATTGTTTATTGTTTATGAGATTCTTATATAGACACTCATTTTGAGATTTTTTTCAAGTTTGCTTCATAACCTTTAGCTATGAGTTTCTTCGGGTATTTTTATCTAAAAATTTCTTTGTCAGAATTTTGGATTGTTCAGCATCGTCTGTGTCCACCGTATTATTTTTATGGATGCGTCGACATTGCCTAAATGGTACATTCCATTTCAATTTGGAATAATGTGGTCTCCGAAAATCAAAAAAAAGGTAGAATCTGTTTTTTTAAAGTAGGCTTTGGTGATAATTTTTTTGCCTGAATGACTAATTTCACTATCCAAGTAATGGATTTTTTTCTTTATTATATTGTGTGTGAACGAAATGCCCTTTTTTGTTCTTGTTTTGTACTTCTACACGTGAAATTGCTAATTTTTCAGTGCCCTTCAAAAAGATGATAAGGTCATCTATATAACGCTTGTATAGAAATATGTTTTCTTTGTAAGGTGTGTGGCTAAATGGCGATGAGGACTTGAACCGCCCATAAAAAGATTTGCAAAACTTGGCACGACCCGAGTCCCCATCATGGTGCCAAACTGCTGCAAAAACAGCTCACCCTGAAATTCCAAAACATTGTGCTATAATTTAAATCTTAAACCTGTTATGAGAAAAACTCTCTGGACTGATGGCATATCTGGAATCCTAGATAGTTAGTGTGCTACTGCTTCGATTCCCATATTGTGTTCTATGTTGGAATATAGAGCATTCACATCTAGTGTAATAACGAAAAAATCTTTTCCCCAATTTTGGTTAGAATCCAGTAAAAAGATGATAGTTTTTTACTAGATCCTGAAGATGTAAATCTATATAATGGGATAACTAGCTGGTCAGAGATCCGATACCTGAGATAATTGGTCTACCTGGAGGTGCTGTAAGATTTTTGTGAATCTTTGGTAAGTAGTGTTGAGCGATACTGCTCGATATCTAAAAATATCGGATCAGAATGGTATCGCCGATATCACTAAATATCGGCGATATCCGATTCCGATACCGGAAGTCCCATGTAAGTCTATGGGAACAAAATATCGCAACTAAAAAAACCTTTATTTCCTTGTAAACACTAAATATACACACATAGAATACATATATATATATATATACATGTCATTGTGACATATATATATATACATATATGTATAGTTTATACACTTCTACATAGTAAAATATCCTCTGATTCAATTGCCGGGTAAAGCCGGCTTCTGTGAAAAGACAGAAGCACCCGACATGAAATGACACTTGGTGTACATAGGGTTAACCATGTCTTTTCATGTCCTTTGCTATCTGATTTGCACAAACAATTACATCAGTCTATGTGTGCAAAATTTCACACCTGTAGGGGCTAATTAAAGGTGTAAATTCGTTGTAAAAAAACGGACTTTTTTGCTACGAATTTACACCTTTAATTAACCCCTACAGGTGTGAAATTTTGCACACATAGACTGATGTAATTGTTTGTGCAAATCAGATAGCAAAGGACATGAAAAGACATGGTTAACCCTATATACACCAAGTGTCATTTCATGTCGGGTTCTGCATTTTCACAAAAGCCTGCAATTGAATTAGCGGCTATTATACTATGTAGAAGTGTATGAACTATAAATATAAATATATATATATGTGTCACAAATTCAATGACATGTATATATATATATATATATATATATATGAGGTGTAAAATTGTTTAAAAAAAATGCGTGGGCTCCCGCCCTATTTTCGCAACCAGACAGACAAAGCCAGCGAATGGGGGCAGATAATAATAGCCCAGAGAGGGACCATTATTTTTGGCCCCCCCTGGCTACTAACATCTGCCCCCAGACACCCCAGAAAAGACAAATCTATAATTAGATTCGCCCTTTCTGGCACTTTGCCCGTCTATTCCCATTGCCCTGTAGCAGTGGCGAATGGGTTAATATGGGGTTAAAGCCACATTGCAATTGAAAGGTGACCTTAAGCCAGGTTAATAATTGAGAGCTGTCAATTAGACAACTATCAATTATTAATCCTATTGCATGAAATAAAAATAAAACACACACACTTTAATTAAAAATCATTTTAATGAAATAAAGACACATGTTTTTGACCATCTTTTATTTTACTGCAAAAACCATTTCCTGTAATAAAAATAAAATAAAAAAGCAAAATTATTCTTACCTATCCCATGCACAGTCAGGTCCCACGTTGTAATCCTTCAGAAAGGGTTAATGTTTACTGCAGGGACCGCAGCTAATGCTGCAGCCTCACAGTAAACCCCCAAATGAATAAGTTCCTCTCCTGGCTGACAGGAGAGGAAGTGGAAAGCTTAATTGATTGCTTTCCACTTTCACTTCAGGTCAGCCAGGGACACAATCAGTGACGTCAGAGGGAACTGATTAACAAAAATAGGGGTTCCCTTCGAATAAAAAATGGCGTGGGGTCCCCCCTATTTTTGTTAACCAGCCAGATGAAGCAGACCGCTGAGGCCTGGATTTTCAGGCTGTTAAGGAGCCAAGATCCATGGACCTTGCCAGCCTGATAATACCAGGCCACAGCAGTCTGCATATCTTGGCTGATTAACAAAAATAGGGGATCCCCTTGAAAAAAATTGGCGTGGGGTCCCCCCTATTTTTGTTAACCAGCCAGATGAAGCAGACCGCTGAGGCCTGGATTTTCAGGCTGTTAAGGAGCCAAGATCCATGGACCTTGCCAGCCTGATAATACCAGGCCACAGCAGTCTGCATATCTTGGATGATTAAGAAAAATAGGGGATCCCATCGAAAAAAATTGGCGTGGGGTCCCCCCTATTTCTGTTAACCAGCCAGATGAAGCAGACTGCTGAGGCCTGGTTTTTCAGGCTGGTAAGGATCCAATATCCATGGACCTTGCAAGCCTGATAATACCAGGCCACAGCAGTCTGCTTAGCTTGGCTGGTTAACAAAAATAGGGGATCCCCTCGAAAAAAAAACGGCGTAGGGGTCCCCCTATTTTTGTTAACCAGTCAAGTAAAATGCAGACTGCTGCGGCCTGGTATTAAAAGACTGTCAAGGCCCATGGATTTTGGCCCTCAACAGCCTGATAATACCAGGCTACAGCAGCCCCACATTTGGCGCATCAAAAGATGTGCCAATTGTGGCACTTTACCCGGCTCTTCCCACTGCCCTGTAGCGGTGGCAAGTGGGGTAATAAGGGGTTAATGTCACCGTTGATTGCACGGTGACAATAAGCCCGGTTAATAATGGATAGGCGTCAATAAGACACCGATCCATTATTAATCCCAAAGTTATTAAATGCATAAAAAAAAGACAAAGCAAGAAAAAAGTATTTTAATGAAATAAAAGAGACAACACAGTTTTCATTTCTTTTATTGTACTCTTATTCCTGCGACGCCATCGATCTCCTGTAAAAAAGAAAAAAAAAAAACCAACAGTATACCACCTGTCCGACGCAGTCCATAGTAACGACAGTCCCACGACGATCCAGCTCTGCTACATCGCAATGACAGGCAGAGCCTGTCATCGCGACGCAGCACAGCTGATTACCTGCTTCCCCGGCGGTGACGTCATCGGACTGACTGCTTTACGGCCGGGATTACCCAGCAGTCACTGCAGTTATCGCGAGAAACTGCATGTGACCGCCGGGGAAAGATGATGGCGGCCATGAAGCAGTCCAGGCCGTGACCGCCGGAGATCTTCTGCCAGGTAAGTGCCGCTGACTCCTGACAGACCCGACCGACGGACACAGACAGTGACAGTGACAATCCCGATTCCGGTATCCGATATGACGAAAATATCGGTATTCGGAATCGAAAGCCCGATACAGCTAATATCGGCCGATACCCGATATTTGCAGTATCGTATCGCTCAACACTATTGGTAAGTGATAAAAAAATTGCTGTGCTTGGATTTTTGTCTGTCAGAAAATGTTTTTATTTTTTGTTGATAATATGTTGGGAGTAAGCTTTATTTATAAGCAGATGGTATTCTGAATTATATGTTTTAGCAGGATCCGTGTATTTTTTTATAATATTTTTCATTTGAGAATATAATGTAGGCTTCCTGTAAGTATATTTCTCTGTCTTGATTAACCACTACATCTCCTTTTTCCGCTTGTCTTGTGACTAATTTCTTGCTGTTTTTTAATTGTTTGAGAGCTGGCTTCTTTGATCTAGAAATATTGATTTTTATATCAGAAAATCTCTTTGCAGTATTTTTATCTTTGTTTATAACATTTTTTCTCTCTTGGATGAGGTTTGCTTTGTGTTTGGGGTCAACGTTTTTTTTTTTAGACGAATTTATATTGCGAAATTCATCAGCTACTAATGTATAAAAAGTGTCCAAATTACTTCCCCTGTGATATACAGTGTTAAAGTTGGACCTCGGTTGGATTTCTTTGTCAATATAATGGTCATTCAAAACTACAAGCTCTTTGTCTGTAAATTTATTTGTTTCTGATGTTCGCTCTTGAATTGCAAAGTGACGTCTTAAAGTGAGTTTTCGAACAAATTCATTGAGATCCAAAAAAGGTCAAACTCTCTTGCTTTCTGTGTGGGGCAATAATTTAGACCCTTTGATAAGATTTTCAGTTACGTTGTAGTCAAATTATGTGTTGATAAATTGAATATTTTTATTGTACTTTTTTGTCTAGATTTTCGTTTTCAAGAATGTTTTTGAGGCAATCTGAAGGAATTATTTTTGTCTTGTTTTTTATAGATTTATTGATTCCATATCTGTTAATGTTTTTTTTGGTGGTTCCTTTTCCCCTAGTACCTGGGGACCTCCTTTTCTATTTGTTGACTGAGAGGGGAGTCAGTGAAAAATATTTGTTACAGGATTGTTTGCCTGAGTGTGTAACGGTGTTCCCGAGATTGAGCGGCTCTCTAATATGGGTAAAAACACCTCCGATAATGCAGGGGGGAGACTGGGGCATATCTCTAAAAAAGATATGTGAATTTCCATGTGAAGGGGATGGAGTGGTTGCTTGTAACACCGTGGTGAATATAGAAGATGATTCAGTGGCTTCATGTACTGTGAGATCACTGATAGGCTTCATGGATGGGGGGAAGATTTATGGTAATGTTTGAAGAAGATGTTTCAGGGTTTTAAACCAGATTCGCAGTGGGTGTTGAATTTATGAGTATGGGTGAGATATCTTTGTCTGGCAGAGAAAGTGGAGAAGGGTTAATCTCCACAACTTTGTTATAATAGATAATCTTAGATGTTCTAATGAATATATTTGGTGTGGAAAAATTCTGTCTGGTGTGAATTATGTCTTCATTTTTATTGTAGATATTACTAGATTCCACATGGCTTTTTTTTTCGTATTTTTATCTAGATTTTTATTATTTGGAATGGCTCCCGCTTCTGTTGCAGAAAAACACATTTTTGAATTATTTGGGCCAGTAATTTCCCTTAATGGTAATTTTGAATTGGAAAAGGTACGCAATCCATTTAAAACTTCATGTTGTTTTTTGGATAGTTCTGTCTCAAGTGGGTTTGGAATTTGAAACCATTTCTCCTTTAGATTTTGAGTTCTTTCAGTTTTTCAGCTCAAAAAATCTCTTCTTTTTTTTTGTTTTAATTTCAATGAGATTGTTCTCAAAGATTTGTAAGTTTCTATTAGTGTCTCTATTTATCAAAGTGTCCTAATAAATTTTCTACTGAGCAAACTATCTCTATCTATAACCATCCTTGTCCTCGGGAAGCACCGAGAAAGGAAATTTTTTTTTTCTTTCCCATTGTATTCACATGCAATCCTTGGATCAAGGCTGGCATAGTTCTTGCAATCGTGCTGCACACTGGAAGATTATAAGGAGTGGATCCATCATACGGATCATCTGAATGTACACACAAGATATCCAAAGGGTGAGTGTAACAATATATATCTCCTTGCGGTGAATATACACCTACACTTAGACTCTGCGCCCCTGTCTCCCCTTTATATTTTTTTCTGATATCCTTATGTTTTGTGGCTGTGTAAGGCTACTTTCACACTTGCGTTTTTTAGCGCTGCGCATAGTGCGCTATTGGTCGCATGCGCAATGTTCCCCTATCATTAACATGGCGGGCGCAGTGTCTTGCGCTTGCACGCGCTCATTAGCGTTTGGCGTGCGCTGCGCATTTTCCAGGTGTGCGCCCAGACGCGCTAGACGCTACATGTTGCATTTTTTTTTCAGCACACCAATTTAAAAAGGCGCGTGCGCACGTGTGCGCATGCTATGCGCATAAAAATATCATTGCCGTCTATGTGGGCGCTGGCATGCGCGTGGCTGTGCGCTTAACAGCGCTTGTGCGCGCACGCGATTTTTTAGTAAACAATGTCTAGACACTTGTCCAATTACCCCTAGACAAGATACATTTTTTGTGAGGAGTCTAGATAAAGGAGTACAGATAAAGGAAGGTGTCAGTGCCACACAGACCCCTACGCAGACTGCCTGGAGACTGCATGCTGATAAATAGACCTGAAGATACAGCCTGGATCCCTATAAAAAGGCCTGCAAACAGCGTGCACCATAGTACACTGCCTGGAGACTGGACCTGGAGACTGGAAGATCCATCTTGAACCACAAATACACAGCCTGGAGACTGGACCTGGAGACTGGAAGATCCACCTTGGACCCATACACAGCCTGGATATTGCCTGGAGACACTGTGCCTGGACTCAAGACCGATCCAAAGTGCAAGAATGTGAGTATTCTTTAAACAAATGACAGGCTGTCCTTATAATGTAATATGTGCTCATCTAATTATTTTTTTTTTTTGCAGCATGTCTTCTGGATCCGAATATTCACCATCCCGGCAAGAACTGGCAGAAGCAGAGCATGATGTGAGAATCTTCCTGCCTTTGGTTAAGTATAGCTGCTGAATCTACAAATGTCCTAATTGTGTTCCTTTTTCAGACATCATCATCGGACACGGCCATTGAGGAGTCTCAGGAGCAGTCGCAGCCGAGTCAAGTCCCGGTGGCGAGACGGAATGTAAGTATATAGCCTTTGAATGTCTATTTCTTTTGTACTCCTATTGTTATTTTCTTTCTAAAAAATATACAAGATTGTAATTTTTATTTTGTTTCTTCTAGGTTCCACAACGGGACGACGACCTGTATGTGGACAACGAGGCCCTCATCTGCCAGGTCCATGAGCGTGTCCCATTGTGGGACAGCCGTGATCCGCAGTACAAGGACAATGTGGTGACCCGGCGGCTATGGAACGAGGTGGCCGCAGCGTTGATGGATGGCTGGGACAGCGCCTCTCCAAACCTCAAAAAGGCGTTTAGTAAGTATTTTCATTCTCTGTAATGCTCACTGTTGTTCCTGATGGCACTGATGGGTTTGCTGGCAGATATATTCTTCCAGCAAACCCAACAGTGCCCTCTGGTTCCACAGTGACTGACCTGTGGTTTGTTGAGCTATGTGTTGTGCATTTTATTGATTTTTTTAATCTGGCCAGCAGTCCATTCGCAACCCAAGTGCTGTTCCAGTAGATGGCTACTTGTTTTTTGTAATGCTCACTGTTGTTCTGATGGCACTATGGGTTTGCTGGCAGATAAATTCTACCAGCAAACCCAACAGTGCCATCTGTTTCAACAGTCACTGACCTGTGGTTTTTATGTGTTGTGCATTTATTGATTTTTAATGCCCAGTCATGTTGTTCTGAGGGCACTGTTGGGTTGCTGCAGATAAATTCTACAGCAAACCAACAGTGCCATCTGTTTCAACAGTCACTGACCTGTGGTTTCTTGAGCTATGTGTTGTGCATTCTATGGTTTTGTTATGCCCAGTCACTCTTGGTCCTCATGGTAATGTTGGTTTTGCTGCCAGATATATTCTAACAGCAAACACAACAGTGTCATCTGGGTCAACAGTCACTGACCTGTGGTTTCTTGAGCTATGTGTTGTGCATTCTATTGGTTTTTGTTATTGCCCAGTCACTCTTGGTCCTCATGGTAATGTTGGTTTTGCTGCCAGATATATTCTAACAGCAAACACAACAGTGTCATCTGGGTCAACAGTCACTGACCTGTGGTTTCTTGAGCTATGTGTTGTGCATTCTATTGGTTTTTGTTATTGCCCAGTCACTCTTGGTCCTCATGGTAATGTTGGTTTTGCTGCCAGATATATTCTAACAGCAAACACAACAGTGTCATCTGGGTCAACAGTCACTGACCTGTGGTTTCTTGAGCTATGTGTTGTGCATTCTATTGGTTTTTGTTATTGCCCAGTCACTCTTGGTCCTCATGGTAATGTTGGTTTTGCTGCCAGATATATTCTAACAGCAAACACAACAGTGTCATCTGGGTCAACAGTCACTGACCTGTGGTTTCTTGAGCTATGTGTTGTGCATTCTATTGGTTTTTGTTATTGCCCAGTCACTCTTGGTCCTCATGGTAATGTTGGTTTTGCTGCCAGATATATTCTAACAACAAACACAACAGTGTCATCTGGGTCAACAGTCACTATCCTGTGTATTGTATAGCTTTTTATAATGCTGCATTGACAGTTTGACATTTTCATTCAGGTATGTGTGTTGAGACTGATTTTGCCCTGACTGCATTGTATAATTGTTTTCTTTTTTTCTCAACAGTGAACAAAGTCCGCACACGATGGCGCTCGATGAAGGACCGCTTCAACACTGATGTTCGAGCAGAGGGACAGGTTCGCAGTGGTTCTGCAGCAAGGCCCAGAAAGAAATATCGCTACTATCGCGAGTTGGCGTTCCTGAGACCGGTCCTTGCCAGCAGAGAGTAGGTTTTTTTTTTTTTTTTTAAATTTATTTATTTATTTATTTTTTTCTACAGCTGATGCTTCTTGTTAATGCATTATAGTAATGTTTTGGTTTTCTTTCAACAGCACCTGGAGCAGCACCATGCAGCCTGTCCCTGAAGCGGTCCTTCCTCGGACGACCTTGGACTCGTCCCAGCCATCCGACAGCTGGAAGCAACTTGCAGGTCAGCAACACGGACAGCTGGTGACCAGGAAGCTGGTCCATCGGGTCTTCCCCTCTCCCAGGTCTCTGCCACTGGTTATGCGGGCACTTCCCGCCAGCGGCAGAGGGCCATGGAGAGGAATGTCTTGCCCGAGTTTGTTCACTTGAGCGAGGCCTTTCAAGGCAATATGAAGACGCTTGGAGGCACAGTTGGAAGCGGTTTTTCACTGATGGAACGTGGTTTTACCCACATGGATCACCGCTTCAACTGTGTCGAACAGCGTCTTGATCGCCTGGAGGCCGACCTCAACAGACCAGCGCACCATTTTTTCAGTAAAATTGAACGGGGCATGGCGGAACACCTTAGTCCTGAGCAACAGCTGAGTGTGATGCAGGCCTGCAACACTGCTTACTTGCAGGCTATGCAGCAGAATCGGTACGTGCAGCAGTCAGTGGTTGCATATCCAACAGTGCCACCACTGATTCGCCACACATCACTACCGACTTCTGCTGCATACCACTGCACGGCCACCAGCAATCCGAGTCACCACTACACCACCACAAGTCCGAGTACTGTTGGACACTCCACCGTCGCCACCACCATGGCAAGCGCTGCTCCTGTGTGGAGCAACACCACCACAGACACTGGTCCACAGTCATGGACTCAAGCCACCGCAGTACCTGCTTGGGCCACCGCACCCACTTCTCCTTCTAGGATACTGCCAGCAGTCAGCAACCATTTATTGTCACCGCATCCACTTCTCCTTCTAGGAGTACTGCCAGCAGTCAGCAACCATTTATTGTTACCGCACCCACTTCTCCTTCTAGGAGTACCGCCACCAGTCGTCAACAATTTACGGCCACAGCACCCACTGATCCTATGAGTACCGCCACCAGTCAGCAACAATCAATTTCAATGGCACCCACTTCTCCTCCTTGGAACACCCCAAACCTTGTGGTACTCCGAGCACTGCCAACACTTCCACCGCCACTGCCACCACCGAGCATGAAGCGGTGACCCACATTCACTCTTTTTTGGGTCAAGGCCACGGTCAACCAGCTCAAGGCGGACACAGAGAAGTCGGTCCATGCATGATACTCCTGTCCCCAAGAAGAAAAAAAAGCAAAACGTTGTTGGTCCATCCACCCTCTCCTCCTAATGTGTCTCAAACTGGCTCTCATTTGATGTCTGATCTTCCTTCACCCACTACTTTTGTTGCCCCTTCCCCTCGAACCCCTTCATCGCTTTCCAGCCTCTCTTCATCTCTGCACACCCCCAGAGTATCGAAATCACCACCAAAACGTCCGTCGCAATAAAAATTTGTAATATTATCTGTAAAAATCACATTTCTCTACAACTTCTTTGGCAGTGACTATACCAATGGCATCTTGTACACATATTGTACTAATCTGATTTTTCTATAACTTCTGGGGCAGTGAAAATTAAACTGGTAATGTTGTACACATATTGTACTAATCTGATTTTTCTAGAACTTCTGGGGCAGTGACTATTAAACTGGTAATATTGTACACATATTGTACTAATCTGATTTTTCTATAACTTCTGTGGCAGTGACTATACCAATGGCATCTTGTACACATATTGTACTAATCTGATTTTGCTAGAACTTCTGGGGCAGTGACTATTAAACTGGTAATGTTGTACACATATTGTACTAATCTGATTTTTCTTGAACTTCTGGGGCAGTGACTATTAAACTGGTAATGTTGTACACATATTGTACTAATCTGATTTTTCTTGAACTTCTGGCGGAGTGATGATACAAATGGCATCTTGTACACATATTGTACTAATCTCATTTTGCTAGAACTTCTGGGGCAGTGACTATTAAACTGGTAATGTTGTACACATATTGTACTAATCTGATTTTTCTATAACTTCTGTGGCAGTGACTATACCAATGGCATCTTGTACACATATTGTACTAATCTGATTTTGCTAGAACTTCTGGGGCAGTGACTATTAAACTGGTAATGTTGTACACATATTGTACTAATCTGATTTTTCTTGAACTTCTGGGGCAGTGACTATTCCAATGGCATCTTTGACACATATTGTACTAATCTGATCTATCCAAAACCTTTGTGTGAATATACATCTTTTCTTTTTGTACTCAAAAAAAGTACTAATGTGATCTATACAAATGTCTTCAAAAAAATCATTGCCAATTCAAATGTTGTTTTCCTGTTGTAAAAAATAATGTGCCAATCTTCTTTTAGAAAAATATTTAGAGTTGAGAGTCCTCAGTGGTTGATACCTTTTAATGGCTAACTGAAAAGATGGTAACAAATTGCAAGCTTTCGAGACTACGCAGGTCTCTTCATCAGGCAAAGACTAATACACAATCTGAAGAATCACATATTTGTACACAAAGCAGCACAGAAAAAATGCAATAGGTAAGACAAGTGACGTGAAGCAGAATAGTCATTATGGCAGAGGGATGAGCATAAATATTGGAACAGTTCATAGATAAGGAGTGTGAAAGTTTTATTACGCAATCTTCTTTTAGTAATTTTTGTTTGCTTTGTGTTTATTTCGCCGCCTACACACTGCGACGTACACACACTGCGACGTACACACTGCGTGTTTGACTACACATAACTACAGGAATGACACATGTTTGTGTACTTCATGGAGATATGTTTACTACAAAACACATATATATTACTTTTTTTGTTCACCACCAGTCTGTCTGTCTGGTAATATTGCACAGACTGAATAGAGGATGGTGTTGAGTGCAAGGCATATCTATTTAACCTTGCCAGATATACTAAAAAGTGAAATGAGTATGGTGTGTTTTTGACATTATTTCACTTCATGATATAAGGCCATGTATTCTAGATATAGCTTGTAATTGAGCACATCCTCTATTCAGTGTGTGTTGAAGAAACAGAGGAGATGATGGTGAAAATACACTTTATATATGTACAATACCCTGGCCTTGTATCACTACTATCACACCTGGCCAGGTGAATAGACATGAGTTTTAACCATCAGCGTTGCTTCAGTCTGCTTTTATTTGAAGCATACTGTAGCGATGCTGCTGTTTAGAACTCATGTGTAGAGTTGAGCGATACTTTCCGATATCCTAAAGTATCGGAATTGGAATGGTATCGCCGATATCACTAAAATATCGGCGATACCCGATACCGATACCGGAAGTCCATGTAAGTCTATGGGAAAAAAATATCGCAACTAAAAAAACCCCATTCTTTCCTTGTAAACACTAAATATACACACATAGAATACATATATATATATATATATATATATACATGTCATTGTGACATATATATATATACATATATGTATAGTTTATACACTTCTACATAGTAAAATATCCTTTGATTCAATTGCCGGGTAAAGCCGGCTTCAGTGAAAAGACAGAAGCACCCGACATGAAATGACACTTGGTGTACATAGGGTTAACCATGTCTTTTCATGTCCTTTGCTATCTAATTTGCACAAACAATTAAATCAGACTATGTGTGCAAAATTTCACACCTGTAGGGGTTAATTAAAGGTGTAAATTCGTTGTAAAAAAAAACGGACTTTTTTGCTACGAATTTACACCTTTAATTAACCCCTACAGGTGTGAAATTTTGCACACATAGTCTGATTTAATTGTTTGTGCAAATTAGATAGCAAAGTACATGAAAAGACATGGTTAACCCTATGTACACCAAGTGTCATTTCATGTCGGGTTCTGCATTTTCACAAAAGCCGGCAATTGAATTAGCGGCTATTATACTATGTAGAAGTGTATGAACTACAAATATAAATATATATATATATGTGTCACAAATTCAATGACATGTATATATATATATATATGAGGTGTAAAATTGCTGAAAAAAAATGCGTGGGCTCCCGCCCTATTTTCGCAACCAGACAGACAAAGCCAGTGAGTGGGGGCAGATAATAATAGCCCAGAGAGGGACCATTATTTTTGCCCCCCCGGCTACTAACATCTGCCCCCAGACACCCCAGGAAAGACAAATCTATAATTAGATTCGCCCTTTCTGGCACTTTGCCCGTCTATTCCCATTGCCCTGTAGCGGTGGCGAATGGGTTAATATGGGGTTAAAGCCACCTTGCTATTGAAAGGTGACCTTAAGCCAGGTTAATAATTGAGAGCTGTCAATTAGACAACTATCAATTATTAATCCTATTGCATGAAATAAAAATAAAACACACACACTTTAATTAAAAATCATTTTAATGAAATAAAGACACATGTTTTTGACCATCTTTTATTTTACTGCAAAAACCATTTCCTGTAATAAAAATAAAATAAAAAAGCAAAATTATTCTTACCTATCCCATGCACAGTCAGGTCCCACGGTGTAATCCTTCAGAAAGGGTTAATGTTTACTGCAGGGACCGCAGCTAATGCTGCAGCCTCACAGTAAACCCCAAATGAATGAGTTCCTCTCCTGCCTGACAGGAGAGTAAAGGCTGGGTGTCACATAACGATACACCAGCGATCCCGACAACGATATGCACTTGTCAGGATCGCTGGTGTATCGCTACATGATCGCTGCTGAGCTGCCAAACAGGCAGCTCAGGCAGCGATCTGGGACAGCGACACTGCGGGTAACATCGCTTAAGGGCCCGTCTCACATAGCGATATCGCTACCGAGATCGCTGCTGAGTCACTAGTTTTGTGACGCAGCAGCGAGCTCACCAGCGATATCGCTGTGTGTGACATTCAGCGACGATCAGCCGCCCTGCCGGGTATCGCTGATCGTCGCAGAAATGTCAGGAGTCAGGACCTTTTTTTGATCGCTGGTTTCCCTCTGACAGGCACGCATCACTGCGTGTGACAGGCGGGAGACCAGCGATCCGCTGGTAACCAAGGTACACAGCGGGTTTCCAGGCACCGCGCAGCGCTTGGAAACCCGCTGTGTACCTTGGATACCAGCTCCCTGCATCAGGGCGCTGGTATCCAAGGTACACAGCGGGTTTCTAGGCACAGCCCCGCGCCTGGAAACCCGCTGTGTACCTTGGTTACCAGCGGATCGCTGGTCTCCCGCCTGTCACACGCAGCGATGTGTGCCTGTCAGCGGGAAACCAGCGATCAAAAAAAGGTCCTGACATTTCAGCGACGATCAGCGATACCCGGCAGGGGGGCTGATCGTCGCTGAATGTCACACACAGCGATATCGCTGGTGAGCTCGGTGCTGCGTCACAAAACTAGTGACTCAGCAGCGATCTCGGTAGCGATATCGCTATGTGAGACGGGCCCTTAAGTGGAAAGCTTAATTGATTGCTTTCCACTTTCACTTCAGGTCAGCCAGGGACACAATCAGTGATGTCAGAGGGAACTGATTAACAAAAATAGGGGTTCCCTTCGAAAAAAAAATGGCGTGGGGTCCCCCCTATTTTTGTTAACCAGCCAGATGAAGCAGACCGCTGAGGCCTGGATTTTCAGGCTGTTAAGGAGCCAAGATCCATGGACCTTGCCAGCCTGATAATACTAGGCCACAGCAGTCTGCATATCTTGGCTGATTAACAAAAATAGGGGATCCCCTCGAAAAAAATTGGCGTGGGGTCCCCCCTATTTTTGTTAACCAGCCAGATGAAGCAGACCGCTGAGGCCTGGATTTTCAGGCTGTTAAGGAGCCAAGATCCATGGACCTTGCCAGCCTGATAATACCAGGCCACAGCAGTCTGCATATCTTGGCTGATTAACAAAAATAGGGGATCCCCTCGAAAAAAATTGGCGTGGGGTCCCCCCTATTTTTGTTAACCAGCCAGATGAAGCAGACCGCTGAGGCCTGGTTTTTCAGGCTGGTAAGGATCCAATATCCATGGACCTTGCAAGCCTGATAATACCAGGCCACAGCAGTCTGCTTAGCTTGGCTGGTTAACAAAAATAGGGGATCCCCTCGAAAAAAAAACGGCGTGGGGATCCCCCCTATTTTTGTTAACCAGCCAAGTTAAATGCAGACTGCTGCGGCCTGGTATTAAAAGACTGTCAAGGCCCATGGATTTTGGCCCTCAACAGCCTGATAATACCAGGCTACAGCAGCCCCACATTTGGCGCATCAAAAGATGTGCCAATTGTGGCACTTTACCCGGCTCTTCCCACTTGCCCTGTAGCGGTGGCAAGCGGGGTAATAAGGGGTTATTGTCACCGTTGATTGCACGGTGACAATAAGCCCGGTTAATAATGGAGAGGTGTCAATAAGACACCCATCCATTATTAATCCCAAAGTTATTAAATGTTTAAAAAAAAGACAAAGCAAGAAAAAAGTATTTTAATGAAATAAAAGAGACAACACAGTTTTCATTAATTTTATTACTCTCTCATTCCTGCGACGCCATCGATCTCCTGTAAAAAAAGAAAAAAAAAAAACCAACAGTATACCACCTGTCCGACGCAGTCCATAACGACAGTCCCACGACGATCCAACTCTGCTACATCGCAATGACAGGCAGAGCCTGTCATCGCGACGCAGCACAGCTGATTACCTGCTTCCCCGGCGGTGACGTCATCGGACTGACTGCTTTACGGCCGGGATTACCCAGCAGTCACTGCAGTTATCGCGAGAAACTGCATGTGACCGCCGGGGAAAGAAGATTGCGGCCATGAAGCAGTCCAGCCCGTGACCGCCGGAGATCTTCTGCCAGGTAAGTGCCGCTGACTCCTGACAGACCCGACCGACGGACACTGACAGTGACAGTGACAATCCCGATTCCGGTATCCGATATGACGAAAATATCGGAACTCGGAATCGGAATTCCGATACAGCTAATATCGGCCGATACCCGATATTTGCAGTATCGGAATGCTCAACACTACTCATGTGTACTCACCTGCCCAGGCCTGATACATTCTGAAGTGACGATGCGTTATTTGGGGCATCACCACTTCAGCATGCCACCAGGCATTGGTATTTAACAAGATGTATAATCTTTATTATCTCTGCGTTCCAAATCAAGTCAGTGATGAAAATACAAATTATATTTATAGTCACATGATCAGGAATAAAAAGTTACAGATACTTGTGCATCCCCAAATCAATTTTTTGTAAACAGCAGGCCAGGTGACACAAATAATTGTTGTGTTATGTCCACCATCACTGAAAATGGAAGCAAAAGTGGAGAGATAATCAAGGTCATACAACTTGTGTGCATGTATAGTTAACTACCTAGTCAGGATTACAAATAAATTCATGATGCACCCAAAAATATGCATCATGAATTCACTGGTAAACCTGGCCATTTCATAATTGTTTTTTAATTAAAAAACAGAGACTGCACGTGGTACAGGTATAAACAGAGGGATTTTATTAACATCCAAAAAAAAAAAAAAAGTTTATTAACATACAGACAAGAACATTATTTTACACCATTTGATCTTGCCATTCCACCCGTCCTACATCTGAGATGAAGTAGGCCGCAAATTGGTCTCTCATTTGGCTGACTTCAACAGAAGACCTGAGTGGGTGCTGAGTGAACTCAGGCAATGGGTTAGGAGCTGCATCATCAAGTTTAAAGTTTGGGTGCTCTTTCGCCATGACAAAGTTATGTAGCACCACACAGGCCTTGACAACTTCATCCACTGTTTGCACTTTTAGATGAATGGCTGTGCCCAGAATGCGCCATCTGGAAACCAGTATACCGAAGGCACACTCTACAGTTCTTCTTGCCCTGGTCAGCCTGTAATTGAAAATTTTTTTGTTGTGGTCCAAGTCCCGGCTGGAGTAGGGTTTAAGCAGGTGTTGGCTCATCTGGAATGCCTCATCTGGTTTCCATACAACCTCCGTCCCATGTCAGAGTTCTTAAACGCCTGTGAGTCATTCCCACGGCCAAATGCACCAATGTCCACGGCAACAAACATACAGTATGCATCTGCAAATGGCCATGAGAACTGTAGAGAAGTACTTCTTGTAATTGTAATACTCCGAGCCTGTTCTTTTAGGTTTGATGATGCGGATGTGTTTCCCATCAACTGCTCCCAAACAGTTAGGGAAATTGCAGGTTGTCCAGAATTTGTCGGCTATTTCTAGCCACTTTTCGGTGGTGGGCAGGGGCATAAATTCCGGACAGAGAACAGTCCACAATGCCTGGCAGGTGTCAACAACAATTCCTGACAACGTGGAGATACCAATCCGGTACTGGAAGTGGAGTGAAGACAGGCTCTCTCCAGTAGCAAGGAATCTGAGAAAGAACAAAAAAAATATTATTGTATATGTTTTTGTAAAACATTTCGAAACAAAAAATGGCATAAAAATAATTCTGCAGGTCTTTGTTTACTAGGTGGCAGAACAATAATTCTGTCATCTTTGTAATAGTACATGGCATAAGTAATACAATGATGCAGGCATTGGTTTCTCAATATTACGTACCGTAATGTCACCAGGAGTCTTTCCTCTGGAGGAATCGCCCGACGGAGCTGTGTGTCCTGTCTCCTGATTAATTGTTGGACCCGAGCAAGTAAATCCATGAAGGTTTGTTGTGACATCCGTGTGTAGTCGTTAAATTTCTCGGGTTTGACTGCAGCTCACTGTAGAGGGTGTGATACGCTCCACGGCTCTCCCGGAGTTCTACAATCGGATGTACCCACAAACGCCGCCGCTGCCGTCTCCGATGTCTCTGTCTCTCCCTTTCTTCATGGCAAGCAACGGCATAAGCCTGAGCCATAGCCATGTCCAGATCCAGGTTGAAGTGGAAAGTCTTCATAAGCAGATCCATGTTCACCAAGGCAAATGCAAGCAAATGTAAAAAAGGGCTGTGAACAGGCTCTATATAAAGATTTTCAATAAGACACGCCCACTGGTGTCCCATTGGTGGGTTCTGTTGCAAGAATTTTTCAAGGATTTTAATCATGTGTTTTGCACAGAAAAAACGCAAACGCATACAAAAACGCTTTAAATAGCATACAATCGCATACAATCGCTTACAATCGCTGCGTTTTTTTAAAGCAATGCGCATTCTTCGACTGCAAAATATCGCTGTGATTACACGCGTTTGCACGCGTTTTTTTCATGCTTTTTATGTGCGATCGATACGCAGCGCTAAAAAATGCAAGTGTGAAAGTAGCCTAACAGCTACGAAACATGCAGAATGTGAGGACACAAACATTTCACTTGAGCATCCGTGATACTGGGTACGTACCCGAGCACCCAATGCAAATTCAAGTAACTTTCCTTGCTGATTCCAGCAGTTATCACATGATCACTCATATGCGATTTTTATACAAATGGACATGTGACAACTAGCTTCCCATCCTGCTTCTCTCAATGAAGTAGGGGCTGTATGTTTTCACTAAACATTGAGAGAATTAGGAAGAGTAGCTAGTCGTCATGTGACTTTCTGTAAGTTATACATGAGCAGTCACATGATGACTGCCCAAACTGCTTAAGCTGTGTATAAAGGGTATGCCACACTAAACGAGATCGCTAACGAGATCGCTAACGAGATCACTAAAACGTCACTATTTAGCGATCTCGTTAGCGACCTCGTTGTGTGTGGCATGTAGCAACGATGTGGCCCCTGCTGTGATGTCGCTGATCGTTCACTAGAGTTCTGGACCGTTTTTTGATCGTTGGCGTCCCGCTGGTGAGCCTATATCGCTGTTTGGCACCTTTTGTGAACGACGAGCGACCTCGTTTGTGACGCATGAGTTTTTAGCGTCACGAAATGGATCGCAATATCTATAAGTTCTCTTTTGCGTCACAGAGAGGATCGCAGAAGTTGCAAAGCAGGCTAGCAGGACGCAGAGAGCAGGAGCGATGCTGGAAATTCCTATGAATCAGAAGCGCTCAGCACATGCTAATGACGTCCTAACGACCGCCAAAGTCGTTAAAGAGATCGCTGACCGCTGATGAGTCGTTTATGAGATCTCCTGTTTGGCAGCTACTAGCGACCTAAAAGAGATCACACCAACGATCTCGTTAGCTTGCGTCGTTATCGAGATCGCTAACGAGATCACTAAGTGTGGCAGTACCTTTACAAGGGGTGCTAAACTGAATTTTTGCCCCTGGTGTCGGAAAACCTAGATCCACCTATGAAACAATATAGCTATAGACAATCATAGCTATAGCACTTTGCCATTAAAAGCTTAAAGACCATTGTAGAAAGACAATTTTTTCAGGAATACATGCATTTTGTACATCTAAAGGATTAGCTTTAGTTTCGACACATTTCAATTTAGAGATAAGATGCTGTGTCGTACAAATTACAGACATATCTAGCAGGAAAATGTAAAAGATCATTGATAGCGCTTAAGCCTTTCAAGATATTTCACACCAATAATACGGATCTTTTGTTTGCTATCATACATGCGGAGAATGGAATACCTGCCAGCTCTTTAATGCCTCAAAACTGAGAATCTTTCCCTGGTATGTGGTTAACATAATTTGATTACTAGGCTACCAGCTATAATTTAAACCTGCAAATAATAGGTTTGGCTATGGGTTGGCAGATGACTCCAGCTGCCATTTTAAGGCCTAGAATTATGTGTGATTGGCAGATGGCAGATACACTGTTGAAAACATTTTTTTTCAATTTCATCTTTATAAATAAATATGAAAAATGGTATATGATATTTACTGAGCATTAGTGCTGCTATGTCCTTACAAACTACAGCTATATCGAAATAGTAAATTGATGTCACTCAATTTAAATAATTTCAATAATTTTTTAATTTCTTTACCCTAACCTACTATTTGCAGATTGGTGTAAGATCTATGGAACTGGTATTTGTCTGGGTCTTGAAACCCTCATGGATGAATAAACAATCCATATTATACCCTAGTAAGAAAGTAGAAATGTGGAGCACCTGCATGAGAATGCGCACACAGTGGCATATGGACTCATTATAAAGTCTATGTGCACAGACCATTGCATGGGCTCATAGACTTTCTGTTGGGCACATTTTCCTGAAGATCCCCCACCAATCTGCAGGACAAGAAAGTCAGGGTAAATATATTAACAATATAAGGTGTTGTTAGTGATGAGTATGAATTATGCTAAAGCAGTGGGAGATTGTTGAAGACTAACTGTGCCACTTATGTCAGTTTGGCTATGGAGCACCCTTGGTTTCTTATTGCATCCCTCCTTGTATGCACTATCACTCTTTTTTGGCATTGCTTTTTTATCTATTCTTGCACTCTGATGTCACTGCATTGTTCTAATTATGTGACATTATTGTGTCCATCATAACAGCAAATTATAACATAATATGCTTTTATTACAGCACTGTGACATCACCTTGTGCATAGCATCATTATTGTTGCAACATAATTTTGTGCATTATCCGTCTACTGGGAAATCACTGACTGCATTATTATGGGGCTGTAAATTAATTACATACATTGTCTTGGTATTGTGGCATCATTGTAGACATTATTCCTGTGCTTTAAATTTTTGTTAGACCCCATATGTCACTGTGGTGTCCCTGAGGGTCCAGTTGCCACAGGGGTACTGCACCTCATCCAGAGGTGTGGTATCCCACTCTCAGGTAAGGAGGGAGCACTATCCAGGACTCTAACACTCGCACCCAACACACACTAGTTCAGTCAGGGCACCTGGGCGTACTCCAAGGGAGGAGGGCCTCATCTCGGGCTGGGTAGGAAAGGGTTGTGGGTGGAGAAGGTAGAGAAAAGGGGGAGGAGCTTAGAAAGCAGGAAGAACAGGGAGTTGTGAGGAGGAAGTGAAGGTGAGCAGACGTTCTGACAAGGAGCTCCCTGTCAGAGGGAGCTAGGAGAAGAAGTGCAGCAAAGAGGCTGCAGAGAGAGAAGTTGAGGGGAGCTCAAGCTATGAGGAGCTTGTCCCCAGATGAGAGAGAGAGAATATAGAGGGAGATACTGAAGGAAGCTCCCAGAAGGAAGAAGGTGTCCTAGGGGCATGGATAGTGAGAAATCTATCCGTGGGGCCCGATACAGTAGTGGAAGGACCAGGTCTCAGTGGGGTACTGGCCCACAAGCCTAGTGGAGGACTTCAAGACTCAGCTAGCAAGGAGGAGGTGTTTTTATGTGCCTCAGCTACATCCACAATTAATCACTGAAAAGTCTGCTCAGGGAATCACTGGTAATATTCACATTTTTCCCTTGTGAAGGCTTGGAGCTATAGCTGTTGGCTTACCTCCTCTCTGGTGCTCTTGGAGGATGTTTGGTGCTACCTCTCTGAGTCTTCTCAAGCTAAGTTGCTTCCCCCTTTTTTGTCTCCCTTCTTCTCTTTAGTGTACAGTGGGACTGACCAGTGCTTATCTCCCCTTCCCTATTCAGGGCCTAGCTCTAGGGATATAAAGGGCTTAGGTTCCTGCTCGGCGATTGGTGTGGGACCAATATAGTTATGGTAGGTGAGGCAGGGTGCTATTAGATCTGCCTAGCGGTCTCCACTCCCGCTTTTCCTAGCGTTTGGGCTTCCTACCCTCTTGCCTCGTGTTGCTTTAGTCTTCCCACAGTGTGCGTCACAATATGCCAATGCATCACCCATAGTCTCCATGCAAAAATAAATAAATACATAGGTAATATGTACTCTTTTTGTAGCTTTGATGGATGTCATTAACATTTTTTTATCCATCTGTCTCCCATATGTTCCCATGGATGAATGCTTCTGTTGGGTCCCATCTTTTGGCCATCCGTCTACCTTAGGTTCTCATAATAAAGAAACCTATGTTTAAGTGATATCTGTCTTTTTAACTTATGGTGTGAGATTGGATAGAAATGATATTATAACTTATATAACTTAAAGGAGTTGTCGAGTCTTAGAACACAAGCCTGCTGTAACTGTATGTGACCATATGTTTGTGCTTTGCATACTTGTAGTCACGTGCCAACTAAAGATGAGTGCAAAATTAAAATTTGCTTATCTTTGCAGATTTTCTCTGGAAATTCAATTCATGGAGAAATTATACTCTGCAAATTTAATGTCCCTTATTATGCTCGGGTTTCTATCCAGACCTCAAAGCATAATAAGCGTAATATGTTAAAAAATGAAAATAGTCATTGTACTCACCTTACCACTCACCTCTCCGAACCTTCCATTACTCATCGCCACCCATCTGGTCCTCTTCACATTATCTTATCCACCAATGCTCATGCAGGCATCTTTAGGCATTACAAGCTGTTTTGGGACTACCAGACTTCATGAGACACAAAGGGTTCTTTGCAAGTGTTTGAGAAACCATTGCATCATGACATCACGATGTGCCCTGTGACCTTACTTCATGTATGTGCAGAACCATTTAAGCCCCATGAAATCTGGAAGACCTGACACAGATTGAAATGCCCCAAAAATTCCAGCACGAGCAGTAGGGGATCAGAAGATGTGGTGAGGACCAATCGTATTTGGAGGAATACAGATTTTTGTAAAATTCAAGTGGAATTCAAATACACTCCAATCTATTCACTCATTTCTGGTGCTGACTAGTCTTCACCTTGCTTCACTCAGAAGAAAATAATTGAGAGAAGCTGGATGAGACTAGTTGGCATGAGACTAAAGGTATACAAATCACATACATGTTGTCACATAACTGCCCATACACATGGGGAATCCGGGGGAATGGTGACAGTATGAACATTGTTCATTTATAATATGGCAGTCTGAAGTCTGATGTAGTGAAATCCTGTAACGCAATTAAAGGCTTATATTAGTACTAGATGGAGGCCTGATGCTATCGCATCAGGAGGGCGGTAATGTCATGATGGGGGCAGGCTTTGCAGCGTTAAGAATCTCTCCCCCCATGTGCTCACCCACCTATCCTCTCTTTCTCCCCATGTGCTGACTTCTCCCGTTTGTGCTCTCTTCTTTGACCTGTCTACCCCATGTGCTATCCCCCTTGTCTGCTGTCTCTCTCCTTCCTGTGCTGTGTTCTCCCCTCATGTGCCGTCCCATTGGAGCTGTCTCCCCCTGTACTCTGTCTGTATCACCCCTGTGCACTTTCTCTCTCCCCATCTCCTGTCTTCTCCTCTCATGTGATCACTTCTTTGACCTGTGTACCCCATGTGCTCTCCCCCTTGTCTGCTTTCTCTCTCTCTGACATTACAGCAGAAGATTGCAGAGGATACATTTTGTGAGGTAAAATATTGTTTAAAAACAGTCAGTGAAATATTTTATCTCACAAAATGAATCCTCTGTGATCCTCTGTTGTAATGTCAGTATTGTCTTTTGCTTCCTCCCCCTGCACAGGAGATGTGGTATGCTCCGTACAAGGTCAGACACAGACAATTTTTAACATGAACTTTCGTTCGTGGGAAAACCCCTTTAATGTGACCGGATTCCTCTGACTGTGGACACATCGCGCATCTGCCGCTGGAATCAGCCGAATGATTCACTGCGCCTGCGCCAAATTCATGCATTCACAGTAAATCAGACCGCTGCCATCTTTGTGCAGACAGATAGCGGTGGTCACATTTAAACTTCGCATGTGCTCCTCCTGTACGAAGATGGCAGTGGTCAGTGAATAATTCGGCTGATCCGGCGGCGGTGTGTTTGCGACGGTGTTCCGCTGGTGGTACCGCGCAAGAGGCTGAGTAAGGCATATACAGTGTGTGTGTGTGGTGCGTACGATGTATACAGTGTGTGTGTACGGCATATACAGTGTGTGTGGTGCGTACGGGGTATACTGTGTGTGTGTGTGATGTGTACAGCATATACAGTGTGTGTGGTGTGATGGTGTTCCGCTGGTGGTAACGTGCAAGAGGCTGGTACCACCAGCAGTTTCCATATTGAGACACCCATCACTTAGGTGTCCCAATATGGCAGTCGGTGAACTTCCGTGGCTCGGATTTCTAGGGTACGGACACATCTGGAACGAACAGGATGTGAAGACATCACAAGGTAAGTATATATTAGATATGTAATGTCACCAACCTCACTCATCACCCGATATAGAAGTAACTGGAGCCAGAATAACCCTCTAAGAGTAGATATATCTGTATTAACTTTACATCACTGGGTACATAATGCTCTTATTAAGACATCACCATATGTTTTATCAATGTGTGTTAAATAAAGACACAGAGCAAGCAGTGTAGTCCAGAATAATTTGATAGACAGTTACAAGATTGCTGAAGCTTTTCTAATATTACAACTTGGTCACCCAGTGACTTGTCAGTTTTAGACAAGTGAACTAGGTAGCTTCGGAAGTCATGTCTTAGGAACACGTTCACTCACTTTTGCCTAGAGCAATTTTTACCAGACAAGAAAATGCTGTCGAAGGACAAATTTGTGAAACCTGCACATTTCATGTAGTCATTGAGTAGTGCTTTCTTTGGTGTAATTTGGTGACTGAGAATGAATGCCCAATCTCTTCACCCTTCTATTTTCTAATGGTTGGACAAACATCTTTTGTCATATCAATACAAGTTTCTTTTCTTCTTTTGTACAGGGAGGAAATTAGAGACAATTTGCATTATATTGCAGCTTCCTATTGAATAGCAGCTGCTAGATCAGAAGTAGAAGTAAATGTATGATTAGTTGTTAGAAAAATATTTAGACTTGAGAGTCCTCAGTGGTTGATACCTTTTAATGGCTAACTGAAAAGATGGTAACAAATTGCAAGCTTTCGAGACTACTCAGGTCTCCTCATCAGGCATAGACTAATACAACATCTGAAGAATCACATATTTATACACAAAATAGCACAGAAAAAATGCAATAGGTAGGACAAGTGACATGAAGCAGAACTGTCATTATGGCAGAGGGATTAACATAAATTATAATATAAACATATATATATATAACATAAACATAATTAAGGAATCTGCCTCCCTGACCTTTTAGGGTCATCACAACACAATACCAGACCCCAATCAGAGGGTAATAAAACCTTCACTCCTTATCTATGAACTAGTCATATTTATGTTAATCCCTCTGCCATAATGACAGTTCTGCTTCATGTCACTTGTCCTACCTATTGCATTTTTTCTGTGCTATTTTGTGTATAAATATGTGATTCTTCAGATGTTGTATTAGTCTATGCCTGATGAAGAGACCTGAGTAGTCTCGAAAGCTTGCAATTTGTTACCATCTTTTCAGTTAGCCATTAAAAGGTATCAACCACTGAGGACTCTCAAGTCTAAATATTTTTCTATCTACTGGCTAACACGGTACGAAGATACACATCTTTCCTATATCAAAATGATTAGTTGTTATTCATTTGCTGTAAAGTGAACATTTTACTGTAGTAAATGACCCTTATTGAGCTTCCAGACTGTTTGACAATAATGTCTGATAATTTGATGAATAAGTCTCATCATTTCTGATTCTTTGCATTTATCGTATTTTCATCATTTTTGGCCTTAATTATCTCTAAACTGTTAAGGTCTTTGTGAACATTGTCATAATAGACTTTTTTTTTACGAATTATACTGTTCTGTTTTTGGTACCTTTACTATGTTTTTTATAATAAAATTAGTATATTAACAAACAATCAAGTATAAATATAGAAAATCTAAGTAATATGAAGACCAATGCAGGCACAACACATTGCTATATTAGGCAAAGAGTAATCTATGGGGTGAGCACTCTGAGGATTAAGTAGGTGGTCAAATAGTCTGGAATTGGAAAAGGGTACTATTACTAACTGAAGAAACACTTAGCTAACATAAATGAATTCAAGTCTCCAAGTCCAGATAAATTACACCTCAGAGTACTGAAGGTGATAGCAGAAGAAATTTTTGAACCACTCTCCATAATCTTTGAAAATTCTTTGAGAAAAGGAGAAGTCCCAGAAGACTGGAGAAGAGAAAATGTTGTTCCTATCTTCAAAAAGGGGAAGAAGGTGGACCTAGGGAATTATAGGTCGGTGAGTCTGACTTCTATACCAGGAATAATATTTCAACAAATTATTAAACAACATGTAAGTACCTGGATAAGAATGAAGTGATTAACCAGAGTCAGCATGGGTTTGTAACTAATAAGTCATGTCAGACTAATTTAAGTTCCTTCTATAACAGAATCACTGACTGGGTGTGTAATAAGGGGATATGGGGGCTAGTTGTGACCGAGTTATTTAAAGGGACAGTTCACAGGTAGAGTTCACTGAGCACACAGCCAGCGGGTACCCCATGGCCCCTTGTACATGCAATACTGGTTTGATGCAGTTTTTCCCATGAGTTACTTTTTCTTCTGGTCACAGCAGTCTAGGCGATACAGTCCACAAAGGCAACTGTTGTCCAACAGGGAAAATAATTCTTTAATGAACAGTGGTAAAGTAGAAAGGCACGGGTATAACACTGGTTTTCCTGCTGTCCCCTGTCATGCTCTCCAACCGCACCCACAGCAGCTGCAGCAGCCAAAGATTAGAGGAATTCCACGTGCTGGAATCTAGGTGCTTAAAACCTCTTAAACGGGGGGCCCTTCCAGAGTCTTGGGGCCCATATTTCAGTCCTTAGCGTAACTGTTAAGTCCTTGGTCCAGGTCAACAAACCTCTCCTGTCTGGGGGGTGGGTCTGGCAGTGCCCGGTCTATAAATCACTTCTCCTAATGCCAGCATATCAGGTAGTTCTGAGGAAGCAACAGTTTCCTCTCCCATGGTGGCTGCTAGTCCAGCCCCAAACATTAACTATTTCTGTCACTAAATATGTACAGTATTAAAGGGAAACATACACAATACAATAGATTACAATAGGGGCAATACAGACATTACATTGCATGAAAAATACTAGGATACACCGTACAATTAAGGTAGTCTCCATATAAGAGGCAGAGGGTAACACGGAAGGAGGAGAAGGCGCAACTGAGGGGACCTGCCAGCCCCTTACAGGTAGATCAGGGAAATGTTGTAGATATAGTGTATTTTGACTTCAGCAAAGCATTTTACAAAGTATCTCACACAATCCTTATTGAAAAAATAACTAAGTATGGAATGGACAAGGCAACTGTTTGGTGGATTCATAACTGGCTTAGTGATTGAATCCAAAGAGTAGTAAATGGCTGCTCACCCAGTTGGAAGAATGTCTCAAGTGGGGTACCACAGGGCTCTGTCCTATATATTGTTCATCTTAATCAATGATTTATATGAAGGAATTGAGGGTAAACTGATTAAATTTGCTGATGACACAAAGCTAGGAGGGTTAGCTAATACTAGAGAAGAGAGAGAGGATTCAAAAAGATATAAATAAACTGAAGCAGTGGGCAGCAACTAACAGAATGGTTTTTAACAGGGAAAAATGCAAAGTACTACTTCTAGGCAATAAAAATGAAAAAAGCATATACGGAATGGGAGGAATAGGGCTAAGCAACAGCTCATGTGAAAAAGACTTGGGTATACTAATAGATCGCAGACTGCACATGAGTCAACAGTGTGATGCAGCAGCAAAAAAGGTAAATACAATTCTAGGATGTATTAACAGAAGCATACATAAATCATGTGAAGTCAGCATTGCCCTCTAGTCCTCTTTGGTCAGACCTCATCTGAAATACTGTGTCCAGTTTTTTGCTTTATTCTTCATGGCATCCGGCATATTTGATATTGTTACCATTGCTAAGGCCTCCTGATGAATGGTGAACTCTATGCTACACAGTGATAGTCTGTTTTGCCAACTCAATAACTATACTTGGCATGTATTGAGTAAGGCCAAAATCATCAACATGTCATTTTTATATTTCTGAAGCACTTGTCAATGTCTGGGATGATATTGTTTTATTATTGATTTCATTTGTATTTATTGGTCTACAATATACCTGCAAGATCTCTCAAATATATGCAATTTTTCCTGCTTTTTTAATCTCTTCCCTCTCAAGACATTGTTTTCCCACCTTCATTGTTAGGGTGAAAATAGGGGAGTGAGGGATAGTCCTTGTTGAGTGCAGGTGCCAAAAAAAAATTGATCTTTAGGGTGCCAGCCTCCACAGCAAGGCAGGTGTTGGGTAAGGCCTATCGCAGGCTATTTGTATGCTTCTTTTGGTCATTTTTCTAATTATTGGTATCTTACCATTTTTTTCACTGGGTAGGTGGTTTGTATTATTAAACACAAGTTTTAAGGGAATTTATGTTCACCTCTTTTGATTTAACTCCTTGGTTTAATTTATGAATTTGGTGCAAGTTTTGGGCACCACATTTTAAGAAAGACTTCAACAAACTGGAGCAAGTTCAGAGAAGAGCGACCAGAATGATTATTGGTCTGCAAACCAATCTGGAGCGGTTACAGGAATTTGGAATGTTTAGCTTGAAAAAAGAAGACTGAGATGAGACTTAATAGCTGTCTACAAATATCTCAAGGGCTGTCACATTGCAGAAGGATCATCTTTATTCTCATTTGCACAAGGAAAGACTAGAAGCAATGGCATGAAACTGAATGGGAGGAGACACAGATTAGATATTAGAAAAAACTTTTTGACAGTTAGAATGATCAATGAGTGGAACAGGCTGCCATGAGAGATGGTGAATAGTGTTGAGCGATACGATACTGCAAATATTGGATATCGGCCGATATTAGCTGTATCGGCCTTTCGATTCCGAATACCGATATTTTTGTCATATCGGATACCGGAATCGGATTTGTCACTGTCACTGTGAGTGTCCGTCGGTCGGGTCTGTCACTGTCAGTGTCCGTCGGTCGGGTCTGTCAGGAGTCAGCGGCACTTACCCGGCAGAAGATCTCCGGCGGTCACGTCCTGGACTGCTTGATGGCCGCCATTATCTTCTCCCTGGCGGTCACATGCAGTTTTTCGCGATAACTGCAGTGACTGCTGGTAATCCCGGCCGTAAAGCAGTCAGTCCGATGACGTCACCGCCGGGGAAGCAGGTAATCAGCTGTGCTGCGCCGGGATGACAGGCTCTGCCTGTCATTCTGATGTAGCAGAGCTGGATAGTCGTGGGACACTCGTTACTATGGACTGCGTCGGACAGGTGGTATATTGCTGTTTTTTTTTTTATTTTTTACAGGAGATCGATGGCGTCGCAGGATGAGACTGTAATAAAAGTAATGAAAACTGTGTTGTTTTTTTTATTAAATTAAAAAACTTTTATATGAACATTCACCCGTCCGGGTACATCAACAATTTAACTATTTACATACAGGGACCCTGTCCGGGTTATTTATAATTCTTTGGCAGGGGTGTTCCAGGTACCACCTGGTACTCTTCTGATGCTTGCCAAACATCCGAGACACCAAGGACCACCAGGACCTGATGACGTCATGTGGCCTGTACAGTCAAGTCGTGACCCGCTATCTGTGTCTGTGTGGCCACCTCTTTCATCTCCCTCCGGGTCTGGAGCCCTATGTCCCGGACTGAACGAACCCCAGGGGGCCTAACAGGCGCCGGGTACGGGCCAGCTATAGTTATCATGTCCATAGCTGGGGCTGCTGAGGAGACCACTGAGGGAGGCTGGGGAGATTTACGGCGTGGGGTGGGCACTTGTGCAGAGGCCTGGATGTGGGAGGCTGAAGGCTCCGAGGGTCTCACAGGTTCCTGACACTCTGGGGAGTAGGGGTCGCACCTGGTAACATTTAGGGCGTACCATCCATTGTAACTCCAGTGTCGGGTGTAAGTCACCAAGTCTCCTGGCAACAGGTCCCTCCCCAGGTGTCCTTCTGGGAGGTGAGTCTCCACGTCCCGCCGGGTCACAAAGACTTCTAAATAAAGTCCAGGCTCCTGGATGAAGCCCCAACCACCTTTCAATTTAAAGCTCCGTACTGCACCCTTACGCCGCGGCTCCCTCATGGTTCCTTTATCTTTTCTCATCCGGTCCTTATCTGCCCGGTCCTTCTCCAGGTTACGTTGCCAAAGTTTTTGGGATTCTCGCTGCTCCCTTTTTCGCTCTGCTTCCCGCTCCCAACGTCTCCACTCTTCCTCCCGACGCCGGTTGTAATTCTCCTCCAGCATCTCCATGTCTCCACCATCAAACTGCAGCTTACGATGTCCGGTTTGCGGCAGCTCTCCTGGCGCCCCCAGTCCTGGCGGCGCTCACCTGTGGCGGAAGCAGCCGGCTCTGGAACAGATGACAGTCGGGGCTCCGGTACAGACAGGTAGACCTCTGGTGCCTGCGCGGCCTCCTCCATGAGGACGGGTGTCGCTTCTTCTGTCTCAGCGACGGGGGCAGACAGCGGGATCTGGGTGCTGCCGGTGCAGAGTTTTTTGCAGAAACGGGTGCCTCCACTGCGACAACGTCAACCGGATCACATTGCAAGGGCTGGGATGCCCGCACGGACTCCTCTACTAGAACGGGTGCCTCACCTTCCGGTACAGACACTTCAGGTAAGAGGGATTGGCGCCGCTCCAAGTTTAGTTTTAGGGCACGCCAGCTGGCTTCCATCCTGGCGACCTCCTCCCGGTGCCGGGCCAGGCCTCTTAGGGTATCCTCCGCTTCTTGCAGCGTAGGAGAGTTTCCAGGCCGGGTGCCCAACGGTGGTTCCGTGGCGATCGGGTCGCTTCCGTGGGGGGAGAGCTCTGACTGCTCCATCCCTTCACACTTCTGCTCGTGTCCATTAGCCATCTCTGCCAAGTCACATGTGTCATTAGCATCTGGAGAGGGCCCCTCTTTTGTAGTGAGGCGGGACCTTCGTGTTAGTTTCCGCACACTGAGGAGGATGAGGAGGCGGAACTGAAGAGCTGTGGGGCACGATCTTACATTGCAGTACCATTTAGAGTGGTCGGCCATCGTTTTCACGCCACTGAGTGAGTGTACACCCACGAAGAGCACGCCCTTCTTCTTCACCAGTGCCTCGTCGTGACGCAGATATGGCGGAAAAATGGCAAATACATTCTCTGATGATTTTAGCAATTCTCAAGCACAAAACCAGTTCAATTCAGGCACACAGGACTCGCTTATAGCGAGCTACAGAATCCTGTTCGTGACGCCCAAGTTGAGTCGCACAGAGCCAGAGGTTTTGGGGGTACTCGGCACCGAGCCCGTCGACTTCTATGGGGTATGTCACGGCTTTACCGGCAATTGAATCAGAGTCTATTTTACTATGTAGAAGTGTATAAACTATAAATATATGTATATATATGTCACAATGACATGTATATATATATATATATATATATATATGTATTCTATGTGTGTATATTTTGTGTTTACAACGAAAGAAAGGGTTTTTTTGTTGCGATTTTTTGTTCCCATAGACTTACATTGGACTTCCGGTATCGGAATCGGATATCGACGATATTTAGTGATATCGGCGATACCATTTCGATACGATATTTTTAGATATCGAGCAGTATCGCTCAACACTAATGGTGAATTCTCCTTCAATGGAAGTCTTGAAACAGAGGCTGGACAGACATCTGTCTGGGATGATTTAGTGAATCCTACTTTGAGCAAGGGGTTGGACCAGATGACCCAGGAGGTCCCTTCCAACTCTACCATTCTATGATTCTATGACTCTATGACTACTATAATTACCACTACTACTACTTACTTTTTTTCAATTAAAATAAAATGTAAATGGACATACTGGACAGTGGATGCAATTGTACAAAAACTAGGGACAAGCGAACTTGCTCGATGATACTCGGATATCACTCGAGTATCTTGGTGCTCGGATGTGTTTTGTCACTTGGCGAGCATTAGCCGGTGCTCAAATTTGAAACTTGAATCCATGCCCTTCATGTTTGGTGCCTGTTACACAGCTAATAAGCATGCGGGGAATGCCTGTGAGTCATTGTAATGCTGTAGCCATCTTGGTAGTGGCATTACTGTGATTGGCTGGCCATATGACATCAGAGGTTATAAATGAACAGGCTCCACCACACTAAGCTCACTGACACCATTGCACAACTCAGAGACAGTTTTTATTGGAGGGAGAGAGTGCTTGTCCAGTGCTGCGTGTGCACAGTTGAATAGATCAGAGTCTAGCGTTGATACTGATGCTGATTCTGGACCATCATACTAACAGCCCTTGTAAGGGCTAAATCTGCATTTTGTTTGTTTCAGATACATTCTGTATTTAGCCTAGGTAGGTACAGTTGCAGGAGCAGATAGAGTGGCAAAACACAGTTTCTAGGCAGGGCTTAGGGTTTGCAGTCAGCTGCTAAATATATATCTGCTGCAAGTTACCACATTTTTGTTTTTGGGGGTTGAAAAATTGACTATATTTTCATACATACAATATTATTTGCTTTGTGCTACATTTCTGTGGTATATAACTCTCCAAAAAGGGGTTCAAAATGTTTTCTGGATCCAATTACTCATCCTTACAATCTTATAGGCTTTGTGGTACATTTCTGTGTCATAGAACACTCCTAAAAAGTGTTGAAAAATTTTCCGGAATTGAATTACTCATCCATAGAGTATTATGTACTTTGTGGTACAGTTCTGTAGTATATAACACTCCAAAATAGTGTTAACAAATTTTTCTGGATTCAATTACTTCCCCATAGAGTATTAAGTGCTTTGAGCTACATTTCAGTGGTATATAACACTCCGAAAAATTGTTGAAAAATGTTTCTGAATTGAATTACTCATCCATAGAGTATTAGGGGCTCTGTGGTACATTGTCGTGGTATATAACACTCCAAGAAATTGTTGAAAAATATATCTTGTTGCACTCACTCATCCATAGTGTATAAAACTCTAAAAAAGCAATGAAAATTTTATCGGGTTTGAACTACTCATCCATACAGCATAACGTGCTTAGTGGGTGACCTTGATGGCAGAATCACCTGAAACCCTTGAAGGAGTGATTGGAGGAATATTAGAGCCCGACCAGGGTGGCACAATATTGGAGGTGGTAGGTGCCTGTGGTCTGGAACCGGCTGCTTTCCCGGAACCACCAAGGCCGAACCCAAGCCAAAACCCAGGCCACAGACATCACTGCTGGGGTTCTTGTTGATTGTGGACAGGAGAGCCAGGATCCAAGAACAGGTGAGCAGACTTCGAAGCCTAGGCTGGAGAGACAAATAGGCGAGCCAGGAACAGGACTGGAGAAATATTAGTAGACCATCTATCTGCAAGGTACCAAAACTTGCCATCCTGGGGGGGTCTTTATGTATGACAAGCAGCAGAGATGGGGGTCCATGGGGGTCCATTGAAGAGTTTGGGACCAGTTATCACATTTCTTTCAACCAGTGTGCAGTAGAAATGGAACACTTGTCTCCAAGGCTGCAAGATCCTATGGCTTCAACCAGGGTCGCCTTCCTCAACATGGAGGGTCAACATTGCTGGTGTGCGCAGTGGGTGTGATCTGAGAAAGAAGGGAGCAGGATGAATCCTTCTTGATAAAGGAATGAGCCTGGGATAGTCTTCTTGAGCCAGCTCGAGATGGGGCTTCCCACGAGAGATCTGACTGTCCTCTGGGTTACCCACCTTCTATGTGGGAGAAGACAATGGTGCAGGTGACACAGGGGCTGTCACTCATTTCTACATGTCAAGGGCTCCTGCACTACCTGAAACTGGGTCACTTACAGCCCAGGCACCTGGGAATCTGGCTACAGGAAACAATTGGAGGCAATCTTCCCAAGCCTCCCGAGTAAGAAGAAGAGGATATCTGAAGAGGATTACTATATTACCCTCTTTATAAGTTTTTGTCATGGCTTTACACAAAGTGAGTGTAGGAGTACAGCAACTATGCTTTAAAAAATTTGAATGAGTCATCTATGGATGACTGGATAATCGTCACTATAATTTATTTCTGGCTTTGCACTTTCTGCAAAGCTTTTATGAGAGTAGGCGTACACCAACTACACTTTAAAATATTTGAACAAGGCCCGCCATTTGTTGCCTTTCAGTGGTCTATTTATTTATTAATCTTTGCTTATATAGCGCTATCTTATTCCGCAGTGCTATACATACATTATCATCACTGTCCCCAATAGGGCTCACAATCTAAATTCCCTATCAGTATGACTTTGGTGACTTTGGAGTGTAAGAGAAGACCGGAGTTCCAGAGGTAAACCCATGTAAACACTGGGAGATTATACAAACTCCTTGCAGATGTTGTCTTTTGAACACAGGACCCCAGCACTGCCAGGATGCAGTGCTAACCTTTGAGCCACCATTCTGCCCTATAGATCTCACTCTCCTTACAATTTTTTCCTGCCTTTGCACTTTCTGTAAAGTCTTTATTATAAATGTACAAGTACATCAACTAAACTATTAAATTATTTATGCTTAAAATATTTTTTCTGGATTCATTTATTCATCCATACAGTATTAAGTGTTTGGTGTAAAATTTCAGTAGTACATAACACTCCAAAATAGCATTGAAAAATTTGTATGGATTCAATTAGTCATCCATACAGTATTAGGAGCTTTCTGTTTCATTTCGGTGGTATATAAGACTCCAAAAAAGGAAAAAAGAATTGAAAAATGTGTCTGTATTCAATTAGTCATCCATGGAGTATTAGTTGTTTTCTGTTGAATTTCGGCAGTATATACCACACCAATAAAGTGTTAAAAATTTGTCAGGATTCAATTAGTCATCCATAGAGTATTAGGTGCTTTCTGTGACATTTCGGTGGTATATAAAACTCCAAAAAATAATTGAAAAATTTTCTGAATTCAATTACTCATCCATACAGTAATATGTGCTTTGTGTTAAATTTTGGTGATATATAACACTCCAAAAAAGTGCCTACATTTTGTATGGCTTCAGTTAGTCATCCATATAGTTTAATGCAGTTCCTATTACATCATGGTAATTTATAAAACTCCTAAAAAAACTTCTAAAAATGTTTATCTATTCAATTATTCATCCATACAGTTTAACGTGGCTCTTGTTACATTATGGTGGTATATAAAACTAAAAAAAATCCAACATTTTTTATGGATTCAGTTAGTCATCATTACAGTTTAATGCACTTCTTGTAACATTACAGTAGTATATAAAACTAAAAAAAAGTTCAAAAGATTTTATGGATTCAATTAGTCCTCCATACAGTTTAATGTGGTTCTTGTTACAATACAGTGGTATGTACAACTGAAATAAACCTGCCAAAAATTTTTATGGATTCAATTATTCATACATACTGTTTAACGCAGTTTTTGTTACATTACGGTGGAATATATATAGCCCTTCTCCCCCAGAAAAACTTCCTAAAATTTTAATGGTTTCAATTAGTCATCCAAACACTTTAATGTGCTTTGTGTAAAATTGGAGGGTTCAATTTTTTAAAATCCGATTGGCCTGGTACAGTTCACAAAATGTTTGTGTTCAAAAAATTGACTATTGTCATATATACTTTATTACTTGGTTTCTATGCAATTAAGTTTGTTTGAACTAAAAAACAAAAATATCCTGATACAGGTGAACAAATTTGGTCCCTCGGTACTCTGCTGCCAATATTTCTCCAAGTTTGGAATTCCCGCCGTGTACCAGCATGTGTCCAGGAACATCCCCCTTTCCTTAACAACGCAGTTACTGGGATTGTCTACTTAACGACCGATACATGGACAAGCGCTTGAGGCCAGGGGTGCTACATTATACTTGGTGAACAATGTACAGGCCAGGGCTGAGTCCCAACTTGGCATGGCACATGTGCTACCAATGCCAAGTATTGATGGCCCTATATCTATCAGGGTTTCCTCCACCAGTTCCTGCACCCCCTACTGCTCCTTCTCATCTTCCATCTCCGACATGTCATCTCAGAGTACGTCGTCAACATCAGCTGGAAGCTCTGCAGCGTTGCTGATTCTAATTTGTCTGACAGAAAGACTGCAAACCATGGCACAGTTAGGCTAGGTTCACATTAGCGTTTGAGTCCGCAGCATGGTGCTGCACAATTCTTTCCTTAAAGCTCGGCCTACTACCGCATGGCTGCACCTACTTCTGCATGCGTCATGCGTACCTATCTTTAACATTGACAACGCAGGGACATGCATTGTATGTGGATGCGTCCGCGTGCGGTGTTTTCACGTGACCTCCGAATGCAAGAAAATGCAACATGTTGCGTTCGGAGGGCACTTCAAAAAGCACATGCAAACGCATCCGCATACAGCGCATTTCCCTGCGTACCCAATGTTAAAGATAGGTACGCAGGACGCATGTGGAAGTAGGCGGAGCTAAGGAAAGAAGTTCGCAGCAGCACGCTACGGATTCAAACTCTAATGTGAACCCGGCCATATTGAAAGGAATAACAAACCATACAGATCTGTGGCTCACGCCACTGAACCTTCAACCAGGCATGTTCGAAACTGATAATTGCCGCAACCTGGTGCCAGCTGTGAAGCTTAGTAAGCTCACACATGTACCATGCTTGGCACATGTGTTCAAATTGATAGTTTAGCGGTTTCTGAAAGCCTACCCATATTTGTCAGACCACCTGGTCAAGGAGCATCACATCAGCAGCCATTTCCTCAAGTCAGCTACAGCTGCTGCTGCTCTGGCAGTGCAGCAGCACAAGCAAGTGCCAGCTCACCGACTGGTGTGCACTGTGACCACGTGCTCGAACTCCTCACTGCACAATCTGGCAAGGCTTTGTGAGCAGCAGAGGCTCACCTGATATGGTTGTGCAGAGGCACAATGCCCTCTTGAAGTATGGATGTATTTGCAAAAGACTGCCGCCGACCTGGACCCTGGAACAGGAGTATCCCATAGCGTGGATGCCAGAATGGAGGTTCAGGGAGTGATGCTGTCTTTGCCACCAAGAAAAATGAAGGTTCATGAACTTCAGGTTGCATGTAGGTAAAATTTTATTCAAACTGATATGAATCAAATAAAAACTATATACACACCGCGTTTCAGCATTTTGCAGCCTTCTTTAGCTGTATGGAGAAAATTTATTTGACCCTTCTTATATAGACCTTCCACAGTGTGAGAGAGGGTGGGGATACAAAAGATGAAGAAGAGAAGTGATTCTTTCTACATTTTTCTTTTATATATAAAAAATATGAAAATTATATAAAAAATGTTGTATATAAAATATAATAAACCTATCTGTAAGAAACATGTCAATCTAATTAAATTCCCATTTGAAAAACTAAAATATCTAAAATAAAATAGTACATTTCCTACAAATAGGTCTGTTATTTTTTGCATACAACTTCTTTTAGATTTTTTATGTTTTTATATTAAAAGAAAAATGTAGAATGTATTGCTCCTCCGCTTCCTTTTTTTGCATCTCCTCCCTCCTCACACTGGGGAAGGGCTCAAGAAGGGTCAAATTCAATTTCTTCATACATGCAAACAACCAAAACATGTTGTGCATATAGGTTTTATTTGTTTTTTTTATCAGTTTGAATAAAATTTTACCTACCAGCAACCAGACGTTCCTGCACCTTGATTTGTTTCAGTGGTAAATACAGTGATATGCCCTGGTCATCCACTCTGGCAAATATTCAACATTGTCAGCAAAAAAGAAAGATGCCCTCTGATAGCATGCATTCTGTGGAGACACTGTGTACCGCTATATGAAGCACCTATAGGCTGATATATTGCAGCCAAAATAAATTGAGAAAAATCTGGCATAAATGCCACATTGCTTTTTAGTCTTGAGCAAGTTGACCACAATAAGACCAAGTATATTGGTGAGAAATTCTGTGCCAATGAAGAGAACATTTTTAGAATAAAACATATTTTATGATTATTTAGTCCATTTTATTATAGACATCATTAATATTAATTTTTGAACCCACCTTTTTCATGTCTTTGAATTGGAAATAAAAGGAAAGGTAAAGTATGAGGATGGTGGTAAATATGTGTACAAATAAATGTCAAATTCACATGTGAAACACGTGACTTGTGGACCTACTGTGCCACTAACCGAACTTCCCTTGGTATTCATTGGAGCCTCTGGTGGTGAGGTCAGACTTGTGCAGCAGGTAGCTGCCAGACGCTACTTCAACGCAGCATCAGGCAGTAGCAGCTGAACCCCAAGGGTTAGATACGTTAATTTGGATAGAGTCCTAGACAGGACAGACATTTGTGACAGGAATAGACTGGGTGGCTTTGGATAGCAGACAGAACTGCCACTTGATACAGGTACAGACACATAGGTCTCAGGAAACGGTTCAGGTGCCGCGGATGAAGCCACAGAATTCAGGTACCGCTGACGCGGCCACAAGGTTACATATAGATTACACAGCAATACAGAGACAGTACTGGATAGGGAATAACTATTATGGACTAAGGATGGGAGACATGGCAGCATACAATTGCGCACATCAACACCACTAACACTAAACTATAGGGGTTTCTCAGGCACTTCCATATGGAGGCGGGTAAATTTTACACAAGATACCTCCCACCTATTGACTGGGAGCCATCTTGCAGGTGATCTCATTTACTAAATGATTCCCAGCCATTGCCTGGGGGAATTACACTATGCATGCTTCCCACTTAAGAGCAGGGGAACATGGGCGCCACCAGGAGTCAGTGAAGAAGAAGGAGACAGGGAACACGATGGAAACCATGCTTGCATTGCAGGTGAGTATGTTGGCATCCCTGCATGGAGGAAGAGGGAAGACCATGCATGGGTGCAGGTCATGGCGTTACAATAATTTACTTAAAATTTACTTTATTTCCCTGTTATTTACTATTAAGTACTTAATGGGACTATTGATATCAATGTTCATTGGAACTCAGGTTGCTCTTCAAATACTTGACTCTTACTAGATGAATTGAAGATCCGGACAAGGTTGATCTGTTTGATATATTGCAGTTTTTAGTTGAGCTGCTTGTCTAAACTTTATATGCTTCATTTGTATTCTATTCCAACTACCCCAGTCCATTTTGTTGGTTCATTTAATCCTCCACTGTCAGCTTTTCCTAGCATTTACAGAGCATTGCTCTATTGATTTCCACACTACGTACAGGTAACAATGTACTTTTTGTACATACTTCTCTATAGGTGTGATGCTTGGATGCTGCAGAAAATATATTTGCCTAACAAAAAAGTAAAAAATGCCACAATATAAAAAAACACACTGATAAGTTTCTATTGATAGTAAAGATAAATGCGGATTTGAAAAGGAATCTGTCATCCCAAAGTGACAATGCATACTACACACATAGTCACCTAGGGGATGTAGTAACCCTATAAAAATTACCCCTTTTGGTATTTTACATGTGCCAGAGTTGGAAAATGGGGCAGCATGAATCACAGCCTGGCTACACACTTGTAGAATAGTATGTTATTCTCAGAAACGCTCTGGTGTTTTAAGGAAAATATACTTTGAAGGCTATGGTTCCTAGCCAGAAACCAGGCTAGTTCGGTGACACATCTGGCCATGTCCTCCCAATGTGGAGCCCCTGAGGGTCCAGTCGCCACAGAGGTACTGCACCTCACCAAGAGGTGTGGTATCCCACTCTCAGGTAAGGAGGGAGCACCCAGGACGCTAACACTCGCACACAACACATACTTGTTTAGTCAGGGCACTTGGGCATACCCTTAGGGAGGAGGGCCTCATCTCAGGCTGGGTAGGAAAGGGTGTTGGGGTGTGGGTGGAGAAGTTAGGAGAAAGTGGAGTCGCCTGACAAGGTCCGCGGCAGCTAGCTTGGGACACTGTTTGTGAAAGTGCTGGGCAGGAGTGCGGAATCCAGTTCAGTGAGATGGCCAGGAGAGGAACACACAGAAGGGAGTCCTGGAAAGGTGCATCCCTATCTACCTGGGAGTTTGCTGAACCCCTCACCTGGAGGACACGGCACCAAGCAGGCATCTGTGCACAACTGAACTGTAAGTAAAGCATTGGAATCTGTACCCTGCTGTGAGTTATTCACGCCTCACCTGTCATGCAATGCACTCACCACAACAATCACCACCATCATTACCATCATCACCTTTACATACTAACTGCCATGGGACACAGCTCTACCTGTGGAGAGCTTAACCATCTCTGCTGCCCTATCATCATCCCAGAGGATCTGCATTGCATCGTCTGTTCCCTGACCGAACACCACGGGTGGCGTCACAAACATTTAAAAGGAACCTGTCACCCCCCCCTGGGCATTTTTAAGTAAAAGAGTCACCTTCAGCAGCACTAAGGCTGCATTCTGTGAAGGTGGCTCTTATGTTTATGGTCCCCTGCAACCAGGGCCGGCTCCAGGTTTTTATGGGCCCCGGGCGAAAGAGTCTCAGTGGGCCCCTCTAACAGACCACGATTCATGATGCACTGATACGGCAGAGAAATATTGGTATAGTACAATGCCAAACACTTCACTTCTTTTCATAGTGATATCTATTGTAAATTCTACAATAACTCAAAAACCGCCAAATCCTCACAGCGCACAGTACAGACTGGACAGTACAGTCCTCCATACAATATTATGGGCACCACATAGTCCTCCATACAGTATTATGGGCCAAATATAATGCTCCATAAAGAATATTGGACCCCAAATAATGCTCCATACAGGATACTGGTCCCCATATAATGCTCCATACAAAATATGGAGCTCTCCTCTGCACTGTGCTGCGTTCTGCGCTGTTACGGCTCAGGAAAGGGCACTGTGGAAAGACTCCCCATCATCATCATCATTGCCTTCCCATTATCATCATCATTGCCTCCCCATCATCATCGCCTCCCCATCATCATTGCCTCCCCATCATCATCATCATCGCCTCCCCATCATCATCGCCTCCCCATCATCATCGCTTCCCCATCATCTTCGCCTCCCCATCATCATCATCATCGCCTCCCCATTATCATCGCCTCCCCATCATCATCGCCTCCCCATCATCATCAATATCATTGCCTCCGGGATCCAGCTCCTCACCACCATCACTGTCTCCCCCCCACCACCATCACACATACAGCATCACACACAGACAGCACCGCAACACACACACACACAACTCACCTGTCCGGCGTCCGCGCTCTCTGCAACAGCCGGCCGCTGAATGATGATGTCATTCAGCGGCACTGCTGTGAGAGGAAGTGCTGGCGCCCTGCAGGTGCCCCCTGCAGCCCGGAGCAGCGGAGGCACGGGAGAGGTATGTATTGCGCCGGCTGCACCGGGGCCCTGAGCAAGCGAGGGGGCCCAGTGGCGGCGCTGGTATCGCTCTCGGGCCAACGGGCGCCAGGGTGCCCGACGGCGAGTGGCCCTCCGCCTGCTCAGGGCCCCGGCACTTGCCCGGGTATGCCGGGTGCTGACGCCGGCCCTGCCTGCAACTCTGAAATATAGAATTTTAAAAAAGTCCCCATACCTTAATTGCTTCTCCCCCTGTGTAATCCTCCCATACATCCATCACCCCCCTTTAGAGTCACAGCCCCTCCTCCTGAGTTGTTTTCATTTTACTAAGGCTAATTTCCCACTTGCGTCTGACCGACCTGCATCGGTCAGCGCACGGCCGCCGCTAAGCTCTGCCCCGGCCGTGCCTCCTCCCGATCGCTCCACCTATGGGCGCATGATGCTGCATGCGACCTGCGTACCCTATCTTTAGCATTGGGTACTCAGGTCGTGCGCAGCTATGCGTTTGCCGCCGCTTTCGTCCTTTTGACGGTGCGCCGACCGCACCAAAATACAACACGGTGCGTTGGGCGCAGATCGGTGCACCGTCAAAAGGACGCAAGTGGCGGCAAACGCATAGTTGCGCAGGGCCTGCGTACCCAATGCTAAAGATAGGGTACGCAGGTCGCATGCAGCGTCATGCGCCCATAGGCGGAGCGATCGGGAGGAGGCACGGCCGGGGGCGGAGCTAAGCAGTTGCCGTGCATTGACCGAAGCAGGGCAGTCAGATGCAAGTGGGAAACCAGCCTAACCTGCCGTGGGGTGCCTGCGCTCTAGGAACAGTCCTCGGGCATGCGCAGTGTGCGCTGCCTGGGGACTGACAGAAGGCTATTGCGCCTGCGTCTTTTTCAGGCACCAGATCCCTCCCCGCAGTGTGTTATCATGTATTCACACTGCAGGGCTGGGAATCTGGCACCTGCGCAGTCAAGATGTTTAGCTGCGCCTGCCCCCTTCTCCCAGTCCCTCCACAGGAAAATGATCAGCACATCCGAAGCAGCACAGGGGATAAAAATGAAAGTGGAGGGACTGGGAGAACTTTATTTTCCCTTTTCATCATCCCATTTTTTTGGGACGCCCAGGGCCAAGGAAGCAGCCTAATACCAGGTACCCTACAGCCCAGGCAGGTGCTCCAACAACATCACTGTGTATGATAGTAAGGTCTCTTCTTATATCCACAAATGGGCGAGAAATGTTAATTACCTCTAGCAGTGCTAGGACGAGCCGACCAGGGATGGTGCAGAAATGTTTCAGAACATAACATATCTAGCTGCAATTGTTCAGCTCTTGACAGTTTCCGTTTTAGTGGTCAAGCAAGCAGGTTACCACCTTTTCCTATATTGTCAATAGATGGAATTGGTAGTGTAAAGTCAAAATTGTATTTGTTAATACTCTATACAAAAGTTTGTAGCTAGAGTGACTGCAGAGGTGGCAGTTGCATCCGATTCTGGGCAGGACCCAAGAATCTCAGCCAAAAAAGAAGATATCAATGTAGAAGACCCTTGGCACAAATGGAACATGATAAGTGGCTGCCATGTTACAGATTTCCCATTAGGTTCCCGAGCTTAAAGTTACTCTTTAGAATATGTGAAAAGTAATTGTGTCATTTTATTTATCTGACAGAAGAGAAGGAAACTTTTCATTTTAGATGCAGAAACTGCCTGAGTAAACATTAAGTAATGTACAATATATGTTACAGAATAACAACTTGTTTTTTTCTATTCATCGAATCATGGCACTAACCTCATGACTTATAAAGTCAGCAATAAAAAGATGAGATCTTTTGGTGCCACGAATGCAATGTCCAACAGAACATCATCTTTTCTTTCTATAAAATAACATCATTTAAAGTAAGAAAATTGCAGCTGTGTCTTTGGAACCAAAATAAAATGGTTATTGTACACTGAGAAAAGAAAAAACTAAATCATCATTATTATAGAGAGACCCTTGTATGTGCATTCTTGATTGACTGATTTCCAATCTTGGCATTCCCAAACTTAAATTATTAACTTTTATTTTTTTTCCGCTAAAAAAAATGGCATCTGATTATCCTGTGGATAACAAAGGGCATTCCAGAGAGCTCCATCAGTTTGTCAAAATGTTGTACATATTCTTTGAGAGCAACAAAAGGAAGACGGCCTCTTTGTCAAATGGGAATTATGACATTGACCCCTGAAATATGTGTCTCATTTTTACAGATTCTCTACAACCTGTAGGTGTCACAGGATTCCCTATAGAAATGATTTTTATACCAAGTCGCGAGTAAAATCTTGTGTCTGACAGAGCGTAGAACAATTTCTACTCATGAGCATTTATTGATTAAAGATGGGCACGAGAGCTTTGTGTTGATTTGACTTTTCTGTAAATTGCTTTATGAATTGGCTTTTACTGTATCTCCACATGAATTATGCACGAGAGGTAAAGATATATAGTTTGCTTTGATTGATTGTGGCGTTCACTGACTATTTTGGAAGATGTTTAGTGTGCATAAATAAAACTTTCTACTTTCACAAATCATGTTAAACTGCCAGAGTGAAGTTTTTAGATCATCATTCAGTTAAAAGTTCAGTCTGATTGAAGCTAAGGAGGATTTCCTATTAACTAAAATGGCCTTAATAAAGTCCCTTTATAAAAATAAATCTATTTTCCAATTTACTTTAATTAAAATATTGTGCTATTTGTGAGATAAAGTAATACCTTTAGCATCTAGGGTAAATAAATTCAATAAGCACTTTAACCCCTTCATGACCTGTGACACAGCGTATGTGTCATGAAAGGATCGCGTTCCTGTGGGTCGGGTGACCGGGGTCACTGAAAGGTCACCCAACACGCAGGCACAAGACCCTTTGTGCTTCACCACGGGGGGTTGGCTTAACCCCCATGTGGCTACGATCGCTCTGATTGGCTGTTAAAAGTGAAACAGTGCTCCCTTTATTCTGAGCCCCAACGTGTGCCCAAACAGTGGTTTACCCCCACATATGGGGTATCAGCGTACTCAGTAAAAATTGCACAACAACTTTGGGGGTCTAATTTCTCCTGTTACTCTTGGGAAAAAAAATTGGGGACTAAAAAATTGATTTTTGTGGAAAAAAAATTATTTTTTATTTTCACAGCTCTGCGTTATAAACTTCTGTGAAGAACTTGGAGATTCAAAGTGCTCACCACACATCTAGAGGAGTTCCTTGTGGGATCTAGTTTCCAAAATGAGGTCACTTGGGGGGGTTTCTACTGTTTAGGCACATCATGGGCTGTGCAAACGTAACATGACGCCCGCAGACCATTCCATCAAGTCGGGATTTCAAAACATCACTACTTCCCTTCCGAGCCCCGACGTGTGCCCATACAGTAGTTTTCTCCCACATATGGGGTACCAGTGTACTCAGGAAAAACTGTACAACAACTTTTGTCGTCCAATTTCTCCTGTTACCCTTGTGAAAATAAAAAAATTGTGGGTTAAAAAAATCAGTTTTTGAGGAAAAAAATGATTTTTTGTTTTTACAGCTCTGCATTATAAACTTCTGTGAAGCACGTGGGGGTTCAAGGTGCTCACCACACATCTGGATAAGTTCCTTGGGGGGTCTAGTTTACAAAATGGGGTCACTTGTGGTTGGTTTTTACTGTTTGGGCACATCAGGGGCTCTGCAAATGTAACAAGATGCCCGCAGACTAGTGTTGAGCATTCCGATACTGCAAATATCGGGTATCGGCCGATATTAGCTGTATCGGAATTCCGATTCCGAGTTCCGATATTTTCGTCTTATCGGATACCGGAATCGGGATTGTCACTGTCAGTGTCAGTGTCCGTCGGTCGGGTCTGTCAGGAGTCAGCGGCACTTACCTGGCAGAAGATCTCCGGCGGTCACGTCCTGCACTGCTTCATGGCCGCCATCTTCTTTCCCCGGCGGTCACATGCAGTTTCTCGCGCGATAACTGCAGTGACTGCTGGGTAATCCCGGCCGTAAAGCAGTCAGTCCGATGACGTCACCGCCGGGGAAGCAGGTAATCAGCTGTGCTGCGTTGCAATGACAGGCTCTGCCTGTCATTGCGATGTAGCAGAGCTGGATCGTCGTGGGACTATCGTTATGGACTGCGTCGGACAGGTGGTATACTGTTGGTTTGTTTTTTTTCTTTTTTTACAGGAGATCGATGGCGTCGCAGGAATGAGAGAGTAATAAAAGAAATGAAAACTGTGTTGTCTCTTTTATTTCATTAAAAGACTTTTTTCTTGCTGTGTCTTTTTTTTATACATTTAATAACTTTCGGATTAATAATGGATCGGTGTCTTATTGACGCCTATCCATTATTAACCGGGCTTATTGTCACCGTGCAATCAACGGTGACAATAACCCCTTATTACCCCGCTTGCCACCGCTACAGGGCAAGTGGGAAGAGCCGGGTAAAGTGCCACAATTGGCACATCTTTTGATGCGCCAAATGTGGGGCTGCTGTAGCCTGGTATTATCAGGCTGTTGAGGGCCAAAATCCATGGGCCTTGACAGTCTTTTAATACCAGGCCGCAGCAGTCTGCATTTTACTTGGCTGGTTAACAAAAATAGGGGGGATCCCCACGCCGTTTTTTTTTTCGAGGGGATCCCCTATTTTTGTTAACCAGCCAAGCTAAGCAGACTGCTGTGGCCTGGTATTATCAGGCTTGCAAGGTCCATGGATATTGGATCCTTACCAGCCTGAAAAACCAGGCCTCAGCGGTCTGCTTCATCTGGCTGGTTAACAAAAATAGGGGGGACCCCACGCCAATTTTTTTCCAGGGGATCCCCTATTTTTGTTAATCAGCCAAGATATGCAGACTGCTGTGGCCTGGTATTATCAGGCTGGCAAGGTCCATGGATCTTGGCTCCTTAACAGCCTGAAAATCCAGGCCTCAGCGGTCTGCTTCATCTGGCTGGTTAACAAAAATAGGGGGGACCCCACGCCAATTTTTTTCAAGGGGATCCCCTATTTTTGTTAATCAGCCAAGATATGCAGACTGCTGTGGCCTGGTATTATCAGGCTGGCAAGGTCCATGGATCTTGACTCCTTAACAGCCTGAAAATCCAGGCCTCAGCGGTTTTCTTCATCTGGCTGGTTAACAAAAATAGGGGGACCCCACGCCAATTTTTTTCGAGGGGATCCCCTATTTTTGTTAATCAGCCAAGATATACAGACTGCTGTGGCCTGGTATTATCAGGCTGGCAAGGTCCATGGATCTTGGCTCCTTAACAGCCTGAAAATCCAGGCCTCAGCGGTTTTCTTCATCTGGCTGGTTAACAAAAATAGGGGGGACCCCACGCCAATTTTTTTCGAGGGGATCCCCTATTTTTGTTAATCAGCCAAGATATACAGACTGCTGTGGCCTGGTATTATCAGGCTGGCAAGGTCCATGGATCTTGGCTCCTTAACAGCCTGAAAATCCAGGCCTCAGCGGTCTGCTTCATCTGGCTGGTTAACAAAAATAGGGGGGACCCCACGCCATTTTTTTTTCGAAGGGAACCCCTATTTTTGTTAATCAGTTCCCTCTGACGTCACTGATTGTGTCCCTGGCTGACCTGAAGTGAAAGTGGAAAGCAATCAATTAAGCTTTCCACTTAAGGGCCCGTCTCACATAGCGATATCGCTACCGAGATCGTGCTGAGTCACTAGTTTTGTGACGCAGCAGCGAGCTCACCAGCGATATCGCTGTGTGTGACATTCAGCGACGATCAGCCCCCCTGCGGGTATCGCTGATCGTCGCTGAAATGTCAGGACCTTTGATCGCTGGTTTCCCGCCTGTCACACGCAGCGATGCGTGCCTGTCCGGGGAAACCAGCGATAAAAAAAAGGGGTCCTACATTTCTGCGACGATCAGCGATACCCGGCAGGGGGGCTGATCGTCGCTGAATGTCACACACAGCGATATCGCTGGTGACTCGCTGCTGCGTCACAAAACTAGTGATCAGCAGCGATCTCGGTAGCGATATCGCTATGGGAGACGGGCCCTTAAGCGATGTTACCCGCAGTGTCGCTGTCCCAGATCGCTGCCTGAGCTGCCTGTTTGGCAGCTCAGCAGCGATCATGTAGCGATACACCAGCGATCCTGACAAGTGCATATCGTTGTCGGATCGCTGGTGTATCGTTATGTACCCCCAGCCTTTACTCTCCTGTCAGGCAGGGAGGAACTCATTCATTTGGGGTTTACTGTGAGGCTGCAGCATTAGCTGCGGTCCCTGCAGTAAAACATTAACCCCTTTCTGAAGGATTACACCGTGGGCCCTGACTGTGCATGGGGATAGGTAAAATAATTTTGCTTTTTTATTTTATTTTTATTACAGGAAATGGTTTTTGCAGTAAAATAAAAGATGGTCAAAAACATGTGTCTTTTTTTCATTAAAATGATTTTTAATTAAAGTTTTGTGTGTTTTTTTTTTTCATGCAATAGGATTAATAATTGATAGTTGTCTAATTGACAGCTCTCAATTAAAACCTGGCTTAAGGTCACCTTTCAATAGCAAGGTGGCTTTAACCCCATATTAACCCATTCGCCACCGCTACAGGGCAATGGGAATAGACGGGCAAAGTGCCAGAAAGGGCGAATCTAATTTAGATTGTCTTTCCTGGGGTGTCTGGGGGCAGTGTTAGTAGCCGGGGGGGGGCAAAAATAATGTCCCTCTCTGGGCTATTATTATCTGCCCCCACTCACTGGCTTTGTCTGTTCTGGTTGCGAAAATAGGGCGGGAGCCCACGCTTTTTTTTTTCAGAAATTTTTAAACACCTCATATATATATATACATGTCATTGAATTTGTGACACATATATATATAAATATATATTTATATTTGTAGTTCATACACTTCTACATAGTATAATAGCCGCTAATTCAATTGCCGGCTTTTGTGAAAATGCAGAACCCGACATGAAAAGAAACTTGGTGTACATAGGGTTAACATGTTTTTTCATGTCTTTCTATCTAATTTGCACAAACAATTAAATCAGACTATGTGTGCAAAATTTCACACCTCTAGGGGTTAATTAAAGGTTAAATTCGTAGCAAAAAAGTCCGTTTTTTTTACAACGAATTTACACCTTTAATTAACCCTAAGGTGTGAAAATTTTGCACACATAGTCTGATTTAATTGTTTGTGCAAAATTAGATAGCAAAGGACATGAAAAGAAATGTTTAACCTAGTACACCAAGTGTCAATTTCATGTCGGGTGACCCGACATGAAATGACACTTGGTGTACATAGGGTTAACCATGTCTTTTCATGTCCTTTGCTATCTAATTTGCACAAACAATAAATCAACTAGTGTGCAAAATTTCACACCTCTAGGGGTTAATTAAAGGTGTAAATTCGTAGCAAAAAGTCCGTTTTTTTTACAACAGAATTTACACCTTTAATTAACCCCTAGAGGTGTGAAATTTTGCACACATGTTGATTTATTTTGTGCAAAATTAGATAGCAAAGGACTAAAAGAAATTGTTTAAACCCTATGTACACCAAGTGTCATTCATGTCGGGTGCTTCTGTCTTTTCACTGAAGCGGCTTTACCGGCATTGAATCAAAGGATATTTTTTTATGTAGAAGTGTATAAACTATACATATATGTATATATATATGTCACAATGACATGTATATATATATATATGTATTCTATGTGTGTATATTTATGTTTACAAGGAAAGAATGGGTTTTTTTAGTTGCGATTATTTTGTTCATAGACATTACATGGGACTTCCGGTATCGGTATCGGTATCGCCGATTTTTTAGTGATATCGGCGATACCATTCCGATTCCGATACTTTAGCATATCGGAAAGTATCGCTCAACTCTACCGCAGACCATTCCATCAAGTCGGCATTTCAAGCGCACACATCCCTCGAGCACTGAGTGCCAAACAGTGGTTACCCCCCACATATGGGGTACCAGCGTACTCAGGACAAAACTGGACAAACAACTTTTGGGGTCCATTTCCCTGTAACCAAATTTTGAAAAAAAAAAATATGGGGCTAAAAAAATCATTTTTTGAGAAAAAAAATGTTTTTTATTTTCAAGGCTGGGGTTATAAACTTTGTTACACCTGGATGTTCAAAGTGCTCATGTGCATCTAAATAAGTTCTTAGGGATCTTGTTTCCAAATGGGTCATTTGTGGGGGGGTCCAAAATTTTGGGGCAAGGGGCTCTCCAAACCACATGGTGGGGGGCCCTCCATTGGGAAAATTTTTTCCTTAAGTCAAATGGCGTCCTCCCTTGACCCTGCTGTGCACCCCAAAAAGTGGGTTCCCCCCCCATATGGGCACCAGGGGCTCAGGAAAAACTGGACAACAATTTTGGTTCCAATTTTTCCCCTTCCCTTGGGAAAATAAAAAAAGGCTAAAAAAAAATTTTTGTGATTCAAAATTTTTTATTTTTAGTTCGTTTATAAAATTTTGGGAAGCACTTGGGGGTTCAAAGTCTCCTACACATTACATAAGTCATTGGGGGGGTTTGTTTCCAAAAAAGGGGGACTGTGGGGGGTTTTATGTTTAGGACATAGGGGTCTGCAAAGAAAAATACCCCGCAAACATTCCCTAAGTCTGCATTTCCCAAAAGGCGTCCTTCCCTTCGAGCTTTCCCCGGCCAAAAAAGTGGTTCCCCCCCAATATGGGGTATTGGTGTACTGGACAAATTGCACAACAAATTTTGTGTCCCAAATTTTTCCTGTTACCCCTTTTGAAAATAAAAAAATAGCGGGCAAAAAATAATTTTTTAAAGGGAAAAAAAAAATTTTTTTATTTTCATGCTCTGGTTATAAACTTTGTAAGCAATTGGGGGTTGAGTGCTCAAAAAAA
>JARQOD010000003.1:247003641-247156817 GCA_033576555.1 Oophaga sylvatica | reverse complement strand
CTTTTTATTCACATACATAAGATGACATACACAGAACATTAGGGTGGATAAAGGAAAGATTGGGGAGGGAGGTATACTGAACATGTCCAATATGTACACGTCCAGCATCTGGTCATCCTAATTGGTCCTTAGATCTTCTTCTAAGTCCTCCTTTATCGTGTTTGTCTCCTTAGTTTCATTTCTTGAGAAAACATTCTGTTCTTCTTGTAAATCACATGTGGTTCCTCAATTCCCCAAAGTGGGGGCATTTCAGGGATCCAGTTCAAGTTATTAGATAGTTAGTGGAATACAGTGATAGGACACAAGGTGAGACAGACACCACAGATACGACATTATCTAAAATAAGTTCAATCTGAATAGTAATCTTTTAAGAAACTTCGTGTTTACCTTGACATATCAAAATAACAAGACACATATACACACAATGAATATAAAAGTATAGTAGAAAATTATATTTTCCTTGACAATCCCCCTAAACACTAAGTTTTCCCTTAATTTATGCGGCCTTCGAGACTGTCCCGGGTGGGGACAGGGTAATGGATTCTTCGCTTGGTCATTTTAGAAACTGGCCCCTTATGGACCGTCCCCAAACAACCAAGTCCCTACCAAAACCTGCACATGGATTCTCCCCCACTATCCCTAAACAAATATCTTATTTCCATTAGAAATTTTTATAGAGGGTTTTATCAGGTTTATCCTGCGGATATATTTCTCCATATCACCCTTATCAGTCTTCATATAGTAGCGACACAACTTCCTGATGAAGGAAAGTACCTGAGGAGGCGGCTGCATTGGGTCACAGCTTTCCTATACATAGATATCACACAACATAGAATTATCAATCCTAGCACCAAAAAGCCCTGCTACCACAAGCAGGCTTGTTGGAGAAATCCTTTGAGTCCTCCAAGCCACCCTAAGAAGAAAGAGGTATCTACTCCTGCATTGGCCTTTATTTCCTGAGCCAGATTTTTAATCTTTGTAAGGGCCACTATAGTTTTACCATTGACTCCAAATTCTGAGGAATATAAGTACAACATTCTTCCCCTATCATCCCACAGACTTCATCTTTTTCAGCTAGAATCATGTCAATGGCCAGTCTATTTTGAAGAGTCATTCTTGTGTTGGGGCCCAATTCCTCAACTATACCCTGGAAAGTATCTTGACCTAAAATTGATAAATCTTTGCTCAGTGTAGTATATATAATTTATCCAATCTACATTGTAATTGATCTGCACAGTTGGATGAAAACGGAAACCCGCCAGGATCTGATTCTGAGCTTTGTATTCGTCTGGGACCCCCCTAGGAACACCTATGGGATCCATATAAACTTTGGGATCCTCAGCAAACCGGTGGTTGCTGACCCAGACTCCTCTCTTTCTGGATATCAGTGGAGCTATATTCTCGGATCCAGACTCTTTCTCACGTGTCTTTTAATGACTACCCAGTCTCCAGACTGCAGACTCCCAGGATCCAGGTTCGGATCTGGAAGAGAACTGAAAACATTATCATATACTTCTTGAATTTTTTTATGCAAATCCCTTACATATGAGCTTAATACATGGTTACCCATTTCCAATGCTTGGGAAAAGAAACATCCTAAACTAGGCACTTTGCCAAATAATACTTTATACGGAGAAAGTCCAGTTTTTTCTATTTGGAGTATACCTTATTGCGTATAGGGCTAATGGTAAACATTCAGGCTAAGATTTCCCTGTTTCAGCCATGGCCTTTTAGATTTTTAACTTCAATGTCCTATTTAGTCCTTTTTACTTTTCCACTGCTTTGTGGATAATATGGGGTGTGGAAAACTTGTTAAATTCCAGAGCTGTCAAGACTTCATTTATTATCTCACATATGAAATGTGTACCTCTGTCACTTTCGATCACCTTTGGTACTCCATACCTGCACACCACCTCCGCAAGCAGCTTCTTTACGATTGCCGCAGCCGTAGCCTTGGCAATCGGAAAGCCTCCCGCCAACCTGAAATAAATCAAAAACACACCAACACGTACTCCCATGAACCTGATTTTGGCAGCTGAATTAATCAATCTGCAGTCTCTGGAAAGGATAGAAGGGCCGAGGGGCATGTTTGGGTGGTGTCTTGACTACCCTTCTCTTATTATGTGTAGCACATACCATGCATCCCTGGATCAAACCTCTATGCAGGTGGGAAAGCCTGGTGCTACCCAATGCTTCTGCATCACGCTCATTAACAGCAGTTTCGGACTGGTGGGTTGGCCCATGTAACATCTGGGCGACCGCAGGTACAACACCCTTGGAAGGCATCGACGCATCCCTCTTCCCCATACCCCAGTTGCTGCATTCAGACATGCACCTTCTTTTCCCACTTTTCTACTTCCTCCTGGCGCACCTGAGCCTGCATCTGGGCTAAGACATCCTCCGACACAAAGGGATTTTTTGGGAGCGCTTACCTGGTGCATCGTTACCCCTTGGAGTGGTCTACTGGCTGCTGTTTTTGCTGCTGCATCGGCCATTGCGTTTCCTTTACTCATCTGATCAGTGCATCTGGTATGTGCTTTAACTTTTATGACAGCTACTTCTTTGGTAATTGTAATGCATCAATTAACTGCTGGACTGCGTCAGCATTTTTAATGGGATGTCCTGCTGCCATCAGGAATCCTCTAGACTTCCAAATTGGACCCAAATCATGAGCTATACCGAATGCTTATCTAGAATCTGTGTAGGTGTTAACAATTCTACCTTCAGCTATCTTACAGGCCTCGGTCAGAGCCTTAATTTCAGCCTCCTGGGCCGACTGATGTGGAGCATTGGTTCTGCTTTGATCACTGCATTCAGGGAGACGATGGCATACCCGGTGTGGAAGGTACCTGAGTCATCTTGGTGGCGAGATCCATCTACAAAAGATTCAAAATCAGCATTAAGACTTTCAGTTTTAAACACTGTGGGGAGGCCTGCTGTTTCCTGTGCCATAAGCTGAACAAAATCATAAGGGAAACTCCTCTTTTGGATCTTCTTTGTACAATACCGTAACTGGCCTCCCCCCTAGATCCGAGAGAGGTAACAATGTGGCAGATTAAGTGTGGTACATCTCTGCAAAGAAACATTTGGAGGCATTAAAAGTGCACATTGCAATCGAAGGTGGGCGTGCAGCTGAAAGATGTGCCGGCTGCACCTGGTTCAGTAATGATATATACATCATGAGGTGTAAGTACTGTCAGTGGATGATCAAGAACGATATCTGACGATTTGTGGAGCAATAGTCCTACAGCATGTACTGCCCGTACACAGGACGGAGCACTCTAGCCACTGCATCTAGTTTTCCACTGAAACAGGCCACTGGCCTTTGATTGTTACCATGTAACTGAGTCAATACTCCTGCCGCGCGTCCCTGCTGTTCATGGAGATACAGGTGAATGGTAGTTCATAGTTGAGGGTTCCTAGCGCTGGAGCTGCCACAATCCTGTTTTTGAGGGAATGAAAACAGTCTATACCTTCAGGAGTTAGTTTAAAAAACACAATGGTGATACAGTCATAGAGAGGCTGCATGAGGATTGACACAGCACGAATCCACTGCCTGCAGTAGAAAATCAGTCCAAGAAATATCCAAAGAGCAGCAACATTAACAGGAATAGGAAAATTCTGTACAGCTTCTTTGCGAGCGCTGGTCAGATTTTCGTTCCCCCCGGTATAATACAATATTCCAAAAAGATAACTGAAGATTTACAGAATTGCAGTTTATCCTTTAACGCTTTACAACCAGCTTGGTACAAAAACACATAAGTAATATTGTTGCAATACTACACTGTTTCCTGGAGGGGGCACTAATCAGTAAATCATCAAACATATTATAAAAAAAAACATTGGCAAAATCAATAACTGTAAACTAAGCACATCCTGAGATATCTGGAACAAAAGTGTATAATATATATATATATATATATTGTACCAGCCAATACATAGAGGGTTAAATCTCGTAGCCGAAGGGGGAAGCTGAAGATTGAATTTGTACTGTCAAGGCCATTGATAAGGAACCTTACTCTTAGCTGCAGAGATGCCGAAGGTGGGGGCTAGGTTTTAACTAAAACATCCCTTGTTACCATTTTCTGCATCTGCTGAGCAATAGCCGTCTTTTGAACTGAACTAAGAGAATATTGTCTCTGTTGGGGCAGGAATTGCACCTGGCTTTAATTTGACCATGACTGGCTGCCCCCTTTAAATCTGCCCACATCTGTTTATCTGAAGCCCAGAAATCATGCGGTATCACACCTCTAACATTGAAGGAAATTCATTTGTGTCCTCTATACTAGCAACGTCTAGCGACATGATTTTACAAAGAGTGCTCGGCTTGAATCCTGGTGTCATAGTGACAGTTTCATCAGGATAATACTCAATATGTGCTTGCAATTGTGACAACACATCACATCCTAAAAGATTACATTGACCCCGTGGTAATACCATTAACTGTGTGTGTACAGTGGTTCCTTGAATTTGCAGGGGAATCTTTTAGTGACGGGGAGCAGGATAGATGGAGAGTTATAAGGAGTCGCTATAACATGGTGGGAGAAATCACTTTTCCCAAATGGCCAGTCCTCTTCTGTAATTACTGAATTGTCTGCCCCCGTGTCCACTTGGAACTCAACCTCATATCCCCCTGTGTTCACCTGCACTGTGCAATTAGGAGTGGGGGGGGGTAAGGAGACAAGGGGTTCATGTGCAAGCTACCTCTTTTTGCCTGCGCTAAATCATGTTGTGCCCCCTGTGCTATTCTCGCTAGATCCTCTGCTTTAACTGATCTCCAATCTGGTCTACTTACTTTCAGCTTTCTGTCACTTCCTTTCTCTGCCTGTCTATCTTCTTCACACGTACTCTGACCTTCTATTCACATGCCTAGCCCTTCGATTCTTACGTACTGTGTCTATTCCAAAAACATATTCAACAAATTTGACTAAAACCCTGTGCATCCTCACGAATACCCGATGGGAGGGGCTGGTCAAACCACTGCGTAGTTTGTGTGTCCTTTCTCCCTCAGCCTGCAGTTTGCTTATCTGTAGAATGACCTTGGTCTAAAGCAAAATGCCATCTCGCTGCTGCCAGCACTTATCTCTGCTTGCTGTCACTGACTTCTGCATTTTCAGATCCGTTCCTATAAATATAACACTTGTATATCTTATCTATACAATCTATTGTATCTAGCTTCATCTGCCAATTTTCTCTTTTTTCGTTTTCTATCCCATATTTGACCAATCATAACAGTTTTTATTCCTTGAGCGGGTGACATAGAGATAAAATGTCCCTTTCCCCCAAGTCTGGTGCGTTGATCCCTTGAAATCATTCCTATCACAGTTAAATATTTGATAGAAATCGAACTTAAAGATAACCACAGGGGTTGTAGTATTAACCCAGAAGGTGGGCATGCTGGCACTACTGGAGATCAGATATAGCTCAAAAGGATATGTAACAGAAGGTTCATGACTGCTGGCTAATCTTGTCCTTCTTGCAGTGGGAGGCGTGAATCCAGGTGCTCTTGCCCTCGAGCTTTGGGCAGTAGGGGTGGTCAGGACCACAGTGTAGGGACCCTCAAATCTGGGCTGGAGACAGTCTCTTTTCATAAATTTTTTATGTATACAAAGTCACCAGGCGAGAAATCGTGCACCGTGTCACCTGTAAATTCTGGAGAGAAGCAGACACTGTAGAGTGGGTGTTAGTTAACTCTTTAGACAAAGCAATCACAAATTTTACTACTTTATCATTGGTTTCAAATAATTCCTGGTGCCTAATGTCTTCTGTTTTTAACATACCAGCATGATGAGTATTGAATGTATGGTGGCCCGAAGGGTGGCCCGTGACTCATTTGAGTTTAGAGAATCATAGACTGGACCTACTGCATGGATGATGATATCAGCGGGAAGGTCCCCTGCATGGGTTGTCAGAGTCTGTCCAGGTGGCAAAGGGTCATGAGTGTGTATATGAGCCACGCATTCTGCAGTGACGATGGGACCACCAGCTTGGGCTATTAATAGAGCCAGACCCCCTTTCTTGGAGCAGTTGGAGTTGACAGACTAACTATAGCACCAACCCGATGTGTCAGGATATCACCGTACCCTATGGATAATGTCACTGGATTTCCGTTGCGGTCTGTGTAATGCTGTGAATGGCAGGGATATCAGTTTTCAAGTACACCGGGAGCTGGGGCCTGACCGATTTTCCGTGAACCTTACAGAGCGACTGTCCTCTCTGAGATTTGTGAAGGAGAGGAAGGTGTCTCATCTTGGAAGTAGGGTGGAATAGGCCCAGACCAGGGTTGACAATGATGGTGGGGAATGGATGAGGGAAGAAAAGATACTGGTGCTGCTGGGATAGTGGTGGCTGTTGAGGGGCCCACCCCTCTTCCCTCTCCTGATCCTCCTCCCCTTCGTTAGATCCCATAATATCACGGCGGCGGCTTCTGATCATTGTCTGAAAAACTGAAGATTCATGCATTGCAGCAATGGCCGGTTGGGGTGTGTGAAAGGGAACAATGGTGTTGCATCTGGTGCCATATTGGGAGCTGTGGCCTGCACAGGTGCGGGCGGGGGCTGGTAGTAGGCCCTGGTTGGTGTCAGCAAGGGATATAGGCCTGACTGGGTGTGCTTGGGTGTCTCAAGATGGCCGCCGGAGGAGATGGGGTGTTGGTCATTTCCAGGTGTATTAAGATGGCCACTGGGTTTACCAAAATGGCCGCTGGGTGTGGGAGGGGCGATGGGCTGGGCATTACACCAGGGGCGACCCGCCCCACAACACGCAGGTCTCCGCCCAGGGGGATTCTGTTCACCACACACATGACAAGTCCAACCTCCCTTTGTTCTGAGATCGGCACCATTATAGGGCGGTGGTTAGGAACTATTTGGCACTATGATGGGTATCTGAGGCACAGCGGCCATTTTAGTTACATCAACAAATTCACATGCAGAGCATTTTACATATCCAAAACAAAGGCTCAGCACCTTCTAAATCTCCTGCTCCATTTACTTCCTTCCAGTCTTCAATTTTTAAATTATTTGCTACTCTCAAATGTGCCTGAGCCTGATGCAGAAGTCCCTCATCACCCAACTTTCCTTTCTTCTATGCTACATAATCCTTCTACACTGAAGGCTGAAATCTGCTCATACTCGGTAAGCTCATTATATTATACAAACTCCTCACTTTCTTAACAGCCTTCTTGCCTCCACGTGATTCCATCAATTCAACCACTCCCAAAGCACCACCCTCTAACTTGTGGGTTTTGTTTGATTTAAACATGCGCATCATAATATTAACAGAGTGTAATGATCTGTCGCGACTCAGACCACCGGCGTCACTCGCAGGTCACCACCCGTCACTGCAGAGTCCCCCTCCAATACTGTGACAAGACAGAGAGTCCCCCTCAATTCTGTCCCTTACCTAACTGTGGATGGTGACGTTATAGCGCAGCACACCGTGATACTCTACACTGCACAGAGTCCCCCTCTATATGCTGACACCTGGACTTCTCCTAATGAGACTTCCAGTGTTTAGACAAAGAGGACCCCCTCCATTTGTCTGAGACAAAGAGAACCCCCTCAACTTGTCTCCTAGCAAAATTTAGGTATGCGCACCCCTCCCACAATTCTCTATAAAATACTAGAAATTTAGACACTGCCAGATAATCACGGGAGACGACTTTCTATATAAAAGTACAGTGACTGGAGGAGGAGGAACGTGGTAATTTTGACTCAAGCACGTGCAGACATGCAACGTCACTCGGTCTCACTTGCTGGTTCGTGGCGTGGGATTGCCCTTGGTCTCACCACTCAACCGGTCACCCACCCAGACCCAAAAAGACAATACAGCTTTAAGCCAACAATGACTGACACACAGGCAAGTGGGACGCATATAAAATATATGATCCCAACTTACCGTGTTCAACGGAGGCTGCAGTCCTCGCACTCAGTCACTACGGGCACCACCGCAAAGTCCTCAGGACGGGTCCGGACGGGCGGCAATCCACTGCCCCACGTTGCTAGGCGCCAATTGTCGGGTTCATAACGACAAACCACTCATCCTCCAGTCTCGCCAAATTAGACTACGAGCACGGGTCGACCAAGAATGAATCAGGCAATAAGCTGGTTCAGACTTCAGAACATGCTCTTAAAATGGTGTTAACAGGCGACCATCTCAGCAAGCACTGAACTTTTTATTCACATACATAAGATTACATACACAGAACATTAGGGTGGAGTAAAGGAAAGATTGGGGGAGGGAGGTATACTGAACATGTCCATAATGTACACGTCCAGCATCTGGTCATCCTAATTGGTCCTTAGATCTTCTTCTAAGTCCTCCTTTATCGTGTTGTCATCCTTAGTTTCATTTCTTGAGAAACGATTCTGTTCTTCTTGTAAATCACATGTGGTTCCTCAATTCCCCAAAGGTGGGGGCATTTCAGTGGATCCAGTTCAAGTTATTAGATAGTTAGTGTAATACAGTGATAGGACACAAGGTGGAGACAGACACCAGCAGATACTGACATTATCTTAAAATAAGTTTCAATCTGAATAGTATTCTTTTAAGGAAAACTTCGTGTTTACCTTGACATATCAAAATAACAAGACACATATACACACTATGAATATAAAAGTATAGTAGAAAATTATACTTTACCTTGACAAAAACACTATCATGAGTCAATCTTGTGAAAGTTTCTATCAGTATATATTGTGCCTATAGTACCTATAGAAAGGTATCTACAAAGGAAAGGTAATATATATATATATATATATATAATATATATATATATATATTGTCAGGTTTCCACTCACTCGGCTGCTTCAGAGGCAAATCAGGAGACACTTTCTTATGCAAAAAGTCCTTAGGTTATTGCATCATAAACCATAAAGCAACATATAGTACAAGTCTTCAGTAAAGCTTCTTAAGATCTCTACAAACACAGATACAGGAAGGCTTCTCCATTCCTACACAGAGACCTCTCTGTAATGTCCCTCGTGGACACATGGAAGTCTGTCCACACTGGCAGACTCCCACACACCCCTCTACACAGGTGCCAAGCACACTTCGTTACATAGCTGTAACCCCACCCACAGATGAGGTCAGGATCACATGGTTAGGTCACCTGGTCATGACCTCATCACAGGTCCTTTACCACAACACAAACCATGCTTCCATGCATATCTCGAGGAGCATACACAGTGCCCCCTAGCTGCATCAGGGGTCACTACACCACATACCTCCCCCCTCTGTTCAAACTTGTGGGGTTGAACACTTGTTACCCGACCAGAGATCCTTCTCGGTCGTCTCTGCCAGTCAAACCGTCTGGCTAAGTCGGGCCCTCTTTCAGACCACCTGCCTCCCCAGCGGTCAGTACGGCATCGCAATTCCCCTGCACCCATACGTCCTGTCTGGTCTGAGTCCTTTTCAGCTCGTCCACCACAGGTTCTCCTGCTTAGGTCACTCATCACTGAGCTAACTGAGGCATCACTATTTCTACCTCTTCCATCAGGCGCTCTTTGCCTCTCAACACTAAGGATTGAAGGTGGCGGCCATCTTCTTTCCATTTCCTGCAGCTCTCTGTTGACCTGCTCCCTCTCCAGTCGTAGCTGCTCTACTTCTCTCAAGTATGACACACGATACTCCAGGAGCATCCGGATATTCCCAAGGCTCTCCCTGGATCCGACAACGAGGAATGGAACCATCCCATCTTCACCCCTGACCTGGACTTCGTCATCAGCCGGAATCCTGACTCTCGTCACACCGGACTTATTCACCATCTCCTGCATCACTTTCCCAAGTCTTCCGATGACTTTCTTCACCAGACCTCTGGGCACTTGAATGATGTCTTCCACCAATCCAAGCTGATTTTGAGCCTTTCTTGCTTACTCCAAACGTCGAGCGGCTTCTTTATTCCTCCACATGATCATCTGTTTCGTTCGGAGGCATTGTAGATGCATGTCTCTCAGGACAGCCACTCGCTTCAGTGTGACTTCCTTAGTCGACAGTATGACTAACTGTTTCATCTCTGGCACCCAGTTCACACTACATGCTCTCCACCGCCTTTCTAAAGGCCTCATTGCACCTCCTCACTGGCACACACTTCTCGCAGGTCTTCGGGTATCTCTATTTACACACTTGAAACCCGACCCATCACCTTCTTAGACAGACTGTCCAGCTCCTCCACTCTGTGCTCAATCATTCGTCTCAGGACCCTTTCTCGCTCGACTGTCTCTTTCCCTGTTTCTTTAAACAGCTCTCTCTCATGGTCCTGCTCTCTTTTAGCCAGCACATGTCGCACCATCACCTCTTTAATTACATTTTCGGCTGGGCACTCTTGCCTACACACACTCTGCCTCTCCAGAGTTCCACCCTTTCCTGCATCCGCAGTTTCCACTGTCTCACGACTCTCTGTAACTTCAGAGAGCTCCAGCTTACTGCACTAACTTTCCCTTGCGGTCAAGTCACAGTCTGCATAGGAGTCACTCCCACTCCCCCTGTCATCCTGGAACAGCACGTCCCCACTTAGACAGGTCTTTGCCCCCTTTCCTGGAGATCTACCGTTTCTCACGGTCACACGTCTTGTCACGTCCAAGTCCCCGAGTTGGTCTGACCCACACTTTCTCCCGGTCACCTGGAACTCTGGACTATCGCTATTAGGTGTTACCTTCTTTTCACATATCACACGACAAGGAACCACTACAGCCACCTGCTGTGATGGGGCTCCCTCCTCTGAACAACAACACACTTTATCAATTTCCCATGCCTTTTCAAATAACGTGAAGTCCCGCTTCCTCTCATAGGGGTACACTAAGTTCGGTGGTATACCAGCATAACACCCTTTTGGAATCTCCACCCACTTTTGGGCCAACATCCCCTTTTGGGTTGCCACCCCCTTTTGGGACTCCGCCCCCTTTCGGGCCACCATCCCAATTTGGGTTACCGCCCCCTTTTGGGCCACCATCCCAATTTGGGTTACCGCCCCCTTTTGGGCCACCATCCTAATTTGTGTTACCGCCCCTTTTGGGACTCCGCCCCCTTTTGGGCAACTTTACTTACTGATTTGGGCTACCACCCCCTTTTGAGACTCCACCCCCTTTCGGGCCACAATTCCAATTTGGGTTACCACCCCCTTTTGGGACTCCTCCCCTTTTAGGGACACCACCCATCACTGGGGAACACACCACGGCTCTTACAGGCCCCAGTCCACACAGTACCCTTAGACAGTGTCTTTTACTTAGGGCGTGTACTGGCCCTTTAAGAGTTTGTGTGCCTCGGTTCACACTGTCCTTTTTACCACACCAGCTCCTGCTGGTACTGCCACCGCTTCCGTTGCAGCCACCAACAACCAGCACCTCCAGATGCTACTCCTAAGCTGCTGTGGCTGTTACTGCAGCTCCGGCTGCTGCAGAACTTCTTGTTGTAACAGTCACTGTAGCTCCTGCTACCACAAGTCTCTGCACGCTGCGCTGTCTTGCCGCTTGTCACCTTCGTGACCCCACGAGTCACAGCCAGCCGCTTGTCACCTTCATGACTCCTCCGAGCCACAGCAAACACCTCACACGTGTTCCAGAAAAAAAAAGTTTCTCACTGACCCGTCAGCACAACACAGACTCCTGTCTGTTACACTCTCAGCCAGAGAGATTTTCCGGACACCTCCTCTCTCATAGAGGCATCCCAAAAAGGAAAAAACAGTTTCTCACTGACCCGTCAGTACAACACAGACTCCTGTCTGTTACCTGTTGATCACTCAGGTTTCCGGATACCTCCTTTTCATAGAGGCATCCCACAAGGACAAAACAATCTCTCACTGACCCGTCAGTACACCACAGACTCCTGTCTGTTACCTGTTGGCCACGCAGGTTTCCGGACACCTCCTCTTAGAGGCATCCAACAAAGGAAAAAAAAACAGTCTTTCACTAATTCTTCTCACTGATCCCGACCAGCATAACACGGTTGTCAAGACCGTCACCTGTTGGCGTCAGCCACACAGGTTCCTGGAGACCTCCTCCTCAGAGGTATCCTATCAGCATGCTTTTTCTCCATTTTCAATGACCCCAGTCAACATAACACAGACTCCTGTCTGTCACCACTGTTTAACAGCTTCTTAAGCTACCTCATATCAGAGGCACCACATAAACATGAACACAGTTTATTCGTGACCACGTTTTCACAGACCGTCCGTTCCTCCTCTGGTTCCTGATTCCCAGTCCTGGAACATGTGCTCCTTGGGCCGCTGCCAGCATTCCATCCACCAATTGTAAGGTTTCCACTCACTCGGCTGCTTCAGAGGCAAATCAGGAGACACTTTCTTATGCAAAAAGTCCTTAGGTTTATTGCATCATAAACCATAAAGCAACATATAGTACAAGTCTTCAGTAAAGCTTCTTAAGATCTCTACAAACACAGATACAGGAAGGCTTCTCCATTCCTACACAGAGACCTCTCTGTAATGTCCCTCGTGGACACATGGAAGTCTGTCCACACTGGCAGACTCCCACACACTCTCTACACAGGTGCCAAGCACACTTCGTTACATAGCTGTAACCCCACCCACAGATGAGGTCAGGATCACATGGTTAGGTCACCTGGTCATGACCTCATCACAGGTCCTTTACCACAACACAAACCATGCTTCCATGCATATCTCGAGGAGCATACACAGTGCCCCCTAGCTGCATCAGGGGTCACTACACCACAATATATATACAGTCATGGCCAAAAGTTTTGAGAATGACACAAATATTATATTTTCACATGATCTGCTGCCCTCTGGTTTTTATGTGTGTTTGACAGATGTTTTTATCACAGACAGAAATATAATAATTGCAAACATATGAGTAACAAAAGCTTATATTGACAGTTAGAATGAGTTAATGCAGCAAGTCAATATTTGCAGTGTTGACCCTTCTTCTTCAGGACCTCTGCAATTCTCCCTGGCATGCTCTCAATCAACTTCTTGACCAAATCCTGACTGATAGCAGTCCATTCCTGCACAATCAATGCTTTCATTTTGTCAGAATTTTTAGGTTTTTGTTTGTCCACCCGTCTCTTGATGATTGACCACAAGTTCTCAATGGGATTAAGATCTGGGGAATTTCCAGACCATGGACCCAAAATCTCTATGTTTTCTTCCCTGAGCCATTTAGTTATCACCTTTGCTTTATGGCAAGGTGCTCCATCATGCTGGAAAAGGCATTGTTGATCGCCAAACTGCTCTTGGAGGGTTGGGAGAAGTTGCTCTTGGAGGACATTCTGGTACCATTCTTTATTCATGGCTGTGTTTTTAGGCAAGACTGTGAGAGAGCCGATTCCCTTGGCTGAGAAGCAACCCCACAAATGAATGGTTTCAGGAAGCTTAACAGTTGGCATGAGAAAAGACTGGTGGTAGCGCTCACCTTGTCTTCTCCGAATGAGGTGTTTTCCTGATGTCCCAAACAATCGAAAAGGGGATTTATCAGAGAAAATAACTTTACCCCAGTCCTCAGCAGTCCACTGCCTGTACCTTTTGCAGAATATCAGTCTGTCCATGATGTTTTTTCTGGAGAGAAGTGGCTTCTTTGCTGCCCTCCTTGAGACCATGCCTTGCTCCAAGAGTCTCCACCTCACAGTGCGTGCAGATGCACTCACACCTGCCTGCTGCCATTCCTGAGCAAGCTCTGCACTGCTGGTAGCCTGATCCCGCAGCTGAAACACTTTTAAGAGACGGTCCTGGCGCTTGCTGGTCTTTCTTGGGCGCCCTGGAAACCTTTTTGCAACAATAGAACCACTCTCCTTGAAGTTCTTGATGATGCGATAGATTGTTGACTGAGGTGCAATCTTTCTAGCTGCGATACTCTTCCTGTTAGGCCATTTTTGTGCACTGCAATGATGACTGCACGTATTTCTTTAGAGATAACCATGGTTAACAGAAGAGAAACAATGATGCCAAGCACGCACCAGCCTCCTTTTAAAGTGTCCAGTGGTGTCATTCTTACTTAATCATGACAGATTGATCTCCAGCCATGTCCTCATCAACAACCACACCTGTGTTAATAGAGAAATCACTGAAAAGAGGTTAGCTGGTCCTTTTAAGGCAGGGCTGCAATGATGTTGAAATGTGTTTTGGGGGATAAAGTTAATTTTCTAGCCAAATATTGACTTTGCAAGTAATTGCTGTTAAGCTGATCACTCTTTATAACATTCTGGAGTATATGCAAATTGCCATTAGAAAAAGTGAAGCAGTAGACTTTGTAAAAATTAATATTTGTGTCATTCTCAAAACTTTTGGCCATGACTGTATATATATGGTGCATCTAAATCCCAGTAATATAATCTTCTTTGGAAAAATTGGTGTACATATGTGAATCATAAAGGTATCACTGAAATGCTTGCTAGATCAAATATACAGTATGTTCCATTGGAAAAACAACTTACCCATGTTAAAGTGCAAGTGCAGTTAAGAGTTTGCTTTCTCACAGGGTCCACATGTGCTATCCAGTTTTAAATGGAAAGAACATGGTAAATGGTCTGCAAAAATAAAACCATGAGCCATGGTATGGTTTGTGCATTGAATGGACACATAAGCAGGTTGTAACTAAGGAGATTTGGGCCGAGGCTCCAGGAGGCCCATTGCCAGATTTACCATCATTATAATTCTTTTTTGCACCACCATCGCCAGTGCACATTTACCGACAGGAAGCTTTCCTGAAGCTCAGCTGTCGATGAAAAAGAATGGCAGCAAAGCACCATAGACCTCTGCTGTGATTTGCCAGCATGATTACATCATCAGTTGGTCCATGCCAGCATGTACTGGCTGACCGCAAGTAGAAGTGTAGCATCAGGGACTGGAGGAGAGCACCAGAGGAACGGGAGCGAGGTGAGTATGTGTTGATTATTTTTATTAATATGTGTATGGAATGTGTGCTTTTAAGTATATGGGCTATTTAAGGGCTCTTACTCAATATAGGTTGCTATGAAGGGGTGCTTACTGTATATGGAAGGCTATATGGGGGCTCACACTGTATGTAGGGGCTCAGTGAGGGTGACCTAGTAATGTTTATAGGAGCCTATAAGAGGGTTAATTCTGTATATAGGGGCTTGTTGGTCTCATATTGTATATAGGAGGCTATGTGTGGGCTTATACTGTATATAGAAGGCTATATGGGCTCATTCTGTATATAGGGAGCTATGTGGATGAATATATTGTATATAGTATGCTATGTGGGGGCTCATATTGTGGATAAGAGGCTATGTGGGGCTCATATAATATATAGGAGGCTATTTAGGGGCTCATACAATATATAGGAGACTATATGTGGGCTCAAAATGTATATAGGGAGCTATTTGCGGGCTCATATTCTATCTAAGAGGCTATACGGAGGTTCATACTGTATATAGGAGGTTATATAGGGCTCATACTCAATATGCTGTAGGTAGCTATGAGTTGGCTCATATTGTATATGAGGAGCTATAAGCCTGCACAAATTGAGGAGCTATGTGCAGGCTCATAATGTATATAGGAGGCTATGTGGGGGCTCATATTGTATATAGGAGGCTATATGGAGCTCATACTATATATTGGTAGATGTCAGTATGCTTAATTCTGACCAATATTAAGTCATACAATTAAGATAAAGCAATAATTAATATGTTAATATTGATAAATATTAATGTTGAGCAGAATTAATTTCAGCTTATTGGTTTGGCCTCCACAGCAGTCACGGTCTGTCATGTGGCCCCTTGGGAAAATTAATCTCCCACCCCTGCTCTATTTTGAATAGCGCTATGTTTTATTATGGTGCTGTACATAAAGGAAACATTTGCATGGCGCCATCTCTGTCATTTTCCATCTATAGATGTGCACCAGAGGACCTGTGTGTTACTCACATGATCTGCCACATGATCTATCAAAGGGCATCATGTGACATGTCACATGATACATCGGGTACCTGGGGGGCGCGCCTTCTAAATTGCCGGGGTCCTGGCTATTCTTAATCTACCCTTGAATGGACAGCACACTGATGCCATCATGTGATGTTCATTTAAGACACAAATGTGTGAATAAAGTCAAACTTACTAATTTATTGTTTTAAAGAGGTATTCTGGTAAGTAGACATTTTAACTTATCCATACTATAGGTGATAACTTCTACAATGCTGAAAATGGGCCCTGTCATCTCCTTTGGAATGGATTTTAGTGCATTCCTTATGGAACTACTGGAAAAAGATGGCAGTTGAATACAGAATGAATGGAGTGCTGATCAAGCATGGAATCGACCTGTGGATAGCTGATAATGATAACTTGTACCTACAGGAATAAGTCATTTTGTATGATTAGTGCCATGGTCTATAGTTATTTTTAAAATATAAAAATATAAAATACAAAAATATATATATAAGATATTCAGTCATCATGTCCATTGGGAACCATGATCTACAGTTAATATGTACACATAAGTCACAAGTAGCACATACTGACAAATATGCTTGTAGATGACCTGAACAAGTATATTTCTAGAATAAATTGTGGAGCTTGGGTCCAGATAAAATATTAACATTGATATACAGTTCTTCCGTATGGCTATTGATACAGAATGACCCATTATAGACTTTACTATTAATTTTTTTTTCACACTTTTGAATAGAACTTAGACAAAAGAAAAAGCATCCAACTGTGTAACTTTTATCCCAACGTATTCTGCGGAATGGCCTGTATACCAATGTCTAGGGAATTAGGTGTAGTGTAAGCAATTGGTAGCCAGTAAATATAATTATACACTTGGGATATGGAAATGTGGACCATTAAATGGAATATTGTAGTGATCACTTTGTTAGTATGTAGGAGAATGTATATTATAAGCAAACAAGTTAAAATAAAAATGAGTAGGTGGCTTCTATCACGAAGCTACAGGAACTCATGAATAAAAAGCCTGAATGAGAAACATCCGATCAAAGCTGTCTTCTCATAACGGGGAGCAGTCTTTAAGGCCACACTCAGCAGGGCAGATGTCTTCGATAATGAATTATTTTTCTATAGTCCATGCATATTTCAGAAAGCTTAAGAACTTGTTTCATTTGGAGAATCTACTGCAGTAACAAATCTTGTTATTTTTCCATTTTTCTTGAATATAATATGAACATAAAAGTCTCATAGTTGAAATTCACGTTCACAATGTGGCTCTTACTGTTTGTGTGCACTTTCTACACTTGATCCGGTCACATTGAGGTCTATTAACGGGACTTCAAAGCCTCTTATCAGAACAAATGCCTACTTTTGCTTCCTTTTAATAATGGTATTTGAAGTCTGCTAATGTCACAATTGAGAAAGGATTATGCTCCAAATTAATTTGACTCTGGCTCATTTTCAGCAATTACATATCTTAAAATAATCAGTTAAAAACTGTAAAGTAGAATATGTTAGCTGCTCCTGTGTTAGACAGGATTTGGCTCTATTCAAAATATATATGAATGGTAATTGCCTCTATACTAATAAACGGAGTGATTCTTTATGTTTCAGCGGCTCTATTCACTTGATTGAAAGTAATTAATTTGTGCGCGTCTGGCAGAATGGACACCTGGAATGACCTGGTCTATTTTCTCTATTCATAGTGATCATTGAAGAAACTCAACTGCTATTAATGTATTCTGATTATATACATTTCTTCAGCTAAACTTTTAGTAATAGTATGGTGGGTAGAGTTTATAGAACAAATGTAGAAAAATTGCTTGGCATTACTGTCTTCTTCCCCTGAATACACAGCTCTATGCAGAAATGTAGCCCACACAGGTAGAAAGTTGCCGTAATGAATGACAGCAACAGAAGGTCCAATGGCAGAAGTGTCTGTGGACACAAAACGGTTGTCGCAAGTTATGTTATTAGCTTATTATACTGCCCACCTGAGTTTATGATGTTTGCTTTTATTTCATTTAAGAAAATTGATAAGGGTATGTGTACACAATGCCTTTTTCAGGTGCATTCAGACAGAAAAATTGCTGCAAAAGCACTCCAGAAAATGAACATAGTGCACAGCAATGTGTGGTGCAGCGGTATCCACGCTGTACAGTGATGAGGCAATGACCAAGGAAAAAGTTCAAAATAAAGTCTCTTTTAATATTCAGCATGCTCACAAATAGAAAATAACTTAGATCCTCCGGATTGCAGCCAGTAAAACAAAAATAGTCCGTGACCGCTTGCCGTGGACAACTGATCCACATGTAAGCTGAAGGTGCCAGGCCTTTTGGCTTTGCTTGGCCCTGTGTTTCCTCACACGGGTTGAGCTCTGCAGAACCTCCTGCTCTGCCTGCTTCCAAGACCAAACTGACACACCCCACCCCTTGCTGCAGGGGTTTTCTTATACAAAAAATCCTGTGGCCGTTGGCCACATGGAAAACCTGGGTCGGGGAGGAAACAGACTGCCCCGTTGCCATCCTGTAGTCAATTTAAAAAATAAAAGCCCAGAACAGGTTTTCTTATATCTGCCCTGGACACATAGCATGCCCAGGACCAATACTCACTTTTATTTTGCATTGCAGTCACAGCTAGGTATGTGACTGCAATGCACTCCCACGTCCTCCACACAGCTCTGGCAAAAATTAAGAGACCACTGCAAAATTTTCAGTTTGTCTTATTTTTCTCTATATATTATATATATATTTTTGAGTACATTGTAAATTGTTCTTTTATTCTATAAACTACTGACAATGTGTCCCCGAATTTCCAAGCAATAAATTTTATATTTATTTTCAGAAAATGAGAAATGGTCAAAATAACAAAAAAATGCAGTGCTTGTAGACTTCAAATAATGCTAAGAAAACAAGTTCATAATCATTTAGAAACAACAATACTAATGTTTTTTTTTAACTCAAGAAGAGTTCAGAAATCAATATTTTGTGGAATAACCATGATTTTTAATCACAACTTTCATGCATTTTGCCATTCTTTCCACCAGTCTTTCACACTGCTTTTGGGTGACCTTATGCCACTCTTGGTACAAAAATGTAAGCAGTTCTTCTTTGTTTGATGGCTTGGGACTATCCATCTTCTTTTTGATTACATTCCAGAGGTTTTCAATGGTGTTCAGGTCTGGAGATTGGGCTGGCCATGACAGGGATTGATGTGGTTGTCCTTCATCCACACATTGATTGACCTGGCTGTGTGCCATGGTGCATTGTCCTGCTGGAAAAATCATTCCTCAGAGTTGAGGAACATTGCCTGAACAGAAAGAACACGCTGTTTTTCCAGGATAACCTTGTATGCGGCTTGATTCATACGTCCTTCGCAAAGAATAACCTGCCCAATTCCAGCTGAAGCATCCCTAGATCATCATCGATCCTCCACCAAATTTCACAGTGGGTGCAAGACACTGTGGCTTGTACGCCTCTCCAGGTCGCTATCTAACCATTAGACGACCAGGTGCTGGGCAAATCTGAAAATTAGAATAATCAGAGAAGATTACCTTACTCCAGTCCTCTATGGTCCAACCCTTATGGTATTTTGCAAACTTCAGCCTGGCTCTCCTTTGCTTCTCATTGATGAAAGGCTTTTTTCTATCTTTGCATGACTTGAGCCCTGCCTCTAGGAGCCTGTTACGAACTGTTCTTGCCGTTACGCAGCTGCCATTTGCCTTTCCTTTTGTAGGTCACTTGATGTCATCCTGCATTTGCTGAGTGACATTCGAATAAGATGATGGTCATCCCGGTAGGTGGAGTGTCGTTTTCGCCCTCTGCCAGTCTGTAGCATTGACGGTCTGCTGCTTGACCTTGTTGTAATGGAAGGCCGTCTTAGAAATTTTAAGGATGGAGGAAATATGATGCTCAATGTTAGTAAAGCAAGAATTAAGCCCTTCTTTTCCATACTCAAGACTTTTCTTTTCAACTCCTGTGGCATGGTTAAAAGTTATTTTTTCATTCCTATTACTTTTGGGATATTACTAGCACTTGTTTTGCCATCCAGCTTGTCCTATTGCAAGAATATTGTGAACACCACAGCAGTGTTTTTTATACTTTCCTTCATTAAATAAGATTTGGTTCAGGTGATCACTTAATCAGAAGCACATTAAGTAGAATGAGGTGTACTCTGGTTGGAATTCAACTGCCACTGCAATGGAATGGCTGTCAGACATGTAGAGAAGCTGATTTTTATAAAACTTTGCAGTGGTCTCTTAATTTTTGCCAGAGCTGTATGCTTCTTTGCACATCCTGGAGGATACATAGCGACCCTTGCATATGTGGTACACCAAAGGGGATCTTGCTGGATGGGAGATATATTTCTTCTAGCAGACTGAAGTTTGCTCAGGATTTTCCATGATCACAAGGACCTGTGATGAGGTCATAGTCACGTGATCAGGTCAGCTGATGTATACCTCACCTGAGGGTGTGGACTAGGCCTATTTAACAGGAAGCTGTGGGGGTATGTGGGGTGGAAGGAAGGAGTTTGGCTGGAGTCAGCCTGGAAGCTTGTTTTTGCTACAGTGTGTCAGTGTGCACCAGGAAGCGAATACCAGACCACCCGGAATGGCACCTGGCGTCTCTGCTGTCCTGCAGCCGCTTAGTTAAGCTTAGTTAAGCCCGTCCCAAGCAAGGGTGAGTCTGGGACCAGTGGTTCTCCAAACTGGAGTGATTTATGTTTTGCTTTGATTTTGTTATCTGGACTTTTTGTTGAACCCGTTATTAAAACCACTGAACTTTGAACCAAAAGCCTGTGTGTATGCCTCATTACTGCGGCCCGGCCCCTGCCTACCAGAGTGGATCCTTACACATATGACACCAGTCACTGCCTCACAAATGTCAAAACAGCAATGCTCTACACATGTTAGATCTTGTGTCACTTGTAACGGTTTCTGAAGTTCATTATTTTAACAACTTTTGCTGGTAAGCCACCCGCTTTCTATAATTAAAGGGAACCTGTCATGTGAAAAAACACTATTAACCAGCAGACTCTAATGCCGAGTGGGCTGTCACTCAGTGCCCAGGTACGGAACCCACAGTGCCTGAACTCACAATGACTCCACTCCTGTGTTTCAACGCCGAACGTTGCTGGGGAAATAAAGTTAATTTCTTTCTGGCAGTGGGATTTAACAAGTGGGAGCCAGGCAGGTTACGAATGCTATGAACCTGCAGATTAACCCCATCTGCAGGTTAATAATGATTTTTCATGTGACGGGTTAACAGTATACAGAGAAAGCCGCCAGTCAAGCCACAATAGCGATGGCAAAGCTGCCGTGAAGCCACCTCAGCAGAACGACCATCAGAGTTTTCTTGAAGCAGGTTTGCCTAGAAGAACTCAGCAGCTACAGTGTCAACTAAATAAACCTGCGTAAAAAATACCTAAAAGGAAAATGATTTTATCGTATTATGGTGAGTTCTGCGATATTTACTTCCCTTTCATTGAGCAAGTAGACTTAACTAACAAAACAGAAAAAGCATGATTAAAGGTAGTAGCTGTACATATTATAGGACAGAATCGACAGTGCAGTGCAAACAGGTGAAGGACTCTCTAAATCCATAAGTGAAGGTTTCCATGAACTCTAAATGTTCCAAGATAAGATGCTTGAAATAAAATATTTCAAAAGAAAAACAAGACAATCTTGCAGTACTCTGACAGGAGATGTAAATGGTATGAATGTCTACTTCCGTAATTACAGACCGTATAAGCTTTTCACAGCATGTCAGGATAATATATTGAATTTGAATAAATTAAGTTCTTAACAAAATTAACATAAAGGGAAGAGTGGACACTTCTGTATCAGATAGGTGAGGACACTATGAATAATAATGAAAGCTCGGTATCGAATACAAGATGTAGTCACATCTAGAGCAGCTTCTATTAGACATTTCCTTCAGCACTCAGGTATCGCTTACACGTGTGCACTTTGCTCGTTTCCTAAATAATTAAAATGTCTTTTGATTAAAAGTATGGTAGCTCTTTGCAGACATGATAGTCAAATTTTAATAAATCATTTCTGAGTTCTCAGTTACTGATCTAAGAAGAATTAATTCCATTTCTTGGTCTGTTTTTCCTTTGTTATCTCTTTGTCCCTATTATATCATTTTCCTTTTCTTTCTTTTTTTTAACAGTGAGTTTTGTTGCAGTCACATTTTAATTAATTTATCCCTTGGTTCTTGGTTTTCACTTTGGGTGCAGCAGATACATATGCAAGAGTCAAAGTCATAGCTTAGTGCTGTGCTCAGATCGTGTTTGATACCTTTGACATCTATTTTATATTCAATTCAGGTGTTTAGGGGTCTTATCAAAAAATAAAAATGTTCTACCATCCATCTGCTGTATTGTTCATCATCTCCCTCAGATATTACAGAATTACAGATGAATTATATAATTATGGACATATTAATTTAGTAAAATTATACATGAGTAAATCTAGTAAATGCAAGCAAAGTAAAATTCCTGGATATTGTGTCCAGGTGCTGGCTGTCAAATTTTAGGTGGACAATTATGCAACACTGGCCCACGAGTAATGCCCCATCCATAAACTGTTTACTCTCACTTTCCTTATAAATGTAGCTCTATACACCTGATGAAGGCTCTTTGTGAGCAGAAACACATTATTTACCCATGTTACATGTTCCCACTTTTTATGACACTTGTCATTTTTAGCAATCCTTTTTATGGCATGTAGGTTTATTTTTTACATGTAACTTGTATATACCACCTTTTGATAGCATGTGTTTACCACCAGTTTGGTATCAGTTGAACCAATTGGACCACACACTGGGATTAACTCAAGGAGGTCCGGATTTTACCAATGTGCAAGGAAACCAAAGCTTTATCGAGACACAGTAAGGGGTCGACGGGATCTACAGGAGACAGGGTTACGCTGGCGGCCTGGACCTCTGTACCATTAACAGTACCTCCAGGTAGAGGGACTAGTCAGGACCCCAGTTTAGGGTCAGCATAGACCCCGGTCCACCTCTATCCTGAGACAGCGTGACACGTATACAGTATAGACCCACAATACATAGGATATGATGTCATGTAATACAATGCTGGCAGATGTTATGCATACATGTTGATATTTTCTATTATATGAAATATAGAATGTTGTCACACTAGATATATGTTACTGTCATTAAATATATCTGTTAGACAGCGTGACATTTTCACCGACCACACTAAAGATTCTCCCCAGCTACCATGGATCCAGTAGCCCAGCTAGCTCAGCAGTTGCAGAGTTTGTCCATGGAGCTGACGGACGTTAAGTCCAAGGTTTTGTACCCCCTGGAGCAAACCAGATCTGAACCTAAAGTAGCTCTCCCGGACAGGTTCACTGGTGGGCGGGACAAATTTTTTACCTTCCGGGAGGCATGTAAATTATATTTTCGGCTACGGCCTCGGTCGTCGGGGAGTGAAGATCAGAGGGTGGGAATTGTCATCTCGCTCTTACAAGGGGACCCTCAATCCTGGGCGTTCTCTCTTCCTCCGGGCTCCCCGGCTCTCCAGTCTGTGGATCGATTTTTTACAGCCGGGTCTGGTATATGATGACCCGGATCGGGTCTCCCTTGCTGAAACGAAGTTACGTAAGATACAGCAGGAAGATCGTCCGGCGGAGGAATTTTCTTCTGAGTTCCGTAGATGGGCCACAGATACTCAGTGGAATGACCCAGCTCTTAGGAGCCAGTTTTGTCAAGGGTTATCTGACAAATTAAAAGATGTGTTGGCTTAGTATGATTCTCCCCCGTCACTGGAGGCCGCTATGGCCCTTGCGATTCGCATTGATAGACGGCTTCGGGAGAGGTGCGAGGTAACTCCGCCCCCGCTGATGACTCCACCTTCTACTAAAGTCCCTTATATTGAGGTTCCCCTGGGTTGTTCTGAGGAACCTATGCAGTTAGGAGGGACATCATTTTGAGGGAGGGGATCGGCGGTGCGCCGCAAGACAAGAAAGTGTTTCTTCTGCGGGAGAAAGGGACATTTTATTGAGGGGTGTCCATCCCGTACTTTACTGAGCAAGAAGTCGCCGGAAAACTGTTAATCCCAGGTTGTGTGGTGGACGACAATCTGGGAGTATGTATTTCGTCCCCAGGTCCGTCTCAGTTTCTCGTACCAGCGGAGGTGGTGGTAGGTACGAGAACTGAGAGGATTTCTGTTCTTTTGGATAGTGGGGCCGGGGCTAATCTGGGGACGCTCGGTTTGCCCAGGTGCAAGGTATGCAACTGAGTGTATTGGCCAAACCTATCCCTATATTCTCTATTGACGCCAGGCCTCTCGGTCAAGGTAGCTTTGTGCAAGCCGTGCATAACATAGACCTTCGAGTGGGAGCAATACATAAAGAACTATTGTCTTGTTATGTGTTGGAGGGTCTTCCCACTCCTATTGTGTTGGGACTTCCTTGGTTAACTAAATTAACCCAGTTATTAATTGGCAATCCAGAGAGATAAGCCAGTGGGGTGAATTTTGCAATAGTAACTGCATGAACACGGTCATCGGTGCGGTCGTGCCTAGAACCTTACCTCCTTTTCTGGAGGACTTTGAGGATGTGTTTTCAGAGGAAGGGTGTCAAGAATTACCTCCTCATCACGCGTATTACTGTTCTATAAAATTGCTTCCTGATGCTAAGTTACCTAAAGCTAGGTTATATAACCTTTCTGGTCCTGAGAGGCAAGCTATGAAGGATTATATTTCGGAAAATCTGGCCAAGGGGCATATTAGACCTTCATCTTCCCCAGTGGCCGCGGGGTTCTTTGTGAAGAAAAAAGATGGAGGCCTACGCCCTTGCCTGGATTTCCGTGAGCTTAATCGGATTACGGTCCGGGATCCGTATCCGCTCCCACTTATTCCTGATCTCTTCAATCAGATTGTGGGCGCCAAATGGTTCTCTAAGTTGGATCTCAGGGGGGCGTATAATCTGATTAGGATAAAGGAGGGGGATGAGTGGAAGACAGCGTTTAACACTCCGGAGGGACATTATGAGAACCTTGTCGTGCCTTTCGGTCTGAGTACTTCCCCTGCGGTGTTTCAACATTTTGTTAATGACATCTTTCGCCACCTAGTGGGACAGTTTGTTGTCATTTATCTAGATGACATCTTAATTTACTCGCCGGATCTTGTGTCTCATCAGGAGCATGTGAGACAGGTGTTGCAGATCTTGCGAGACAATAAACTGTACGCCAAATGGGAGAAGTGTGTATTCGCCGTACAGGAACTTCAGTTTTTAGGATTCCTGGTGTCAGCTTCTGGTTTCCGTATGGACCCTGGAAAGTGAAGGCAGTGCTTGAATGGGATCGGCCAGAGGATCTTAAGGCACTGCAGCGTTTCCTGGGGTTTGCTAACTACTACCGGAAATTTATTCGTAATTTCTCATCCGTTGTCAAACCTCTCACTGACATGACAAAAAAAGGGACGGATTTTTCTAGGTGGTCTGACAAAGCTTGTCAAGCATTTTCCTCCTTGAAAAAATGTTTTGCTTCAGCACCCATACTCATTCAACCAGATGCATCACAACCGTTTATTGTGGAGGTAGACGCGTCTGACGTAGGGGTGGGTGCCGTATTATCTCAAGGTCCGTCCCCTGGTAAATGGCATCCGTGCGCTTTCTTCTCTAAAAAATTGTCGTCCGCCGAGAGGAATTATGATGTCGGCAATAGGGAACTCTTGGACATTAAGTTGGCTTTTGAAGAGTGGCATCACTTTTTGGAGGGGGCAGTCCACCCGGTCACCGTCATTACTGATCATAAGAACCTGCTGTATTTAGAGTCTGCTAAACGTCTGAATTCCAGACAAGCTAGATGGTCGTTGTTTTTTACCAGGTTTAATTTTGTCGTCACATATCGTCCTGGGTCAAAAAATGTAAAGGCGGATGCCTTATCTCGTAGTTTCCCAGGGGCCGGGAAGACGGATGACCCGGTTCCTATCCTTCAGGAGGGAGTTGTGGTGTCGGCTGTATGCTCTGAGCTTGAGGAGGAGGTATTGGAGCTCAGGGGGACGCCCCTGTAGGACCTCCAGGGAAACTGTTTGTTCCAGATCAGTTAAGACAAAAGGTTATCGAGGCACATCATAATTCTGCTTTGGCAGGACACCCAGGGAGTAAAGCAACTGTGGATCTCCTTTCACGCCGGTTTTGGTGGCCTAACTTAAATAAAGAGGTGGTAACTTTTGTCGCGTCCTGTGGGGTTTGTGCGCGCTCTAAGACCCCACATACCCGTCCGTCTGGGGCCCTCTTACCTTTGAAAATCCCGGAACGTCCATGGACCCATCTGTCTATGGACTTCATTACGGACCTCACTCCGTCTTCAGGTAAAACTGTCATACTAGTTGTAGTTGACAGGTTCAGTAAGATGGCACATTTTATTGCTCTTCCTGCTCTTCCTAATGCTAAAACTCTGGCGCAGGTGTTCATTGGGGAGATTGTGAGACTTCACGGGTTGCCTTCCGATGTGGTGTCGGATCGGGGGTCTCAGTTTGTGTCCAAATTCTGGAAGGCATTTTGTTCACGTCGGGGGATGCAATTGCCATTTTCTTCGGCTTTTCATCCGCAGACCAATGGTCAGACAGAGCGTCTGAATCAGAGCTTAGAGACATATCTCCGGTGTTTTGTCTCAGAGAACCAGGAGGACTGGGCTTCTTTCCTGCCTCTGGCAGAGTTCGCTCTTAACAATAGGCGGAGCGAGTCCACTGGTAAGTCCCCATTTTTTGGGGCATATGGTTTTCATCCCCAGTTTTGTACTTTCAATGGGGGGGGCTCTTCTGGGGTTCCTGAGGAGGAACGATTTTCGTCGTCACTTGCTTCTGTGTGGAGAGGAGTGCTGAATAATCTGAGTGCTATGGGGAACCGATACAAACGTATGGCTGATAGGAGGAGAGTGTCTGGTCAGGACCTAAGTGTGAACGATCTGGTTTGGTTGTCTACCAAGAATATAAAACTTAAGGTTCCCTCCTGGAAACTGGGTCCCAGGTTCATCGGGCCATACAGGATTAGCTTGATAATTAATCCGGTGGCATTCCGTCTTGACCTCCCTCCTACGTTTAAAATCCACAATGTGTTCCACAAATCGTTGCTTAAGAGGTACGTGGCGCCAGTTATACCGTCACCTCTACCTCCTCCTCCAGTAGTGGTCAATGGTAACTTGGAATTTCAGGTGTCGAAGATCATTGACTCACGTCTGAATCGCCGGTCCCTTCAGTACTTGGTTCATTGGAAGGGGTATGGTCCTGAGGAGAGGACATGGGTTCCTGCGTCTGATATTAACGCAGACCGATTAATTCGGGCCTTCCACACAACTCACCCTGATAAACCTGGTCCTGAGGGTCTGGAGGCCCCTCGTAGAAGGGGGGGTACTGTCACGGTGTATCACCACGAATATCGTCGCGATTTCACATTCTGACTTCTCGCAGCTGAGTTGTTGGTACTTTGTGTCTGTTGGCAGTGAGGGAGTTAATTCTACCTTTCTCTGTGCTTAGACTGGGTCCAGCCTCGCCCGGCTGCTGTGTATTAGGCACTAATTAGCTTCCTTCAAATACCTGCCATTCTGCTTAAGGAGTTGTCGGTGAAAGCATTCATTCAGACCAGCAGAGCGGATCGTTTCTGAGAAGACTTAAGCTAAGAGTGCCTGTTGTGGTTTATCCTCTCCTCGCTTATTGTTTATCTCCTTAACCTTTTGTGTTCCCTCTGTAGTTGAAGTTTTTGTATGCAAGGCAGTATTTACTTTACCCCTTGTCTGTCTCGTTTGTCTTATACTGTTTGTAAGCTGTGACCTGCCCATTCCCTGTGGTGGTAATCAGGGTCCTTCTCAGGACTAGATTACAGTGGTCAGGGATCTACAGGAGACAGGGTTACGCTGGCGGCCTGGACCTCTGTACCATTAACAGTACCTCCAGGTAGAGGGACTAGTCAGGACCCCAGTTTAGGGTCAGCATAGACCCCGGTCCACCTCTATCCTGAGACAGCGTGACACGTATATAGTATAGACCCACAATACATAGGATATGATGTCATGTAATACAATGCTGGCAGATGTTATGCATACATGTTGATATTTTCTATTATATGAAATATAGAATGTTGTCACACTAGATATATGTTACTGTCATTAAATATATCTGTTAGACAGCGTGACAATGGGTGATGGAAGGGGAATCAGCGTACATCATTGATGTCAATGACTAGTGTGTCCAAAGTGACTGTGTGAAATGAATTCTAAGTCCTCAGTGTCAGGATTACTGAAGACTGATATGGAGGATAAAGGTGTAGAGGGTCAGATGAGTGGCTTGGATGGAGAAATATAACGTGTTTTATTTAACCCTTTTTCTCCATTAAGTATTAATTGAGGTCTAGAGAGGCCTCAAGAATAATATATATGTTTTCATGGCATTAGTTTCAGACCGAATTTATTCTGACTGAACTAAATCAGCCAGGTGATGTTAGGGCCTGCGGAACGCACCAAATATATGAGGTAGAGAGATGCGTTCGCAGCCCGGGGTCCACCGTGCAGGCGGAACCTGCTGCTAGTAAAATGGCGCAAGACGCGAACTCTGTTATCCCGCAGAGTCACCAAAAAAACACCGCAATGCGCTGTGGCAATATGTGCGAACTCTGTTATTTCACAGAGCCGCTAGAAGGAGTGCCGCAGAGCAATATGGCGATGTGTGCGAACTCACTGAACACAACAGAGTCGCAAAATAAACACGCTAGGGCGCTGTCTAGCGTTGAAAGCGAACCCTGTTACGTCACAGAGCCGCTGAGAAAAAATTCTGTGTCCTATCAGGCACCCAGGTACACAGTTAAGTGCTAAGCGAACATAGAATGTGATCATGCGCTAATGTCCTCGCGGAAGTCACCCGCAATCTATGGCGTCTGAACGCCAGACCCTGAATATGGCAATCAAACTCCTCACCGGTTATGCCGGTAATCTAGGGCTTATTTCAGCCGGGCCCTAACCACACACACGCATGACCACACTGGCGCAAAGCATATAATGGTTGATACTAGCGCATGGCGGCTCAGCATTGCCACCCTTTTATAATAACAGCTACAGGACCTGCCAGAAGCAAGGACCAATGAAACTTGTTCCAGAACACCAGTAGTCACAGGACCTTCCTGGCAGACCAATAGGAGCTGCTGAAGTACCTGAGCATGTGACCCCTGATCTCCAATGAGAGATCTCACCCTAGGCATGCTCAGAAGGGAAAAACAAGGACTTTGTCCTAAAGACGTCTGCTCGCCGCTAACCAGTACTGGCCACAATAGCAGAGTCTGGAGGAGCAGCAGTAATCCTCTGCACACTGCCAGACTGGGCGAGACGCTGGGACCGACGTCTAAGCTGAGCAGAAACCACTGCGGCCGGAGATGAATGGGAGACCGCAGCCGGAATGGCTCGAGATTCCCTTTGTGCAGAAGCGGGAACTCGACCCCTAACATTACCCCCCCTCCTAGTGCCCCCCCTTCTCTGGGCCTCGCTGCGTTCAAAAGCAGCGATGAGCTGCGGAGCGTGAACGTGCTCGGCAGGCTCCCAGGACCTATCCTCAGGCCCATAACCCCTCCAATCCACTAAATAAAATCTTTTGCCCCGTACCACCTTACACCCTATGATGGCGTTCACCTCATGGTCATCCGTAGACGAACCCGATGTCCCGGCAGATGACTCGGAAAACCGGGACATGAGCGCGGGTTTCAAGAGGGATACGTGAAAGGTGTCGGAGATACCCAGGCGTTGTGGAAGAGCCAAACGGTATACCACAGGGTTAACCTGCTCGAGGACCTTGAAAGGACCCAGGTAGCGGGGTGACAACTTAGTGGACTCAACTCGCAGCCTAATGTTACGGGCAAATAGCCACACCAAGTCCCCATGAGAAAATGTTGGAGCGGGGCGCCGATGTGCGTCGGCGGAGGACCTCATCCTCTCCTTGGATGCCTGAATGGCATCCTGGGTACGGTCCCCAATGTCCCGTGCCTCCACAGCCCTGTCTGCCACCCTGGAGTCGGCGGAATACACGGGCATGGGCACCGGAACACGCGGATGCTGACCGTAGTTCAGGAGGAATGGAGTCTGTCCGGTAGAGTCAGCCACAGCATTGTTTAGTGCAAACTCAGCCCATGGTAGCAAGGATACCCAGTCATCCTGCCTGGCTGAGACAAAATGTCGTAGATAGGTGACCAAGGTCTGGTTGGCCCTCTCTACCAACCCATTCGTCTCAGGATGGTACGCTGAAGAGAGATTTAACTCAGAACCGAGACGCAAACTGGGGACCTCGGTCACTGACAATTTTGTCCGGCATGCCGTGTAGACGGAAGATGTGCCTAACGAACAACACTGCCAGAGCCCGTGCAGAAGGTAACCGTGGTAGCGACACCAGATGCACCATTTTGGAGAAATGGTCAGTTATTACCCAAATGATGGTGCAACCCCGAGACTTGGGCAAGCCCACCACAAAGTCCATCCCAACCATCTCCCAGGGCCTGTCTGCCACCGGCAAAGGGTAAAGTAACCCAGCTGGCCGTTGTCGTGGAGACTTATTCTTGGCGCAGGAGACACACGCCTGAACATAGTCCCCAACATCACAAACTATATGTGGCCACCAGTATGTTCTCGCCAGCAATTCAGATATCCTCTTTGCCCCAAAGTGTCCACCCCCCCTGGACGAATGTGCCCAAGAGAGTACCTCCGGTCGCAAATTGGTAGGCACAAAAGTCTTGCTCGGGGGCACAGACTCTAGTGAAACCGGGGCCACTGTTCTCAGGCTCTCTGTGGGGACAATAAGCCGAGGCTCCTCCACCTCCTCCTCAGAGGACACCACAGAGCGGAGAGAGCGTCAGCACGAATGTCCTTCTCTCCGAGAGGAAATGGATTGTGAAATTAAACCGGGAGAAGAACAAGGACCATCTGGCCTGGCGAGAGTTAAGCCGCTGGACTGTCTGCAGATACACCAAATTTTTGTGGTCGGTGAAGACTTGGAAGGGAAAGCGGGCCCCCTCCAACAGATGTCTCCACTCAGAGAAGGCCAACTTCATGGCTAGCAACTCCCTATCCCCGATGGAATAATTCCTCTCCGCTGATGTGAAGGTCTTAGAGAAGAAGAAGTAAGGATGCTTCCGACCTTGAGCATCCTTTTGGAAGAGGACTGCTCCAGCACTAACGGATGAGACATCCACCTCCAATAAAAATGGCTTATCAACAGCGGGGCGATGTAGAATGGGAGCGCTAGCAAAATGAGACTTAATAGAAGTGAAAGCCTTGGAGACTTCTTCCTATCACAATTTGGGATTTGCTCCCTTCTTGGTGAGGGCTACCAAGGGAGCTACCAAGGTATAGAAATGGGGAATGAACTGGCGATAGTAGTTAATGAACCCCATAAAGCGCTGCACCGCTTTAAGAGAGCGGGGTTCCTGCCAGTCCATCACAGCCTGTAGTTTGGCCGGATCCATAGCCAATCCCTGGGTTGAGATGATATAACCAAGGAAAGGTAAAGACTCCAGCTCAAACATACATTTCTCTAACTTAGCATAAAGGGAATTAGCCCGTAAGAGGTCGAAGACTCTGCAGACATCTCTCCGGTGGGAGTCAATATCTAGAGAGAAGATGAGTATATCATCCAGATAGACTACGACCGAGGTGGAGAGCATATACCGGAAGATGTCATTGACAAAGTCTTGGAAAACGGCTGGAGCATTAAAGAGCCCAAAGGGCATCACCAGATATTCGTAATGCCCATACCTGGTATTAAAAGCCGTCTTCCATTCGTCCCCCTCACGGATGCGAATCAGGTTATAAGCACAGCGCAGATCTAGTTTAGTGAATACCCTTGCTCCCCGAAGCCTATCAAAGAGCTCAGATATCAGGGGCAACGGGTACTTGTTTTTAACGGTGATGGCGTTAAGACCCCTGTAATCAATACACGGACGTAATTCTCCGTTCTTCTTCTGCACGAAGAAGAATCCCGCCCCTGCCGGTGACACCGTCTTCCTAATAAACCCTCTTGCCATGTTCTCCTGAATATATTGCGACATGGCCTCTGTCTCAGGAAGAGAGAGGGATAGACCCTTCCCCGAGGAGGTTCTGCGCCAGGCAAGAGGTCGATAGGACAGTCATAGGGGCGATGAGGCGGAAGAGTCTCCGCAGCCTTCTTGGAGAACACGTCTGCATATGACCAGTAGCACTTGGGAAGTGGAGTAAGATCTGCGGGTAACTCAGTAGTGGTAACCTGAACGCAACTTCTGACACATCTGCCTCTACATGCATCACTCCAACCCAGTATCCTACCCGAAGTCCACTCTATATGTGGGGAGTGGAAACGGAGCCAAGGTATACCTAGTAGGATCTCGTCTATTCCCTCGGGAAGGACGAGTAGGGAAATAAGTTCCTGATGGGAAGGAGATACAAACAATGCAAGTGGAACAGTCTGGTGTGTAATGTGTGAGGGCAATGTCGACCCATTCACTACCCGAACAGTCACTGATTTGTCAAGTGCCACCAGAGGTATTGCATGACGGCGAGCAAAGTTAGAGCAAAGTTCCCCTCTGCTCCTGAGTCCACGCAAAGGTCGGCCGTGAGAGTGGAAGTGCCTACAGTGATTGTCCCTTTAAGTGTCATCTTGGAGGAAAATGCCGCTGTCTCTAGTGAACCTCCTCCCAGGACCACTAGATGCGATTGCTTCCCCGATCGCTGTGGACATTTGTTGGCATAGTGTCCTGTCTGCTGACAAAGGTTACAGACCACGGATACTCGGACGGTCCGAGACTTAGGTCCTGCATGAGGAACCTCTGTGGCCTTTTGGAGTTCGGACGCCAGATCGGGGGATTCGAGAGGTTTGGCAAAGGTGGGAGCCAACCGAATCCTCTGCCTACACTGGGCCCGCTCCAACCTCCGCTCGTGAAAACGGAGGTCGATGCGGGTAGATATGGAGATAAGCTTCTCCAGTGTGGCGGGAATCTCCCTGGTAGCCAAAGCGTCTTTAACATGGTCAGCCAGTCCTCGCCAGTAGACTGGAATGAGAACTTTATCAGACCAGTCTAGCTCTGAGGCCAGAGTCCGAAACTGGACGGAAAACTGACTGACCAAAGACGAACCCTGTGCCAATGCCAGCAGTTGTACCGCCGTATCGTGGGTGACCTGAGGTCCTAAAAAGACCTTTTTAAGAGCCTCCAGGAAACGAGGAGCACTCTGCACCACACGATCGTCGCGCTCCCACAGCGGCGTTGCCCACTCCAACGCTCTGTCCAAGAGTAGAGACAGTACAAAACCCACTTGTGCCCGATCCGTGGGGATTGGGAAACGTGCAGCCAGAAGCTCGAGCTGTATAGAGCACTGACTCACGAATCCCCGACATTGCTTGCTGTCACCGGCAACCTTGTCAGGAAGCGGGAGGTGGGATAATGTAGGGGCAGAGGTGGCAGAGGACAAACTGGCTGCAGCCACGCTAGCAGCCTGAACAGCGACTGCGGTAACATCCACAGCTGAGGTTGTGCGCTCTAGAGCCGCCAACCTACCCACCAGCTGCTGTATGTACTGCTGTAGACGCTGGTCGTCCGCCATTTTACTAGCCAGACCCTGGCGCTAGTATTATGTTAGGGTCTGCAGAAAGCACCAAATATATGAGGTAGAGAGATGCGTTCGCAGCCCGGGGTCCACCGTGCAGGCGGAACCTGCTGCTAGTAAAATGGCGCAAGACGCAAACTCTGTTATCCTGCAGAGTCGCCAAAATAAACACCGCAATGCGCTGTGGCAATATGTGCGAACTCTGTTATTTCACAGAGCCGCTAGAAGGAGTGCCGCAGCGCAATATGGCGATGTGTGCGAACTCACTGAACACAACTGAGTCGCAAAATGAACACGCTAGGGCGCTGTCTAGCGTTGAAAGCGAACCCTGTTACGACACAGAGCCGCTGAGAAAAAGTTCTGTGTCCTGTCAGGCACCCAGGTACACAGTTAAGTGCTAAGCGAACATAGAACGTGATCATGCGCTAATGTCCTCGCGGGAGTCACCCGCAATCTATGGCGTCTGAACGCCAGACCCTGAATACGGCAATCAAACTCCTCACCAGTTATGCCGGTAATCTAGGGCATCTAGGACACCGACCCTGACCAGCTAGCATACCAAACTCCTCACCGATTAAGTCAGTATTCTAGGGGCTTATTTCAGCTGGGCCCTAACCACACACACGCATGACCACACTGGCGCAAAGCATATAATGGTTGATATTAGCGCATGGCGGCTCAGCATTGCCACCCTTTTATAATAACAGCTACAGGACCTGCCAGAAACAAGGACCAATGAAACTTGTTCCAGAACACCAGTAGTCACAGGACCTTCCTGGCAGACCAATAGGAGTTGCTGAAGTACCTGAGCATGTGACCCCTGATCTCCAATGAGAGATCTCACCCTGGGCATGCTCAGAAGGGAAAAACAAGAACTTTATCCTAAAGACGTCTGCTCGCCGCTAACCAGTACTGGCCACAATAGCAGAGTCTGGAGGAGCAGCAGTAATCCTCTGCACACTGTCAGACTGGGCGAGACGCTGGGACCGACGTCTAAGCTGAGCAGAGTCCACTGCGGCCGGAGACGAATGGGAGACCGCAGCCGGAATGGCTCGAGATTCCCCTTGTGCAGAAGCGGGAACTCGACCCCTAACAGGTGAATCAAGCAAACTTGCCCAAAAAGAATTTTCTGGGAATTCACCCATCTCTAATCCTAACTTGAACTAACAGACTCACATATGCCTATAATTTTATAAAAGGACTGGCAAACTCATTTTCACCAAGTGCCACATGAGCATTATATTGACTTCAAAGGGCCACTTGTAATTGAAAGGGCTCATGCAGATGTCCATGAAACATGGTAAGACTGCATTGCATGGACTGGCCAGGTGCTATAAAAGAACTGTCCCTGGGTACTAAGGCTATAAGACAGATGTTCCAGGATAGTAGGACTATAAGACAGCTGTCCCTGGGTAGTAGGTCTATAAGAAAGCTGTCCCTGGATATTAGGGCTATAAGCCAACTGTCCTTGGATAATAGGGCTATAAGCCAACTGTCCTTGGATAATAGGGCTATAAGACAGCAGTCCCTGGGTAGTTGGGCTAAGAGAGCTGTTCCTGTATAGTAGGGCTAAGAGAACTGACTCTGGGTAGTTGGGCTAAGAGTGTTGTCCCTGGGTTGTACGGCTAAGAACACTGTCCCTTGGTATAGCTAAGAGAGTTGTCTCTTGGTAGTAGAGCTATAAGACAGCTGTCCTTGGGTTGTATGACTATAAGACAGCTGTCCATGGATTGTAGGACTATAAGACAGCTGTACTTGGGTAGTAGGGCTAAGAGAGCTGAACCTTTGATAGTAGGTGTTAGGGTTCGAATTCCCCCTGCTGCACAAGGGGAGTCTCAAACCAGTCCCACTGCGGTTCCCCATCCATCTCCGGCCGCAGTGGAGCCTGCTCAGCAAAGACGTCGGTCCCAGCATCTCGCCCGGTCTAATACTGTGCAGAGACTTGCTGCTGCCTCTCCAGGTTCTGCTATTTTAGCCAGTACTGGTCAGCGGCGAGCAGACGTTTTTAGGACTAAGTCCTGCGTTTCCACTTCTGAGCATGCCCAGGGTAAGATCTCTCATTGGAGATCAGGGGTCACATGCTCATGTACTGCCGCAGCTCCTATTGGTCCGCCAGGAAGGTGCTGAAACTACATGTGTTCTGGAACAGTTTCTCATTGGTCCTTTTTCTGGCAGGTCCTGTAGTTGCTACTATAAAAGGGTTGCATGGCCTGGCGACCATGCGCTAGTATCAATTTGTTATGTGCTTTGCGCCAGTGTCATCATGCATGCATGTGGTTAGAGCTCAGCTGAAATAAGCCCCTAGAATACCGGCACCTCCGGTGAGGAGATTTGTATGGACATGTTCAGGGCCTGGCTGAAATAAGCCCCTAGAATACCTGCTTCTCCGGTGAGGAGTTGCTTGCTTGCGTTGCTGAATGCATGACCACGGACTGCTATCCGCACAGCAGTTATCTGTGTATCCCTGTGGTGTTAACAGGACATAGTCTCTATTTCTGCGTCTCTACCTCAGCGACTCTGTGGTGTAACAGAGTTTGCTTATACTGCCATCTTACTAGCAGCAGGCTCTGCCTGCATGGTGGACCCCGGGCTGCGAACGCACCTATTATTTTTATTTATTTTGTGCGTTCCGCAGACACTAACAGTAGGGCTAAGAGAGCTGACCCTTGGTAGGAAGGCTAAGAGTGCTGTCCCTGGGTGTTAAGGCTAAGAGCTCTTTCTCTGGATAGTAAAGCTAAGAGAGCTGTCCATAGCTAGTATGGCTAAGAGCGCTAGCTCTGGATAGTAGGGCTAAGAGAGCTATCCTGGGTAGTAGGGCTAAAAGGGCTGTCCCTGGGTAGTAGAGCTAAGAGAGCTGTCCCTGGGTAGTAGGGCTAAGAGTGATGAGCCAGACCGTCCAGGAAGGACTGCTAACTATGATAAGAATAGAGTTGAGCGAAACAGGTCGGTCAGATTCATAAGTCGCCGACTTTTGCCAAAGTCGAGTTTCGCTGGCCAAAACCCGACCATAGCGTGCAGTCGGCCATGCATTCAGCAAAACGAGCACCAAAGTCGGGTTTCCCAGAATGCTTTCATGCGCCTTTTTTCAACCAATGAGCAAGGACGTACACTGTGGGCAACGAGATGATATGTGAAGCATCAACCACCATCTTAGAGAAGGGCATTGCAGTGATTGGCTTGCTTTGGGGGGCGTCATAGTGTCTACAAAAGCCTTGACCACCGAACGCCATTTTACTTCTGCCGATCTTAACAGTAAGGAGAGGTTGCTGACTGTTTATCACTTGGGGAGAGAGTTAGGGCTGGAAAGAGAAATTCTTCTGTGCTTGTGCTGATAGCAATTGTGCTGTACAGTTAGTGTGCAGTGACAGGGGAGGATTTTCTTTTGTGCAGCAGCGCTGGTTATTAGGCTGCCAGATAGATGTATTGCTGCGTGTACACTGCTGTGCAGACTGCTTTTTACACAGCACTAATACTTTTATTATTTTTTTCTGCACAGTTACCGAGCGTTTATTTTTTCCCACACCATATAGAGCTGTACGCTCCTCAAACACTACCGTGTACCGGCTGGTATCACGGACAAATACATGCTGACTATCTGTGTGTGACTCCGGAAATAAATTCGGAGATTGAAATTTTCCCCTACACCGTATACAGCTGCAGGCTTCTGATACAGTACAGTATTTCTGCTGTTTTTATTACGGTCAAATCCATACTGAGTGAGCGTCTATGTGTGACTCCGGAAATATATACGGAGATGGAAATTTTCCCCTACACCATATACAGCTTTCTGCTCCTCATACAGTACCATATATACCTGTCTCCCTGATATTACCCAGCCTCCTCCCTATGCCAGGCCCTTCACTGGCTTCCTATTACCCAGAGGCTTCAGTTCAAACCCTAACCATGACATACAAAGCCATCCACAACCTTTCTCCTCCATACATCTGTGACATGGTCTCCCGCTACCTACCCACACGCAACCTTCGATCCTCTCAAGATCTCCTTCTCAACTCCCCCCTCATCTCTTCTTACCACAACCGCATACAAGACTTCTCCCGGGCTTCCCCCATGCTCTGGAACTCGCTGCCGCAAAACATCAGACTTTCACCAACAACGGAAACCTTCAAGAAGAACCTGAAGACCCACCTGTTCTGACAAGCCTACAGCCTACAATGATCCTCAGTCTACTGAACCATCGCACGACCAGTTCTACCCTTTCCTAGTGTATCCTCACCCATCCCTGTAGACTGTGAGCCCTCGCGGGCAGGGTCCTCTCTCCTTCTGTACTTGTGTGTCCCTTGTCTAGCACACGTTTATTGTACCTGTCTATATTTTCCCTTTTCATATGTAAAGCGCCATGGAATAAATGGCGCTATATAAATGTGTAATAATAATAATAATAATAATAATATATCTGCTGGTATTTTTGGTACATTTTCCCAAATATGAGGAAGTATGGTGGAAGAGGCCATGGACGGGCGGGGGGGGGGCAGCTGGTACAATAGCACAATAGCATCTAAGGCAGGTGTTGAGCCTGCGTCATCGTCTGGCTCCAGAAGGTCTGGAAGGCTCCCTTTTCTGGGAGTAGGTAAACCGATTTTAAAGCCGAAGCATCAGGAACAGGTTTTGGCTTACATTGCCGAAACAGCCTCCAGCTCTATCACCTCCTTTACTGAAGTTTCAAAAAATGCAACCACTGAGTCGTCAGTGCAGGCTCCTGGTCAGGAACAACACCTTTCCTTGTGTCCTTCACCCTCACCAAAAGTGAAAGATGCGGCAGGCCACACAGGATTACTCCCTGGAGCTCTTTTCACATACCATGCCTGGGTTATCAAGTGAAATCCTGAATTCCCCAGTCCAAGATGAATATGACAAGGAGTTCACTGATGCACAGCCACTGCTTTAATATTCTGCTGGTACATTCACCCAGAGCACTGAATTACCCTCGCAGTCTACTGAGCCAGATTCTGACCCTGATGAAACTCAGGTGCCCCTTCCCGCATAGTATACCACCTTACACGGTGACACAGAGGAAGGTGCAGATGAAATTGAAGAGGAGGTGATGGATGACCCAGTTGTTGACCAGGATTGGCATCCATTGGGAGAAGAGGGTGCCGCTGGCAATAGCTCAGAAGAGGAGGAGTATCCGCCGCAGGCATCGACATCGCAGCTGCGGTTATCTGGCAGGCCCATAGCAGTCCAAAAACGTGTTAAAAAACAAAAAGAGTTGCAGGTAGTGTTGAGCATTCCGATACTGCAAATATCAGGTATCGGCCGATATTCGCTCTATCGGAATTCCGATTCTGAGATCCGATATTTTTTGCATATCGGATACCGGAATCTGAGTTTTCCTGTAAAGTCTATGGGGAGTTCATGTGTCACAGAACAAAGTACGTGACACAGGAACTTCCCGAAAGTGTCACTGTCAGTGTTGGTCGGGTCTGTCAGGTGTCAGCAGCACTTACCTGGCAGAAGATTCCCGGCGGTCACGTCCTGGACTCCTGGATGGCCACCATTACCCTCTCCCTGGCGATCACGTGCAGCTTCTCGCGATAACTGCACGTGCTGCTGGGTACTCGGTAATCTCGGTCAGATGTACTCTGGCGACAGCTGGCCGTAAACCAGTCCGATGATGTCACCGCCGGAGAATCTCCTCAGGTAAGCATCTCTGCTACATCTGCATGCCAGGCTCAGCCTGGCATGCAGATGTAGCAGAGCTGGACTCGTCGTGGGACACTCGTGATTTTGGACTGCGTCGGACAGGGAGTATTTGTGTTGGTTTGTTATTTTTGTTTTTTTTACAGGAGAACGATGGCGTCGCAGGATGAGCGTGAAATAAAAATAATGAAAACCGTGTGGTGTTTTAATTCATTAAGACTTTTTTCTGTCTGTGTATTTTTTAAAAAATTTACAAACTTTATGATTAATAATGGATCGGTGTCTTAGTGACGCCTCTCCATTATTAACCGGGTTTATTGTAACCTTTCAATCAAAGGTGACATTAACCCCTTATTACCCCGCTTGCCACTGGCCGCAGGGCAAGTGGGAAGAGCCGGGTAAAGTGCCTCAATTGTCGCATCTTTGGATGCGCCAATTGTGGGGCTGCTGCAGCCTGGTATTTTTAGGCTGTTGAGGGCCAAAATCCATGGGTCTTGACAGTCTTTTAATACCAGGCCGCAGCAGTCTGCATTTTACTTGGCTGGTTAACAAAAATAGGGGGACCCCCACGCCATTTTTTTTTTCGAGGGGATCCCCTATTTTTGTTAACCAGCCAAGCTAAGCAGACTGCTGTGGCCTGGTATTATCAGGCTTGGAAGGTTCATGGATATTGGATCCTTACCAGCCTGAAAAACCAGGCCTCAGCAGTCTGCTTCATCTGGCTGGTTAACAAAAATAGGGGGCCCCACGCCATTTTTTTTCGAGTGGATCCCCTATTTTTGTTAACCAGCCAAGATAAGCAGACTGCTGTGGCCTGGTAATATCAGGCTTGCAAGGTCCATGGATATTGGCTCCTTAACAGCCTGAAAAACCAGGCCTCAGTAGTCTGCTTCATCAGGCTGGTTAACAAAAATAGGGGGGACCCCACGCCATTTTTTTTTCGAGGGTCTTCCCTATTTTTGTTAATCAGTTCACTTCAGGTCAGCCGGGATTCCCTCTGACGTCACTGATGCTGCCGTGTCCCTGGCTGACCTGAAGTGAAAGTGGGAAGCAATCAATTATGCTAACCACTTCCTCTCCTGTCAGCCAGGAGAGGAGATGATTCAGTCGGGGGTTTACTGCTAGGCTGTCAGCATTAGCTGCAGTCCCTGCAGTAAACATTAACCCTTTCAGAAGGATTACATTGGGGGACCTGACTGAACATGGGATAGGTAAGAATAATGTTGCTTTATTATTTTATTTTTATTACAGGTGAACAAGGGCTTCGCAAGGAATGGCAGTTAAATAAAATATGGTCAAAAGCTGTGTGTTTATTTCATTAAAATGATTTTTAATTAAAGTGTGTGTGTTTTATTTTTATTTCATACAATAGGATTAAGAATTGATAGTTGTCTAATTGACAGCTCTCAATTATTAACCTGGCTTAAAGTCACCTTTCAATAGCAAGGTGGCTTTAACTCCTTATTAACCCATTCGCCACCGCTACAGGGCAATGGGAATAGACGGGCAAAGTGCCAGAAAGGGCAAATCTAATTATAGATTTGCCTTTTCTGGGGTGTCTGGGGGCAGATGTTAGTAGCCGGGGGGGCAAAATTAACGGTCCCTCTCTGGGCTATTATCTGCCCCCACTCACTGGCTTTGTCTGTCTGGTTGAGAAAATAGGGCGGGAGCCCACGCATTTTTTTTCAACAATTTTACACCTCATATATATATATATATACATGTCATTGAATTTGTGACACATATATATATATATATATATATATATATAATATATTTATAGTACATACACTTCTACATAGTATAATAGCCGCTAATTCAATTGCCGGCTTTTGTAAAATTACAGACCCGACATGAAATGACACATGGTTTACATAGAGTTAACATGTCATTTCATGTAGTTTGATATATGGTTTTTTTACAATGAATTTACACCTTTAATTAACCCCTACATGTCTGAAATTTTGCACACATACACTCATGTAATTGTTAGTGAAAACCATATATCAAACTACATGAAAAGACATGGTTAACTCTATGTAAACCATGTGTCATTTCATGTCGGGTGCTTCTGTAATTTCACAAAAGCTGGCATTGCCCGGAAATTGAATCAGAGGCTATTTTACTATGTAGAAGTGTATGAACTATAAATATACGTATATATATGTCACAATGACATGTATATATATATATAATATATATATATATATGTATTCTATGTGTGTATATCTAGTGTTTACAGGGAAAGAAAGGGTTTTTTTTCATTACGATATTTCTGTCCCATTGACTTGCATTACTTTTTGAGTATCGGGCGATCCAATCCGATCCGATATTTCTGGATATCGGGCAGTATCGCTCAACACTAGTTGCAGGACAGCTTGGCCAGACGGTCAAATTAGCACACCGTGCAAGCACTGAACATTTATCCCATAGTAGGAAGAGTGCAGTGCGGCAATTTTTTGACCAAAATCCTATTGATGAGGCAAACGTTATCTGTAAGAAGTGCGGAAGGACCTTTAGCCGAGCGAAAAATCTCAGAAATTTGAATACCAGTTGCATGCTTAGACATGTAAACACCATGCACTTGCAAGCGTGGATGGACTACAAAACCTCAGGTAGCACACGTGCACCTGATCCAATTGAAGGTAGCCAGCAAACGCTACATCACTTCCCCCACTGTAAGCCCACCGGTTAGCACACCACCAGCAAGAAATGTTGAGGTGTCGTCGCAAGGCTAAAGCAGTCAGAGAATCACAATGTTTTTCCAAAGAAAGACTGCATCTAGGCCATCACCACCACACCACCATCACCATCACCTACCCCCTCTCAGTCCGCCATGTCCACCGCTAGTTCCCTCATATGCATCTTTCAAGTCCAGCTCAGCCTAGCAGACTCTCTGAGAAGGACAAAAAAGTAGTCATCCTCTCATCCGCGTACACTGGCTTTGAACGCCTACATTGCCAAACTGATCTCATTAGAGATGATGCCCTTCTGTTTAGTTGAAAGCGCAGCATTCCGAGAGCTCATGGCCTACGCAGTCCCACGCTATGACCTACCCAGTCGGCACTTCTTTTCTAGAAAAGCCATCCCTGCCCTCCACCTGCATGTGAAAGACCGCATTGTCCATGCACTCAAACAATCAGTGAGTGGAAAGGTGCACCTCACAACAGATGCATGGGCCAGTAGGTATGGCCAGGGCCGTTACGTGTCCATCACTGCACCCTGGTTGAATGTGGTGGATGCAGAGTCCACAGGGGACAGCGGCGGTGGGACAGTGCTGCCTAGCCCATGGTATAGGCAACAGTTGGCTGTAGGCGTTTGACTCTCCTCCTCCTCCTCCGGAAGCGAAAGCTCGTCGACAGAGTGCAGTCGCACGAGCACTCCATCCACAGCTGCTAGTGTTGCACATGAGGTGTCCCACTATCAAACAGCAAGTGGTAAGCATCAGCAGGCTGTTTTAAAGATGATGTCTTTGGGCGACAAAAGACACAACAGGAGGTACTGGCCGTCTGCTTACAGCGAGAAACTGAGTCATGGCAGGGCAGTCTGCATCTTGAGTCAGGCAAGGCAGTCAGTGATAACGGCCATAATTTTGTGGCGGCCATAGCCCTGGCAAAACGCAGACACATACCTTGCCTGGCTCACACCTTGAACCTGGTGGTGCAGTGCTTCATAAATAATTATCTGGAGGTACCAGCCCTGCTCCATAAGGTGCGAAGACTGTGCTCGCACATCCGTCGCTCGCCCGTAGACTCCATCGTGTGCAGAGGCTGCAGCGATCGCTCCACCTCCCCAAGCACTGCCTAATCATAGACATTGCAACAAATTGGAACTCCACCATGCACATGGTTAAGAGGCTGTGCAAACAGAGGCAGGCTGTAATGCATTTGTGGGAGGATACACGGGCAGGCAGTTTGAGGGCAGACATGGAGTTGTCGGGTGTGCAGTGGTCAAAGCTGAAAGACCTCTGTAAAATCCTTCAGTGTTTTGAGAAATGCACACGGCTGGTAAGCGCAGACGACGCCATCATAAGCATGAGCATCCCACTTATGCGTCTGCTCATGCAAACTTTGACACACTTTAAGGATCAGGCGTCTGCAGCGGATGAGGAGGAGGGAAGCCTTGATGATAGTCAGGCATTGTCTGCTCAGGGAACTGTCCTGGACGAGGTGGAGGAAGAAGAGGAAGAGGAGGAGGATGAGTGAGATGATTATTTTGGGGAGGAGGATGCTTCTCAGGGGGCAAGAGAAAATGTTGGCTTGCCAAGGTCAGGTGCAGGGTTTGTGCATGACTGGAGGGATGTGGATTTGGCAGAAAGTGCTCCTCCACCCACCACTGGTAGTGCATCATTGACACCTGGAACATTGGCCCAAGGGTGTGATTATGTTGTACGGATCCTAAAAAGGGATCCCCGCATTGGCAAAATTATAAAGGATGATGACTACTGGTTGGCCAGCATCCTCGATCCACGCTATAAAGGCAAATTACAGAACACCATGCCACAGGAGAACCTAGAGCTAATATTGTTATACAAACAAGCAACTCTGGTAAACCATTTGTTAGAGGCATTCCAGCACACAGCAGCGGTGCAGGTTCTACCACCAGCCGTACTGGGCAACATGGAAGAGGTGTTCATTGTGCACACAGCCGAAGTGGCGTTGGAGACAGGGGTTTCATGACCATGTTGTGGACTGATTTCTCGAGTACCGCTGACACGACTGTTAATAGTGAATCGATTGCAACAGACAGGAGACAGCAGTTTTCAACTATGGTTCAAAATCACCTCTCCTCCCCTATCGATGTTCTCCCTCACAGCTCATTCCCATTTGACTACTGGGCCTGTAAACTGGACACCTGGCCTGAATTGGCACAATATGCCTTACAGGAGCTCGCTTGCCCTGCTGGGAGTGTGCTATCAGAAAAAGTCTTCAGTGCTGCTGGATCAATCCTGACAGAAAGAAGGACCCGGCTGTCGACCCAAAATGTTGGTGATCTCACCTTCATTAAAATGAACCATGCCTGGATTTCAAAGGATTTTGTACCACCTTGCCCTGATGACACATAGGTTGCCAGCAAAATGGCTTGCTTTGTCCTCCTCTTCCTCTGACTTCTCCAATTACTCCATTTGCAGCTGCTGAACGTCCAGCCTACACCTCAACATATGCCAGTTTTCCACCTCCCTAACTGGGCTGTAACCCCCCGGGCTGGCATCAGCACCTGGCACACCCGGGCAAGTTCCGGGGCCCGAGCAGTTGAGGGGGCACACTCGCCATTAGAGACACTGGCGTACTTTGAGGGGCCCTGTGCCAGTGCCGGAACCCACGAGTGGGCCTCCCTTGCTTGCTCAGGGCCTCAGCACTTGAAATACCTTCCTCTCCCTGCTCCACCGCTCTGTCTTCTGCGTTTCCTGACAGTGACATTCAGGTCAGAGAGCGTGATGACGTCACGTCTGTGCGCCCTCTGCCTGAACAGTCACAGTGCAGAGAGCTGGAAGATGGCGACGCTGAGGAGTCCAGAGTAGAGCAGTGCCAAGCGAGGAGAGGTATTTAATTTTTCTTAATGTTTGGAGCAATATATGGGGAGCATTAGACACTGGAGAATTATATATGGGGCCCATCATACAATGGAGCATCATATACGGAGCCCATTATACACTGGAGCATCATATGGGGCCCATTATATTTGGAGCATTATATAGGCCTATTATACACTGGAGCATCATCCATGGGGAACATCATATACTGGAGCATCATATGGGGCCCATTATATATTGGAGCATTATGTGGAGCTCATCATATACTGTATGGAACATTATATAGGACCAATAATGTATGGAGCAATATATGGGGCTCATTATTCTGTATGGCGCACTATGTGGTGCCCATAATACTGTATGGAGGACTAGAGATGAGCGACTTTCCCGTTTTTCGGGTTTAGTCGGGTATCACGAAACCCGACTTTCTCAAAAGTCGAGTCAAACGAATTCGGCCGACTAACAGAAATGGTCGAGTCGGAGTCGAAAATCCGACCCCAATGCAAGTCAATGGGGAATAAAAGGGAGAATATAATATATATAATATAATAATATATTATATTAATGTAATATAATAATATAATATAATTGCCCCCTTATCACAGTCAGGCAGCCTACTAATCAGATGTGATGCTCCACACAAGCAATTTGTACACTGTCACTGGCAGGCAGCTCTGCTTCTCCACCAAATTAATTGCCCCCTTATCACAGGCAGGCAGCCTACTAATCAAATCTGATGCGCCACACAAGCAATTTCTACAGTGTCACTGGCAGGCAGGCAGCCTTAGGCCTCTTTCACACATCAGGTTTTCGGCATCAGGCGCGATGCGGCGTCTCAGCGGATTGCCGAATCCGGTTTTTGAAATGTAAAACCGGATGCAACGGATCCGGTTTTCGGCCGGATTAGTCAAACAGATCGGCCTCATCTGTTGTATCCATTTTTTTATCCGTTTTTTGATGGATTACGCCGGATCCGGTTTTTAAAAACTCCCTTTTTGGGGTTCCAAACATGATTGGCTACTGAAAACCTATATATACACTGTTCCTATAGCCCATCTTGTTGTATAGGAGCAAGTGCCGGTTGGAGAGAAGAGCAAGTGGCTGCTGAAGATGGATGTTGTGATAGGAAACATTCTGAAGAATTTGGTGGATTTCACCGTGGAGGCGAATCGTCTGAAAGCGATTGTTCTGGAGAAGGAGAGAAAGAGACAGCAGCGAGTACGACGACGACGCCGTTTCAGGATCCACCCCAACACAGCCCAGAGAATAACGTGTGGGGTGTATTCTACACTCTACATAGAGCTACGAGGAAACCCTCAGAAATTTTTTGCGCATCTTCGCATGAAAATGGATTTGTTGGTGGAGCGTGTTGGAGACCTCATAAGAAGATCGGACACCTATTGCCGCTTCTCCATTTCACCACCGGAGCATCTGATGGTGACTCTTCGTTAAGCCATATTTATTGGATCTGCTTGCTTCAGAGCACACTTGTCCTGGAATGTTGTTGCTGGAATGTTGTACATGGCCATCTGACTCAGCTTGAACAATTGGAGATACTATAAAAAATATTTATTTTTATAGTATCTCCAATTGTTATAGCTGATGTCTGGTATGTAATGCTGTGATTTGAAACTCTTTTTTTGTTTATTCACAGATTTCTGGCAACTGGAGAATCTCTTTCCTCACTGCATTTACAATACAGACTTGGGATTTCCACCATCTCTGGAATTGTGAAGCACACATGCCGTGCATTGTGGGACTCTCTAGTTGCGGAATTTCTACCAGAGCCCACAACAGACAGTTGGATTGCAATTGCAGAAAAGTTTCTTCAAATATGTCAGTTTCCTAATTGCCTGGGCACTGTGTACTGGAAACATATCCGGATTGTCAAGCCAGCAGGATCTGGATCCAAATATTTTAATTACAAGAAACATTTCTCCATTGTCCTCATGGCCATTGCTGACGCAGAATACAAATTTATTGCCGTAGATATTGGTGCCTATGGCCGCTCCAATGACTCTCAAGTTTTCAAACTGTCAGCAATGGGCCGTCAGCTGTATGGAAACACGTTCCAGTTCCTACCCCCTAGACCGCTGCCTCAAACTTCTGGCACACCAATGCCTTTTGTTTGTGTAGGGGATGAAGCCTTCCAGCTGTCAGAACACCTGCTAAAACCATGCTCCAGCAGAGGATTGACACACACAAAAATAATTTTTAATTACAGCCTCACAAGACCCAGAAGAATGGTGGAGTGCGCTTTTGGAATTCTGACAGCCAAATGGCGTGTTCTATTGACCGCTATCAGCCTAAAAACTGAAACTGTGGATGAGGTAATCAAAGCTTGTGTGGTTCTACACAATTTTGTCATCAGCAAGGAACAGATTTCCATTGAGGAACACTGTGAAGAAACCACCTTGCATGATTACCAGAACGTTACCAATATAAGTTCTGTGACTGTTTCCCTGAAGGAAGAGTAGACTGGCAGGATGACAGAGTTTAATAAACTGCTCTGTGACCTTTGTACCTTGTGTACCCACAGTATACCTTTGACAACCAAAGTTGTCTACCTTGTTGTGTATTATGTACAGTATGTTACCTTTTGTCCAAAGTATTTCACCTTTTAACCAAAGTTCTGTACATTGTTAGGTAATCCCCAACAAGGTACAGAACTTTGTTTAAAAGGTGAAATACTTTGCTAATGCACAACCAGGGACACAACTTTGGACAAAAGGTAAATTTATTTTACCTTTTACCCAAAGTTATGTGCCTGCTTTTGTATAACCAATAAATGTTACCTTTATTTTACCTTAGAAATAAATGACAGACAACCATTGTAATAAACCAAATTAACATTTATTTGTCGAAAATTTTAACAATGTTTTTTAAATGTCAAAAAATATTAAACTTTTTTTTTTCAATGTGAAAAATTTTTTTTTTCAATGTTAAATAATTTTTTATTTTTTTAATAATTTTTTTTTATTAACACAAAATCACAGGTTTGTGTAGTGTGGGGTGGAGATACTACTGGAGGGGCTGTGGGACCTTTCAACAATGGGAGTGTGGAGAGCGGACTGGGATGGTGTTGGGGAAGGATCAGGTAAAAGAGGTGAAGGGGTGGAAAAAGAAATGGAACGGGTGGAGAGGTGGGAGGCAGAACAGGTAGGTGGTGGAGAGGAGGATTGGGCAGGTAGTAGAGGAGCAGATGTGGTTAGGAACTGGTATTGGGCAGGTTGTTGGTATGGGGCAGGTTGTTGGAAGTGGGGAGGTTGCTGGAAGTGGGGAGTTTGCTGGAAGTGGGGAGGTTGCTGGAAGTGGGAAGGTTGTTGGTACTGGGGAGGTTGTTGGTATTGAATGGGAGGGGGAGGAGGGATGGTGGCTGGAGGGGGGGCAGTTGTGGGAGGAACGACTGGGGTGGGTGTAGGTTGGGAGGTAACCTGCGCTAGAGCACCATGGCACGTATGCATTACATGCATCTGCTGGCTAGGAAATAGCGTATCCATGCGCTCGGCTACAGACCTGAAAAAACTGTGGTTTGGCGAAATTCTTGCTTCTGAATGCATCGTTTGCAGAAGTGTCTTAACCTCCAGAATGCTGGAGCTGAGCTGATTAAAGCCTGAAGCCATTTGCTCTGACAAGACTTTAAGACAGTTCTGAAATGATGCATTAAGATGCAAGAATTCGGGCGCATAGTTCTTTTCCTGACCTCTCTGCCGCAGCCGCCCAGTAGCCACAGGTGTACTAGAGGTGGCAGCAGCAGAAGGGTGGGATAAGGGGGAATCTATCTCCTGACCAGTAGCCTCATGCAATGCACTCGGCCACGATGCTGCAGCGCTGGTGGAGGGGACAGAGGGCTCACGTGTCTGGGAAGGCTGGGAAGGTGCGGATCGGCCGATGCTGTCGAAGAGTCCCTCGGTGCCGGTCTCCTGAGGGATCGCCCCAGAAGGGTTCAACTCTGTGGGCGCCCGAGTGCTGGTCACCGTTCTGTGGAATAAAGAGAAAAAATACAATTAATATACTGTTATTGAATGGCCCTGGCTGAAAAAAAAATTAGTTAGACATGTTAGCATTTTTTAAAACTTGGGGTGGGTAATATTTACCTTCTGGTGACCATTGTTACCCAGAGGAACGACAGGGCTTCAGCGTACTTGTATTTGCTCCTGCGTTCTCCAGATCCACTCGGGGACCGCATCTCTTTGTTGAACTCCTTCTTGAAGCGATCCCTCTCAGACCCCCACCGCTTCACAAATTCTCTCCCCTGAAACGAGATAGCAAAAATTGGTTAGTATACAACATCAGTGTTTCCCAAAATCTAGTCCTCACAGCTCCCACGGGTTATGTTTTCAGGATTTCCATAGTGTTGCACAAAAGGAAATCCTGAAGACATGACCCGTGGGGGCCACGAGGACTGGAGTTTGGGAAACACTGCTTTACGTCCAGCAACCTGAACTGTATATACTTACGGTGTTCAATCTTTGCCCGAGCGTCGAGGTCCTCCCAGCGGTCCACGAGTTGTGAAAAGATTTCCTCCCAGAGCCGACGGGTCACTATGACATCAGCATGGCGGCGGTCCCCCATGTTCCACAGCGGCTCCCTTTCTCGGACCAGATCAATGAGGAGGTCCACGTCCAGAACCCCCTCCTCACCGTCCGTGTCGGGAGCATGCTGTGAAGCCTGTTAAAGAAAAAGAGAAAAAATATACATTCGTCTCCAAACTACCAAGGAAAAAAAAAATTGTAAATAAGAAATAAAACAAAAAAGTTTACAAAAAAATTGAAAACAAAAAGATACTTACTTGATGGTGACCACCGAGTCGCTCACGCCGACGACCCTGGGAGGCACTGCGAGGACCTCTATGCCGAGCACCAGTTCCGGAAGACTATATAAAAAAAAAAATATGTACTTGGATGTAGGCATATGTGTTTGTACTAAATTGTTTTCTATGTGTTGTGTGTAGCGTGATGTTGTGGTTGAGCGATGCATGCAGGAAACTTACGAATTGCGAGCCCATTCCGGGTATCTCTCCACCCCTTCGTTCTACTCCTGGGAGCTCCTCTTCAGGTTCCATTTCCTGTTATAAATAAAAAGTAATGCCATTAATATATAAATAACAGAGATGCGATTGTGAAAAAAAAAAACTTGCCTCTTAACGCAGACGATGCGTCGGAGGGCTGCCAGAAGAAGAAGACGTGTCCTGTGCTTCTGGCGTTGATGGCCGTCTTCTGCTGTGGAATAAAGATAAACAAAGGTCATGCAATATCAAGTGATATTGCATGGCCCTGGCTGGAAGGGGTAGTGTGTGATATTTATCGTCTGCTGTCTGCTGCCGTGGTCTCCTCACTCCCAGAACTGTCCTGTGCTGCTGGCGTTGAGGGCCGTCTTCTGCTGTGGAATAAAGACAAACAAAGGCCATGCAATATCAAGTGATATTGCACGGCCCTGGCTGGAAGGGGTAGTGTGTGATATTTACCATCTGCTGTCTGCTGCCGTGGTCTCCTCACTCCCAGACGTGTCCTGTGCAGCTGGCATTGAGGGCCGTCTTCTGCTGTGGAATAAAGACAAACAAAGGCCATGCAATATCAAGTGATATTACATGGCCCTGGCTGGAAAGGGTAGTGTGTGATATTTACCGTCTGCTGTCTGCTGCCGTGCTCTCCTGCTCACTGTCAGGCTCTTCTTGGGCTGGTGGTGGTGGTACTGGTGGCGTCTGCATTGTCGGCCGGCTTCTTCTGTGGAATGAAGAGAAAAAAAGCCCATGCAATATCAATTGATATTGCATGGCACTGGCTGGAAGGGGTAGTGTGTGATATTTACCGTCTGGCCTCTGCTCCCATGCTCTCCATCAGCAGCTGCATCTGTTGGAGTCCTGGGGGTGTAGGTGCTCCTGGTGACCGGCTTGTGCTGTGGAATAAAGAGAAAAGAAAGGGCCATGAATATATTGATATTGCATGGCCCTCGCTGAAAGTGCTTGTCTGTGATATTTACCGTCTTGCATCTGGTCCCACCTGCATCATGGCCCCAAATTCTTCGGGTTGTGCTGGTGCTGGTGGTGGTGGTCTGGTCTCCTGTCCTCTCCTGTGGCTGGCTCCTCGGCAACTGGCTCCATATCTTCCTCCTGCACTCTTCGCTGGCTGCATGGTTATAGTTGAGGGTGGTCCCACTGGCATTGTTTATATAGATTGGCTGTGGGCTGGGCTACAAAACCAAAACCAGACAAAAAAAACCGGATCCAGACACCGGATCTGGCAAAAACCATTGCGGCGCTCATACACTTTCATTGTAACAAAAAGCCAGACGCGCCGGATTGAGACCAGATGCCGGATCTGGAAAAAAAACGGACACGCGCATACACATGTGGCGCGATCCGGAAGTAATGTTAGTCAATGGTAAAAAACCGGATCCGGTTTTTGATTTTGCCAGATCCGGTTTTCAGAAAAAATGCCGGAACTCGCCTGATTGCAAAAACCTGATGTGTGAAACAGGCCTAAGAACCAGCGTTGCTGCACACAGCAAAATCCTCCCCTCTCACTGCACAGTCACTGTGCAACTAATCGCTATCAGCAGAAAGTAATTTTTTTTTTTAGGCCCTGCCTAATGCTCCCCCTGCTCAGACGCACCACCAGCAACCATCCCCTACACTGATTTTGGCAGATGTATAATGGCGGTCTGCGCTGAGGGATTTTATATGCACTGTAATGCCACTGAAAGACAGCCAATCGCTGCAATGCCCTTCTCTAAGATGGTGCTGGCACACTGGCTATATCATCCCGTTGCCCACAGTCTGCGTCCTTGCTCATTGGCCGAGAAAAGGCGCTTAACGTGTAGGGGAAAACCGTCTCCAGCAAAATGGTCGCCGAACACATGACCGAACTCACTCCACGGTCGGGTTTCGTTTCATGAAACCCAACTTTGGCGAAAATCGACGATTTTTGAAAATGAACAACCTGTTTCGCTCAACTCTATAGAGGACTATACAGTCATGGCCAAAAGTTTTGAGAATGACACAAATATTATATTTTCACATGATCTGCTGCCCTCTGGTTTTTAGTGTGTTTGACAGATGTTTTTATCACAGACAGAAATATAATAATTGCAAACATATGAGTAACAAAAGCTTATATTGACAGTTAGAATGAGTTAATGCAGCAAGTCAATATTTGCAGTGTTGACCCTTCTTCTTCAGGACCTCTGCAATTCTCCCTGGCATGCTCTCAATCAACTTCTGGACCAAATCCTGACTGATAGCAGTCCATTCTTGCACAATCAATGCTTTCATTTTGTCAGAATTTTTAGGTTTTTGTTTGTCCACCCGTCTCTTGATGATTGACCACAAGTTCTCAATGGGATTAAGATCTGGGGAGTTTCCAGGCCATGGACCCAAAATCTCTATGTTTTGTTCCCTGAGCCATTTAGTTATCACCTTTGCTTTATGGCAAGGTGCTCCATCATGCTGGAAAAGGCATTGTTGATCGCCAAACTGCTCTTGGAGGGTTGGGAGAAGTTGCTCTTGGAGGACATTCTGGTACCATTCTTTATTCATGGCTGTGTTTTTAGGCAAGACTGTGAGAGAGCAGATTCCTTTGGCTGAGAAGCAACCCCACACATGAATGATTTCAGGATGCTTAACAGTTGGCATGAGACAAGACTGGTGGTAGCGCTCACCTTGTCTTCTCCGAATGAGGCGTTTTCCTGATGTCCCAAACAATCGAAAAGGGGATTCATCAGAGAAAATAACTTTACCCCAGTCCTCAGCAGTCCACTGCCTGTACCTTTTGCAGAATATCAGTCTGTCCATGATGTTTTTTCTGGAGAGAAGTGGCTTCTTTGCTGCCCTCCTTGAGACAAGGCCTTGCTCCAAGAGTCTCTGCCTCACAGTGCGTGCAGATGCACTCACACCTGCCTGCTGCCATTCCTGAGCAAGCTCTGCACTGCTGGTAGCCCGATCCCACAGCTGAAATACTTTTAAGAGACGGTCCTGACGCTTGCTGGTCTTTCTTGGGCGCCCTGAAGCCTTTTTGGCAACAATGGAACCTCTCTCCTTGAAGTTCTTGATGATGCGATAGATTGTTGACTGAGGTGCAATCTTTCCAGCTGCGATACTCTTTCCTGTTAGGCCATTTTTGTGCATTGCAATGATGACTGCACGTGTTTCTTTAGAGATAACCATGGTTAACAGAAGAGAAACAATGATGCCAAGCACCAGTCTCCTTTTAAAGTGTCCAGTGGTGTCATTCTTACTTAATCATGACAGATTGATCTCCGGCCATGTCCTCATCAACACCCACACCTGTGTTAATGGAGAAATCACTGAAAAGAGGTTAGATGGTCCTTTTAAGGCAGGGCTGCAATGATGTTGAAATGTGTTTTGGGGGATAAAGTTCATTTTCTAGCCAAATATTGACTTTGCAAGTAATTGCTGTTAAGCTGATCACTCTTTATAACATTCTGGAGTATATGCAAATTGCCATTAGAAAAAGTGAAGCAGTAGACTTTATAAAAATTAATATTTGTGTCATTCTCAAAACTTTTGGCCATGACTGTACTGTCCGGTTTTTGAGCTATTGTAGAATTTACAATAGATATCACTCATGTAATGTAAGAAGTGAAGTATTTGGCATTGTACTATACCTATATTTCTCTGCCGTATCGGAGCATCATGAATTGTGGTATGTGTTAAAGGGGCCCATTGAGAATCTTTCGCCAGGGGCCCATGAAAACCTGGAGCCAGCCCTGCCCCCCCCACAACTTTAGCCAAATAACCCCCAGTTTTCAATGTGTTACTATTACTATAAAGTAAATTAAGGTTGACAAGCTTAAGTAATAAGAATTGTTGTCGTTGGCAATGAAATGGGCACTGTAGGTGTGTTTACTGTCCTCCACTCACTGGCGACTTTTCTTCCCCATTGACTTGCATTGGGGTTGGGTTTCGTTTTTCGTCGAAACACCGAATTTTGCCGCAAGTCAGTTGGCCGATCTCGTTCGACTCGACTTTTGGTAAAGTTGGATTGTCCGAAACCGGACTCGACCCTCCCGGAGGCAAAGTCGCTCATCTCTAGTTAAGAACTCTGCATCTGCTTTAGTTCAGAAACGGAACTACATAAAAGTCCTGACTGATTGCGTTCACTGCATTCACTTTTTGTTCTTGTTGACTAAATTCACTGTGTTCACTTTTTGTACTGACTGACTATGCCTCCTCTGCTCAACACTGGCTGTGTTGACGAGAAACGCAGCCAGTTCTTTGTAGAGGGGGTGGCCCCAGCACAGGTCCCAGGAGCTCTCTTAGATATTCAGCTCTGGTACACACTTCCACACTGCTCCAACTAGCTCTTCATATGAGGAAAATGGAAAGCCAGTTCTTCTGTGTCCTGACCTTGCAGGCCACATAAAATGACACATCAGGCCAAATTCGGCCTTGAATTTGACATATTTGGGTTATAGACTTGATTGAAGAGATTCAAGATTATTTGGTAATTCAAGTCTATATACAGACTGTGAAACACAGGTGTCTGAATACAATCTACAAGCTTGATCATTTGCAGGAATCAGGAATTGTTATTCTTAATTATTTTGATTTATCTAGAAGGGGAACCATGTAGTACAGTGCTATAAATAAGACATATTAATCCTATTATATAACTCAGTTTTTGTCTTAGACCTGGAAAATCAGTTTTCAAAAGAGAATTAATAGAGAAGACTACTACAAGATGGGATTCGAGAGCTCAAACAGTCTCTATATAGAAGCATCTTCAATGAATATCTGACCCTAGCTACACTGATATGGTAACACAACCAAAATAACTACAGTTGCGATCAAAAGTTTAGCTTTTTTTTAAAGTGTGATTAATTGTATCTGGTTGTGATGCCATTTTCCTGGTGATTTTAGTAAACTGGAAGAAAATAGTTGTCAGCTATAAGGATGAAAAATTTGTTTGACATTGTTTTATTCCTTTATGTGCTAGTTTTCAACATTTGTTGGGCCAAGTGTTTTGTTTATTTTGTAATGGGTAGCGAATTTTGCCTAAAATGTTTCTTTTCTTTGTGTATTTTTCAGTTAAAACATGGCAAAGACAAAGCCAAATTTATAACCAGATGTCAGGAAGCTTATTATTCTGAGAGTGAAGTCAGGCAAAAAACAAAAAGAGGTAGCTATGGAATACAACTGTTCTCAGAGTCAAGTGTCACGTATAATAAAGAAAGAAAAGAAGGTTATGGAACAGGTGACAAACCTAGAAGTGGGTGACTACAGAACGCTTCCTCCAAATTGATCACATTATTAAGAAAAAGTCAGTATCTGATATCCATAAAAGTGCTGTACAGATTTCACACGAAAAGAACGCAGAATATGGGGTCAAAGTGAGTCACCAAACTTTGGTGCAATGGCTAAGAGCAGTAGGATGAATGCATGAGTTTCAGTCAAGAAGCATTTTATCTGTGCAAAGAACCAGAAGCTCCAACTTGAGTTTGCCAAAGAACACAGCCAATGGGCAAGAGAGAGATTGGTCTAAGGTGTTGTGGTCGAATGAATCCAAGTTCAATCTGTTTGGTAGTTATGGCAAGCACTATATACACCGCTCAATTGGAAAACTTAATGATGTAAGGTACCAAACACCTACAGTAAAACATAGTGGTGGCAATGTCATGGTTTGGGGCTGCTTATCTGCATCTGCGATTGGCTCTTCTTAGAATTGATGGAAATATGAATGCTACTATGTACAATGATATACTGGAGAATGTAATGCTGCCACATGGTGAAACCAATGTACGAAGGGGCTGGAAACTCCAGCAAGACAATGATTCTAAGCGTACATCCAATTTAGTCAACAAATTGTAAGCAAAGAAAATGTTTGCCTGTTGCAATGGCCAAGCCAATTACCTGATTCAAACCCTCTAGAGCATCTTTGGGATGAGTTACAGTGACGAGTTGGGGCCCGTACCCATAGCAATAACGATTAATTGCTTGCAGGTTTCAAGTGGAATGGAGCAAGATCCCTCAGGATGTCTGGAATAATCTAGTTGCTTAAATGCCCCGTCAGTGTGGTGCAGTAATTAAAGCAAGAGGTTATGCTACAAAATATTAAATTATGGCATTGTAAACAATGAATTACTCTGTATGTTGTGATCAATAAATACTACATGGAAAATTTTAGGCAGTCAGTTTTCTTTAATTAATTGGCCATACCTATATTCTAAAGCATTTTGGTTAAAATTAAGGTATTATATGATGACAACTTTGTGCACTTTCAATTCATCACTTCTAAAAATGCATCACAATAACCAGACAGAATTAATCACACTTTAAACAAAAAGGCAACATTTTTGGTCACCACTGTATATAGAAGGTTTTCCATGGCACATCTATATAGGAAGCACAACCTGTGGGTGGGCTATATATCAGATTTTTAATTTGATATAGTACAGACAATCAAATGTAGATAGTAGGCTCAAGTCTGTAACAGGGATACAAAATATGTAAAAAGTAGTGTTGAGCATTCCGATACCGCAAGTATCGGGTATCGGCCGATATTCGCGGTATCGGAATTCCGATACTGAGTTCCTATACTTTTGCTATATCGTATACCGGAATCGGAAGTTCCCATAATGCTATGAGAGGCAGTGTGATTTTATTCAACCAATGAGGAATCCTAAGAAGTGTGGGCACATCCTGTAATGCTGCGGTCATGTTAACTAATGGCATAGCTGTGATTGGCTGCTGAAATGATGTCAGAATGCACTATAAAAGGCGCCGCCGCCATTTTGGTTTCACTCTGCTGTGAATTCATTTAGGGACAGAACGCTGCTCTTCTGACTCTGAGGGACAGTTAGAGATTGCGATTTTGTGAATTGTTCTGTAGGCAGGCAGTGTAAAGCTTCCTTTTGCCTTGCAGTGCTGTTTTCACAGCTCTCTGCAAGGTCTGTGTTTGAGTGCAGGTGACGCTGCAGTTTGGTCTGCATCCATCGCTGTTTGTAGTCAGCTGCACGTGTCACTGCCTCATCCTTTTTTTTTGTTTTTGTAATTGGTGCTGCTTCATTCAATTTCAATTAACTCTCATCTATTAGTGTGACGCGCTTCCATCCGTATCCAATACATTGGTTGCAAACACTATAGAAGTACATAGCGGAGCCTTTCGGCTGGTTTGCGGCCTGCAGGACCAGACAGATTAATATTACCCTATTTTTTGTAGCCTTATCTATTGCATTCTAGTTTCCTGCATTGTAATAGCTACTGTGAGTGATACTATCGATTGTACATCTTTTGTCTCAATCCCAACCTTTGTTTTTTTGATGAAAAACACAAAAAAGTTAATAAAGTTCGCCAAACACTACAGTACACTTGACACTTGCTAGGCCACATTAGCTAATATTAAAGTGTAGTACACACTTAATAAACTTAGTGTTTCTTATACCTGTTAGCAGCTGTTCAGGAATAAGCACACTAAGGCCTTAGTACTTTTCTGCCTATCTTTATCAATTTACCAAGATGAAGAAGGCAGGGAGTAAGGCACGTGGTCGTGGGTGTGGAGTTTCAGCAGGGAGAGGACGTGGGGATTCTGTGCCTGCTGCGGCCACCAGTGGCACAGCATCTACCAGTTTTCCCGTGAGCGCTCCTTTATGCGCAGTTTTGTAGAAGCTCGGCGTACCCCCCTGCTGTGGGAAGAACAAATTGAAGCCGTTGTTGGATAGATGGCAGCTAACGCATCGACTTCAATTGCTTCCACCCCCTCTCAGGACCAGAGCACTGAAGAGCAACCATCTGTATCTTCACCACCTGCCAAATTGCCCAGGCAGTCAGAGAGCTCTGTACAGGAGACAGCTCAGTCTGTTCTCTGAATCTGTTGGCTTGGAAAGAGGGGGCCAGCAAAGCAGAATTCTAGAATGTGAAGAAGAGGGAGTATGCAGTGATGCGCAACTGCTTTGTCTCTCTGAATCTGAAGAGGCGGGTGAGCCAGTGCCGATGGTCAGCACACCGCAGAACGCATCTGATGATGATGAGACTCAGGTGCCAGTTTCTGTCGCGCATGGTGCTGGCCAGACGGCCCAACAGCAGCAGGTGTTGGAAGAGGGTATGGCGTGAGGAACAGGAAGGTGGTGGGAGCAGCTCTGAGGAAGAGATTCCCCCAACGGTCCAAACAGGAGGGAGAGGTAGGCTGCAGACTCGGTTGCCTGTAGCCTCCATTTTGTCACCCGTTTGGAGCAGTTCTCTTCCAAAAGCCAAAACTGGCGCTCCCAGGACTTGCAGTGCGTTGTCCTTTTTTGACACAGTTGTAGATGACATTTGCTATGTCAGATGCAAGCTGTGTAATCAAAAAGTCAAAAAAGGTAAAAGTGCCAGCAACCTCAATACCACTAATATGTGGAAACATGTGCAGACCAAGTACGTGGTGGAGTTACAAAGACACACCGGAGACGTAGGCCAACCTACAGCACCACCTACATCTTCAGCTCGTGTTGGAACCTCTTCCTCCAGCTCACACACAGCTGTTTCGGCTTCCTCACAGGATTGCCATGTAAGGACCTCTGTCACTGGTGTACAGAGACCCAGTGTAATTCCACCCACAGCACTAAGTTCCCTGTCATCCTCACACTCCCAGGCCACTGTACAGCCATCGGTAGCACAGGCATGGGAGAAAAGGCGGCCCTACTCGGCAAACCATCCCTGAGCACAGGCTCTGAATGCTGGCATTGCAAAACTCCTGTCCCTTGAAATGCTGTCATTCAGGCTGGTGGAGACTGACACATTCCGTAACTTAATGGCACTGGCAGTCCCACAATACAACGTGCCCAGCCGCTTTTATTTCAGCAGGCAAGCCGTCCCTGCCCTGCAAAAGCATGTGGAGGGAAAAATTAAACATGCGCTACTGAACGCCGTCAGTAGCAAGGTCCACCTGACCACCGATGCGTGGACCAGTACCCATGGACAGGGACGATACCTTTCCCTCACTGCCCATTGGGTCAATGTTGTGGAGCCAGGTACAGATCTTGCGAGTGGTGCTGTACGTGTTCTGCCAACTCCAAGGATTGCAGGAATCCAGTCTGTACACATTGACTCCTCCTCCTACTCCAGTTCCTCAGAATCATGGCTGCAGGAACCGTCACGGTCTACCGCAACATGGACCCGTGAACGCTTACCTGTTACGACCGATATGAGCACAGCCGTGGCAAAACGTCAACAGGCCGTCCTGTAATTAATTTCAATGGGGAATCGAAGCCACACAGCGCAGGAGCTCTGGAATGCCATAAAGCAGGAGAGTGACGTGTGGTTTATGCCAGCGAATCTCCAGCCAGGCTTGGTAGTGTGTGACAATGGCCGAAATCTGGTGGCAGCTCTGGGCCTAGGCAAACTCACTCACATACCACGTCTGGCACATGTGCTCAACTTGGTCGTGCAGAGTTTTTTGAGGGACTATCCGGATCTTGATGCACTGCTGCACAAGGTCCGCCTAGAGTGCGCTCACTTGCAGCATTCCAGCATGGCCAGATCGCGTATTGCAGCTCTGCAACGCCGATTCCGCCTTCCGGAACATCGCATCATATGTGACCTACCCACCAGGTGGAATTCCACGTTACAGATGTTGGAGCGGTTGTGTGAGCAGCAGGCAGCAGTAATGGAGTACCAGCTGCATCAGGCGCAATCAACTCGCAATTTGCGCCGTTCACACTTCACCACCACTGAGTGGGTCTCTTTGAAGGACATCTGCCACGTTTTGCGTGCATTTGATGACTCAACGCGGATGGCGAGTGCAGATGATGTCAGCATGACTGTCTCCCTTATCTGCCTGCTTCAAAAAATACTGCAAGCACTAAGGGGTGAGGTTTTGGAAGAGGTGGAGGATGAGGAGTCACAAATTCCATCACCTTCTAGACAGTCAGCGCAACGTGGTTCCTCACAAAGGCCTAGACAGGGGACACTTTGTGAGGAGGATGAGGAGGAGTCAATGGAGGAGGAAGACATCGCTCCAGAGGAGAGAGGTACACAATGCTCTAGTAGTCAGTATATAGAGCGAGGGTGGTGTGAGACAGTGAAGGAATATGTGGTGAATGAGGTGTATATTTCACCTAAGTACCTTGCTGACTGGTATGAGCGAAATGTGTGGCTTTGTAAACCTGGTGGTAAAGAAAGGTCATTACACCTGCCATTCAGTACACGCTTGCAGCTCAGACCTGAATCCACTCAGGTGTTGATTAGGAAGCCAGAAGTAGGTGCTTGGGAGCACAGTCAGGGAGCTCATTCAGTCTGGACAAGGGGTCCAGACACAGAAGGTGTCTCCAAGAGTGTGGGAGCTGTCTTTAGCCCGGACACAGGGAGGTGTCCTGGCACAAGGAAGCAGTCTCTAAGAGTGTGAGCTATCTCAGTCTGGGTGCAGGAAGTACCCCGGACACAGGAGTAGTCGCAGTGAGAATCCGTGCGAATAGCGACTGAATAGGAGGTGACCTCTCTCAAGTCTGGACATTGGAGTTGCCTTCGGACATAAAGAGGAGTGTCTGTGAAACTCCATACTGGTAACATATGTGATATGTGTTGTTTTGGGCACAGACTGGTAGAGTCTGGGTCCCGGATAGAGAGGGCCATCTATCTAAGTGTAAGTTAGTGGCTAGACAAGCCCAGGTTTTCTGTTTATGATTTGTTTTTATCTGTGTGCTGTGGACTTTAATAAAACTGGTTGCGGCCAGTTTTCACCAGAACTGCTGTCTGAATGAACTGTTTCCGTGCCATTCTGTCTACCCAGACAGCGATCCTAGAGCTAAACCCCCCGGAAAGCTTACAATTGGTGGAGAATGCTGGGGCAGCGCAGGGCCTGGTACAGTTAGTGCTGGAGTGTGCATGCAGCACAGTGGCGAGAGACAGCATTAAAGGTGAAGTCTATTGAAATAGCAGCAGAAAAAAAAAAAAAAAAAAAAAAGTGTGTCAGCAGAAACGTCTGTTTGGAGCAGTCTTGGAGAGACTGGCAGAGAAGGAGAATCTGCCACTATCTGAATGGGCCATGGTGGTCGTACCCTATCTGATTGGGGAACCCCAAAAAGTCTGGGCTGACCTGAGCAAGCAGGACAGCGAAGACTATGCCAAGTTGAAAGCGGCGATTCTTACCCGGCTGGGTGTTACGGTGACAGCCCGTGCCAGGGGAGTTCGTGACTGGAGATACAGTTGGGAGTCTGCAGTCAGCAGGCCTGATTATAGAGTTGAAAAGGTGATAGTGGACCGCTACACCCAAGCACGTCCTCCTGAGGTACAGCCGTCTGAGAGGTCGTCACTTCGGAGTTCCCGGACGCTGAACTCTCGCGGTAAGAGCGTTCCAGCTGTTGGGGACATGGGGTATGCTGATAAGCGGGTTCAGGCCCGAGGGGACATGTGGGTGGGAGAGTGTGATGGACAGTGTTGGAGCTGGCGTGAAATTGCAGCCAACTGTCCAATAGAGGGGGAGCCTATGTGTTGTGATGATGGCAGATCCCTCTCTCTCTGCGCAGAACCTGTGTGTGTGTCCACCTCAGCCGAAGAGACTGGACCACAGGGGTCCCCGGTGGTTGTAAGTGACTGCCCAGCACAGGCCCTCTTGGACTCAGAGAGTCCAGTGACTTCCGTATGTGACAGCCTGAGTGATAGGGACTTCATCCCTGATAAGCACTTGAGTATGGTGTGCATCCATGGAGACACCAAAGTCTACCCAGAGACTGCCGTGGACTTGGTCCCCAAACTCGGGGAGATTTCATGTGAAGTGGGGGTAGTGAAGACCCTGGTGCAACCCGTTATATTGGGTAATGACTTTCCCCGGTCTAAGGATCTCTGGGGGAGGGGTGATTCTGATGGACAGTGTGATGAAGCCCCTACTGAGGGTACGCAGTCCCGAGGGGCGGAACACGATGCTAGTGGGATGTTAAAATTATGTGATAATGATGATGATAATGCTAATGATGATGATGATCCTGATAATGATGATGACCATGAAAATGGTGCTGATGCTGATAATGATAGTGATGAAATTCCTTTGCAGGTGATGTTGGGAGACGAGGATGGTGGTTCTCGGGAACCGAGTGTCCCTGACTTGCCTGTGTCCTGTGACGGTTTTGAGAGTGAGCAGTGGCGAGAACCCTCTCTTAAAACAGCACAGGAAAATATGATTGTTCTAAATGAGGTTTCCCAGGAGCCTGACTCTGAGGAGAGGTTCTCTCATGTTGCCATAAACACTGAAGTCCAGGGAGAGGTTGTGAGTCAGCTCCTAGTGCCTGAACTATATAGAAGTATAGTGCTGGGGTTGTCACATAGTCACATACTTGAGGGACCAGATGGTGAAGTTAATGTTGTGGATGACATGTTAACTAAGGTTCCAGATCAAGATGTGAATGAAAATGAATTGTATAACCCTGACAGTGAGCAGGATGTGAATGAAAATGAATTGTATAACCCTAACAGTGAGCAGGATGTGAATGAAAATGAAGTGTATAGCCCTGACAGTGAGCCAGATGTGGCTGAGAAAAAGGGGTCAGATAGTGATAGTGAATTATCTGATGACCATAAAGCAACCAGTGCAAATGAGGAAGGCATGGTAGCAGAGGAGGTTGAGAGTCCTGAGAAGAAAGCTGATGCTGACCTTACAGCCAGACAGAAGATGGCATCTGGAGATGTTTTACAGTTGGCCGGTTCCCTGGCGAAGACTAAGGTGAAAGGAGGAGAGCTGAGCTTTAAAGGCAGGACTCTGAAACTGAACACAGCACAAGTGGATGCTGTTGAAGATGAGAAGTTGTCAGTGTGTGGTGTGGATCTGCATCATGCCAAGGACTCGGAAGGTGATGCTGCAGAGGTGGAGAAAGCCATGGAAGTGGTGGACACCAGGCCAGGTGCCTCACCAGAGGCTGATGTCTCAAGTGAAGATGTGAGGAACAAGACTGAAGATGTGGGGAATGACTCTGCCCCGGAATATGTTTCTGTTGGAGACAGCGGCGTGGACGGTGTACTGTCCGGATCCGTGGCTGCGACTTGCGAAGCTCGGGCCGGAAGTTCGGCGCCCGGTGCGCCATCGGAGTTCTCGAGCGACCCAAAGGATCTGGATAAATCCCAAGATGAGATTTTGAGACCTCGGGTTGGCCTTGGTGAGCTCAGGCGCATTTTCATGGAGTCTACACTTGAACCACGTCCCAGTGAGTGGGAGGGGCGATGTGTCGCTCCGTTGCCGCTGCAGATACACGGGAGCTCAGATGGGATGCAGAACGTGGTGGAAAAGAAGACTGATGGTAGGGCTTCTGAGCATGTCCTACCAGAAGAGCCTGAAGAAAGGGCCGAAGACGTAAAGGACGTCCAACAACTACAGGAGAAGATGCGTAGCCATGAGGATCTCCTGGAGAAAGAAGTAAGAGCTCTGAGTCTTATGCAAAGTGAGCCTGTACCAGAAGAGGATAAATTATGTGTACCGACCAAGAAAAACGATCAGTTCCCTCTACAGTGCCAATCGTTTGAACAGTGTGGCTCGGAATGGTCAGAGACCATGACAGAGGCGCTTGGGTTCTGTGAGGTAGAATTTATGAATCAACGGATATTTAAGAAAGTAGATGTGCTAAAGAAAGTTCAGGAGGAATTAGAGAAAACCCCTATACCTCCTGTAACAGTTGGTGACACAGGGTCAGTGCCCCAAAAACAGCAGGTACGAAAGTTTCTGAGGAAGAATCAGCAGAGCTGTTCTGACGTGCCTGGTCGTACTTATCTGGTGAGCCACTATACCGAGACTGAGGCTGGCACTAAAGTCAAGATGAAACAGTGCAGGATACCCGAGGCCCGCAGAGAGTATAGGCCTGGGAGGGTACAGGGTAGTGCGGATGCTTCAGATGAAGAGAAAACTGATGTTGGCTATGACAGTGGTGAGGATGAAGCTGATGAGGGCCATGACTGGTCCAGAGTTCACTGTCTCTGTTGGATTGTTGACCAGCCCTCCGGTCTGGATGACCAGCCCTCCGGTCTGGAGAAGAGGGAGGGGATATGTGAGACAGTGAAGGAATATGTGGTGAATGAGGTGTATATTTCACCTAAGTACCTTGCTGACTGGTATGAGCGAAATGTGTGGCTTTGTAAACCTGGTGGTAAAGAAAGGTCATTACACCTGCCATTCAGTACACGCTTGCAGCTCAGACCTGAATCCACTCAGGTGTTGATTAGGAAGCCAGAAGTAGGTGCTTGGGAGCACAGTCAGGGAGCTCATTCAGTCTGGACAAGGGGTCCAGACACAGAAGGTGTCTCCAAGAGTGTGGGAGCTGTCTTTAGCCCGGACACAGGGAGGTGTCCTGGCACAAGGAAGCAGTCTCTAAGAGTGTGAGCTATCTCAGTCTGGGTGCAGGAAGTACCCCGGACACAGGAGTAGTCGCAGTGAGAATCCGTGCGAATAGCGACTGAATAGGAGGTGACCTCTCTCAAGTCTGGACATTGGAGTTGCCTTCGGACATAAAGAGGAGTGTCTGTGAAACTCCATACTGGTAACATATGTGATATGTGTTGTTTTGGGCACAGACTGGTAGAGTCTGGGTCCCGGATAGAGAGGGCCATCTATCTAAGTGTAAGTTAGTGGCTAGACAAGCCCAGGTTTTCTGTTTATGATTTGTTTTTATCTGTGTGCTGTGGACTTTAATAAAACTGGTTGCGGCCAGTTTTCACCAGAACTGCTGTCTGAATGAACTGTTTCCGTGCCATTCTGTCTACCCAGACAGCGATCCTAGAGCTAAACCCCCCGGAAAGCTTACAGTGGGGTGATGCAGAGCAGGCAGAGGTGACACCTCTTGCAGGGGACAGCGTTTCTTGGCCAGTTGGGAGTCTGCAGCACATGGTTGATTTCATGCTGCAGTGTCTGAGAAACAACCGCCGCATCGTCCACATTCTCACCACGTCTGATTATTGGGTGTATACCCTCCTAGACCCTCGCTACCGGGACAACTTACAAAGCCTCATAACACCATTGAACCGGGAGCGTAAAATGCGGGAGTACCAAGACACACATTCCAGCCGAGAGCACTGCTGCTGCTACTGCTTTACAAAGCAGCTCTGTGCGTCGAGGCAGTGGAGGAAGCTCTGCACCAAGAGGGAGCAGAAGCAGCGCCTCTGCACAGGACAAGACCAGTATGGCCCAAATGTGGTGAAGTTTTGTGTCACCGCCACAAATGTCTACACCATCACAGATGGCTCCAGTCAACAGGAGGCAACGTTTCCGTCAGATGGTGACAGACTACATGTCTTGCCCTCTCAGTGTACTCCCAGACGGCTCTTCCCCCTTCAAGTTTTGGGTCTCTAAGCTGGATACATGGCCAGAGCTTAGCCAGTATGCATTGGAGGTACTGGCTTGCCCTGCTGCTAGTGTATTATCGGAGCGCGTCTTTAGTGCCGCAGGTGGTGTACTAACAGACCGTCGCATGCGACTATCCTCCGATAACGTTGACTGGCTTACTTTTCTGAAAATGAACAAGGCATGGATCTCGCCTGAATTTGCCTGTCCGGTTTCCGACTAAATAACTGGTTGGCAACAGTATCCATGTCTCCTGTTCTGTTCATCTTTCTACCACCTGAACTGTACTCCCTGGGCTCCAACACTGCCAGTTGCTGCTCAGAAGTGCGATGTGCACAGAGAAAAACACAAGCTCCTGTGTTAGTGGGGTTCAGTAATGCCAGCTGCTCCCCTGCTGTATGTCCGGCAAGAAGTCTCCTGCTCCCTCCACATGCACACAACATCAGATGTCTAACTTGCTCCACATACGGAAGAGCCGAAACCCTGATTGATATGCTTAAAACCCGAAAAATGGCAGCTTTCCAACCATAAAATGATGAATTTTAGTACCAAATATGTACAAATATACATTTTAAATATAAGCGCATATATGCACATGGCGAGTACAAATGCTAACCAAAAAGCCTACATAGGGTATAGGGGTTGAAATGAATGCATAAAAGTACATTTCATAATCCATTATTGCTGCTTAAGGCACGGTATCTACATCTGTAATATACTGCAGACAATGGATGTAGGACTAGTCATCATCATCATCATGACTTATATATGTGACAGTAAAAAATACACAGATTGAGGACAACTGTAAGTTCACACCCATATATGAAAGTTCCTACATGTAATCCTGATATTAAGGCGCAATAATCATGCATAATCTATAAAAAGTTCATCGTGCATAGTGAAAATACCAATGTATACCTGCAAGTGCAGGTGAAACAACGCCAACTGATAGAAACGGTTTATGCTATCTAGGTATCACAGTGCATAGCTACTGATGGACAATGGTGATATAATACAGTACCTCAATAAAGGCAGCGGCACCACTCATACTTGTTTTGCTTGTAGCTTCTTCAAGAGGGGACGTGCGTGTTTGGTTGCTCATAGGTGCATGTTTATACAGGAAATCAGTCATGATGGCGGCTTTGGAGCGGTTCTACCGCTGAAGAACGCTGCGCAACGTCACTTCAAGTGAGCGTCATATAACGGCCAGACGCTCCCTACCCGACTCGTCAGAGCAGAAAGGCAGTGTGGGCGTAAATACCGTCACGCAAGCATACTTGCACTTCCCCTCTTCAACTTTCTACAAGCGAAAAACGCATGAGTGCTGCCGCAGCCTTTATTGACATAGAGTATTATATCGCCATTCGCCATCACTGGCTATGCACTCTCTGATACATATATAGCATATACCTTTGCTATCCGTTGGCTTTGTTTCACCTGCACTTGCAGGCACCCACAGCAATTTTCACTATGCACGATGCATTTTTTATCGGTTATGCTTGATCATTGATTATTGCGCCATATTATCAGGAGTCCATGCTGGACATTTAATATATGGGGTGTCAAGTAACAGTTTTCCTCAATGAGTGTATTTTTAACTGTCACATATAACTTGTAATGATGATGTTGACTAGTACTACATCCATTATCTGCACTATATTACGGGTGTACAGTCATGGCCAAAAGTTTTGAGAATGACACAAATATTATATTTTCACATGATCTGCTGCCCTCTGGTTTTTATGTGTGTGTTTGACAGATGTTTTTATCACAGACAGAAATATAATTGCAAACATATGAGTAACAAAAGCTTATATTGACAGTTAGAATGAGTTAATGCAGCAAGTCAATATTTGCAGTGTTGACCCTTCTTCTTCAGGACCTCTGCAATTCTCCCTGGCATGCTCTCAATCAACTTCTGGACCAAATCCTGACTGATAGCAGTCCATTCTTGCACAATCAATGCTTTCATTTTGTCAGAATATTTAGATTTTTGTTTGTCCACCCGTCTCTTGATGATTGACCACAAGTTCTCAATGAGATTAAGATCTGGGGAGTTTCCAGGCCATGGACCCAAAATCTCTATGTTTTGTTCCCTGAGCCATTTAGTTATCATCTTTGCTTTATGGCAAGGTGCTCCATCATGCTGAAAAAGGCATTGTTGATCGCCAAACTGCTCTTGGAGGGTTGGGAGAAGTTGCTCTTGGAGGACATTCTGGTACCATTCTTTATTCATGACTGTGTTTTTAGGCAAGACTGTGAGAGAGCCAATTCCCTTGGCTGAGAAGCAACCCCACACATGAATGGTCTCAGGATGCTTAACAGTTGGCATGAGACAAGAATGGTGGTAGCGCTCACCTTGTCTTCTCCGAATGAGTTTTCCTGATGTCCCAAACAATCGAAAAGGGGATTCATCAGAGAAAATAACTTTACCCCAGTCTTCAGCAGTCCACTTCCTGTACCTTTTGCAGAATATCAGTCTGTCCATGATGTTTTTTCTGGAGAAAAGTGGCTTCTTTGCTGCCCTCCTTGAGATCAGGCCTTTCTCCAAGAGTCTCCGCCTCACAGTGCGTGCAGATGCACTCACACCTGCCTGCTGACATTCCTGAGCAAGCTCTGCACTGCTGGTAACCCGATCCCGCAGCTGAAACACTTTTAAGAGACGGTCCTGGCGCTTGCTGGTCTTTCTTGGGCGCCCTGGAGCCTTTTTGGCAACAATGGAACCTCTCTCCTTGAAGTTCTTGATGATGCGATAGATTGTTGACTGAGGTGCAATCTTTCTAGCTGCGATACTCTTCCCTGTTAGGACATTTTTGTGCATTGCAATGATGACTGCACGTGTTTCTTTAGAGATAACCATGGTTAACAGAAGAGAAACAATGATGCCAAGCACCAGTCTCCTTTTAAAGTGTCCAGTGGTGTCATTCTTACTTAATCATGACAAATTGATCTCCAGCCATGTCCTCATCAACACCCACACCTGTGTTAATGGAGCAATCACTGAAAAGAGGTTAGCTGGTCCTTTTAAGGCAGGGATGCAATGATTTTGAAATGTGTTTTGGGGGATAAAGTTCATTTTCTAGCCAAATATTGACTTTGCAAGTAATTGCTGTTAAGCTGATCACTCTTTATAACATTCTGGAGTATATGCAAATTGCCATTAGAAAAAGTGAAGCAGTAGACTTTGTAAAAATTAATATTTGTGTCATTCTCAAAACTTTTGGCCATGACTGTACATAGCATTCCTTAGGCAGCATTTTCTTCAGAAATGTACTTGTATGCATTCATTTCAACCTCTATAGGTTTTTGTTTTTTTTGGTCCAGTTGCATCTCTTGTTGCCATGTGCATATATGCTTTTATATTTTAAATGTCTTTATTTCAATATTTTTGAATTCAATGCATCATTTTATGGTCCTAGTTGTTAGGGTTCGAGTTCCCGCTGCTGCATAAGGGGAGTCTCGAACCAGTCCCGCTGCGGTTTCCCATCCATCTCCGTCCGCAGTGGAGTCTGCTCAGCAGAGACGTCGGTCCCAGCGTCTTGCCCATTCAAGTACTGTGCAAGAGACTTGCTGCTGCCTCTCCTGGATCTGCTATTATAGCCAGTACTGGAGCAGATGTCTTTGGGACGAAGTCCTGCGTTTCCCCTTCTGAGCATGGCCAGGGTAAGATCTCTCATTGGAGATCAGGGGTCACATGTTCAGGTACTGCAGCAGCTCCTATTGGTCCGCCAGGAAGGCCCTGAAACTGCATGTCTTTTGGAACAGTTTCTCATTGGTCCTTGTTTCTGGCAGGTCCTGTAGCTGTTGCTATAAAAGGTTGGCATGGCTGGGCCGCCATGCGCTAGTATCAATCCTTATATGCTTTGCGCCAGTGTGGTCATGCGTGTGTGTGGTTAGGGCCCAGCTGAAATAAGCCCCTAGAATACCGACTTAATCGGTGAGGAGTTTGGTATGCTAGCTGGTCAGGGTCGGTGTCCTAGATGCCCTAGATTACCGGCATAACCGGTGAGGAGTCTGATTGCCGTATTCAGGGCCTGGGGTTCAGACGCCATAGATTGCGGGTAACTCCCGCGAGGACATTAGCGCATGATCACGTTCTATGTTCGCTTAGCAGTCAACTGTGTACCTGGGTGCCTGACAGGACACAGAAGTTTGTCTCAGCGGCTCTGTGACGTAACAAGGTTTGCTTTCAACGCTAGACAGCGCCCTAGCGTGTTTACTTTGCGACTCAGTTGTGTTAAGTGAGTTCGCACACATCGCCATATAGCGCTGCGGCACTCCTTTTAGCGGCTCTGTGGACGAACAGAGTTCGCACATATTGCCACAGCGCGTTACGGCGTTTATTTTGGCGACTGCGGGATAACAGAGTTCGCTTCTTGCGCCATTTTACTAGCAGCATTTATTTGGTGCGTTCCGTAGACCCTAACACTAGTAAAGCTTACGTTTCTCTTGATTGGAGTATATACATTTTGAAGTGCCACAGAACAAGGCAACTACTCTATATGTGATTTCTACACCCTCCTTGACCCTGGGCTTCAACAATGCCAGTTGCTGATCAGAAGTGCTGTATGCACAGAGAAAAACACTCGCTCCTGTGTTTGTGGGGTTCAGTAACGCCAGCTGTTCCCCTGCTGTGTGTCCGCCAATAATTCCTGCTACCTCCACATGCTCAAAACAACATCAGATGTCTAACTTGCTCCAAATAGGGATGAGGCTACACCCTGATTGATATGCTCAAAACGAGAAAAACGGCAGCTTTCAAACCATAAAATAATTAATCGTCCCAAATATGTTCCAAAATACTTTTTAAATATAAGTGCATTATATGCACATGTCGAATACAACTGCAAACAAAAAAGCCTACATATGGTATAGGGCAGTGATGGAGAACCTTGGCACTCCAGCTGTTGGAGAACTACAACTCCCAGCATGCCTCAACTGCTGCAGGTTGCAAGGGCATGCTGGGAGTTGTAGTTTTACAACAGCTGGAATGCCAAGGTTAGCCATAACTGGTATAGGGGTTGAAATGAATGCATACAAGTACATTTCATAATCCATTGTTGCTTAAGGAACTGGATCTACACCTGTAATATAGTGCTAACAATGGATGTAGGACTACTCATCATCATCATTACTTATATTTGTGACAGTAAAAAAAACACTGATTTAGGCCAACTCTTAGTTCACACCCCATATATGAAAGGTCCAGCATCTAATCCTGATAATAAGGCGCAATAATCATGCATAACCTATAAAAAGTGCATCGTGCATACTGACAATAGCAAGTTATACCTGCAAGTGCAGGTGAAACAACGCCAACTGATAGAAAAGGTTTATGCTATCTAGGTATCAGAGTGCATTGCGACTGCTGGACAATGGCGATATAATACTGTACCTCAATAAAGGCTGCGGCACACCTCCAGCGCGTTTTGCTTGTAGCTTCTTCAAGAGGGGACGGGCATATATGTTTGCTCATAGGTGCATGTTTAGTGAGTAAAGCAGTCATGACGACGGCTTTGTGTTGTCGCTACGCTAGCGCTGACTAATGCTGCGCAACTAGTGTTGAGCGATACTGCTCGATATCTAAAAATATCAGATCGGAATGAGATCGCCGATATCACTAAATATCGGCGATATCCGTTTCCGATACCGGAAGTCCCATGTAAGTCTATGGGAACAAAATATCGCAACTAAAAAAACCCTTTATTTCCTTGTAAACACTAAATATACACACATAGAATACATATATATATATATACATGTCATTGTGACATATATATATACATATATTTGTAGTTTATTCACTTCTACATAGTAAAATAGCCTCTGATTCAATTGCCGGGTAAAGCCGGCATTTGTGAAAAGACAGAAGCACCCGAGGGTCCAGTCGCCACAGAGATGTTGCATCGCACCCAGCGGTGTGACAACTTACTCTCAGGTAAGGAGGAAACACCCCATTGACTCCAACCACTGCATTCAACAGTACACTATGCCAGCTGAGTGTAGGCGGACCCAATGGGATGGTCTAGCTCAGGCTGGTTAGAACAGGGTGTAGCTAGTTGGATGGGAGGGGTTGAGGCAGCCTTATGCTGCATGTCTTTGTAGTAAGAATTGTTTCCTTTCCTGCTTTCTTACTACGTCGCATACTCTACTCTGCTACATCACTTTGCACCATTGCTCTATCTCACATCTATCTGCCCTGGAAGGATAGCGTGTTACCTGTAGAAGACTTTTCACCTACCTGCACTACACCATCCCTTCCAGAGGACCTGCACAGCAGCGCTGGACACCCTGACCAGGTACTACAGGTGGCGTCACGACAAACTACACGAACATTCTATCATCCCCTGGAAATATCCCACATTCCAGTGATCGCCCAGGTCACGGACCGAGCTGTGCTACTCGTGACATCCCCCATAGAAGTCGACGTGATCGGTGCCGAGTACCCCCAAAACCCCTGTCTCTGTGCGACTCAACTTCCCTCACTGTGCTGGCACTTTACATTTACAATGCCTCTGGGTTTTTTTTTTGGGGGGGTGGGGAACATTCAGACTTTTGCTATGGGGCCCCATGATTTATATGTACGCCCCTGCTGCTGAGGCATGGTATTTAAGGCTGTTAAGGAGCCAACATACATGGACCTTGCCAGCAGCGTCGGACTGGAGTACCTTGGGCCCACCAGAGAAAATATATTCTTGCGGCCCAACATCATACTTCCCAACCTTTGAATAAGGGAAAGAGGGACAAAGGCTGTGGCACGCTGTGCATGCTGCAGAAAATTTTAGGCCATGCCACGTTGCACCACAGACTGTCCAGGAGTTGGTGGATGCTTTAGTCCAGGTGTGGGAGGAGATCCCTCACGAGACCATCCGTCGCGCTCATCAGGAGCATGGCCAGAAGTTGTAGGGAGGTCATACAGCATACCTCCCAAATTTGGAAGACAGGAAAGAGGATTAAAGGCTGCGGCGCGTGTTGCGCGCCGCTGAAAATTTTAGGCCACGCCCCGACAACACCCATTTCACAGCTAATCACACCCATATCCTCGCCCCAAGCGTAACCATTTAGCACTGCTGATCACACTGACTGGTAATGAGGGCACAGTGGCTGGTACTGAGGAAAAGAAAGAAAGAGCAGCGAGAGAGAAAGAACAAACAGAGAAAGAAAGAGAGGAAAGAAAGAAAAGAGAGAAAGAAAGAACAGAGAGAAAAAAGAACAGAGAGCGAGAAGGAAAGAACAGAGCGCGAGAAAGAAAGACTAGAGAGAGAGCCATAGGCGTAGCTAGGGTTTTGGTTTAGTGGGGGCAAAACTTCTGAGTGGGCCCATCATCAGAGAACCTCAGCAAATGACCGCGCTGTTGGCCAAAATAATCTATATATAAAAAGACCAATATTGATATTACCGCCATATGGTCTGTGTTAAATAATACCAGTCCTACAGAACATATAATAGATTACAGCACAGGTACAGATAATGACTTACCGCTGATGTTCTTTCTAATGGAATTGTTCACTTTTCATGTCTTTTCCATCTGGCCCACACCGACATGACGACTTCTCCAGCCAGGACTCGACTGCACCCCCATTAAAAAAAAAATAAAAAAAAACCTCACCTCCCGGCTCCTGTGCTGCTCACTGTTCTCCCTCTCAGCGTCTGACAGCGGGCGCCGGCAGGTGATGTTATTGCGCCCGCTGTCATACGCTGAGAGGGGGATTATGGAGAGAAGGAGCGCTCTTTCCTTCTCTCTCCATGCGGTCAGCTTTATCGGCTGGATGCCGATACAGCTGACCCTCCGATGACAGGTGGGGGGCCCACTGCTGGCACCGGGCCCCCCCAACGCCTGTTCAGGCCCCATAGCTTCCGGGCGGCAGAGCAGGGAGAGCGATTCTCCCTGCTCTGCCGCAGAATGTAACTGTATCGTAGCTCCGGGTGGGCCCCCTCAGAGCGCGGGCCCCGGGGCCACCGCCCCCTCTGCCCCGCGACCTATCCTTTCAAATCAGGGCCCACCACGCAGGAGCTGGGGCCCACCGTAGGTTTCTCCGGTGTCCCGGTACCTCAGTCCGACCCTGATAATACCAGGCCACAGCAGTCTGCATATCTTGGCTGGTTAACAAAAATAGGGGATCCCCTCGAAAAAAATTTGGCGTGGGGTCCCCCTATTTTTGTTAACCAGCCAGATGAAGCAGACTGCTGAAGCCTGGTTTTTCAGGCTGGTGAGGATCCAATATCCATGGACCTTGCCAGCCTGATAATACCAGGCCACAGCAGTCTGCTTAGCTTGGCTGGTTAACAAAAATACGGGATCCCCTCGAAAAAAAAACGGCGTAGGGGTCCCCCTATTTTTGTTAACCAGCCAAGTAAAATGCAGACTGCTGCGGCCTGGTATTAAAAGACTGTCAAGGCCCATGGATTTTGGCCCTCAACAGCCTGATAATACCAGGCTGCAGCAGCCCCACATTTGGCGCATCAAAAGATGTGCCAATTGTGGCACTTTACCCGGCTCTTCCCACTGCCCTGTAGCGGTGGCAAGTGGGGTAATAAGGGGTTAATGTCACCGTTGATTGCACGGTGAGAATAAGCCCGGTTAATAATGGAGAGGTGTCAATAAGACACCGATCCATTATTAATCCCAAAGTTTTTAAATGTATAAAAAAAAAGACACAGCAAGAAAAAAGTATTTTAATGAAATAAAAGAGACAACACAGTTTTCATTAATTTTATTATACACTCATTCCTGTGACGCCATCGATCTCCTGTAAAAAAAGAAAAAAAACAAACCAACAGTATACCACCTGTCCGACGCAGTCCATAGTAACGACAGTCCCACGACGATCCAGCTCTGCTACATCGCAATGACAGGCAGAGCCTGTCATCTCGACGCAGCACAGCTGATTACCTGCTTCCCCGGCGGTGACGTCATCGGACTGACTGCTTTACGGCCGGGATTACCCAGCAGTCACTGCAGTTATCGCGAGAAACTGCATGTGACCGCCGGGGAAAGATGATGGCGGCCATCAAGCAGTCCAGCCCGTGACCGCCGGAGATCTTCTGCCAGGTAAGTGCCGCTGACTCCTGACAGACCCGACCGACGGACACTGACAGTGACAGTGACAATTCCGATTCCGGTATCCGATAAGACGAAAATATCGGAACTAAGTATCGAAAGTCCGATAGAGCTAATATCGGCCGATACCCGATACTTGCGGTATCGTATCGCTCAACACTATGCGCAACGTGACTGCAAGTCAGCGTCATATGACGCACAGACGCTCCCCTACCCGACGTAGGAAGCCAGTCTGTGCATCAAAACCAACGAGCAAGCATGCATGCACTTCCCCTCTTCAACAAGCTAGAAGCAAAACGAGCGTGAGTGGTGCCGCAGCCTTTATTGAGGTAGAGTATTATATCGCTATTCGGCATCAGTGGCTATGCAGTCTGATCAATAGCATATACCTTATCTATCCATTGGCATGGTTTCACCTGCACTGGCAGGCATACATAGCAATTTTCACTATGCACGATGCACTTTTTCTAGGTTATGCTTTATCAGATCATTGCTTATTGCTCCATATTATCAGGATTACATGCTGGACCTTTAATATATGTGCTGAGCCTGTTAACTAACATTTTTCCGCAATGACTGTATTTTTTACTGTCACATATAACTTGTAATGATGATGATGAGAAGTCGTACATTCATTGTCTACACTATATTACAGGTGTACATACCGTTACTTAGGCAGCATTAACGGATTATGAAATGTACTTGTATGCATTCATTTCAACCCTATACCCTTTATTTTTGTGTTTTTGGTTGCATTTCTTGTCGCCATGTGCATATATGCATTTATATTTTTAATGTCTTTATTTCTATATTTTTGAATTCAATTCATCATTTTATGGTAGTAAAGCTTACCTTTCTCTTGTTTGGAGTATATACATTTTGAAGTGCCACGTAACAAGGCAACTACTCTATATGGGATTTCTACACCCTCCTTGACCCTGGGCTCCAACACCGCCAGTTGCTGCTCGGAAGTGCTGTATGCACAGATAAAAACTCTCGCTCCTGTGTTACTGAGGTTCAGTAATGCCAGCTGTTCCCGTGCTGTGTGTCCGGCAAGAAGTCCTGCTGCCTCCAATTTCAAGTTACACCAGATTAGAAAATTGCTCATATTAGGCCTCAGCCTACACCCTGACAGACCCTGGGCTCCAACACCGCCAGTTGCTGCTCGGAAGTGCTGTATGCACAGATAAAAACACTCACTCCTGTGTTACTGGGGTTCAGTAATACCAGCTGTTCCCCTGCTGTGGGTCCGGCAAGAAGTCCTGCTGCCTCCAATTTCAAGTTACACCAGATTAGAAAGTTGCTCATACTAGGCCTCAGTCTACACCCTGACTTACCCTGGGCTCCAACACCGCCAGTTGCTGCTCGGAAGTGCTGTATGCACAGATAAAAACACTCACTCCTGTGTTACTGGGGTTCAGTAATACCAGCTGTTCCCCTGCTGTGGGTCCGGCAAGAAGTCCTGCTGCCTCCAATTTCAAGTTACACCAGATTAGAAAGTTGCTCATACTAGGCCTCAGCCTACACCCTGACTGATCCTGGGCTCCAACACCACCAGTTGCTGCTCAGAAGTTCCATCTGCACAATCAACACTTGCTCCTGTGTTATTGGGGTTCAGTAATGTCAGCTGATCCCCAGCTGTGTAGCTGGCAATCTTTCCTGCTCTGTCCACACTCACCCAAGTTCAGATTTTCAACTTGGTCCAATTTGTCCTCTGCCTCCACTCTGTTTCTACTCTGATCCCTGGGCTCCAACATCACCAGTTGCTGCTCGGAAGTGCCGTCTGCATAGTCAACGCTTGCTCCTGTGTTATTGGGGTTCAGTAATGTCAGCTGATCCCCAGCTGTGTAGCTGGCAATCTTTACTGCTCTGTCCACACTCACCCAAGTTCTGATTTTCATCTTGGTCCAATTTGTCCTCTGCCTCCACTCTGTTTCTACTCTGATCCCTGGGCTCCAACACCGCCAGTTGCTGCTTGCAAGTGCCGTCTGCACAGTCAACACTTGCTCCTGTGTTATTGGGGTTCAGTAATGCCAGCTGTTCCCCTGCTGTGTGTACGGCAAGAAGTCCTGCTACCTCCAATTTCAAGTTACACCAGATTAGAATGTTGCTCATACTAGGCCTCAGCCTACACCCTGACTGACCCTGGGCTCCAACACCGCCAGTTGCTGCTCGGAAGTGCTGTATGCACAGTCAACATTTACTCCTGTGTTACTGGGGTTCAGTAATGCCAGCTGTTCCCCTGCTGTGTGTCCGGCAATAAGTCCTGCTACCTCCAATTTCAAGTTACACCAGAGATTAAACTTGCGCATACTAGGCCTCAGCATACACCCTCCTTGACCCTGGGCTCCAACACCGCCAGTTGCTGCTCGGAAGTGCTGTCTGCACAGTCAACACTTGCTCCTGTGTTATTGGGGTTCAGTAATGTCAGCTGATCCAAGCTGTGTAGCTGGCAATCTTTCCTGCTCTGTCCACACTCACCCAAGTTCAGATTTTCAACTTGGTCCAATTTGTCCTCTGCCTCCACCCTGTTCTACTCTCATCCCTGGGCTACAACACCGTCAGTTGCTGCTCAGAAGTGTCTTTGGCACGGGTACTCCCTCCTGCCCAGCCTGGTTACAGCACGCCAGCTGTTTCCGGGCAGTGTCACTTTGCCTCCAATAAGTTGTCCTGTCGTGTTGCGGTCGGGTTAGCCGACTCTATGGTGCCTGCAGTTTAGGTGCTTCCTATGTGTGCTGCGGGATATGTAACTAAAGCTGTTTCCGTAGTGCCAATAGGACAAGCACCCCCTGTAGGACTGTGGGATTCGGTAACTGCGGCCTGCTTGCGGCCTTTCAACTTTATTTTTCTGGGTACCTTCACTACCCATCCGGGTTCCAGTACTGTCAGCTGGTTCTCGACAGTGTCTTTGGCATGGGTACTCCCTCCTGCCCAGCCTGGTTACAGCACGCCAGCTGTTTCCGGGCAGTGTCAACGTCACTTTGCCTCCAATAAGTTGTCCTGTCGTGTTGCGGTCGGGTTAGCCGACTCTATGGTGCCTGCAGTTTAGTTGCTTCCTATGTGGTCTGCGGGATATGTAACTAAAGGTTGTTTCCGTAGTGCCAATAGGACGAGCACCCCCTGTAGGATTGTGGGATTCGGTAACTGCGGCCGGCTCGTGGCCTTTCAACTTTCTTTTTCATGGGTACCTTCAGCTACCCATCCGGGTTCCAGTACCATCAGCTGGTTCCCAGCAGTGCCTTTGGCCTAGGTGCCTCCATCTCGGCATCCGAGTTCCAGCAACATCTGCTGGTCCTTGGTAGTGCTTTGTAGCACAGGTACCTCCTGCTTAGCAACCGTGTCCCAATTGTTAAAACTCTCCTGTTAGGTTATTTCTATTTTGCTGGTCACATGACCTTTTTTGCCTATTTAATCCTGCTCCGCCCTTCTGGCTTTGCTGGACTTCATTGTAATTTCTACTCTTAAGCTAGCCAGGTGCTTTGTTACCTTACTCAGTCAGTTTTGCTTGGTCTTCGGACCTCTATGTTCTATGTTGTTTTTTTTGTCTTTTATTGCTACAACTTCTTTTAGGAGGTGTCCATCTTTCTCCCAGTCCCTAGTTCTTGTAGGGATCACTTCCTCGCATCTATAGGTCTTCGTACAGACTAGCTGAGGACTTTAGCGGGTCTGATCGCAGGATCAGGTTCCCCGTTACATCGTAGGGATCTAGCTTAGTTCTATCGTAGGGACAGATCTCCCTTCTTTCCTTAGTGCTTGTAGCAGAACATAACAGTAAGTCCAGCCCAAAAATATCTCTAAGGAAAGATTTCCAGTTTCCATCATGGTGTCGGTTCAGGACTTGGCTCAACGCCTGCAGGGACTCTCTCTGGAGGTGGCCGAGCTCCAGCAACAAGTGAGTAGCTGTTCTTGAGCACATTTCGTGGAGCCAAAGGTACGTTTGCCTGATTTATTTTTTGGTGAGCAAGATTTTTTTTCTTTTAAAATTGCTTGCTTGTTGTATTTTCTTTTGAGACCCAGATCCTCTGGTGATGAATCACAGCACATAGGGTTCATAAGGTCACTTTTGCGCAAAGAACCTCAGGAGTGGGCCTTTTCTCTACAACCTAGTGATCCATGCTTTAGATCAGTGCATAGTTTTTTTTCTGTTTTGGGGTTATTGTATGATGATCCTGATCGTGTCTCATCAGCTGAGACAGAATTGAGATGTTTGAGGCAGGGATCAGGTAATGTGGAAAAATATTGTACTCACTTCCGACGGTGGTCTACTCAGGTGGGGTGGAACGATTCAGCTTTGAAAAGTTTGTTTCTTGCAGGACTAGGTGAAAGGGTTAAAGATTTGCAGGTTGCTTATCCCACACCTTGTAACTTGCAGGAGACTATGCAATTAGCTATACGGGTGGATAGGAGACTGCGTGCAAGGGTTAATGAGAGTAAATCCTTTGCCATGTCAGCTCCAAGTCTTGAGAGGGTCTGTACTGACATTGGAGAGCCGATGGAGATTGGAGCGATGGCACCTCGCTCTCAGGAAAAAGACCGCAGGTTTTCTGAAGGTTTGTGCTTTTATTGTGGCAAATCTGACCATTTCATTAAGAACTATGTGCTTCATATGAACAAAGAAAAAAAAAGGGGTCAGTTCCACCCGTATAGCCTGTTTAAACACTAAGGGCGTCTTTATTTCTGCCACTACTGCTGCTCAGGAAGAATTAATGGAATTTCGGGTATTTGTCGATTGTGGTTCTACTCTGAATGTGATTGATTGGGGATTCTTGGAAAAACTTAAATTAAAACCCAAACTTTTGTCATCCCCTATTGCCGTGGTTTCTGTTGATGGCTCTCCCTTGAAGAATGTTACTCACAAGGTCTGTGAATTTCCCGTCACTATTAATGGTGTTCACCAAGAGAATTTGGATTTGGTAGTATTGAATAATTTGCCTTCTCCGGTGGTTTTGGGGTTACCCTGGTTAAAATTGCACAATCCTGTACTGGATTGGTCTACCAATGAAATTAAGTCCTGGAGCCCTAAGTGTTATGACAAGTGTTGTAACGGGCATATTGCTGCTGTGGATAAAGGGGAATTACCTGTACCTATTCAGGATTTTTGGAAAGTTTTTTCTGAGAAGGAATCGCAGATTTTGCCTCACCATAGAGACTATGATTGTACTATTGAATTTGTCCCTGGAGCGACTCTTCCTAAAAGTTGTTTATTTAATCTTACTATTCCTGAGAGAAAGGCTTTGGAGGAATACATACAGACAAGCTTGGCCGCCGGTCACATTAGGCCTTCCAAGTCTCCTGTGGCTGTTGGATTTTTTTTTGTTAAAAAAAAGGACGTCGGTTTACGTCCTTGTCTGGACTTTCGTGAGATTAATAAAATTACTGTACGCAATCCTTACCCACTGCCATTGATTCCTGATTTGTTTAACCAGTTAGTGGGGGCCAAGTGGTTCTCTAAATTTGATCTTCGGGGGGCATACAATTTGTTGTGCATGAAGGAGGGTATGGAAGACTGCTTTTAACACTCCTGTGGATCATTTTGAGAATCTGGTTATGCCTTTTGGTCTTACCAATGCTCCTGCATTTTTTCAGAATCTTATTAATGACATCCTTAGACCTTTGATGGTAAAAATGTGGTTGTGTATTTGGATGACATTTTTATTTATTCGCCGGATCTGGAGTCTCATTGGCGGAGCGTACATGAGGTATTACAGTTATTAATTGACAATTCGCTTTTTGCTAAGCTAGAGAAATGTGAGTTCGCTGTACAGAGAATTAGTTTTTTGGGCTACATTATCTCCAGCAAGGTTTTGAGATGGACCCGGTGAAAGTTCAAGCTGTGCAGGAATGGCCTAGGCCTATTGGTTTGAAATCGATACAGAGGTTTTTGGGTTTCGCCAATTATTATAGAAAATTCATTAAAAATTTTTCTATTATTGTCAAACCACTGACCGATCTCACCAGGAAAGGTGCTAATGCGGTTCAGTGGACTACTGAGGCCATTGAAGCTTTTGTGTTTCTAAAGGAGAGGTTCAGCTCTGCTCCCATCCTTATGCAGCCTGATGTGACTAAACCGTTTTTGGTTGAGGTTGATGCTTCTTCTGTGGGGGTCGGCGCGGTGTTGTCTCAGGAAAACAGGGATGGAGTACATCCCTGTGCCTTTTTTTCAAAAAAATTTTCTGAGACTGAACTGAATTACGATATTGGTAATAGGGAATTGTTGGCCATTAAACTCACATTTGAACACTGGTGTCATCTCTTGGAAGGTGCTGAATTTCCCGTTCAGGTTTTCACTGATCATAAAAATCTGATCTATCTTGATGCTGCCAAACACTTGAATGCCCGTCAGGCTAGGTGGGCACTGTTTTTCTCGCGGTTTAATTTTTCCGTTACTTACATCCCAGGTACTAAGAATGTTAAAGCTGATGCTTTGTCTCGCAGCTTTTCTCCCATGGTCGGTGCTGAGGAGGAGGAGAACATTATACAAGAAGGGGTTGTGATTGCTGCTTTGGACTCTGTGTTGGAAGATGAGATTCTTAAAGCACAGGAGAATGCCCCATCTAACACTCCCCATGGGAGGTTGTTTGTGCCTGGGACCTTTAGGAGAGATTTGTTTGTTGAGTGTCAGGAGTCTCGGTTGGCAGGTCATCCTGGAATCTCTGAGACCAAGAGACTTGTGGGTCACAGTTTTTGGTGGCCTGGATGGCAGAAGGAAGTCATTAAGTGGGTCTGTCAATGCACTGTGTGTGCTAGATCTAAGTCTTCACATACTCCTGCTGCAGGGTTGCTTTGCCCTCTGGAGGTTCCTAGTGCACCTTGGACACATTTGGCTATGGACTTTATTACTGACCTTCCCCCCTCTGAGGGTTTCACTGTCATCTGGGTGGTCGTGGACCGTTTTAGCAAGATGTGTCACTTGGTTCCTTTTATCAAACTGCCCTGCGGTAAGACTCTGGCTAAGGCCTTTGTCAAGGAAATTGTCAGACTACATGGCATTCCTACTGACATTGTTTCTGATAGGGACCTCAGTTCGTGGCTCGTTTTTGGCACGCCTTTTGTGACAGGTTGGGAGTTCATTTGTCGTTTTCATCGGATATCATCCTGAGTCTAATGGCCATACAGAAAGGAAAAACCAGGATGTTGAGCAGTTCTTGCGTTGTTTTGTGGCAGACAATCAAGAGGGGTGGTCTGAGTTTCTGCCACTTGCTAAATTTGCTCTTAACAACCATACATCCTCTTCTGCTGGTTGTTTGCCTTTGTTTTGTTGTACTGGGAGACATCCGTCGTTTGGGTCATTCTCCAAATTGGTATCGGCCGTGCCTGAAGAGGAGAATTTTTCCGGTGATTTGGAGAGAGTTTGGACGGATGTGCGTGTTAGTCTTCAGGAGGCTAACAGAAAATCTAAAAGGTACTTTGATAGGAAACAGCAAGAGGTTTTGTTTGCTTTTGGTGACATGGTTTGGTTGTCTTCTAAAAATCTGCGGTTGAGGATTCCTTCTAAAAAAATTGGGTCCCAAGTTTGTAGGGCCCTTTAAGGTACTTCAGGTTGTTAACCAATCTGCTGTTAGGTTGGAGGTTCCTACCTCCTGGAAGATTAATCCGGTGTTTCATGTTTCTCTGTTGAAAAGAGCTGATGTGTCGGATGGAGACGCCTCTGCCACTGTTCCCCCGGTGGTGGAGGACGGGGAATATGAAATTTCCCGCATCCTAAATTCTAGATGGTATAGAGGGAGTTTGCAGTATCTCGTCGCTTGGAAGGGTTTCGGACCCGAGGATAACTCATGGGTGAGGGCGGATGATGTTTCTGCGTCCAGACTTGTCAGAGCGTTTCACAAGAGGTTTCCGGATAAGCCTGAACCTAGGGGATCCGGAGGATCCTCTTAGAAGGGGGGTACTGTTAGAACTCTCCTGTTAGGTTTTTTCTATTTTGCTGGTCACATTACCTTTTTTGCCTATTTAATCCTGCTTCGCCCTTCTGGCTTTGCTGGACTTCATTGTAATTTCTACTCTTAAGCTAGCCAGGTGCTTTGTTACCTTACTCAGTCAGTTTTGCTTGGTCTTCGGACCTCTATGTTCTATGTTGTTTTTTTTGTATTTTACTGCTACAACTTCTGTTAGGAGGTGTCCATCTTTCTCCCAGTCCCTAGTTCTTGTAGGGATCCCTTCCTCGCATCTATAGGTCTTCGTACAGACTAGCTGAGGACTTTAGCGGGTCTGATCGCAGGATCAGGTTCCCCGTTACATCGTAGGGATCTAGCTTAGTTCTATCGTAGGGACAGATCTCCCTTCTTTCCTTAGTGCTTGTAGCAGAACATAACACCAGTACCGTCAGCTGGTCCTCGGTTGTGCCATTGGCTCTGTTCCTTCTGCTGCCCCTCCGGGTTCCAGCACATTCAGCTGGTCCTTGTTACTTCCATTGGCTCTTGTACCTTCTGCTACCCGTCCGGGTTCCAGTACGGTCAGCTGGTTCTCGGCAGTGCCTTTGGCCTAGGTGCCTCCATCTCAGTACCCGAGTTCCAGCAACGTCTGCTGGTCCTTGGTAGTGCTTTGTAGCACAGGTACCTCCTGCTTAGTAACCGTGTCCCAGTACCGTCAGCTGGTCCTCGGTAGTGCCATTGGCTCTTGTTCCTTCTACTTCCCATCCGGGTTCCAGGACAGTCAGCTGGTTCTCGGCAGTTACTCAGCCTTCTTGTACCTTCAGCTACATTTCCAAGTTGAAGATTTTTGAAATGTTTTTTTGGTAATCACTCTGGATCTCCCTGACGACAACACTGAAGACGGCAACACTGAAGACGACGACCCTGAAGACAACGACCCTGAAGACCACCCCGAAGAAGACGACGACCCCAAGGACGACGACGATGAAGACGACGAGCCTGGACACCACCCCAAAGAAGAACAAAAAGATTACCCAGAAGATGACCAAGAGGACAAAGAAGATGAAGACAACCGACAAGATATAGAACAAGAGACAGAAGACCAAGAAGCAGAAGAATAAAAAGCAGAAGAACATTAAGCATAAGACCAAAAATCAGAGCAAAAGATATGCTCTAAATTATAAGCAGAAGAAGACTAAGCAGTGTATGGGGGTGAGTCCGTTCCTCCTCGTGGTGCCCCTGGAAAATGCCTGCTGCTGCAGGCCAAACTGAACGCGGACAAATACTGTTGTAAATCTTGTGACAGCTTGAACGGAAGGTGTAATCTTCAAACTTTTAGAGATTACAATTACAGGAATGCCTGTCACAAAGAAGATGAATAGGAAGAAGATGAAGAAGTAGAATATGAAGAAGAAGAATAGTTGAATAAGAAGAATATGAAGAATGTTAAAAAAAGAATAATAGGAAGAAGTTGAAGAAGAAGATAAATAAGGTGAAGAAGAAGTTGATGAAAAAGATGCTGCTGCTGAGGATCATGAAGGAGAAAGTGTGGGAGAAGTAAAAAAGGGGAAATCTGGGCTAACGCTCAGGGACCAAAGCTCCAAGGGGGCCAGGTTGCTCTCTTTATAATATGTTGTGACCGAAAGTTATCTAGCCCTTTCAAAAACACCATTCAGTGTCCACATTGATCAGTATTTTTGGGCCACCTACATAATTTTTGTAACTGAATTCACGTCAGGACTCATTGCTGCATTGTATTTTATTACTGATTTTTTAATTTTTGTTAATAAACCTGAAAAAAAAAGAAGATAAGAAGTTAGACTAAGGGTAACATTCTGGAATTGCTGTGGATTGGACGCTGGGTGCAACCGCAGCGTCCAATCCGCAGCGTCCAGATGTTACAGCATAGTGAAAGGGATTTTATGAAATCCTGTCTTCACTATGCGTATAAACATGCTGGTGGCAAACCTGCATATTCGGACATGCGTTGTGTCTTTCTAGACCGCAACATGTCTATTTATCTTGCTGAGACGCTCCGTCTCCGCAAGATAAATAAACCTGTCTATGTATAGGATGCGGTGATTCCGCATGTGTTCATCGAACACATGCGGTATCACCGCACAAACAAAAGGGGCAGCGCTTTGGTCAGAGCGGGGTTTCCGCTGCGTCCAAAGCGCTGCATATCCGGACCGTGGAAACATAGCCTAAGAAACCAACTTCAACTCTGAGTAAGAAACTGGACGAAATAAAAAACATCTTCAGCCCTGATTAAGAAACTGGACAAATTATAAACCAACTTCAGCATTGGGGTGGGAGAGAGGAAATTATAATTAATAGAAGGAGGGGGATTGGAGAGAGGTTATTATTTTACAATGATTGAAGGTGGGAGAGAGAACATGAGATAATGAATTGAGGGCGGGGGATTGGCGAGAGATCATTATATTATAATGAATTGAAGGTGGGAGAGAGGACATAATGAATTGAGAAGGGGAACATGTAAATATAATGAGTCAAAGGTGCACAGGCTATTAAACGATGGGCGCTGAGTGATCCGTCCCATATTATACAGCATCTCTTGATACATAAAGCACTGTCCCATATTATATAGCGTCCTCTTGTTATGCACAGCTCCGTTTCTTATTACATAGCATCCTTTATTATGTATAATGCTATATTATGTATTATGCTGTACATACGGGAACAAAATTTGAGCTATCCTTACTTCAAATTCCACAATAGATGCTATTAGTGGCATTCCAGGAATTGGCTTCACCGCAGCTGTGACATCTACTCAGAAAGCATGGTCGAGATGCCACTGCAGTGTTGGTCAGCTGGCCGTTATTCATAAAAAGGATAGCAGTGTTTTTGTTTTTTGCTGGAACGGAAAATGCTACATTAGATACCTGAATACATGTAGTTAGGCTCTTTGCACAAGCGATTACACAGATCATCATTATGCTTTTCACTATATACTGTACAGTAAAGATGTATATCTTTGTACCGTGTTAGCCAGTAGATAGAAAAATATTTAGACTGAGGACTCTCAACTCTAAATATTTTACTATATACTGAATGTAATTAATGCTGTAGCAATAACTTGTACTATGAAATGTAATATTACTGAAAACCATATCGCCTATGCCCTTAGAAGTTCAATGAATAACCAGCTGCGCCATTCAGAATTCCAGTCCTCTTGAAAATTAGCCATTTAAAACTCTTCTTTCAGATTCTTAGTCTACCCCATAAGGATCAATGTAGCGGCAGCATGCTGGGAATATTATTTAACACATTCATCCTTGTGAAGCAGTTAGATTGTCTAATACCATTCTGTGAGAATCAGCGGTCCTGTAAGTGCAGAAGATACATTTAAAATATCATTTTACTCATGTTCCAGCAATCGGGTACAAACAATTCCTTTTCCACCAAAGGATTGCTAGATAGGGCATTGACTTGTCCAATATACAGCAAAGTGAGAACAAAGCCAACTGGCCAAAAGATTAGTCAGCCCAACTATATGGTGTTTTATGAAATTATTCTCCTACTTATCCTGTAGATATTTGTGTATAGTCTCAATTGTGATTAGAACTGATACAAAAACACTAATCTTAAACACATGAATTATATGGTATAATTCTTATTGGTCGTTATTTAATTGCTTTTACAATGATAAGTGTGTATCCAAGAGGTCTTTCCTTCCAGTTTAACTGAGATTGGGATGGTTAATTGGAGTTGGAATGGTCCATCAAACTATGACTCCAGAGTTTTTCTAACTTGCTTCTTCATAACCACCTACTCCCCAGCTTCTAGTGAATGATAGCCATTTGATCCTTGTAGAACACTTTTGATATTGTTAGGGTCTGCAGAACGCACCAAGTAAATATAAATAATGGGTGCGTTCGCAGCCCGGGGTCCACCGTGCAGGCAGAGCCTGCTGCTAGTAAGATGGCGGTATAAGCGAACTCTGTTACTTCACAGAGTCGCAAAGATAGACGTTGTGGCACTATATGGTGGTATGAGCGAACTCCGTTATACCACAGAGTCGCTGAGGTAGAGACGCAGAGATAGAGACTGTGTCCTGTTAACACCACAGGGATAGACAGATAACTGCTGTGCGGATAGCAGTCCGTGGTCATGCAGTCAGCAACGCAAACAAGCTGCTCCTCACCGGAGTAGCTGGTATTCTAGAGGCTATTTCAGCCAAGCCCTGAACATGTGCATACAAATCTCCTCACCGTAGGTGCCGGTATTTTAGGGGCTTATTTCAGCCGAGCCCTAACCACATGCATGCATGATCACACTGGCACAAAGCACATAACACAATTGATACTAGCGCATGGCTGAGCGGTCATGCGCACCTTTTATAGTAGCAGCTTCCTAATGAATCCTCTTGCCAGATTTTCCTGAATGTATTGAGATATAGACTCCGTCTCCAGGAGAGAAAGGGGATAGACTCGTCCCCGAGGAGGTTCTGCTCTTGGCAAGAGGTCAATAGGACAGTCATAGGGATGGTGAGGTGGAAGGATCTCCGCAGCCTTCTTGGAGAACACGTCTGCATAAGCCCAATAGTATCTGGAAAGGGAAGTAAGATCTGCGGGTATCTCTGTAGTAGCCACCTGAATGCATTCCCTCATACATCTGCCTTTACACGACTCACTCCAACCCAATATCCTCCCAGAGATCCACTCAATATGTGGGGAATGGAAACAGAGCCAGGGCATCCCCAGCAATATCTCGTCTATTCCCTCGGAAATGACAAGAAGTGAGGTAATCTCCTGATGGGAAGGGGACATAGATAACGTGAAAGGGATGGTCTGATGTGTGATTTGTGAAGGCAGTGTCGACCCATTCACTACTCGAACAGTCACTGGTTTGGCGAGCATCACTAGAGGTATTGAGTGGCGGAGAGCAAAGGTAGAGGACATAAAATTTCCTTCTGCTCCAGAGTTCACACAAAGAGTAACTGTTATAGTGGATGAGCCTAAATTGATTGTCCCCTTAAAGGACAACTTGGAGGCGTGTACTGCTGTGTCTAGTCAACCCTCTCCAATGGTTACTAGACTCAGTAATTTCCCGACCGCTGTGGACATTTATTAGCATAATGCCCTAACTGTTGGCAAACATTACAAATCACAGGTACTCGAGCGGCCCAAGACTTAGGTTTCGCTCGAGAAACCTCCATGGTCTCAGGGGAATCGGGCACCTGAACGAAAGATTCAAGAGGTCTGGTGAAGGTGGGCGCTAGCCGGAATCTCTGCATACACTGGATCCGCTCCAACCTCCGCTCGTTAAAATGGAGGTCGATGCGGGTAGATATGGTAATGAGCTCCTCCAATGTGGCGGGAATCTCCCTGGTGGACAAGGCGTCCTTCACATGGTCTGCCAGTCCCATCCAGTACACTGCTATAAGGACTTTATCTGGCCACTCCAGCTCAGAGGTCAGAGTCCGAAATTGGACGGCGAACTGGCTAACCATGGATGAACCCTGGGTGATTGTCAACAGTTGGAGCGCCGTATCGTGGGTGACACGAGGTCCTAAAAAGACCTGAGTCTCAGAGTATCCAAGAAGAGAGGAGCACTCTGCACCACACGATCATCGCGCTCCCACAACGACGTTGCCCACTCCAACGCCCTGCCCGACAAAAGGGATATGATAAAACCCACTTTCGCCTGCTCCATAGGAAAACGTGCAGCCAGAAGCTCTAAATGTATGGAGCACTGACTCACGAAACCCCGACATTGTTTACTGTCACCAGCAAACTTGTCTGGAAGTGGGAGGCGGGAAAAAGTTGGAGCAGGTGTGGCAGAGGACAAACTGGCTGCAGCCACACTAGCAGCCTGAACAGCGACTGCAGTAAAATCAACAGCAGAGGTTGTGCGCTCTAGAGTCGCCAACCTACCCTCCAGCTGCTGGATGTACCTCTGCAGACGCTGGTCATCCGCCATTTTACTAGCCAGACCCTGGTGCTAGTATTATGTTAGGGTCTGTGGACCGCACCAAGTAAATATAAATAATTGGTGCGTTCGCAGCCCGGGGTCCACCGTGCAGGCAGAGCCTGCTGCTAGTGAGAAGGCGGTATAAGCGAACTCTGTTACTTCACAGAGTCGCAAAGATAGATGCTATGGCACTATATGGCGGTATAAGTGAACTCTGTTACACCACAGACTCGCTGAGGTAGAGACGCAGGGATAGAGACTGTGTCCTGTTAACACCACAGGGGTACACAGATAACTGCTGTGCGGAAATCAGTCCGTGGTCATGCAGTCAGCAACGCAAACAAGCAGCTCCTCACCGGAGTAGCCGGTATTCTAGAGGCTATTTCAGCCAAGCCCTGAACACGTGCATACAAATCTCCTCACCGGAGGTGCCGGTATTCTAGGGGCTTATTTCAGCTGAGCCCCAACCACATGTGTGCATGATCACACTGGCGCAAAGCACATAACACAATTGATACTAGCGCATGACCGAGCGGTCATGCGCACCTTTTATAGTAGCAGCTACAGGACCTTCCAGAAAAGGACCAATGAGAAACTGTTTCAGAACACAAGCAGTTTCAGGACCTTCCTGGCGGACCAATGGGAGTCGCTGCTGTAACCGAGCATGTGACCCCTGATCTCCAATGGGAGATCTTGCCCTGGGCATGCTCAGATGGAGAAACGCAGGACTTAGTCCCAAGACTGCCTGCTCCAGCACTTGTTTTAATAGAGGAACCAGAAGAGGAAGCAACAAGCCTCTGCACAGTATTAAGTGAAATGAAAGCTGGGCACACTCAGATAGGTGTTATAAGTGAAAGTAAATTTATTCACGTACAGTAGTCACTATATCAAACGTTTCGGTCTTTATAGACCTTCCTCAGTGAACTCAGTGGTAGTGACAGTTGTCATTAATGAAAATGGTTAAAGGTTTAACTGCATGCAATCATTATAATCTGGTAGCAGTAATGGAATAAAGCAAAAAGAGACTACTGCTCATAATAGTAGTCAGAGGTTGCAGGCTGCAAGAAAACCGGGGGGGATGGTGTGGACTGTGTGGCCTCAGACGCGGCATCCACCGTACATCCAGTATATATATTTTTGCTATTCAGGGATTAGACTATTGTGTATATTTTATCATGGGTTAGCTATGGTGGTTATTATTGTTATCATATTTTGTTTATTTCCATCTTGGTCCTTATTTACCCAAAATAATTTGATAAGATGTATTAATATACTATTCGGTGATAAGTCTCCCCACAGTGATTTATATCTAATTGGGATTAGTGTGGAGTTAGCGCTGAAAGTGCATTTTATGCCAGGGATATGGCATCTTCTGTAATAGCAGCGTCACAGCGACGCATTGCCTTTCATGTGCACCCACAACTCACCTATTTAGAGTGTTGCTTAGCAACTGGTCTGGGTATTCCCATGGACGTCCTGCTCTGCTTCCTTGCCACTCTGGCACGTCATTATGGGGGCATGACCACATGATAGTCACATGACCGGCCTCTTGAAACGTCATATATAGGGGGTTGGTCTGTTAGCGTCCTTTTGTTTAGTTTATGGCAGTGACGTCCTCATTCTGGGTTAACCCTATATCACATCGTTCAATTGACCTATTGTGGTGAGTGAGGCACGCCGATTAGTATACCATTTTGTGATGAGTGATTTCATTGGGAGATGAATATAAACATTCCTTTTGGGCGCCAAGATTGCTGAGCACATCTATTGGTTGTTACATGTGTTTACATATATATGCTGCACAATTGTTTTTTTTGTTCCCTTGACTACCACAATGCTTTCCCATGATTGGTGAACATTTATATACTTATTATTTAATTAAAATACTGAAACGTGTCTAATGATATATAGTGACTGTAATTGTTTGTAGTAAATTGTATATTATAAATATGTGTTTTTATGTACCTATAAAGTTCTTTATGTGGGACTGCCTATCGATAGTGATTGGTGGATCTGATATCCACTTCCTATTTAAGGCTGCCATTATGACTATATTGTATGCTTGAAAAAGACTTGTATTGGTTGAAACGTTGCATCTGGCAAATAAAAACTACTATTTCTTCACCCGGATTTGATGCTGTTCTCCTTCTTTACATGCTCCTCCAGATGAGTCACAGTCAGTCACACTGATAAGCTGCCAGCCAGGCACAGGAAAAAAAAACAAAACTGGGCTCACTCTTGAGTCTCACTGCAGAGCCCACTCCTGTCATTCACAGCAGGGAGCCAGCTCTTTGTATCAGGAAGGCACACATCACTGAAGGAGCTGTACAGCTGCAGCGGGGGCGGAGCACCCAGGAGATCATGTTTTTTAACCATTTGCTGTGTCTGAGAGACGAGTCCTGTCCCTGGCTAGCAGTATGTGTCCCAGCCCAGGGAGGGATGGGAGAGGGGCACCGGGGCAACGCTGCTGCACCTCAGCCCCATAGTAAGTTGCTAAAATAACTAATTAGTCACCTGGCTTCTGCTTCTGGGCGATATCAAGCATACCTCCCAACTTTTAAAGAAGGGAAAGAGGGACAGACGGTGCAAATGTTAGGCCACGCCCCTAGTCACATCCATTTCACTGGTCACACCCATATCCATGCCCCGACCACACCCATTTAGCACTGCTGATCACACTGTTTCATAAACAATAATTATACACATACCTCCCAACAGTCTCGGTTTCAGCTGGACAGTCCCAATTTCGGGTCCCTGTCCCGCTGTCCTGGCCAGGAGGTTTACTTTCCCACATTAGAATCATACATGCGGAAACCCCGGGGACCTCCCACACGTTCTCGCAGCCACACGTCACGTTCCACCGGAAGTGACGTGCTGTAAGTCAGCTGACCGCCGGAAATGACCGCTAACCTCATTTCCCCAGGCTGTGGGGATCTCATCAGCTATGCAGCGCTCCATTCAATACGAGGCTCACTGAGCGAGACGGGCAGGATCTGGGGATCTAATCATCTGTTGAACAGATCCCATGATGAGTTCCCCAGATCCTGCCTGTGAGAGCCGGGTATTGTATACAGCGCTCCATACAATACACGGCTCTCACTCCAACAGATCCCACGGCTCGATGCGTCGCCGTTCTGAAGACTCTCCCGAGAACGAGTTACAGTACGTGCTGCTGTAAGCTGACCGCCAGAAATGAGGTTAGCGGTCATTTCCGGCGTTCAGCTGACTTACAGCACGTCACTTCCGGTGGCGTGTGGCTGCCAGAACGTGTGGGAGGTCCTCGGGGTTTCCGCATTTACGATTCTAATGCGGGAAAGTAAACCTCCCGGCCGGGACAGTGGGACAGGGACCCAGCCCTATATAGATAACAGCATTCGCTCCGTCCCCACGCAGACCCATGCACATAATGGCACCCCTCCTTCCCCCCTGCAGCCCCCAAGCACACAGCTCCCGCAAGTAACAGGACCCTTGTACATGCGCGACTCCGCTCTTTGTGGCCCCGTACACACGCGGCTCCGCTCCTTACACCTCGTACACACGCGGCTCCGCTCCGTACACCTCGTTCACACGCGCTTCCGCTCTGGTACACCTCGTACACACACGGCTCCGCTCCGTTCACCTCGTACACACGCGGCCCCGCTCCATACACCTCGTACACACGCGACCCCGCTCTGTACACCCCGTACACACGCGGCTCCGCTCCGTATACCTTGTACACTTTTGGCTCCGCTCCGTACACCTCGTACACACGGCTCTGCTCCGTACACACGCGGCTCCGCTCCGTACACCTCGTTCACACGCGGTTCCGCTCTGGTACACCTCGTACACACACGGCTCCGCTCCGTACACCTCGTACACACGCGGCTCCGCTCCGTACACCTCGTACACACGCGGCCCCGCTCCATACACCTCGTACACACGTGACCCCGCTCTGTACACCTCGTACACACGCGGTTCCGCTCCGTATACCTTGTACACACGTGGCTCCGCTCCGTACACCTCGTACACACGGCTCTGCTCCGTACACCTCGTACACACACGAATCCGCTCCGTACACCTCGTACACACGGCTCCGCTCCGTACACCTCGTACACACGTGGCTCCGCTCCGTACACCTCACACACACACAGCTCCGCTCCGTACACCTTGTACATACGGCTCTGCTACATCCACACTGTAAACCCCTCCTGACCCCTCACACATAAACTTACCTGCTCATCCAGCACCATGACAACCAGCACAGAAGAGTCCTGCACACACAGGAGCCTGACCATGTGACACCAAACTCCTCCCCTCCTGTGACCTCATCACAGGTCCTGCTCGCACATTTACAGAGGACAGCACAGCAATGGTAAATACTGGCTGTGAGAATCTGGAGAGCTGGGAGGGCAGGAAGGGTGCATGGGGGGCGTGGCAGCTTCTCTCACTGCAGGACACATAGTGTTGGGAGGTGTGTATCAAGCACCGTGCGCAGGGCAGGAGTGTACACTGACTGTGTGACTCAGCAGGGATTAAGGAAAGCCGACACCACACCACGTGTTCTGAGTTCTGCTCTGCCGCCCCCTAGCTTCAGTGAGGAGCCACCGCCTGAGACAGAAGGCTCAACTCGCCTCATTATAGATGCGCCCCTGCAGGTAGCACACGGGCACCTGCTCCGACAGAAGGTAGCCAGCAACGCTACATCGCTTCCCCCATTGTCAGCCCACTGGTTAGCACACCACCAGCAAGAAATGTTGAGGTGTCGTCTCAAGGCCAAAGCAGTCAGGGAATCCCAATGGTTTTCCAATGAAAGACTGAATCTAGGCCATCACCACCACCACCACCATCACCAACCCCATCTCAGTCCGCCATGTCCACCGCTAGTTCCACCATATGCAGCTCTCAAGTCCAGCTCACCGTAGCAAAGACTCTGAGGAGGACAAGAAAGTACTCATCCTCTCATCCGCCTACACTGTCTTTGAACAGCTACATTGTCAAACTGATCTCATTAGAGATGATTCCCTTCCGTTTGATTGACAGCGTTCCGAGAGCTTATGGCCTACGCTGTCCCATGCTATGACCTACCCAGTCGGCACTTCTTTGCTAGAAAAGCCATCCATGCCCTCCACCTGCATGTGAAAGACTGCATTGTGCATGCACTCAAACAATCAGTGAGTAAAAAGGTGCACCTCACAACAGATGCATGGGCCAGTAGGCATTGCCAGGGCCGTTACGTGTCCATCACTGCGCACTGGGTTAATGTGGTGGATGCAGGGTAGACAGGGGACAGCGGTGGTGGGACAGTGCTGCCTAGCCCACGGTAGAGGCAACAGTTGGCTGTAGGCGTTCGACCCTCCTCCTACTCCTCCAGAAGCAAAAGCTCGTCGACAGAGCGCAGTCGCACAAGCACTACATCCGCAGCTGCCAGTGTTGCACACGAGATGTCCCACTATCGAACAGCTAGTGGTAAGCATCAGCAGGCTGTTTTAAAGATGATGTCTTTGGGCGACAACAGACACTCCGCTGATGTACTGACCAACTACTTGCAGCGAGAAACTGAGTCATGGCAGGGCAGTCTACATCTTGAGCCAGGCAAGGTATTCAGTGATAACGGCCGTAATTTTGTGGCGGCCATAGCCCTGGCAAAACTCAGACACATACCTTGCCTGGCTCACACCTTGAACCTGGTGGTGCAGTGCTTCATAAATAATTATCTGGAGTTACCAGCCCTGCTCCACAAGGTGCGAAGACTGTGCTCGCACATCCGTCGCTCGCCCGTAGACTCCAGTCATATACAGAGGCTGCAGCGATCGCTCCACCTCCCCAAGCACCGCCTAATCATAGACGTTGCAACAAGGTGGAACTCCACCATGCACATGGTTGAGAGGCTGTGCGAACAGAGGCAGGCTGTAATGCATTTGTGGGAGGATACACAAGCAGGCAGTTTGAGGGCAGACATTGAGTGGTCGGGTGTCCAGTGGTCAAAGCTGAAAGACCTCTGTAAAGTCCTTCAGTGTTTTGAGGAATGCACACGGCTGGTAAGCGCAGACGACGCCATCATAAGCATGAGCATCCAACTTATACGTCTGCTCATGCAAACTTTGACGCACATTAAGGATCAGGCGTCTGCAGCTGAGGAGGAAGAGGAGGAGGGAAGCCTTGATGACAGTCAGCCATTGTCTGCTCATGGAACTGTCCTGGATGAGGTGGAGGAAGAAGAGGAAGAGGAGGAGGATGAGGGGGATGATGCTTCTCAGGGGGCAAGAGAAAATGTTGGCTTGCAAAGGTCAGGTAGAGGGTTTGTGCGTGACTGGAGGGATGTGGATTTGGCAGAAAGTGCTCCTCCACCCACCACTGGCAGTGCATCATTGACACCTGGAACATTGGCCGACATGTGTAATTATATCTTGTGGATCCTAAAAAGGGACCACCGCTTTGCCAAAATTAAGAAGGATGATGACTACTGGTTGGCCAGCATCCTCGATCCGCGCTATAAAGGCAAATTACAGAACATCTTGTCACAGGAGAACCTAGAGATAATATTGGTGACCAAGCAAGCAACTCTGTTTAACCGTTTGTTAGAGGCATTCCCAGCACACAGCAGCGGTGCAGGTTCTACCTCGAGTCGTAATGGGCCAAATGGAAGTGGTGTTCATCGTGCACACAGCCGAAGTGGCGTTGGAGACAGGGGTTTCATGACCATGTTGTGGATTGATTTCTCGAGTAACGCTCACACGACTGATAATACTAAATCGATTGCAACAGACAGGAGACAGCAGTTGTCAACTAAGGTTCAAAATTACCTCTCCTCCCCTATCAATGTTCACCCTCACAGTTCATTCCCCTTTGACTACTGGGCCTGTAAACTGGACACCTGGCCTCAATTGGCGCAATATGTCTTACAGGAGCTCGCTTGCCCTGCTGGTAGTGTGCTATCAGAAAGAGTCTACAGTGCTGCTAGATCAATCCTGATAGAAAGAAGGACCTGGCTGTCGACCCAAAATGTAGGTGATCTCACCTTCATTAAAATGAACCATGCCTGGGTTTCAAAGTATTTTGTACCACCTTCCACTGATGACACATACTGTAGGTTGCCAGCAAAATAGCTCGCTTTGTCCTCCTCTTCCTCCGACTTCTCCAATTCCTCCATTTGCAGCTGCTGAACGTCCAGCCTACACCTGAACATATGCCAGTTTTCCACTTCATTAACTTGGCTGTACCCCCCCAGGGCAGGCGTGAGCACCTGGCGCACTCGGGCAAGTTCCGGGGCCCCGAGCAGGTGGGGGGGCCCACTCGCCATCAGAAACACTGACGTACTTTGAGGGACCCTGTGCCAGTGCCGGTGGCCACAAGTGGGCCCCCCCTGCTTGTTCAGGGCCCCAGCACTTGCAATACTTACCTCTCCCTGCTCCACTGCTGTGACATCTTCCGCGTTTCCTGACAGTGACATTCAGGTCAGAGAGCGCGATGACGTCACGTCTGTGCGCCCTCTGCCTGAACAGTCACAGTGAATAGAGCTGGAAGATGGAGACGCTGAGGAGTCCAGAGTAGAGCAGTGCCCAACGAGGAGAGGTATTTCATTTTTTTAATGTTTGGAGCAATATATGGGGAGCATTATACACTGGAGCATTATATATGGGGCCCATCATACACTGGAGCATCATATACGGGGCCCATTATACAATGGAGCATCATATGGGACCCATTATATATGGCGCATCATATGGGGTTCATTATTTATGGGGCATCATATAGGGCCCTTTATAGATGGAGCATCATATGGAGCACATATGGGGCCTATTCTGTATGAAGCATTACATGGAGCCCATTCTGTATGGAGCAATATATGGGGCTCATTATTCTGTATGGCGCACTATGTGGTGCCCATAATACTGTATGGATGACTACACTGTCCGGTTTTTGAGCTATTGTAGAATTTACAATAGATATCACTCATGTAATGTAAGAAGTGAAGTATTTGGCAATGTACTATACTTATATTTCTCTGCCGTATCGGAGCATCGTGAAAGGTGGTATGTGTTAAAGAGACTGAGACTCTTTCGCCCAGGGCCACGAAAACCTGGAGCCAGCCCTGCCCCCCACAACTTTAGCCAAATAGCCCCAGTTTTCAATGCGTTACTATTATTATAAAGTAAATTAAGGTTGACAAGCTTAAGTAATAAGAATTGATGTCGTTGGAATTGAAATGGGCACTGTAGGTGTGTTTACTGTCCTCCACTCACTGCCGACTTTTCTTCCCCATTGACTTGCATTGGGGTCGGGTCGAGTTTCAGTCGGAACTCCGACTTTTTTCAGTAGTCGGCCGATTTTATTCGACTCGACTTTTATTAAAGTCAGGTGGTCCGAAATCCGACTCGACCCTCCCGGAGGCAAAGTCGCTCATCTCTAGCTGTGATGCGGTGACCTCCGGTAAAATGGCCGCCGGGGGAGTCGCATGCTCAGATTGAGATCTCGGCAACAATGCCACTGCATCGTAGCAATGAATGTGCAGGGGCCTCCAGGTTTTAACAAAATGCCGGCGGAGCACCCCCCGCACCACAGAGCACTGCCAAATCTACCGCACCAGCCTGGGATGGGATTTCCAAGAGGCCACCGCATCGCAGCAATGGATATGCGGGGACCTCCGGGCTGTCACAAAATGCCAGCGCAGCCCCAACCACAGAGCACCGCCGAACCTGTCGCACCATTCTGGGATGGGAGTCATATCGCCGAACCACCGAACACCCCCTGTGACCACCAGTACTGCCGATCCTCCCAGGTAAGCTGAATTCGGACTGTAAGACAGACCACCATTTGACACATTAATTTTCTTTTCCCTATTTACCTTCTGAAAATTAGTGGTGCGTCTTATGATCCTGTGCATCTTATAGTCCGAAAAATACGGTACTTTTTTATTCAATAAAATGCAATTTATTTAAAAATCATAAAACATAATTTTCTGTCTCTGACATTTGAAGGGTACATGAGATAAAAATTACAGACCTCTCCCTTCTTTGCAGGTGGGAAAACTTTCAAAATCGGCAGAGTGTCAAATACTTATTTTTCCCACTGTATGAAATTAATCTTCAATCACTGTAATGAGTACAATTGCCTTAAGCTGCACTCTTGTCTTATGTCATTCAGCTTCCAACCCCTAAGTATAATATTTGCAGTTCTGTAACTAATATCAAATTTTATGAGTTGTACCTGTCACCTACGATGCCTCTTTTGCATCACCAATTTCTCTATTTCCTCTTCCTGGAGAAACAATGAGACATTAATTGTATATGTCGCAGTAACTGTCTCTCAGCGTGCGCACGCCACCAGCCCCCAATCTGAACTGTTTATGACTTTTGTTTCATTAGTCACTACCATCTCTGACAGGTGCTGCCTACACACCTATCACTCATCTCACTTTTGTGCCATGTCAGTGTAACATGTCATTTGTAGTTAGCTAACTCCTGTTATCCCAAAATTATGATCTGGCCAGTTTTCCATATAAACTCATTTATACATCTAATTTCAGTTGCAAAATTACTCACAATTCTATGTATTTTACAGGAGATATTTATCCAGTCACAGAAATACAAATAAAAGTGCAGAAAAATGGTGAAAGGGGAAATCAACTTCCCTACTCCATTACAAATAAAAGGAATAGCTTGCAACCTGACTAGTCCAATAATATTTTCTGCTGAAATCACTGCCCATGAAAAGCTGTTTTTCATTTGCAGGAGTCTCATGGACATAAGTGGGCAATCCCTTTAATGCTTTAGTATAATTTTCCAAAGTGCACAAATTAGATTACAAGTTACCTGCATGTCAGTGCAATTTACAAATTCTTTGTACCTGTGTCAAAAAAAATTAGCTCCAACTATTTTGCACTTACATTCCTCAATTGCCCCATTTAGTGCACAGTCCAAATGGGGAAATTAGTGGATGTAAGTGCAAAATTGTGGATTTAAAGCTGAATGCGCCACTGGCCGGGCTTACCCTAGAAGGGGGCAACTAAGTGACTACCTGGTATTCACTAGAGCCTCTGATTGTAAGGATAGGCTTGGCTGCAGGTAGTCACCAGATACCATTAAAGGCCAGTGCCCAGGTCTGCAGAAGCAGACTGGAGGCTTAGAGGCATGGTAACGAGGTACAGGTGGACGAAGTCAAAGACCTGGTCAGACATTCTGAGGTTAGGGCAGGCAGCATTGGTTCAATATATGTGCCGAGGTCAGGAACAAAGAGATAAGGATAAATGTCAAGAAGTTATCTGAGATTGGTTGGAGAAGCTACCTAATAAAACCACTGCTACTTGGGGATAGGCTGGTGAAGCTAACCTCTGCAGGACACAAGGAGTTAAGCTTCTGTAAAGTCTAGCCCATCTCCCTGTAGCTGGGTAGAGATTCACCAGCAGCAGCAAGATACATTACAGCTGGAAATGCAACAAGAGGCAACAAGAGGCAGCTTAACAAAACGACCCTAGACTGGGAGGAGCAGAGTGATGACCACAGTGAGTAGGGCGGCACTTGCCACCCGTGATAGTTGCCGGCGTGACATGACCAATAGATTTTTAAAGGGTAATAATGATATGTATAGTATTAAAAAGTGGTTTGGGATAATATTGCTAATGTTCCTGATAGTCTAGAGCAGCATAAAGATGAATGAACCTAATTCACAGCCTTTAGTGATTTAAAGCAAATTTGTCTGCGCAATTTGGCAACTAGAAGCACAAAAAGAATATGCATAGTCTTGAGTCTGGAGTATACATGAGGAAGGTGATTTTCCAATCTTTTCCAACCATATCTCAGTACTAGAGATGAGTGACTTTGCCTCCCGGAGTTTCAAGTCGGGTTTCGACCACCCGACTTTCCCAAAAGTCGAGTCAAACGAAATTGGCCGACTATCGGCAAAAGTCGAAGGTACGACTGAAACACGAAACCCAATGCAAGTCAATGGGGAAGCAAAGTCGGCAGTCAGTGGAGGACAGTTCACACATCTACAGTGCCCATTTCAATGCCAATGACATCAATTCTTATTACTTAAGCTTGTCAACCTTAATTTACTTTATAATAATAGTTACGCATTGAAAACTGGGGGTTATTTGGCTAAAGTTGTGGGGGGCAGGGCTGGCTCCATGTTTTCATGTGCCTCGGGCGAAAGAGTGTCAGTGGGCTCCGATACGGCAGAGAAATATAGGTATAGTACAATGCCAAATACTTCACTTCTTACATTACATGAGTGATATCTATTGTAAATTCTACAATAGCTCAAAAAACGGACAGTATAGTCCTCCATACTGTTAGGGTCTGCGGAACGCACCTAATAGATATAATATAGAGGTGCGTTCGCAGCCCGGGGTCCACCGTGCAGGCGAAGCCCGCTGCTAATAAGATGGCGAAAGTAGCGAACTCTGTTATCCCGCAGAGTCGCTAAAATAAACGCCGTAGCGCGTTGTGGCAGTAAATGCGAACTCTGTTAATCCCCAGAGCCGCTAACGGGATGCCACAGCGCTATATGGCGATAGGTGCGAACTCACTTAGCTTTAGTGAGCCGCAAAGTAAAACGCTAGGGCACTGTCTAGCGTCTAAAGCGAACCCTGTTACGTCACAGAGTCGCTGAGAAAAGGTACCGTGTCCTGTAAGGCTCTCAGGTACAAGGTAAATTGCTAAGCGAGCATAATACGTGGTCATGCGCTAATGTCCTCGCGGGAGTCACCCGCAATCTATGGCGTCTGAACGCCAGACCCTGAATACGGCAATCAAACTCCTCACCGGTTATGCCGGTAATCTAGGGCATCTAGGACACCGACCCTGCCCAGCTAGCACACCAAACTCCTCACCGATTAAGTCGGTATTCTAGTGGCTTATTTCAGCCGGGTCCCTAACCACACACACGCATGACCACACTGGTGCATAGCATACAATGGTTGATATTAGCGCATGGCGGCCCAGCCATGCTACCCTTTTATAGCAACAGCTACAGGACCTTCCAGGAACAAGGACCAATGAGAAACCTGTTCCAGAAGACTAGTAGTAACAGGGCCTTCCTGGCGGGCCAATAGGAGCTGCTGCAGTACCTGAGCATGTGACCCCTGATCTCCAATGAGAGATCTCACTCTGGGCATGCTCAGAAGGGAAAATGCAGGACTTTGTCCCAAAGACGTCTGCTCCAGCACTGGCTATAATAGCAGATCCAGGAAAGGCAACAGCAAGTCACTGCCCAGTAGTGGAGTGGGCAAGACGCCTGGACCGACGTCTCTGCTGAGCAGGCTCCACTGCGGCCAGAAATGAATGGGAGACCGCAGCGTGATGGGTTCGAGACTCCCCTTGTGCAGCAGCGGGAAATCGAACCCTAACATTACCCCCCCTCCTAGGGCCCCCCCTTCCTTGGGCCTCGCTGCGCTCAAAGGCAGCGATGAGCTGCAGAGCGTGAACATGCTCGGCAGGCTCCCAGGATCTATCCTCAGGCCCATAACCCTCCAATCCACCAAATAAAATTTTTTGCCTCGTACCACCTTGCACCCAACAATGGCGTTCACCTCATGATCGTCGGTAGATGAACCCGACGTCCCGGCAGATGACTCGGAAAACCGGGAAATGGCCACGGGTTTCAAGAGGGACACGTGAAAGGTGTCAGTGATACAAAGGCGAGGCGGAAGGGCTAGGCGGTAAACTACCGGGTTCACCTGCTCAAGAACTTTAAAGGGGCCTAAAAAGCGAGGTGCCAACTTGGTGGACTCTACCCGTAGCCTGATGTTTCGGGCAGAAAGCCACACTAGGTCACGCGGAGCAAAAGTAGGACCGGGGCGCCGATGGGCATCGGCCGAAGACCTCATCCTCTCTTTGGAGGCCTGAATGGCATCCTGAGTGCGGTCCAAAATGTCCCGTGCCTCCACAGCCTAGTCTGCCACCCTGGAATCGGCGGAAGACACGGGCATAGGCACTGGTACCCGCGGATGCTGACCGTAGTTCAGGAGGAATGGGTCTGTCCGGTGGAATCAGCCACAGCATTGTTCAACCCCTTCACCCCCAAGGGTGGTTTGCACGTTAATGACCGGGCCAATTTTTACAATTCTGACCACTGTCTCTTTATGAGGTTATAACTCTGGAACGCTTCAACGGATCTTCGCGATTCTGAGATTGTTTTCTCGTGACATATTGTACTTCACGTTAGAAGTAAAATTTCTTCGATATAACTTGCGTTTATTTTTGAAAAAAACGCAAATATGGCGAAAATTTTTAAAATTTTGCAATTTTCAAATTTTGAATTTTTATTCCCTTAAAACAGAGAAATATGTCACATAAAATAGTTAAGAAATAACATTTCCCACATGTCTACTTTACATCAGCACAATTTTGGAACCAACATTTTTTTTTGTTAGGAAGTTATAAGGGTTAAAAGTTGACCAGCGATTTCTCATTTTTACAACAAAATTTACAAAGCCATTTTTTTTAGGGACCACCTCTCATTTGAAGTCACTTTGAGGGGTCTATATGGCAGAAAATACCCAAAAGTGACACCATTCTAAAAACTGCACCCCTCAAGGTACTCAAAACCACATTCAAGAAGATTATTAACCCTTCAGGTGCTTCACAGGAACTAAAGCAACGTGGAAGGAAAAAATGAATATTTAACTTTTTAGCCACAAAAATGATCTTTTACAAACTTTTTTTTTATTTTCACAAGGGTAAAAGGAGAAAATGGACAGATAAGGTTGTTATGCAATTTCTCCTGAGTACGCCAATACCCAATATGTGGGGAAAACCACTGTTTGGGCACACGGCAGAGCTCGTAAGGGAAGGAGCGCCGTTTGACTTTTTCAAACTAAAATTGGCTGGAATTGAGATTGGACGCCATGTCGTGTTTGGAGAGCCCCTGATGCGCCTAAACAGTGGAAACCCCCACAAGTGACACCATTTTGGAAACTAGACCCCCTAAGGTACTTATCTAGATCTGTTGTGAGCACTTTGAACTCCCAAGTGTTTCACAAAAGCTTATAATGCCTGGGTGTGAAAAAAAAAAAAACAATTTTCCACAAAAATGATTTTTTAGTCCCAAATTTTTGAATTTTCCCAAGGAAATTGGACCCCAAAAGTTGTTGTCCAATTTGTCCTGAGTACGCTGATACCCCATATGTGGGGGGGGGGAACTGTTTGGGTGCACGGCAGGGCTTGGAAAGGAAGTAGTAACGTTTTGGAATGCAGACGTTGATGGGGGTCATGTTCCGTTTGCAGTGCCCCAGATGAGCCTAAACAGTGGAAACCCCCCACAAGTGACCCCATTTTGGAAACTATACCCCCTAAGGAACTTATCTAGATCTTTGGTGAGCACTTTGAACCCCCAAGTGCTTCACACAAGTTTATAATGCCCAGGCATGAAAATAAAAAATCCTATTTTTTTCCCACAAAAATTATATTTTAGTCACTAATTTTTTATTTTCTCAAGGGTAACAGGAGAAATTGGACCACAAAAGTTGTTGTCCAATTTGTCCTGAGTACGCTGATACCCCATATGTGGGTGGGAACCACTGTTTGGGCGCACGGCAGAGCTCGGAATGGAAGGAGCACCATTTGACTTTTTCCAACCAAAATTGGCTGGAATTGAGATTGGATGCCATGTTGCATTTGGAGAGCCCCTGATGTGCCTAAACAGTGGAAACCCCCCACAAATGACCCCATTTTGGAAACTAGACCCCCTAAGGAACTTTTCTAGATCTTTGGTGAGCAATTTGAACCCCCAAGTGCTTCACACAAGTTTATAACGTAGAGCCGTAAAATTTAAAAATCATATTTTTTCCACAAAAATGATCTTTTCACCCCAATTTTTATTTTTCCAAGGGTAACAAGACTCCAAAAGTTATTGTGCAATTTGTCCTGAGTGTGCTTATACCCCATATGTGGGGGTAAACCACTGTTTGGGTGCATGGCAGAGTTTGGAAGGGAAGGAGCGCCGTCTGACTTTTTCAACGCAGAATTGGCTGGACGCCATGTCGTGTTTGGAGAGCTCCTGATCTGCCTAAACAGTGGAAACCCCCATAAATGACGCCATTTTGGAAACTAGACCCCTCAAGGAACTTATCTAGATGTGTGGTGAGAACTTTTAACCCCCAGGTGTTTCACTAAAGTTTATAACGTACAGCCGTAAAATAAAAAATCTTTTTTTTTTTTACAAAAATGATTTTTTCGTCCCCAATATTTTATTTTCACAAGGGTAACAGAAGAAATTGGAACCCAAAAGTTGTTGTCCAATTTGTCCTGAGTACGCTGATACCCAATATGTGGGAGAAAACTACTGTATGGGCGCACGTCAGGGCTCGGAAGGGAAGTAGTGACGTTTTGGATTGCAGACTTTGATGGAATGGTCTGGGGGCGTCATGTCACATTTGGAGAGCCCCTGATGCACCTATACAGTGGAAACCCCCCACAAGTGACCCCATTTTGGCAAATAGACCCCACAAGGAACTTATCTAGATGTGTGGTGAGCACTTTGAACCCCGAAGTGCTTCACAGAAGTTTATAACGTACAGCCGTAAAAATAAAAAATCTTTTTTTTTTTTTACAAAAATGATTTTTTTCGCCCCCAATATTTTATTTTCACAAGGGTAACAGAAGAAATTGGAACCCAAAAGTTGTTGTCCAATTTGTCCTGAGTACGCTGATACCCAATATGTGGGAGAAAACTACTGTATGGGCGCATGTCAGGGCTCGGAAGGGAAGTAGTGACGTTTTGGATTGCAGACTTTGATGGAATGGTCTGGGGGCGTCATGTCGCATTTGGAGAGCCCCTGATGCGCCTAAACAGTGGAAACCCCCCACAAGTGACCCCATTTTGGAAAATAGACCCCACAAGGAACTTGTCTAGATGTGTGGTGAGCACTTTGAACCCCGAAGTGCTTCACAGAAGTTTATAACGCACAGCCGTAAAAATAAAAAATCCTTTTTTTTTTGCAAAAATGATTTTTTTTGCCCCAATATTTTATTTTTACAAGGGTAACAGGAGAAATTGGAGCCCAAAAGTTGTTGTCCAATTTGTCCTGAGTACGCTGATATCCAATATGTGGGAGAAAACTACTGTATGGGTACACGTTGGGGCTCGGAAGGGAAGTAGTGACGTTTTGGATTGCAGACTTTGATGGAATGGTCTGGGGGCGTCATGTCGCATTTGGAGAGCCCCTGATGCGCCTAAACAGTGGAAATCCCCAACAAGTGACCCCATTTTGGAAAATAGACCCCACAAGGAACTTATCTAGATGTGTGGTGAGCGCTATGAAGCCCCAAGTGCTTCACAGAAGTTTATAATGTACAGCCGTAAAAACAAAAAAATATTTTTTTTTGTACAAAAATGATATTTTCGCCCCCAGTTTTTTATTTTCCCAAGGGTAGCAGAAGAAATAGGACAAATTGCACAATAACTCTTGGGGTCCAGAGTACGCTGATACCCCATATGTGGGGATAAACTACTGTTTGGACGCATGGCAGAGCTGAGAAGTGAAGGAGCACCGTTTGACTTTTTCAACGCAGAATTGGCTGGAATGGAGATCAGACGCCATGTCACATTTGGAGAGCCCCTGATGTGCCTAAACAGCTGAAACCCCCAATTCTAACTCCAACCCTAACACCAACACACCCCTAACCCTAGTCCCAACCCTAACCACAAACCTAACCCTAACACACCCCTAATCCCAACCCTAACCCTAATCCTAACTTTAGCGCCAACCCTAACCCTAACTTTAGCCGCAACCCTAACCCTAACCTAATGGGAAAATGGAAATAAATACTTTTTTTTAATTTTATTATTTTTCCCTTACTAAGGGGGTGATAAAGGGGGGTTTGATTTACTATTTATAGCGGGTTTTTATGATTGGCAGCTGTCACGCTAAAAGACGCTTTTTATTGCAAAAATAGTTTTTGCATCATCACATTTTGAGAGCTATAATTTTTGCATATTTTGGCCCACAGAGTCATGTGAGGTCTTATTTTTTGCGGGACGAGTTGACGTTTTTATTGGTACCATTTTTGAGCATATGACGTTTTTTGATCGCTTTTTATTTCGATTTTTGGGAGGTTAGAATGAACAAAAATCAGCAATTCATGAATTTCTTTTGGGGGAGGCGTTTATACCGTTCCGCGTGTGGTAAAATTGATAAAGCAGTTTTATTCTTCGGGTCAGTACGATTATGGCGATACCTCATTTATATCATTTTTTCATGTTTTGGCGCTTTTATAGAATAAAAACAATTTTATATAAAAAATAATTATTTTTGCATCGCTTTATTCTGCGAGCTATAACTTTTTTATTTTTTCGCTGATGATGCTTTATGATGGCTCGTTTTTTGCGGGACAAGATGACGTTTTCAGCGGTACCATGATTTTTTATATCGGTCTTTTTGATCGCGTGTTATTCCACTTTTTGTTCGGCGGTATGATGATAAAGCATTGATTTTTTGCTTCGTTTTTTTTTTTTTTTTTAAGGGGTTCACTAAAGGGGTTAACTAGTGGGACAATTTTATAGGGGGGGTCGTTTCGGACGCGGCGATACCAAATATGTGTACTTTTATTGTTTTGGTTTTTTTATTTACAGGAAGAAGTGAATTTATTGGGGAATATTTTTTTTTTTTTTTATTTATTTTTGATTTTTTTTTTACACATGTTTATTTTTACTTTTTTAACTTTTTTACTTTGTCCCAGGGTGGGACATCACAGTATTTTATCAGATCGCTGGTGTGACAGTGTGCACAGCACTCTGTCACACCAGCGATCGCACAGGCATAGATGCAGGCTTCTAGTGCCTGCTCTCGGCAGGCACTGAGGTAGCCGCCTCCCTCCAGGACCCCGGCGCCATCTTGGATCCGGGTCCTGGGAGGGAGGAAGCCCTCAGAACAGCGCGATCACATCGCGCTGCTCTGAGGGTCTCAGGGGGGCGCGCAGGGAGCCCCCACCCTGCGCGATCCTCCCCTGTGCCCCCAGTACACCGCGATCATGTTTGATCGCGGTGTGCAAGGGGTTAATGTGCCGGGAGCGGTCCGTGACCGCTCCTGACACACAGTCATGGGTGTCAGCTGTGATAATCAGCTGACACCCGGCGGCGATTAGCTGCGCTCCCCTCAGGAGCGCAGCTGATCGCCTATGACGTACTATCCCGCCCCGGTCATACGGGCCCAGGTACCATGGACGGGATAGTACGTCCGATGGCAGTAAGGGGTTAATGCAAACTCAGCCCATGGTAGCAAGGATGCCCAGTCATCCTGCCTGGCTGAGACAAAATGTCGTAGATAGGTGACCAAGGTCTGGTTGGCCCTCTCTACCAACCCATTCGTCTCAGGATGGTACGCTGAAGAGAGATTTAACTCAATGCTGAGTAGACGACAAAGCTCTCTCCAGAACCGAGACGCAAACTGGGGACCTCGGTCACTGACAATTTTGTCTGGCATGCCGTGTAGACGGAAGACATGCCTAACGAACAACGCTGCCAGAGCCCGTGCAGAAGGTAACCGTGGTAGCGGCACAGATGCCATTGGAAATGTCGGTGATTACCAATGATGGTGCAACCCCGAGACTTGGGCAAGCCCACCACAAAGTCCATCCCAACCATCTCCCAGGGCCTGTCTGCACCGGCAAAGGGTAAAGTAACCTAGCTGGCCGTTGTCGTGGAGACTTATTCTTGGCGCAGGAGACACACGCCCGAACATAGTCCCCAACATCACGGACCATATGCGGCCACCAATAAGTCCTCGCCAGCAATTCAGATGTCCTCTTTGCCCCAAAGTGTCCACCAACCCTGGACGAATATGCCCAAGAGAGTACCTCCGGTCGTAAATTGGTAGGTACAAAAGTCTTGCCTGGGGGCACAGACTCTAGTGAAACCGGGGCCACTGTTCTCAGGCTCTCTGTGGGGACAATAAGCCGAGGCTCCTCCACCTCCTCCTCAGAGGACACCACAGAGCGACAGAGAGCGTCGGCACGAATGTTCTTCTCTCCCGAGAGGAAATGGAGTGTGAAATTAAACCGGGAGAAGAACAAGGATCATCCGGCCTGGCGAGAATTAAGCCGCTGGGCTGTCTGCAGATACACCAAATTCTTGTGGTCGGTGAAAACTTGGAAGGGAAAGCGGGCCCCCTCCAACAGATGTCTCCACTCAGAGAAAGCCAACTTCATGGCTAGCAACTCCCTATCCCCGATGGAATAATTCCTCTCCGCTGATGTGAAGGTCTTAGAGAAGAAGAAGCAAGGATGCTTCCGACCTTGAGCATCCTTTTGGAAGAGGACTGCTCCAGCACCAACGGATGAGGCATCCACCTCCAATAAAAATGGCTTATCAACATCGGGGCAATGTAGGATGGGAGCGCTAGCAAAATGAGACTTAACAGAAGAGAAAGCCGTGGAGACCTCTTCCGACCACAATTTGGGATTTGCTCCCTTCTTGGTGAGGGCTACCAAGGGAGCTACCAAGATAGAGAAATGCGGAATGAACTGGAGAAAGTAATTAATGAACCCCATAAAGCGCTGCACCGCTTTAAGGGAGTGAGGTCCTGCCAGTCCATCACAGCCTGTAGTTTGGCCGGATCCATAGCCAATCCCTGGGTTGAGATGATATAACCAAGGAAAGGTAAAGACTCCAGCTCAAACATACATTTCTCCAACTTAGCATAAAGGGAATTAGCCCGTAAGAGGTCGAAGACTCTGCAGACATCTCTCCGGTGGGAGTCAATATCTGGAGAGAAGATGAGTATATCATCCAGATAGACTACGACCGAGGTGGAGAGCATATCCCGGAAGATGTCATTGACAAAGTCTTGGAAAACGGCTGGAGCATTACAGAGCCCAAAGGGCATCACCAGATATTCGTAATGCCCGTCCCTGGTATTGAAAGCCGTCTTCCATTCGTCCCCCTCACGGATGCGAATCAGGTTATACGCACCGCGCAGATCTAACTTAGTGAATACCCTTGCTCCCCGAAGCCTATCAAATAGCTCAGAAATCAAGGGCAACGGGTACTTGTTTTTAACGGTGATGGCGTTAAGACACCGGTAATCAATACACGGACGCAATTCTCCATTTTTCTTCTGTACGAAGAAAAATCCCGCCCCAGCCGGTGACACCGTCTTCCTAATAAACCCTCTTGCCAGGTTCTCCTGAATATATTGCGACATGGCCTCTGTCTCAGGAAGAGAGAGGGGATAGACCCTTCCCCGAGAGGTTCTGCGCCAGGCAAGAGGTCGATAGGACAGTCATAGGGACGATGAGGTGGAAGAGTCTCCGCAGCCTTCTTGGAGAATACATCTGCATATGACCAGTAGCACTTGGGGAGTGGAGTAAGATCTGCGGGTAACTCAGTAGTGGTAACCTGAACGCAACTCCTGACACATCTGCCTCTACATGCATCACTCCAACCCAGTATCCTACCCGAAGTCCACTCTATATGTGGGGAGTGGAAACGGAGCCAAGGTATACCTAGTAGGATCTCGTCTAATCCCTCGGGAAGGACGAGTAGGGAAATAAGTTCCTGATGGGAAGGAGATACCAACAATGCAAGTGGAACAGTCTGGTGTGTAATTTGTGAGGGCAATGTCGACCCATTCACTACCCGGACAGTCACTGATTTGTCAAGAGCCACCAGAGGTATTGCATGACGGCGAGCAAAGTCAGAGGACATGAAGTTCCCCTCTGCTCCTGAGTCCACGCAAAGGTCAGCGGCGATAGTGGAAGTGCCTACAGTGATTGTCCCTTTAAGTGTCAACTTGGAGGAAAATGCTGCTGTCTCTAGTGAACCTCCTCCCAGGACCACTAGACGCGATCGCTTCCCCGATCGCTGTGGACATTTGTTGGCATAATGTCCTGTCTGCTGGCACACTCTACAGACCACGGATACTCGAGTGGTCCGAGACTTAGATCTCACTCGAGAAATCTCCATGGCCTCAGGGGAATCGGACGCCTGAATGGAAGATTCCAGAGGTCTGGCGAAGGTGGGCGCCAGCCGGAACCTCTGCCTACACTGGGCCCGCTCCAACCTCCGCTTGTTAAAACGAAGGTCGATGCAGGTAGATATGGTAATGAGCTCCTCCAGTGTGGCAGGAATCTCCCTGGTGGACAAGGCGTCCTTCACATGGTCTCAGTCCCCTCCAGTACATGGGTATAAGGACTTTATCTGGCCAATCCAGCTCAGAGACCAGAGTCCAAAATTGGACGGCAAACTGGCTGACCATGGATGAACCCTGGGTGATAGTCAACAGTTGAAGAGCCGTATCGTGGGTGACACGAGGTCCTAAAAAGACCTGTTTAAGAGTGTCCAAGAAGAGAGGAGCACTCTGCACCACACGATCATCGCGCTCCCATAACGGCGTTGCCCACTCCAACGCCCTGCTCGACAAAAGGGATATGATAAAACCCACTTTCGCCCGCTCCGTGGGATAATGTGCAGCCAGAAGCTCTAGATGTATGGAGCACTGACTGACGAAACCCCGACATTGTTTACTGTCACCGGTAAACTTGTCTGGAAGTGGGAGGCGAGAAATAGTCGGAGCGGTGGCAGAGGACAACCTGGCTGCAGCCACGCTAGCAGCCTGAACAGCGACTGCGGTAACATCCACAGCTGAGGTTGTGCGCTCAAGAGCCGCCAACCTACCCTCCAGCTGCTGGATGTACTGCCTTAGACGCTGGTCATCCGCCATTTTACTAGCCAGACCCTGGCGCTAATATTATGTTAGGGTCTGCGGAACGCACCTAATAGATATAATATAGAGGTGCGTTCGCAGCCCGGGGTCCACCGTGCAGGCGAAGCCCGCTGCTAATAAGATGGCGAAAGTAGCGAACTCTGTTATCCTGCAGAGTCGCTAAAATAAACACCGTAGCGCGTTGTGGCAGTAAATGCAAACTCTGTTAATCCCCAGAGCCGCTAACGGGATGCCACAGCGCTATATGGCGATAGGTGCGAACTCACTTAGCTTTAGTGAGCCGCAAAGTAAAACGCTAGGGTGCTGTCTAGCGTCTAAAGCGAACCCTGTTACGTCACAGAGTCGCTGAGAAAAGGTACCGTGTCCTGTAAGGCTCTCAGGTACACGGTAAATTGCTAAGCGAGCATAATACGTGGTCATGCGCTAATGTCCTCGCGGGAGTCACCCGCAATCTATGGCGTCTGAACGCCAGACCCTGAATACGGCAATCAAACTCCTCACCGGTTATGCCGGTAATCTAGGGCATCTAGGACACCGACCCTGCCCAGCTAGCACACCAAACTCCTCACCGATTAAGTCGGTATTCTAGTGGCTTATTTCAGCCGGATCCCTAACCACACACACGCATGACCACACTGGCGCATAGCATACAATGGTTGATATTAGCGCATGGCGGCCCAGCCATGCTACCCTTTTATAGCAACAGCTACAGGACCTTCCAGGAACAAGGACCAATGAGAAACCTGTTCCAGAAGACTAGTAGTAACAGGGCCTTCCTGGCGGGCCAATAGGAGCTGCTGCAGTACCTGAGCATGTGACCCCTGATCTCCAATGAGAGATCTCACTCTGGGCATGCTCAGAAGGGAAAATGCAGGACTTTGTCCCAAAGACGTCTGCTCCAGCACTGGCTATAATAGCAGATCCAGGAAAGGCAACAGCAAGTCACTGCCCAGTAGTGGAGTGGGCAAGACGCCTGGACCGACGTCTCTGCTGAGCAGGCTCCACTGCGGCCGGAGATGAATGGGAGACCGCAGCAGGATGGGTTCGAGACTCCCCTTGTGCAGCAGCGGGAAATCGAACCCTAACACATACAGGATTATGGGCACCACATAGTGCGCCATACAGAATGGGCTCCATTTATTGCTCCATACAGAATAGAACCCATATGTGCTCCATTTGATGCTCCATATATAATGGGCTCCATGTGATGCCCCATAAATAATGAACCCCATATGATGCTCTAGTATATGATGGGCCCCATATATGATGCTCCAGTGTATGATGAGCCCCATAAAATGCTCCAAATATAATGGTCCCCATATATAATGCTCCATATATAATGGGCTCCATGTGATGCCCCATAAATAATGAACCCCATATGATGCTCTAGTATATGATGGGCCCCATGAATGATGCTACAGTGTATGATTGGCCTATATGATGCTCCAGTATATTACGGGCCCCATGGATGATGCTCCATTGTATGATGGGCCTATATAATGCTCCATATATAATGGGCCCCATATGATGCTCCAGTGTATGATGGGCCCCATTTATAATGCTCCAGTGTTTGATGAGCCCCATATAATGCTCCAAATATAATGGGCTCCTTGTGATGCCCCGTAAATAATGAGCCCCATATGATGCTCTAGTATATGATGGGCCCCATATCATGCTCCAGTATATGATGGGCCCCATGGATGATGCTCCAGTGTGTGATGGGTCTATATAATGCTCCATATATAACGGGCCCCATATGATGCCCCAGTGTATAATGGGCCCTATCTATGATGCTCAAGTGTATGATGGGCCCCATATATAATTCTCCAGTGTGTAATGCTCCCCATATATTCCTCCAAACATTAAATAAATGAAATACCTCTCCTTGCTGGGCACTGCTCTACTCTGGACTCCTCAGCGTCGCCATCTTCCAGCCTTTTGCACTGTGACTGTTCAGGCAGAGGATGCACTGACGAGACGTCATCGCGCTGTCTGACCTGAATGTCACTGTCAGGAAATGTGGAAGACGTCACAGCGGTGGAGCAGGGAGAGGTAAGCATTGCAAGTGCTGAGACCCTGAGCAAGAAGGGGGGGCCCACTCGTGGGTGCCGACACTGGCACAGGGCCCCTCATAGTATGCCGGTGTCTCTGATGGCGAGTGGGCCCCCCATCTGCTCAGGGCCTCGGCACTTGCCCGGGTGCGCCAGGTGCTGACGCCGGCCCGGGGGGGTACAGCCCAGTTAGGGAGGTGGAAAAACTGGCATATGTTGAGGTGTTGGCCGGACGTTCAAATGGAGGAATTGGAGAAGTCGGAGGAAGAGGACAAAGCGAGCTATTTTGCTGGCATTTTGCTGGCAACCTACTGAATGTGTCATCAGGGGAAGGTGGTACAAAATCCTTTGAAACCCAGGCATGGTTCATTTTAATGAAGGTGAGATCACCAACATTTTAGGTCGACAGCCGGGTCCTTCTTTCTGTCAGGATTGATCCAGCATCACTGAAGACTCTTTCTGATAGCACACTACCAGCAGGGCAAGCGAGCTCCTTTAAGGCATATTGTGCCAATTCAGGCCAGGTGTCCAGTTTACAGGCCCAGTAGTCAAAGGGGAATGAACTGTGAGGGAGAACATCGATAGGGGAGGAGAGGTTATTTTGAACCATAGTTGACAACTGCTGTCTCCTGTCTGTTGCAATCGATTCAAGATTAACAGTCGTGTGAGCGGTACTCGAGAAATCAGTCCACAACATTGTCATGAAACCCCTGTCTCCAACGCCATTTCGGCTGTGTATACCACGAACACCTCTTCCATGTTGCTTGTGGTAGAACCTGCACCGCTGCTGTGTGCTGGGAATGCCTCTAACAAACCGTTTACCAGAGTTGCTTGTTTGTTCGCCAGTATTAGCTCTAGGTTCTCCTGTGGCATGATGTTCGGTAATTTGCCTTTATAACGTGGATCGAGGATGCTGGCCAACCAGTAGTCGTCATCCTTCATAATTTTTGCAATGCGGGGGTCCCTTTTTAGGATCCACAAGACATAATCACACATGTGGGCCAATGTTCCAGGTGTCAATGATACACTGCCAGTGGTGGGTGGCGGAGTACTTTCTGCCAAATGCACATCCCTCCAGTCATGCACAAACCATGTACCTGAACTTGGCAAGCCAACATTTTCTCTTTCCCCCTGAGAAGCATCATCCTCCCCAAAATAATCATCCCCCTCATCCTCCTCCTCTTCCTCTTCTTCCTCCACCTCATCCAGGACAGTTCCCTGAGCAGACAATGGCTGACTGTCATCAAGGCTTCCCTCCTCTCATCTTCCTCCTCCACTGCAGACGCCTGATTCTTAATGTGCGTCAAAGTTTGCATGAGCAGACGCATAAGTGGATGCTCATGCTTATGATGGCGTCGTCTGTGCTTACCAGCCGTGTGCATTCCTTAAACACTGAAGGACTTTACAGAGGTCTTTCAGCTTTGACCACTGCACACCCAACAACTCGATGTCTGCCCTCAAACTGCCTGCCCATGTATCCTCCCACAAATGCATTACAGCCTGCCTCTATTCGCACAGCCTCTCAACCATGTGCATGGTGGAGTTCCACCTTGTTGCAACGTCTATGATTAGGCGGTGCTTGGGGAGGTGGAGCGATCGCTGCAGCCTCTGTATATGACTGGAGTCTACGGGCGAGCGACGGATGTGCGAGCACAGTCTTCGCACCTTATGGAGCAGGGCTGGGAACTCCGGATAATTATTTATGAAGTACTGCACCACCAGGTTCAAGGTGTGAGCCAGGCAAGGTATGTGTCTGAGTTTTGCCAAGATTATGGCCGCCACATAATTACGTCCGTTATCACTGACTACATTGCCTGGCTCAAGATGCAGACTGCCCAGCCATGACTCAGTTTCTCGCTGCAAGTAGTCGGCCAGTACCTCCGCGGTGTGTCTGTTGTCGCCCAACGACATCATCTTTAAAACAGCCTGCTGATGCTTAACACTAGCTGATCGATAGTGGGATACATCGTATGCAAGACTGGCATCTGCGGATGGAGTGCTCGTGCGACTGCGCTCTGTCGACGAGCTTTTGCTTCTGGAGGAGGAGGGTCGAACGCCTACAGCCAACTGTTGCCTATACCGTGGTCTAGGCAGCATTGTCCGACCACCGCTGTCCTCTGTGGACCCTGCATCCACCACATTAACCCAGTGCGCAGTGATGGACATGCAACGGCCCTGGCCATGCCTACTGGCCCATGCATCTGTTGTGAGGTGCACCTTTCCACTCACTGACTGTTTGAGTGCATGGACAATGCGGTCTTTCACATGCAGGTGGAGGGCAGGAATGGCTTTTCTAGAAAAGAAGTGCCAACTGGGTAGGTCACAGCGTGGGACAGCGTAGGCCATGAGCTCTCGGAATGCTGCGCTTTCAACCAAACGGAAGGGCATCATCTCTGATGAGATGAGTTTGGAAATGTAGGCATTCAAAGCCAGAGTATGCGGATGAGAGGATGAGTACTTTCTTGTCCTAAAATTTGCACCTCTGTCAGGTTTTTTTGTCTATTGAATGTTAGCTTGCTGACCGAGCACTCCGCCCCCACCAGGTGGTGATTTTAATTACACCAGGTCCCTACTTTACCCATAAATGCAGGCATTACTGACAGAGGTGCATATTCACCCAGAAATTCAGATATCAGCCTAATAGAGGTATGTTCACATTAGGTCAGGGACTCAACAGAATTGAGACCACCTTGACGATGGTTGTTGGGCTTTAAAATGTTTGGCCAAATGTTTATACTAAGCGTCTCAAATTTTTCCTTACATTCCAAAGCCATATTGCTATTCTAAATTTCATGGATTCCATGTTGTCATGCTTTAGTATGCTTGAGTGCAGCCTTTTTTTGTATGTTTTACATGGGGGTAGCTTCCCTTGGTTTGCACCTAGTTCACATTAGTCTGGATGTGCCAGTCAGGTTTTTTTGTCTATTGAATGTTAGCTTGCTGACCGAGCACTCCGCCCCCACCAGGTGGTGATTTTAATTACACCAGGTCCCTACTTTACCATAAATGCAGGCATTACTGACAGAGGTGCATATTCACCCAGAAATTCAGATATCAGCCTAATAGAGGTATGTTCACATTAGGTCAGGGACTCAACAGAATTGAGACCACCTTGACGATGGTTGTTGGGCTTTAAAATATTTGGCCAAATGTTTATACTAAGCGTCTCAAATTTTTCCTTATATTCCAAAGCCATATTGCTATTCTAAATTTCATGGATTCCATGTTGTCATGCTTTAGTATGCTTGAGTGCAGCCTTTTTTTGTATGTATGTAAGTATACAGTAGCATGTAAAAGTTTGGGCAGCCCTGGTTAAAAATTACTGTTATTGTGAACAGTTAAGCAAGTTGAAGATGAAATGATCTCTAAAAGGCCTAAAGTTAAAGATGACACATTCATTTTGTGTTTTAGGAAGAGAAAAAACATATATAGGTTTTCTTTTGATGGTTATATTTGTGCAGGTGACTCTAAACAGTAAAACAATGTACCAAAACTCCAGAGTCTGCTATGTCTATCAAGAGGTCTTTTGTAGTCAAGCAGGAGTTATGATTTGACACTCTAGCAATCCTAAGAGCAGCGGTCACTGAAAATTTGCTTGGTCTTTAAGACCGTATCTTGACCTCCACTGTTCCTGTTTACTGCCATTTCTTAATTACATTTCAAATGGAGGAAAGGGCAACTTGAAAACGCTTTGCTATCTTTTTATAGCCTTCATCTGCTTTGTGGGCCTCCACCATTTTCAGAGTGCTAGGCAGCTGCTTAAAAGAACCCTTGGCTTCTGTTTTTTGGCACAAGGTTAGAGGAGAGTGGGTTTTTATAAAGCTGGGAAATTTGCATCTCCTGGCCTCTCCAAGCATTGATAGTGAACAAACAATAACCCTAACAGGCTAATTAAGTCTGAAACCTTGTTCAAAGTTATTTAACCACACAAATCTCCAATTGTGCCCAAACTTTTTCATTGGCCAATTTTCCTTTTTGTAATTTTTAAAATGCAAAAAATAACATATTTTTGCCTAAATACAAAGGAAACATGTCATCTTTAACTTTTGGCCTTTTAGAGATCATTTAATTTTCAACTTGCTTAACTGTTCACACTAACAGTAATTTTGACCCTTGTTACCTAATTAGGTGCTCTGCTAAACACAAATTCTGCCTCTCCTGTGATAGTGACGGAACAATTTCCTGTGGTCACAAGACATTGTTATAACACTTGAGAGCTGCAGAGATCCAGTCCAGAAGCTAAATATATATTTTTTATGTTAATGTTGTTCACTTGATTAGCTAAGAATGGGTTGTTCAGTAGTGGAAAATTCCTTTAAGCAAACTGAAAGAAATCTGTATTATTTGGTGGCAGCTACTTCTATACATACTCCTGACCACATTGCATATGATTTGGCATTTCAATTCTTGTGTTCAGAAACATGATATTTCACTAATTTCAGAAGCAGGGAGATAGCATATCAATTTTGTTACTGTATATACTCATGTATAAGCTAAGATTTTCAGAATATTTTTTGTGTGCTGAAAACGCCCCCCTTAGCTTATACACCAGTCATTGTCCAGAAAGCCGGTGGGGGAGGGGGAGTGGAGAAGCGGCGGCAGAAGCCGGCAGCTGTGGCACAGTGTCAGCTGCAGCCGCCAGCTAACAGAAAAGATCATACTCACCCTCCTTGGGCCGTCGCTGGATCTTCATCCCTGCATCTCCGTTGTCCCAGCGCCGGCAGCTTCTTCCTGTGATGAGCGTTCACGTGGTACCATATATATGGGAGTAGAAACAAGCTTGCTGCCTACATAGATACTGTAAGGCCTCTTTCACACATCAGTCTTTTGCCGTCAGGCGCGATCCGGCTTTTTTTAAAAAAAACGGATCCGTTTTTTGCTTCCGCCGGATCTGTTTTTTTCTCATTCAGTTGCATTAGCGCCAGATCGCGCTGCATGTGCTTCCGTTTCGTCCGTTTTTTTCCGTATCCGTCTAAAATTTCGATTCCGGCGGCCGGACACAACGCGTATAGGAACGTTTTTGTGTCCGGCGAAAAAACCGGACAGCAGCAGATGAGGCGCAACCGCCTCATGGGTGCAAAGCAAGTCAATGGACGAATCCGGCCACCGGATCAGTCTTGTGCCTGATCCGGCCACTGCTGTCCGATTATCTGCTCTGAGCATGGCCAGACCATTTGCTTTTCTGCTCTCTCTATCTCTCACTCTCTCGCTCTCTCTCTCTGTCTCTCTCTCCTCATTCCAGACATTTCTCGGGTTCAAAAGTTCAGGATGGATCCGGCTAAAGAAACGGATCCATTGCATCAGTTTTTTCACAATCTGCGCTGGATCCGTCTTTTTACACATTGGACGGATTGTGCCTGACCTTGAAAAACTGATGTGTGAAAGTAGCCTAAGGCAAGCAAGCTGACTACATAGACACAGACCGGAACCAAGATTGCTACATAGACAGGAAAACTGACAGGAGTTTACTACAGAGATATGGGAGCAGAACGGAGCTTACTACAGAGATATGGGAGCAGAACCAAGCTTACAACAGAGATATGGGAGTAGAACCGAGCTTACCACAGAGATATGGGAGTAGAATCAAGCTTACAACAGAGATATGGGAGCAGAACCAAGCTTACAACGGAGATATGGGAGCAGAACCGAGCTTACAACAGAGATATGGGAGCAGAACCGAGCTTACTACAGAGATATGGGAGTAGAACCAAGCTTACTACAGAGATATGGGAGCAGAACTGATGACGCTGCTGCTGTTGGGTGGCTTGTGCTGTGGAATAAAGAGAAAACAAGGCCATGAATATTTTGATATTGCATGGCCTGGGCTGAAAGGGATTGTCTGTGATATTTACCGTCTGCCTTCTGCTCCTGGCTGCATCGTAATGTCTTGGCCTGGTGGTGCTGCTGGTGATGGTGCAGGTCTCCTGCGGCTGGCTCCTCTGCAGCTGGCTCCTGTGTGACTGGCTCCTGTTCTCTTTGATGGCTGCATGGTTATGGCTGAGGGTGGTCCCACTGACATGGTTTATATAGGTTGGCTGTGGGCTGGGCTACAGAGAGCATGCTCAGACTAAAAAGCCGGATCTGGCGCATTGTGGCGCCCATAGACTTTCATTGTAAGAAAAAGCCGGAAGCGTCGGATCCGGCACTTCCGGCTTTTTCGCCGCAGACAAAAAACGTTACAGTAGACTTTTTTTCCAGACGCTGGAATGAGACAATTAGCCAGATCCGGCAAAAACTGGACGTGCCGCATAGCGCCGCAAGGCCATGCGGCACGATTTGGTGCTAATGTTAGTCAATGGGAAAAAACCGGATCAGGTATTTGATTTTGCCGGATCCGGTTTTAAGAAAAAATGCCGGAACTCGCCTGATTGCAAAAACCTGATGTGTGAAAGAGGCCATATGGGAGCAGAAACGAGCTTACTGCAGAGATAAGGAAGGAGAACAGAGCTTACTATGTCTACTACAAGATACGGAAACAGAACCAAGCTTACGGCATACATATCGTACCAGAAACTAGATTACTACATCGATACAGTACCAGAACCAAGGTTACTGCTTAGATATGGTACCATAACTGAGCTTACTTACAAACATACATACAACTCCAGAAACACGGACATGTAAACACACAGTACGGCAGGGGCATTGCTAGGGTCCTTAAAGATCAAGGGCCCAAGCCTCACACATACGACCAACCTTTAGCCATTTAAAATAGCATGTATATATAACTACGAAATACCACTGTTGCTAACCAAAAACACACAATGCAAAGACCAATATTATCAATAATACTACTTTAAAAGGCCAAAACTATACGGCTGCACAAAGCCCACTACCATCACCACCACAACCCGAATACATAATATAATATGACCATTACCTCTACATAACAAAACACTCTATACAAAAACCAATGACACCACCATACACCTTCTACTACATAATGACCGAAACACATTAAGCTGTTACTAAATAAATAAAAAAAGCTACTAAAAAGAGCAATATTCCCACCTTACAGGAACCGTAAGTTGGTAAATACCAGTCCTGCAGAACACACACGTCCTCACCAATCTGATATTAACAGTTCCCAGCAAACACCAGATCACATACATAACCAGCAGCTTTTGTTTTGGCCAAAAGAATTTTTAAGCCACCACCACGACAAGGAAGACTCTTTTGGCTGGGCCCTACTGTACTCTTACCTATTAAACATTTCCTAAAATATCCAATACTATTTTTAGGTTTATTTTTATTTATTTTTCTTAAGGGAATGAGTCACATATATTTTTTAGAGTGACCATTAATACCACATACAAGGGACAAAAACCATCACACCATGACCAGACCATATATTACCACCATATAGTGACTGAATAATACCACATACAAGGAACAAATACCTCCATACCATGACCAGATCACATATTACCATCATATAGTGACCAAATAATACGACATACAGGGAGAAATACAGCCACACCATAACCAGATCACATACTACCACCACATAGTGACCGAATACTACAATACTGATCATTAATAAAAAAAACAACACTAATGTCATTATACACAGGAGCTCTGTAGATAGTGTATAGTGTACAGGTAATACAGTGATCACATTATACACAGGAGCTCTGTATATAGTGTCAGTGTACAGGTAATACAGTGATCACCAGTGACACTATACACAGGAGCACTGTATATAGTGTCAGTGTACAGGTAATACAGAGATCACCAGTGATATTATACATAAGAGGTCTGTATATAGTGTCAATGTACAGGTAATACAGTGATTACCAGTGACATTATACACAGGAGCTCTGTATATGTCAGTGTATAGGTTATACAGTGATCACCAGTGACATAATATACTGGAGCTCTATATATAGTGTACAGTGAACAGGTAATAGAGTGTATAGTGTCAGTGTACAGGTAACACACTGACTCACCAGTGACATCTCTAACTGTAGTCCCTCATCTTTACTTTTCTTTTTCATGCAGCGCAGACCACCATCATTTCTTCCAGCCAGGACTCGTCTCTGCATAAAAGAACACATAGTTGCCTAGAGCCCTGCGTCCAGAGCACATTCCCCACTTTTTCCCTTTCTTCTACACTACATATCTGAACACAGACGTGCTCCCACATTAATATATAATTGGTTATTATGCAATCCACCATTCCAAATATGAATTATAATCCACCACTGCACCCCCACGAACTATAAATAGCCATTTTCCTACCTAATAAATATATACATTAATTAGCCCCTGTACTCTTCCCCCAATTCATTACCAGTCACTGCATCCTCAGCGTCCCCCACTATGTGCCTCCCGCTCCCCTGATTCATTATATTTACATGCCCCTTCTGCCCCAATTCATTGTCGTGTCTTCTCTCTCTTCTACCCCCACCCTCTATTCATTATCAACTGCTCTCCCCCACATTCAATACATCATTTACTCCCACCACCCTGAAAATTCATCATTATTTGCTCTCCCCTCATTTGCTCTCCCCATCCCCCACCTTCAATTCAATTGCTGTCCCCTGTCCCTCACTTCATCATTTGCAGTCCCCCTCACTTTATCATTCGCTGTCCTCCTCCCCCTCTCTTCATCGTTTGCAGTCTGCTTCCCCTCTCACTTCATCATCTGCAGTCCCCATTCTCCCCCACTTCATCATGTGCAGTCCACTTTCATTCTTGTGCAGTCCCCTGTCCCCTCCCTCACATAATCATTTGCAGCCCCCTCCATCATTTGCAGCCCCCACTCCATCATCATTTGCAAATTTCAGCACCCCCTCCATAATTTGCAGCCCCCTTTTTTCATTTGCAGAACTCCCTCCATTATTTGCATCCCCCCTCCATCATTTGTAGCACTCCCCTCCATTATTTGCAGCACCCCACCATCATTTGTAGCACTCCCCTCCATTATTTGCAGCACCCCCCTCCATCATTGGCAGCCCCCTTCATTCATTTGCAGCACCCCTACATCATTTTTATCACCCCTTCATCATTTGTAGCACTCCCCTCCATCATTATCAGCACCCCACCATCATTTGCAGCACCCCTCCATCATTTGTAGCACCCACATCCATCATTTGCAGCACCCCTCCATCATTTGTAGCACTCCCCTCCATCATTTGCAGCACCCTCCTCCATCATTTGTAGCACTCCCCAACATCATTTGCAGCACCCCCACCATCATTTGTAGCACCCCTCCATCATTTGTAGCACCCCATCCATAATTTGTAGCACCCCCTTCATGATTTTCATCACCCCTCCATCATTTGTAGCACTCCCCTTCATCATTCGCAATACCCCTCCATCATTGGCAGCACCCCTTTTATCATTTTCAGCACCCTCCTCCATCATTGGCAGCCCCCTCCATCATTGGCAGCACCCCCCCATCATTGGCAGCCCCCTCCATCATTTGCAACACCTTACCATCATTGGCAGTCAACCTTTCATCATTTGCAGCCCCTTCACCATTTAATTAATTTTATAAAGGAAAAAAAAGGTTTTTCATAAATACCTCACAATCGATCCCCAGCAGGCGCAGCTCCTGCGCTGCCTGTCTTCTTAGCCTAAGATCCGGAGCATTCAGACAGGGTTCAGAGGCGCTGTATATGACACGCCTCTTTGAACCCAGTCTCAACTCTGGCCGGATCCAATCCCAGCGCGCCGCTGGGTGCCATAGCAACGTGGTCTCAGCCTGCAGTGAATCCCGCCCGTCCCGCTGTCAGCTGTGTGTGGCCGGCCGGTCTCCACTACTGTGGTCCGCAGCCAGGTGTTATTTCATAGTACACGCTGCGGGGCGGGCAGACCCTGTCTGATGCTAATTAACCGGTCCGGGGGGCAAATGCCTCTCTGCCACCCGGCTCAACTCGCCGCTGTGTGTCAGCCATCAATTGTGCAAGTTCTCCCGCTTAAAAAGATGAGAGAAGCCTGTAATTGACTTCATAGGTAGACCACAACTATGAGACTCAAAATGAGAATACAAATCCAGAAAATCACCTTGTCTGATTTGGCAAGATTTATTTTGCAAATTATGGTGGAAAATAAGTAAAATAAGTATTTGGTCATTAACAAAAGTTCATCTCAATATTTTGTTATATATCCTTTGTTGGCAATGACAGAGGTCAAACGTTTTCTGTAAGTCTTCACAAGGTTGGCACACACTGTTGGTGGTATGTTGGCCCATTTCTCCATGCAGATCTCCTCTAGAGCAGTGATATTTTTGGCCTGCTACACAACACGGACTTTTAATCCTTCCAAAGGTTTTCTATGGGGTTGAGATCTGGAGACTGGCTAGGCCACTCCAGGACCTTCATATGCTTCTTAAGAAGCCACTCCTTCATTGCCCTGGCGGTGTGCTTGGGATCATTATCATGCTGAAAGACCCATCTATGTTTCTTCTTCAATGCCCTTGCTGATGGAAGGAGGTGTACACTCAAAATCTCATGATACATGGCCCCATTCATTCTTTTATGTACATGGATCAGTCATCCTGGTCCCTTTGCAGAGAAACAGCCCAAAAGCATGATGTTACCACCCTCATGCTTCGCAGTAGGTATAGTGTTCTTTGGATGCAACTCAGCATTCTGTCTCCTTCAAACACGACGAGTTTTGCTTCTACAAACAGTTTTACTTTGGTTTCATTAGACCATATGATATTCTCCCAATACTCTTCTGGATAATCCAAATGCTCTCTAGCAAACTTCCAACGGGCCCAGAGATGTACTGGCTTAAGCAGGGGACATGTCTGGCACTGCAGGATCTGAGTCCCTGGTGGCATACTGTGTTACTGATGTTAGCCTCTGTTACGGTGGTCCCAGCTCTATGCAGGTCATTCACTAGGCCCCCCGTGTGGTTCTGGGATTTTTGCTCACCGTTCTTGTGATCATTTCGACCCCACGGGGTGAGATCTTGCATGGAGCCCCAGATCGAGGGAGATGATCAGTGGTCTTGTATGTCTTCCATGTTCTTATTATTGCTTCCACAGTTGATTTCAAGCTGCTTGTCTGTTGCAGATTCAGTCTTCCCAGCCTGGTGCAGGGCTACAATTTTGTTTCTTGTGTCCTTCGACAGCTCTTTGATCTTCACCATAGTGGAGTTTGGAGTGTGACTGAGGTTGTGGATAGGTGTCTTTTATATTGATAACAAGTTCAAAAAAGTGCCTTTACTACAGGTAATAAGTGGAGGACAGAGGAGCCTCTTAAAGAAGAATTTACAGGTCTGTGAGAGCCAGAAATCTTGCATGCCTTTAGGAGAATAAATATTTATTTTCCACCATAATTTGCAAAATAAATCTTGCTAAATCAGACATGGTAATTTTCCGGATTTGTTTTCTCATTTTGACTCTCATAGTTGTGGTCTACCTATGATATCAATTACAGGCTTCTTTCATCTTTTTAAGTGGGAGAACTTGTACAATTAGTGGCTGACTAAATACTTTTTTCCCCACTGTATAGCTGTACTTTAATTTATTTTTTCTGTAGGACTGATATCTACCACTATATGGTGCCAATATGTCAGTAATATCAGTATGGGCCTTTGTGTAGATTTATTTTCAGTAACAGCGTGGTCATCTGCTGAGGTTCCCCTATAACCAAAATTAGGGTGCAGAACCATCATTGTAATCAGGGTTACCGGTTAGGGGCCCACCCTGATGTCCCCCCTTCGAAGCTTAACTTATAGCTACACCTCTGCCACCATCATTATTTCAATAGCTATGAAAGATTCAAATGCAGACTTTTATTAAAAAAAAAGAGTGGTAAGCTTTCGTGGTGCACAAAGTAAAGGTCTCTCTCTGCATTTCTGCTTCATAGCTAATGTTTCCACTTATAATGAACACTAGAGTTGAGCGAAACAGGTTGGTCAGATTCAAAAGTCGCTGACTTTAGCCAAAGTCGAGTTTCGTCAACCGAAACCCGACCATAGCATGAAGTTGGCCATGCGGTCATCGAAACGAGCGCCAAAGTCGTATTTCTCAGAATGCTTGCTGGTGCCTTTTTTCAGCCAATGAGAAAGGACGTACACTGTGGGCAATGAGATGACATGTATAGCGTCCACCACCATCGTAGAAAAGGGCATTGCAGTGATTGGCTTGCTTTGGGGGGCATCATAGTGTCTATAATAACTCCATTTTACTTCTGGCGACCTTCACAGTAGGGAGAGGTTGCTGTTTATCAGTAGGGAGAGAGTTAGTGCTGTAAAGATAGAAGAAGTTCTTATGTGCTTGTGCTGATAGCAATTGTGCTGTACAGTTAGTGTGCAGTGACAGGGGAGGATTTTCTTGTGTGCAGCAGCGCTGGTTATTAGGCTGCCTGATAGCTGTTTTGCTGTGTGTAGACTGCTGTGCAGACTGCTTTTTACACAGCATTAATAATTTTATTCTTTTTTTCTGCACAGTTACCGAGCGTTCATTTTTTCCCACACCGTGTAGAGCTGTACACTCCTCACACACTACCATGTACCCGGTGGTATCACGGACAAATACATGCTGACTATCTGTGTGTGACTCCGGAAATATATACGGAGATTTCAATTTTCCCCTACACTATATACACCTGGTATCTTCTGATACAGTACTTTTTTCTGCCTTTTGTATTACGGTCAAATCCATACTGAGGGAGGGTCTGTGTGTGATTCCAGAAATATATACGGAGATTTAAATTTTCCCCTAAACCATATACAGCTGTCCGCTTCTGATACAGTACCGTATATCTGCTCTTTGTATTACGTTGAAATTCATACTGAGAGAGCGTCTGTGTGTGACTCCGGAAATATATACGGGAGATTTAAATTTTCCCCTTCACTGTATACAGCTGGTATCTTCTGATACAGTACCATTTTTCTGCCTTTTGTATTACGGTCAAATCCATACTGTGTGAGCGTCTGTGTGTGACTCTGGAAATAAATACGGAGATTTATTTTTTCCCCTACACCGTATACAGCTGTACGCTCCTCAAACAGTACCGTATATCTGCTGGTATTACGGTCAAATCCATACTGAGTGAGCGTCTGTGTGTGACTCCAGTAATATATACGGAGATTTAAATTTTGTGCACTGATGCACAGCCACTGCTTTATGATTCTGCTGGTACATTCACCCATAGCACTACATTGTCCTCGCAGTCTAGTGAGCCAGAATCTGACCCTGATGAAACTCAGGTGCCCCTTCCCGCATACTATACCACCTTACACAGTGACACAGAGGAAGGTGCAGATGAAATTGAAGAGGAGGTGATGGATGACCCAGTTGTTGAACCGGATTGGCATCCATTGGGGGAAAAGGGAGCCGCTGGCAATAGCTCAGAAGAGGAGGACGATCCGCAGCAGGCATCGACATCGCAGCTGCGGTTATCTGGCAGGCCCATAGCAGTCCAAAAAGTGTTAAAAAACAAAAAGAGTTGCAGGACAGCTTGGCCAGACGGTCAAATTAGCACAGCGTGCAAGCCCTGAAAAGTTTTCCCATAGTAGGAAGAGTGCAGTGTGGCATTTTTTGACCAAAATCCTATTGATGAGGCAAAGGTTATCTGTAAGAAGTGCGGAACTACTTTTTGCCGAGGGAAAAATCTCGGGCATTTGAAATACCAGTTGCATGCTTAGACATTTAAACACCATGCATTTGCAAGCGTGGACGGACTTCAAAACCTCACTAGCTTTGAACGCCTACATTGCCAATCTGATCTCATTAGAGATGATGCCCTTCCATTTGGTTGAAAGCGCAGCGTTCCGAGAGCTTATGGCCTACGCTGTCCCATGCTATGACCTACCCAGTCGGCACTTCTTTTCTAGAAAAGCCATCCCTGCCCTCCACCTGCATGTGAAAGACTGCAATGTCCATGTACTCAAACAATCAGTGAGTGGCAAGGTGCACCTCACAACAGATGCATGGACCAGTAGGCATGGCCAGGGCCGTTACGTGTCCATCACTGCGCACTGGGTGAATCTGGTGGATGCAGGGTCCACAGGGGACAGCGGCAGTGGGACAGTGCTGCCTAGCCCACGGTATAGGCAACAGTTGGTTGTAGGCGTTCGACCCTCCTCCTCCTCCAGAAGCGAAAGCTCGTCGACAGAGCGCAGTTGCACGAGCACTCCATCCGCAACTGCCAGTATTGCACATGAGGTGTCCCACTATCAAACAGCTAGTGGTAAGCGTCAGCAGGCTATTTTAAAGATGATGTATTTGGGCGACAACAAACACACCGCGGATGTACGGGCCGACTACTTGCAGCGAGAAACTGAGTCATGGCTGGGCAGTCTACATCTTGAGACAGGCAAGGTAGTCAGTGATAACGGACGTATTTTTGTGGCGGCCATAGCCCTGGCAAACCTCAGACACATGCCTTGCCTGGCTCACACCTTGAACCTGGTGGTGCAGTGCTTCATAAATAATAATCCGAAGTTACCAGCACTGCTCCATAAGGTGCGAAGACTGTGCTCGCACATCCGTCGCTCGCCCGTAGACTCCAGTCGTATGCAGAGGCTGCAGCAATTGCTCAACCTCCCCAAGCACCGCCTAATTATGGACGTTGCAACAAGGTGGAACTCTACCACGCACATGGTTGAGAGGCTGTGCGAACAGAAGCAGGCTGTCATGCAATTGTGGGAGGATACACGGGCAGGCAATTTGAGGGCAGACATGGAGTTGTCGGGTGTGCAGTGATCAAAGCTGAAAGACCTCTGTAAAGTCCTTCAGTGTTTTGAGGAATGCACACGGCTGGTAAGCGCAGATGACACAATCATAAGCATGAGCATCCAACTTATGCGTCTGCTCATGCAAACTTTGATGCACATTAAGGATCAGGCGTCTGCAGCAGAGGAGGAGGAGGAGGAGGAGGGAAGCCATGATGACAGTCAGCCATTGTCTGCTCAGGGAACTGTCCTGGACGAGGTGGAGCAAACAAGAAATCAGGAGATATTTATAAATCACAAACATATAACTAAAAAATATATATAAATTTTTTTTTATAATATATAAAAATTAATACTAGAATATATATGTGACTTTATCACCTGAACCTTGGATGGCAGACCATCCGGAAATAAGTAGAAACAACCCAGGATGTGGAAGGGAATACCGCAGTGACAGGGAAAGAAAAAAGAAGACCAGAAACACGATGCCAATAGTGAATTAATTGCCTTTATCAAATGGCTCAAAATATAAAACCATGTATAATTAAAATGTATATTATTAAAAATAGAGACATACACACAAGCTGATACAGATATAAATCCGCAATCGCATGCATATCAATTTGACCATATACAGAAAGAGTTTATAATATTATCCATATATATGCAGCGGGGAAGCAAGGGCTCAAATAATATAACCAGGAAAAAGGTCCACAAAAAATAATAAAACTAAATAATGCAGTATAACAGTGCCATGTGTAATAAATTGGCAGCTAATAAATAAGGGCCAACAAAATATGAATTGTGCATACAACAAATTGATTAGATAGGATTCACTAACGAGGTGGAGGAAGAAGAGGAAGAGGAGGAGGATGAGGGGGATGATTATTTTGGGGAGGAGGATGCTTCTCAGGGGCAAGAGAAAATATTGGCTTGGCAAGGTCAGGTACAGGGTTTGTGCGTGACTGGAGGTATGTGGTGTAAGCTTTCCGGGGGGTTTAGCTCTAGGATCGCTGTCTGGGTAGACAGAATGGCACGGAAACAGTTCATTCAGACAGCAGTTTGGTGAAAACTGGCCGCAACCAGTTTTATTAAAGTCCACAGCACACAGATAAAAACAAATCATAAACAGAAAACCTGGGCTTGTCTAGCCACTAACTTACACTTAGATAGATGGCCCTCTCTATCCGGGACCCAGACTCTACCAGTCTGTGCCCAAAACAACACATATCACATATGTTACCAGTATGGAGTTTCACAGACACTCCTCTTTATGTCCGAAGGCAACTCCAATGTCCAGACTTGAGAGAGGTCACCTCCTATTCGGTCGCTATTCGCACGGATTCTCACTGCGACTACTCCTGTGTCCGGGGTACTTCCTGCACCCAGACTGAGATAGCTCACACTCTTAGAGACTGCTTCCTTGTGCCAGGACACCTCCCTGTGTCCGGGCTAAAGACAGCTCCCACACTCTTGGAGACACCTTCTGTGTCTGGACCCCTTGTCCAGACTGAATGAGCTCTCTGACTGTGCTCCCAAGCACCTACTTCTGGCTTCCTAATCAATACCTGAGTGGCCACAGGTTTGAGCTGCAAACGTGTACTTGAATGGATGGTGTAATGACCTTTCTCCACCACTAGTTTTACAAAGGCACACATTTCCCTCATACAAGTCAGCAAAGTACCTGTGAAATGTACACCCCATTCAATACATACGCTCTTACTGTCTCACATATCCCCTCCCTCTTCTCCAGACCGGAGGGCTGGTCATCCAGACCGGAGGGCTGGTCAACAACCCAAAAGAGACAGTGAACTCCGAACACTGCCTCAGCACTATACTTCTATATAGGTCAGGGACACTTGGTTCCGGTGAACCACCATACTCGTCTCCCAACATCACCTGCAAAGGAATTTCATCTTTATCACGGTCATTACCATTATCAGTATCATCACTATTATGATTAGCATCATCATCATTATGATCATCATCATCATTATCATCATCATCATGATCATCACATAAGTTTAAGCTTGTGGGGTTGAACACATAATATATCCAATCACCTCAACCCACAGTTCACACAGAGACCATGTACTTGTCCCTTGCTCTGTTCAGCCCCGGAATATTAGTCAATGACATTCGCTCATTCCTTAGGGACCTACCGTCTGTCATTGTCACAGACTTCGTCCAGTCACATTTCTGGGACGTAACCTTGTCAGGTCTCCCCTTCGCTCCCAGTGGTCAATCGTAACCTTGTCAGGTCTTGCCTGGGTATCTAAGGTCCGGTTAGACTCCGTACTGTCCTGTACTCTATCGGGTCGTCTGTGTGGGCCTCTCAAACCTGAGTTACTGGAGGTCTCACTACCTCTAAACCCACGCCCACTACCCTCAGGACGTCTTGAAAGGTCCCTAACTTCAGCCTTAGCTGTTCTGTTATTTAGGGGGCCCTTTCTCTGTCGGGTCTCACTATTCTTAGACGGCTGCCATCTTCTGCTGCTCAGATGATGCTGTCTATCTACTCGCTGTCTAGCGAGATTCAATTGTTCTACCTCTCGCAGGTAGGTCACACGGTACGCCACCAGCATGCGCACATATTCCAGACTTTCTTCTGTTCCTATAGCGTAGAATGACACCATGCCGTCTTCATCTGGTATCCAGTCCCGACGATCACGTGGACTGCTTACTTTCACCACACCAGACTTCTTCACCATTATCTGCATTGCTCGGCCATTTCTCCCGATCAGCTTTCTCACCAGAACATGAGGCACCCGGATGACCTCTTCCTGTAGACTGTGAGCTTTTCTCATAAGCTTTAGTTGTCTAACGGTTTGTTCTGTCTTCAACCGGAGAAACCGCTTTGTGCGAATACATCGCCAGTGCATGTCACTTAGGATTGCCACCCTCTTCACTGTAACTTCAGTCGTGGACAAGACCACCAGCTGTTTAGCTCCTGAGGTCGAGTACACCTTACAGGCTCCCACGGCCTTCCTAAACGCTTCATGTACAGACTCACGGGTGCATTCTTCTCTCAAGTCCTCGGGTACATCTACGAGGCACTTGTACCGACACGTTTCTGTCTCACCAGTGGTTTCCAGACGATCAATCAGCTCAGGGTTCAGGGACAACTGACTTTCAGCTTCTTCCCCCTTTACACTTCTTCTGAGCTGACTCACAGCTACAATTTCGTGAATTTCCGTCCGGACCACTTCCATTTCATATTTATCTTCCGTTACCACACTCTTAGCTCTCCTCAGGTCTATCTTCTGGCCAAAGGGAGCGAGTGCAACGTGTTTGCCCTTTTCTTTCTCCAAGGAGGCCTTGTTCACCGAGTGACACTGTATCAGGCGACTTTTAAGCGCGAGAACTTCTTCCTCTAGTTCCGCCATTCGCCTCTCAGCTGCCCGTCTCTGAAGCTTCTCTTGCGTCCAGTGGGCTTGTAACCACTCCTTGAGCTCCTTGATCTCGGCTCCGACATCCACCGAATCATCCGAACTCACAGCACTCGAGGAAGTATCTGCGTTACACCTCTCATTTCCAGTGGCCAACTCCTGGCCCTGGTCTGTAGCTTCTCTGAGGGACTCCTCCATCTTTTCCCGCTCAGCTTCCATCTGTCTGAGCTTTTCCTTAAGGCGCATCTCTGCCTTCTGGAGAGTATCACAGGACATCTGTAGCTCCTTCACCTGAGCTTCCAGACCTAGGGTCTTTCTGCGCAGATCACCATTTTCATCACGGGTGTCCTGCAGAGTGGTCTCAACCACCTGGCGCATTTGCTCTGCATCCATCTTATCCTCTTCTAGTTTTTCTTTGACCCTGAGGAGATCCACATACTCTTTCTTCATCTGTTGCAGTTCCCTACTGCGTTCATCACACTCCTTCTTGGAGTCACACAGCTCCTGGTTGAGCTGTTCGCGCAGTCGTTCTAGGATTTGTTCACTTCCAGAAACTCCATCCTGCAGCGCCTCCTTCTCACGCTTCAACTGCAAAACCTCTTCCTTGATTTTGCGGCGGTCCTCTTTAATGGCAAAGAACATATTCTGCCACAGGATAACTTCCTCGTTGCCTCCTTTTAGATCTCGCTGGTCTGAGGACACGTCCTCCAGGTTTTCACATAATTGCAGCATGTCACTCTGATACTGCAGCCGAATAGTTTCCAGCTCTTGGCCCTGACTGGCCTTCTCCTCTTCTACCTCTAAAGGAGAATCCACACTTGAAGCATAGGCAGACAGTACTACATTCTCTTCATTTCCATTTTCAGCGAGTACTACCGGAACAACCTTTTTGTGGCCCTTGCGCCGTCTACGACGAGAGGAGGACTCTCTTCCCTCGTCTAGCCTCTCCTGACTGAACTCACTTTTTACTTTCATAGTGTCCCAGTCAGCTACAGGGTCTGTGTCACTCCCCATGGTGTTGTGGACTAACAGGTCACCTCCCACTTTGACGTCACCCCCTTCTACTGGAGCTACCCCGTTATCAACGGTCACATTGTCATTTTTAGGAGGTCCCAGCCCACCACCAGTAACAATTTTCATTTTTCCACACTCTACACTCTTGTGAAAATCCGCCCCTTTTTTAGACTCCGCCCCCTTTTTAACAACCACACCGGCAGGGTAATTTTTACACAAAAAATCAGCAGCAGTCTTAGGACTCAGTTCACAACATCTCTTACCACCTCCCCGGGCACTCTGTGACAACACTGGCACCCCCGGAGAGTCCATAGAATGGTCCACTGCCGCCATTCCATACGGTGCCCATGGTTCCCGCACCATGTCCAGTTGCATGTCCAGTAGACATTTCTCAAATATGCGGTCCGACTTGTCAGACCCATTCGCTGCTCCGTTCACAGCCATCGCGGAGCACTGTTCACACCAGAACTTCACCGCTTTCCCTTGAAAAAATCTTCATGGCCCCGCCGAGCCACAGCAAACTGGATTTGAGTGCGACGACAATCTTCACAACCCCGCCGAGTTGCAGCAAGATGCCTTCGTGACCCCACTGAGTCACAGCAAGATGCCTTCGTGACCCCACTGAGTCACAGCAAGATGCTTGTATCCACACTCGTCTTCCATGCTGTCAGACTTCTCTGTCTCAACAACGGCAGTCTTCACTCAAGACATACACACTACACAGCTTTTTTTCCACAGAAAATTCAGCCTCGCTGTGCAACCACTTTTTTTTTTTTTTTTTTCCTTTGCAAAGTCTGTTAGGGCTACTGTCTCTTTAAGACTGCTCCACAAACTTTTCTTTTGCTGCTGCACATTCCACAGTCATTTTCACAACAAGTTCAGCTTTGCTGTGCATACATTTCCTCTCTGCAGACCCTATCAGGGCCACTGTCTCTCCAAGACTGCTCCAAACAGACGTTTCTGCTGACACACACTTTTTTTTTTTTCTGTTGCTATTTCAATAGACTTCACCTTTAATGCTGTCTCTCGCCACTGTGCTGCATGCACACTCCAGCACTAACTGTACCAGGCCCTGCGCTGCCCCAGCATTCTCCGCCAATTGTAGCCTTCCGGGGGGTTTAGCTCTAGGATCGCTGTCTGGGTAGACAGAATGGCACGGAAACAGTTCATTCAGACAGCAGTTTGGTGAAAACTGGCCGCAACCAGTTTTATTAAAGTCCACAGCACACAGATAAAAACAAATCATAAACAGAAAACCTGGGCTTGTCTAGCCACTAACTTACACTTAGATAGATGGCCCTCTCTATCCGGGACCCAGACTCTACCAGTCTGTGCCCAAAACAACACATATCACATATGTTACCAGTATGGAGTTTCACAGACACTCCTCTTTATGTCCGAAGGCAACTCCAATGTCCAGACTTGAGAGAGGTCACCTCCTATTCGGTCGCTATTCGCACGGATTCTCACTGCGACTACTCCTGTGTCCGGGGTACTTCCTGCACCCAGACTGAGATAGCTCACACTCTTAGAGACTGCTTCCTTGTGCCAGGACACCTCCCTGTGTCCGGGCTAAAGACAGCTCCCACACTCTTGGAGACACCTTCTGTGTCTGGACCCCTTGTCCAGACTGAATGAGCTCTCTGACTGTGCTCCCAAGCACCTACTTCTGGCTTCCTAATCAATACCTGAGTGGCCACAGGTTTGAGCTGCAAACGTGTACTTGAATGGATGGTGTAATGACCTTTCTCCACCACTAGTTTTACAAAGGCACACATTTCCCTCATACAAGTCAGCAAAGTACCTGTGAAATGTACACCCCATTCAATACATACGCTCTTACTGTCTCACAGTGGATTTGGCAGAAAGTGCTCCTCCACCCACCACTGGCAGTGCATTATTGACACCTTGAACATTGGCCCACATGTGTGATTATGTCTTGCGGATCCTATAAAGGGACCCCCACATTGCCAAAATTATGAAGGATGACGACTACTGGTTGGCCAGCATCCTCGATCCACGTTATAAAGGCAAATTACAGAACATCATGGCACATGAGAACCTAGAGCTAATATTTGCGACCAAACAAGCAACTCTGGTAAACCGTTTGTTAGATGCATTCCCAGCACACAGCAGCGGTGCAGGTTCTACCACGAGCCGTACTGGGCAACATGGAAGAGGTGTTCGTGGTGCACACAGCCGAAGTGGCATTGGAGACAGGGTTTCATGACCATGTTGTGGACTGATTTCTTGAGTACCGCTCACACGACTGGTAATACTGAATCGATTGCAACAGACAGGAGACAGCAGTTGTAAACTATGGTTCAAAATTACCTCTCCTCCCCTATCGATGTTCTCCCTCACCCTCACAGGTCATTCCCCTTTGACTACTGGGCCTGTAAACTGGACACCTGGCCTGAATTTGCACAATATGCCTTACAGGAGTTTGCTTGCCCTGCTGGTAGTATGCTATCAGAAAGAGTCTTCAGTGCTGCTGGATCAATCCTGACAGAAAGAAAGACCCGGCTGTCGACCCAAAATGTAGGTGATCTCACCTTCATTAAAATGAACCATGCCTGGGTTTCAAAGGATTTTGTACCACCTTCCCCTGATAAAACATGAGTTGCCAGCAAAACAGCTCGCTTTGTCCTCTTCTTCCTCTGACTTCTCCAATTCTTCCATTTGCAGCTGCTGAACGTCCAGCCTACACCTCAACATATGCCAGTTTTTCCACCTCCCTAACTGGGCTGTACCCCCCTTACAACTTTAGCCAAATAACCCCCAGTTTTCAATGTGTTACTATTATTATAAAGTAAATTAAGGTTGACAAGCTTAAGTAATAAGAATTGATGTTGTTGGCATTGAAATGGGCACTGTTGGTGTGTTTACTGTCCTCCACTAACTGGCGACTTTTATTCCCCATTGACTTGCATTGGGGTTGGGCAGGGCCGCCATCAGGCATTACAGTCCTGACTGGCGTATGGCCCCGTCACCTCTACCATTGGGCCCCACTGCCCCGCCCCCAGCGGCATGATTCTTTGTGCCTAGCAAGTAACTGATCCTGCGTCCAGGACGCTGGTTCAGTTACTCTATTATCGTGCGGGCATGCACGGTAATAGTTAACGCTGCCAGCCAATCGGAGGCTGGCAGCTGACGTCAGCGCGCACGTCGCCGGCACCTGACGTCATTGTCAGTTGCTGGCGAGTGCACGCTTTCTCTGCAGTGTGGATCGCTCGCCGCTGGAACGCAGCAAGGTAAGGAGAAAGGTTGTTTTTTTTTTAATTTTGCAAGCGGCAAAGCTGGAGCCCCAGCAGAATGAAGACGGGGCAGGACTGGGGGCAGAATGGAGACGGGGCAGGACTGGGTGCAGAATGGAGACGAGGCAGGACTGGGGACAGAATGAAGATGGGGCAGAACTGGGGGCAGAATGAACACAGGGCAGGACTGGGGGCAGAATTAAGACGGGGCAGGACTGGGGCAGAATGGAGATGGGGCAGGACTGGGGGCAGAATGAAGACGGGGCAGGACTGGGTAGAATGAAGACGGAAAGGACTGGGGCAGAATGAAGATGGGGCAGGACTGGGGGCAGAATGAAGACGGGACAGGATTGAGGGCAGAATGGAGACAGGGCAGGACTGGGGGCAGAATGAACAGGGGCAGGACTGGGGCAGAATGAAGACGGAGCAGGACTGGGGGCAGAATGAACACGGGGCAGGACTGGGGCAGAATGAAGATGGGCAGGACTGGGGGCAGAATGGAGATGGGGCAGGACTGGGGGCAGAATGAAGATGGGCAGGACTGGGGCAGAATGAAGACAGGAATGGACTGGGGCAGAATGAAGACGGGGCAGGACTGGGGGCAGAATGGAGACGGGCAGGACTGGGGGCAGAATGAAGACGGGCAGGACTGGGGGCAGAATGAACAGGGGGCAGGACTGGGGGCAGAATGAAGATGGAGCAGGACTGGGGGAAGAATGAAGACGGGGCAGGACTGGGGGCAGAATGAACACGGGGCAGGACTGGGGCAGAATGAAGATGGGCAGGACTGGGGGCAGAATGGAGATGGGCAGAATGGAAATGGGGCAGGACTGGGGCAGAATGGAGACGGGGCATGACTGGGGGCTGAATTAAGACTGGGCAGAATGGAGACGGGGTAGAATGAAGACGGGCAGGACTGGGGGCAGAATGGAGATGGGGCAGGATGGAAATGGGGCAGAATGGAGACTGGGCAGGAATCAGGATGGACACGGGGAAGAATGGAGACTGGGCAGGAATCAGCACGGAGACGGGCAGGATTGGAGACACTGGGGCAGGATGGAGACTGGGCAGGATTGGAGACACTGGGGGCAGGATGGAGACGGGGCAGGATTGGAGACACTGGGGGCAGGATTGGACATACAGACAGGGGGCTGAATGAAAAACATGAGGCCAGAATGGAGACACTGGGGCAGAATTAAAGTCATGGAGGCATTATTGGAGACACTGGGGGCAGGATGGAGAAGGGGCAGGATTGGAGACACTGGGGGCAGGATGGAAAGTGGCAGGATTGTAGACACTGGGGGCAGGATGGAAAAGGGGCAGGATTGGAGACACTGGGGACATGATTGGAGGCACTGGGTGCAGGATTGGAGGCACTGGGGGCAGGATTGGAGGCACTGGGGGCAGGATTGGAGGCACTGGTGGCAGAATTGGATACACTGGGGGCAAGATAAAAGACATGGAGGCAGGGTTGGAGACAGATGGGGCAGAATTGGAGACAGATGGGGCAGGATGGGGAGATCATATGGGGCAGAATGGATACTCATGACGACGGGATGGGAGAACATATGGCTGAAGCCAGGAATGAGACACACAGGGCCAGGATGAGGGATATTATTACAATAGCGGCTAATTAAGGGATATTATTACTGCAGTGATGTATTTATTTTATTTTTTTGAGTATACTGTTTTAAACGGGGGAAGGTCCTGTTACTGTGCAGAGTGACACTGTCACCTTTTTTTTTTCATCTGGTGTAGTTTAGAAGTTGGGAAAAAATAAGTAATGTGTTCTGCAATCGGAGCTCTAGATAACTGTGTTATTTCCTGCAGAGACGAGCCCTGGCTGGAAGAAGTGATGGCGGTCTATGCTGGATGAAAGATGAAAAGCAAATATGAAGGACTACACCTAGAGACGTCACTGGTGAGTCAGTGTTACTTGTACACTGACACTATACACTGTATACAGAGCTCCTGTGTACAATGTCACCGGTGATTACTGTATTACCTGTACACAGACACTGCATACTAAGTACAGATCTCCTGTGTAGAATGGCACTTATGGTGATAGTATTGTGTTTTTTTTATTACTGATTAGTATTGTAGTATTCAGTCACTATGTGATGGTAATATATGGTCTGGTCATGGTGTGGCGGTATTTGTTCCTTGTATGTGCTATTATTTGGTCACTGTATGGTGGCAATATGTGGTCTGGTCATGGTGTTGCGGTATTTGTTCCTTGTATGTGATATTATTTGGTCACTTTGTGGTGGTAGTATGTGGTCTGGTGGTATTTGTTCCTTGTATGTGATATTATTCAATCACTGTCATGGTAATATGTGGTCTGGTGGCATTTGTCCCTTGTATGTGGTGTTATTGGTCATTTTAAAAATAGAAAAATAAATAAAAATATACCTAAATTGTATTGGATATTTTAACAAATATTTAATAGGTTACAGTAGAGTAGAGCCCGGCCAAAAGTGTCCACCGTGTTATGGTGGCGGCTTAAAAAATCTTTTGGCCAAAACTAGATCTGCTGGCTATATGTGTGATCTGGTGATGGAACGGTTAATGTGTGATTGGTGAGAAGTGGAGTTTTTCCAAGAGAGAGCGGTGGGACTGTGGATAGTTTGAGGGGTGGAGGAGGGGCTGGGGTGGAGCCTGGGCAGAGTCTCAAGGGGCCCCGAAAATTTTGCCAGTATGGGGCCCCGAAATTCTTAGTGGCAGCCCTGGGGTTGGGTCTCCGAATGTTCACAAGACCCGACCGATAGTCAGCCGACTTTGTTCGACTCGACTTTTGGAAAAGTCGAGCCGACCGAAACCCGACTCGACCTTCCCGAAGGCAAAGTCGCTCATCTCTAATGAACACTTCTCATAAACTACCACATATTTGACTAGGATATTTATTTCAGGGGTACAGTTGGCAACAGTCCCTTTTTGAGATAGTAACAAAGTTTGGACATTTTCTATCCCCCCAAAAGAGTAGATTTAAGAATTCTCCTTTCAAAATTGTGGGTGCTCATACTGTTTAGGGAATTCCAGAGATGCTCCTGGGAGGAAATACTTAATATCAATATTTTACCATCCAGGTATGCAAATGAAGCACATATTGTACTTCAGCAACTACAGCATTACCACCCACTTGCATGCATTGGTTGGTTGCATGCGAATGATGTCAGTAAATCCTTAGGGTGCTGGCCTGGTTCTTCTGTTGAGATAATAAATGTAAAGAATACATATATAGCAGATGAAATAAGTATTGAACACATCACCAATTTGCTAAGTAAATATATTTCTTAAATTGCTATTGGCATGAAATTCACTCCAGATATCAGTAACACTCCATCCACACAGTCAAATAAATCAAACCATAGATGTCCATAAATTAAATTATGTGTATTAATGAGAAATGATACATGGAAAAAGTATTGAACTGAAATGTATTTAATAGTTCATACAAAAGCTTTTGTTAGTGATGACAACTACAAGACAACTCCTGTATGGAGAAACTAGCTGCATGCATTGCTCAGGTGTGATTTTGGCCTATTCTTCCACACAAACACTCTTCAAATCCTGAAGGTTCCATTGGCTCCTTCTATGAACTCTGAGCTTTAGTTCCTTCCATAAATGTTCTATTGGATTCAGGTCTGGTGATTGGCAGGGCCATTCTAACAGCTTTATTTTATTTCTCTGAACTGAATTGGGGGTTCACTTGTGATGTATCATGCTAATATTTCCACTCTTGTTTCATCTTCATCATTCTGGTAGATGGCAGCAGATTATTATCAAGAATGTCTCAGTACATTTGTCAATTCATCCTTCCTTTAACCATATAAAGTTTGCCTGTACTGTATACTGAAAAACAGCCCCACACCATGATGTTCCCACCTCTAAACTTCACTGTTGATATGATGTTTTGGGGGTGATATGCAGTGCCTTTTGCACCAAACATGGTGCATATTATCGCATCCAAAGTGTTTAATTTTGGTCTCATCTAACCAGACTACATTCTCACAGTATTTCACATTGTTGTCTAAATGTTGTTGAGCAACCTTTAAATGAACTTGATCATGATTTTGTCCAGCATTGGAGTTTTGCATGATGAGTATGCATACAGGCCATTGAGGTTGAGTGCATTAAGGCACTGTCACTGTACTTACAGTTTCCTTTGAAACAATTATACCTGCTGATTTCAGGTATTTTTGTAGCTCTCCACAGGTGGTCATTGGCTCGTGGATGACTCTTCTGATACTTATTTTCTCTCCTCTGTCTGAAATATTGCTGGAGCACCTGGTCTTAGTGAAACAATGTTCCTTCCACTTCCGGATTATGGTCCCAACTGTGCTCACTGGAACCATCAAAATTCTTCTGTAACCAAAGCCAAGTATATTTTGCAATAATAAGGTTGTTAATGTCTTGAGACAGCTCACTGTTTTTTCCCATCATGAGATGTTCTTGTGTGGCACCTTGGTAATGAGACAGTTTTTTTTATAGGCTATCAGTTGAACCAGCTGATATTATTTTTCAGTAAGGGCAGGATTGCTTTCTAATCATTGATAGATTTCAGCTGGTGTCATTATTTTCCATGGCTTTTTGCACCTCTATTTCTTCATGTATTCAACACTTTTTTTTCCCTGTGTCATTTCTCATTATCACATAACTTAATTTATGGACATCTATGATTTGATTTCTTTGCCTGTGTGGATTGGATGGGTTGTTACCGGCATTTTGTGAGAATTTCATGTCAATAGCACCTTTAGAAATATATTCACTTAGAAAATTGGTGACGTGTTTAATACTTATTTCACTTGCTGTTTATGTGTTCGTTTACGAGTTCAAAATGCATTATTAATCTATTATGGGTTATAGATGGGGGTTAAAAAACAGAGCCAGTATAAAAAATTTGCATCAGTGACTTTGAGGTCTGTGTTCTCATTATAGGGGTGTGAATATCTTTACTTCAGTAAAATCATTTTAAAAGTGCCCATGTTTATGGGGGTGTTAATCTGTATGGTGCTTCACTGATTAAATGTAATAATGAAGAGCCAGAAGTAAAGCCATTTAATGAGACATAAATTTTATTTCTCTGATTAAATTAATAACACAGCAGTAAAAGTGGTTTTCAGTGTCCTGTAAACAGACTTCCCTTCCTCTGTCCATCTCAGTTTAGTGTGCCTTTATCAATTACATGGGTCAGACTGACATTTTACTTGTTAATTTGGATTCTTAGTCTGTGCTTTACTCAATTACTCCAGAAAGAGATCTAAATTAAACAAACCAACAGTGCTCTTTATATTTTTCATAATGACGTGCTTGTAATGAGAAGTGAACAATTAGCATTGTTATTTTAAATGTTAAACGGATAGCTGGACATTTTGAAGGTTACATGAGGCACATTTAGAAGGTCATAAGCACAATATGCATGCAGAAGAGTGCACATCATCAAGGCTTCTATTTTCCCTTAAATTCATATTTGTACATTTGCAAACATGAACACAAATCACAAATATACATATATATATAATAATAATAATAAAATGTATAACTACTCAAATCAGAGTCAGATTAAATCGCTCAGGAGAGCACAGGAGAAGTAGAACAATGCTCCTACTTCTGCAATAATTACAGGGGTGGGCCATTTATATGGATACACCTAAATAATATGGGAATGGTTGGTGATATCAACTTCCTGTTTTTGGCACATTAGTATATGGGAGGGGAAAAAAATTTCAAAATAAGTGGCGATCATGGTGGCCATTTTTGAAGTCAGCCATTTTGGATCCAACTTTATTTTTTTCAATGGGAAGAGGGTCATGTGACACATCAAATTTATTGAAAATTTCACAAGAAAAACAATGATGTGCTTGGTTTTAACGTAATTTTATTCTTTCATGAGTTAGTTACAAGTTTATGACCACTTATAAAATGTGTTCAAAGTGCTGCCCATTGTCTTGGATTGTCAATGCAACCCTCTTCTCCCACTCTTGACACACTGATAGCAACACCGCAAAAGAAATGCTAGCACAGGCTTCCAGTATCCGTTGTTTCAGATGCTGCATATCTCGTATCTTCACAGCATGGACAATTGCCTTCAGACACGAGATGTGCAGCATCTTAACTGCTTCTTCTATGGGTCCATTCTCAGCAGTATAATATCAGCAGACTTTTCTCTGCTCCAGTAATCAGTGCATGCACGTTGACATTTGGTACCAGGATCCAGACTACAGCTACCTTGTAGGTTGATACTGGAATTTCCTCAAGTTCTGACTTTCTCATTGGATGCTAATGGAGCTATAGGTGAGAGATAGGATCATGATCAGGCATCAGTCACTGTGCATCACATTTTGTGGTCCAAGATAATGAAAGTTTATTATCATCCATTATTGAGAACCCCAATTCTTGCAGTGGAGAACCAACCATAGTAGTTAGCTGAATAGAGCTGTAGATCATGTGCAGTTATCTCTTGAACCCACTATCCCTATGCTGTACATTTACAGCTCTTGATTCTTAAGTGCATAAAGGCAATTCCGTGAATATATTTTACATGGTGTCAGGTGGCTGAAATTTCATCCTTGTATGCTTCATTTGAGTTATTGTTACACATTGGTGTGTTGGATTTACAAGAGTCCTGTATTGGGCATTCAGTGCATGGGCATCACTGCCCATATGTGTAATGGATCATCTCAGGATCTAAGTCTGATACTTGTCAGAAATAACTGTGGTCAGAAAAAACTGAGATTCTGGCCGTTTAATTCCTCAGAAAAAAAACAGCTAGATTGTGGAAAAGGGCTTTCTGTGATTCTATTATTGACTCTATGGCATGCTCTCATGGTGCCAATGGGCTTACATGGCAGCCACGGACCTGATAAAGGCTTCCTGTCCTGCAATCTTTGCAATCGTTTCAGGCTGTGCCAGTGACACAATACGCTGCAGTACAATAGTATTGGAGTACATTTTATACCAATGATCAATCAACTGCACGTTCAAGTTCCTTTAAAAAAATATTGGAATAAAGTTCAATTAAAGAATAAAAAATATTAAATAGAACCCACAAAAATCTTGAAAGTAGATAGATACTTTCTATACAGTGGTCGTGTGACTATAGACAGGAGCTAATGCTGCAGTATAAATCACGGGGAAGAACAATGCAGAGGCCTGAGATTCCGACATCAGGATTAATGGGCAACAAATCCTTGTCTAGTTTTTTGAGAAGATATTTGGCCTTGGTTTTTCCAGAAGACAATATTAAAGACTGATGCTGATTCTGACACATCTGTTACCACTTGGAAATGATTTCCTCTTTATTTGAGGGGATGTGTTGATTTACCAGTCTGTGCTCCACTTAATAATAATTCAAAAAATTCTTTAAAGCACATAACCGTATGACAAAGAAAAGCAGGAACAAATATATGGTCCTAGTAATGAGTAATTACAGCTTATGGCTTGTTGGCTAAGTCATTTGTCATTGTTATTCGCACCAGTCTGTCATTATCAATGCTGGAAACAAAAAATCCATTTTGTGCTTGAAAAATGAATATTATGTGAATGTTTGACAATTTTATTTCTGTCTTTTCTTGATTAAAATCACTTCAGATAACTCCCAGTTACACATACACATGTACAAGTCATTTTCAGTTGCTCACCCATTATTGTGTGGGTGGCACAAAGCCTCAAAAATACCACAATTTGCAAATATATTAATGTATTTAGTGAACACCTTAGGTTAAGCTCCCATGATGAGATTTTTGGTGAATTTTTGACACTGTGTATTTTCTAGTAGCGTTCACACTTTGAGATTTTTACCTTAGTATATGTAAGCCAAAACCAGGAGTGGGTAAAAAATGCAGAAATGGTGACGTGCTTCTATTATACTTTTCCCCTGACTGTTCAACTTCTGATTGGAAAAATACTGAAGTAAAAAACTGACCAAATACTCAAAATGTGTACATGGCTTTACAGTCCCAGAAGAGTGGATGGGATTTATAGAAATCTCATGCCCACTTTGCTTCTTTTTACGCACCATAAACGTTTTTAGGCCAGTGTCACTTGAAAAAAATGAGCCATTTTCTGATACCCATAGCGTCTCAATTTTTGTGATCTCAGGTTGAATGAGCGCTTATTTTTTGCACATTTTGGAGTTTTTAATTTTTTTCTCATTACAACAATTAGCAAGCGGGTTAGTTATTTTTTCATATTGATAGAACGGGCAATTCTGAACTCGGAGATACCAAATATGTGTATGTTTGATTTTTTTTATTGTTTTATTTTGAATGCGGCGAAAGGGGTGATTTGAAATTTGCAGATTGCCAGAAGTGCATGTTAAGTTACGCTGTCAGATATTGACAGCGGCATTTAATTGGTTAATAGCCGCGGGTGGATTGCAATTTCAAAACAGCTGACATGTGCCGGGAAAGATGTGGGCTCACCGCTGGAGCCCACATCAAAGGGAGGGAGTCCAAATCGGCATACTATTATGCCTGATGTCAAAAAGGGTTAATATTTTAACACTTACAACTCAGCCTCACAATAAGATAATGTTTCTTATTGCTTTCTTGTGCTGCATACACTTGTCAGGGCCAGTAGCCTTCTCAGTAGTATATCTCCTACAAAGCTGGAGGAGCATATAATAGATTTACAGCACTGACAGTAGCTCAGCTCCTCCAACCCCCATGTGAAGGACCCCCTTCACACTGCACAGAGACTTCCGTTGATACTGTATATGAAATCTATGCAGCAGCTCAAGCAAGATGGTTGCCCCAAGATCATGAAAAGATAATAGAATCTAAAAAGTACACCCACAGTCAGAAAATAAAAAATGATTAATTTATTTAGGTGATGTATCATATATCAGGTTTACTAGTCATAATACTACCCTGCATATCATCTACCTTTACATTAACAACAGACCATGATTTCATGAATATTCAATTCTGCAGTTATATCTTACATATTTATCAGAGAAAAATTATATTCTGTGATATGATTAGCAATTAAAAACATGGATGAGGGAGCAGCTTCTTTGTTTTCTTAATTTTAGTTACTGATAGCTTGAGAAATTACTAAATATGACAGTTTGATTTTGTCAAAATAGCAGATAGTTCTCATGTAGGAACATCTGGATACTTTTAGAGGAGACAGTCCCTACTGTCTGTTCAGGGAGAAAAACTTTCTAGTGATTACATATTCTTGAATTATTTCCTTGATGTGCCAGGTTTCCAAAAGTAGAAACCCAGAGGAACCTTCTGGACAGCCGATTTCAAAAGGCCTGAGTTAATAAAGGAAGGACCTGGCTAGAATTTTTCTCTCTTAAACATGGTGCACTTTACTAATATAACCCTTGGAAATGCTTTATTTCCCCAGTCACATACTGTTATATGCAAAGGAAATGATTACTCAGTGTCTATGTATTCGTGGAAAGACAACTTATAGTAGGAAATCTTTACAGATGGATGTGCAAGAGGTTGTTTGAATCACAACCAAAAGATATGGGTAGCAAGTCAAACCCCAGAGCATAATAACTGTAACATGTAAAAAATAATAAAAATCTATACACTCAACTCATTGCTCACCTCTCCGGTCCTTCTGCTCCTCACTGCCACTTGTCCGGAACTTAATACATCTTCGGATCGGCATTGGCGGCACTGAAAACTGGGCCTCAGTCGATAGGCCAAAACTTCTGGGTTTGCTAGACCAAGGAGCGCTCTGTGTATGCACCAACAAAGCTCGCGGCGCCTCATGGTCATGTGTTTCGACCTTTGTGGATGCATGTACAGAACACTCCCGGGCTTTGCAGAATAGGAAGCCTCGGGAAATTTCAGCGCTGAGACCACTGGTCTGAAGATGTGACAAAGTGATGGTGAGTAGACATGAGCAACTTTGCCTCCGGGAGGGTCGAGTCGGATTTCGTGAAACCCGACTTTCTCAAAAGTCGAGTCGAACAAAATTGGCCGATTATCGGGAAAAGTCGGAGGTCCGACTGAAACACGAAACCCAATGCAAGTCAATGTCGAAGCAAAGTCGGAAGGGAGTGGAGGACAGTAAACACACCTACAGTGCCCATTTCAATGCCAGCGATATCAATTCTTGTTACTTAACCTTGTCAACCTTAGTTTAATTTATAATAATAGTTACGCATTGAAAACTGGGGGTTATTTGGCTAAAGTTATGGGGAGGTAGGGCTGGCTCCAGGTTTTCATGTGCCCCGGGTGAAAGAGTCTCAGTGGGCCCCTTTAACACATACCGCAATTCATGATGCTCTGTTACGGCACAGAAATATAGGTATAGTACAATGCCAAATACTTCACTTCTTACATTACATGACTGATATCTATTGTAAATTCTACAATAGCTCAAAAACCGGACAGTATATTCCTCCATACAGTATTATGGCCACCACATAGTGCGACATACAGAATAATGAGCCCCATATATTGCTCCATACAGAATAACTGGTCCCATATAATGTTCCATACAGTATATGATAAGCTCCACATAATGCTCCAGTATATGATGGTCCCCATATAATGTGCTATACAATATAGGATAGTCCACATGGAGTATAATGAGCCCCACATATTGCTCCATACAGTATAATGAGTCGCATGTAAAGCTCCATACAGTATATGATGGGCCCCACATATTGCTACATACAGAATGGGCTCCATATAATGCTCCATATAGAATAGGCCCCATATGTGCTCCATATGATGCTCCATACCCTATATGATGCCCCATAATGAACCCCATATGATGCTCCAGTGTATGATGGGCCCCATGGATGATGCTCCAGTGTATGATGGGCCTATATAATGCTCCATATATAATGGGCCCCATTTGATGCTCCAGTATATGATGGGCCCAATGGATGATGGTCCAGTGTATGACGGGACTATGTAATACTCCATATATAATGGGCCACATTTATAATGCTCCAGTGTATAATGGACCCTGTATATGATGCTCCAGTGTATGATGGGACCCATGGATGATGCTCCAGTGTATGATAGGCCTATTTAATGCTCCATATATAATGGGCACTATATGACGCTCCAGTATATGATGGGCCCCATTTATAATGCTCCAGTGTATAATGGGCCCCATATATGATGCTCCAGTGTATGATGGGCCCCATTTTTAATACTCCAGTGTATGATGGGCGACATGGATGATGCTCCAGTGTATGATGGGCCCCATTTATAATGCTCCAGTGTATGATGGGCCACATGGATGATGCTCCAGTGTATGATGGGCCCCATGGATGATGCTCCAGTGTATGATGGGCCTATATAATGCTCCATAAATAATGGGCCCTATTTATAATGCTCCAGTGTATAATGGGCACCGTATATGATGCTCCAGTGTATGATGGGCCCCATTTATAATGCTCCAGTGTATGATGGGCCACATGGATGATGCTCCAGTGTATGATGGGCCCCATGGATGATGCTCCAGTGTATGATGGGCTTATATAATGCTCCATAAATAATGGGCCCTATTTATAATGCTCCAGTGTATAATGGGCCCCGTATATGATGCTCCAGTGTATGATGGGCCCCATTTATAATGCTCCAGTGTATGATGGCCCCATGGATGATGCTCCAGTGTATGATGGGACTATATACAGTGCCAGATACATAATGGGCCCCATTTATAATGCTCTATTGTATAATGGGCCCATATATGATTCTCCAGGGTATTATGGACCCCATTTATAAATGCTCCAGTGTATGATGGCCCCATGGATGATACTCCAATTTATGATGGGCCTATATAATGCTCCATATATAATGGGCCCTATTTATAATGCTCCAGTGTATAATGGGCCCCGTATATGAAGCTCCAGTGTATGATGGGCCCCATGGATGATGCTCCATTGTATGATGGGCTTACAAAATGCTCCATATATAATGGACCCCATATGATGTTCCAGTATATGATGGGCCCCATGGATGATGCTCCAGTGTATGATGGGCCTATATAATGCTCCATATATAATGGGCCCCGTATATGATGCTCCAGTGTATGATGGGCCCCATTTATAATGCTCCAGTGTATGACGGGCCCCATGGATTATGCTCCAGTGTATGATGGGCCTACATAATGTTCCATACATAATGGGCCCCATTTATAATGCTCTAGTGTATAATGGGCCCCATATATGATGCTCTAGGGTATGATGGGCCCCATTTATAATGCTCCAGTGTATGATGGCCCCATGGATGATGCTCCAGTGTATGACGGGACTATATAATGCTCCATATATAATGGGCCCCGTATATGATGCTCCAGTATTTGATGGGTCTGATATATGATAGTCCAGTGTATGATGGCCTATGTAATGCTCCACATATAATGGGCCACATTTATAATGCTCCAATGTATAATGGGCCCCGTATATGATGCTCCAGTGTATGATGGGCCCCATGGATGATGCTCCAGTGTATGATGGGCCTATATATTGCTCCATATATAATGGGCCCCATTTATAATGCTCCAGTGTATAATGGGCACCGTATATGATGCTCCAGGGTTTGATGGGCCCCATTTATAATGCTCCAGTGTATGATGGGCCCCATGGATGATGCTCCAGTGTATGATGGGCCTATATAATGCTCCATGTATAATGGGCCCCATTTATAATGCTCCAGTGTATAATGGGCCCCGTATATGATGGGCCCCATTTATAATGCTCCAGTATATGATGTGCCCCATGGATGATGCTCCAATGTATGATGGGCCTATATAATGCTCCATATAGAATGGGCCCTATTTATAATGCTCCAGTGTATAATGGGCCCCATATATGATGGGCCCCATTTATAATGCTCCAGTGTATGACGTGTCCCATGGATTATGCTCCAGTGAATGATGGGCCTATATATTGCTCCATATATAATGGGCCCCATTTATAATGCTCCAGTGCATAATGGGCCCCGTATATAATGCTCCAGTGTATGATGGGCCCCATTTATAATGCTCCAGTGTATGATGGGCCCCATGGATGATGCTCCAGTGTATGATTGGCCTATATAATGCTCCTATATAAATGGGCCCCATATGATGCTCCAGCATATGATGGGCTCTGTTAGCCATCGGGCGATGGCGGGATTCGAACCTGGATCCGAGGAGTCTGTGGTCTCCCATCCATACCAAGTAGAGGCAGATGCTGCTCAGCTTCACCGTCATTCCCAACGCCTAGCCAATAGCCAAGAGGCACAAGTAGTTTCTCGGGTCTTTGTTCATAGTAGCCTTAAACCTAGGTTACAGAACAGGAAAAGGGTCTTGTAAGCCTAAGTCCAGAAATTCCTGCACTGAGCTTGTCCGTGACATGGCAAGCCATGATTGGTGGTTAATGTCAGCTGATCCTCTGACCTGGCACCGTCTGATTGGTCACGGATGACGTCTCCAATGATGTGATTGACAAGATGGCTGGGGGCAGAGATTAGCCCTTAAATAGCTTGTCTGTCCGCGGCACGGTGTGGTCAGATCATACTCTAATATAGGCAGTGCTCTTGTGTGGAAGTGCCAGAATCTGGGCTCCACGTGCTCTCTAGCTTTGCTCTCCGGGACCTTCCGATGCCAGAGTGCGCTCGGCTAATTAGCACAGGTCCTTCAGGCAGATTTAGCTTATGCCAGGCAGGTAGCCAATGTGGCGCAGTCTTGCTACGAATATAGGGTAGCTATACACCCTGAGCAGACTGTGGGGCGCGTAACCTTGGCATCGCCTGCCAAGCTGAACAGAGTTGCTCAGTCCGGACTCACGCCGGCTGGTAGCACGTATGCCTGTCGTTAGTCTCACGCACTTTGTAGCGGCTGGCACGTAGCTTCTGTGCAGTCAACAGGGCTACGTCTATTCCAGCTTGCAGCACATAGTGCAAACCTAATATCTGGCAAGTGGCTTCTGTGCCATTAACAGGGCTACATCTACGCCAGTCGATAGCACATCTCCCGTGATGTTAACGGAGATAGTGCCAATTCTACATCTTCCCTAGTGTGAAGTAACACAGTCGAGATCTAATTTAGATTTCTGTTGTCAGTTTGACCCTCATTCTCTAGGGGTGTTCGGCAGCAGTGACTATAAACTACGTCGCGGACCCCGTGTTCGGTTGTAATCCATTATACAATAAAGTTGTTGCAACCGAGCGCATAACAGGCCCGATGGATGATGGTCCAGTGTATGTTGGACCTATGTAATGCTCCATATATAATGGGCCCCATATGATGCTCCAGTATATGATGGGCCCCATGGATGATGCTCCAGTGTATAATGGGCCCCGTATATGATGCTCTAGTGTATGATGGGCCCCATGGATGATGCTCCAGTGTATAATGGGCCCTATCTATGATGCTCAAGTGTATGATGTGCCCCATATATATTTCTCCAGTGTATAATGCTCCCCATATATTGCTCCAAACATTAAAAAAAAATTAAATACCTCTTCTCGCTGGGCACTGCTCTATTCTGGACTGATCAGCGTCGCCATCTTCCATCTCTCTGCACTTGGACTGCTCAGGCAGAGGGCGTACAGATGTGATGTCATCGCGCTCTCTGACCTGAATGTCACTGTCAGGAAACGCGGAAGATGTCACAGCGGTGGAGCAGGGAGAGGTAAGTATTGCAAGTGCTAGGGCCCTGAGCAATCAGGGGGGCCCACTTGTGGGCGACGGCACTGGCACAGGGCCCCTCATAGTACGACGGTGTCTCTGACGGCGAGTGGGCCCCCCCCACGGTCAGAGACACCGGTGTACTATGAGGGGCCCTGTGTGAGTGCCGTCGCCCACGAGCGGGCCCCCACCTGCTCAGGGCACCGACACTTACCAGGGTGCACCAGGTGCTGACGTCGGCCCTGGGGGGGTACAGCCCAGGTAGGGAGGTGGAAAAACTGGCATATGTTGAGTGTAGTAGGCTGACATTCAGCAGCTGCAAATGGAGGAATTGGAGAAGTCGGAGGAAGAGGAGGACAAAGTGAGCCATTTTGCTGGCAACCTATGTGTTTTCAGGGGAAGGTGGCACAAAATCCTTTGAAACCCAGGCATGGTTCATTTTAATGAAGGTGAAATCAGCAACATTTTGGGTCGACAGCCGGGTCCTTCTTTCTGTCAGGATTGATCCAGCAGCACTGAAGACTCTTTCTGATAGCACACTACCAGCAGGGCAAGCGAGCTCCTGTAAGGCATATTGTGCCAATTTAGGCCAGGTGTCCGTTTACAGGCCCAGCAGTCAAAGCGGAATCAACTGTGAGGGAGAACATCGATAGGGGAGGAGAGGTTATTTTGAACCATAGTTGACAACTGCTGTCTCCTGTCTGTTGCATCGATTCAGTATTAACAGTCGTGTGAGCTGTACTCGAGAAATTAGTCCACAACATGGTCATGAAACCCTGTCTCCAACGCCACTTCGGCTGTGTGCACCACGAACACCTCTTCCATTTGGCCCAGTACGGCTTGTGGTAGAACCTGCACCGCTGCTGTGTGCTGGGAATGCCTCTAACAAACGGTTACCAGAGTTGCTTGTTTGTTCTCCAATATTAGGTCTAGGTTCTCCTGTAGCATGATGTTCTGTAATTTGCCTTAATAGCGTGGATCGAGGATGCGGCCAACCAGTAGTCATCATCCTTCATAATTTTGGCAATGCGGGGGTTCCTTTTTAGGATCTGCAAGACACTGAAGGACTTTACAGAGGTCTTTCAGCTTTGACCACTGCACACCTGACAATTCCATGTCTGCCCTCAAACTGCCTGCCCGTCTATCCTCCCACAAATGCATTACAGCTTGCTTCTGTTCGCACAGCCTCTCAACCATGTGCATGATGGAGTTCCACCTTGTTGCAACATCTATGATTAGGCCGTGCTTGGGGAGGTAGAGCGATCGCTGCAGCCTCTGCATACGACTGGAGTCTACAGGCGAGCGACGGATGTGCGAGCACAGTCTTCGCACCTTATGGAGCAGGGCTGGCAACTCCGATAATTATTTAGGAAGCACTGCACCACCAGGTTCAAAGTGTGAGCCTTTCAAGGTATGTGTCTGAGTCTTGCAAGGGCTGTGGCCGCCACAAAATTACGGTCGTTATCACTGACTACCTTGCCCGGCGCAAGATGTAGACTGCCCTGCCATGACTCAGTTTCTTGCTGCAAGTAGTCGGCCCGTACCTCCGCGGTGTGTCTGTTGTCGCCAAAAGACATAATCTTTAAAGCAGCCTGCTGACTCTTACCACTAGCTGTTTGATAATGGGACACCTCGTGTGCAACACTAGCAGGTGCGCATGGAGTGCTAGTGCGACTGCGCTCTGTCGACGAACTTTTGCTTTTGGAGTATGAGGAAGAGGAGGGTCGAACGCCTACGGCCAACTGTTGCCTATACCGTGGGCTAGGCAGCACTGTCCCACTGTTGACCCTGCATCCACCACATTAACCCAGTGCGCATTGATGGATACCTAACGGCCCTGGCCATGCCTACTGGCCCATGTATCTGTTGTGAGGTGCACCTTTCGACTCTCTGATTGTTTGAGTGCATGGACAATGCGGTCTTTCACATGCAGGTGGAGGGCAGGGATGGCTTTTCTAGAAAAAAAGTGTCGACTGGGTAGGTCATAGTGTGGGACAGCATAGGCCATGAGCTCTCGGAAGGCTGCGCTTTCAACCAAACGGAAGGGCATCATCTCTAATGAGATCAGTTTGGCAATGTAGGCGTTCAAAGCCAGTGTACGCGATGAGAGGATGAGTACTTTCTTGTCCTACTCAGAGTGTCTGCTAGGTGACCTGGACTTGACAGCTGCATATGGGGAACTAGCGGTGGACATAACGGACTGAGAGGGGTTGGTGATAGTGATGGTGGTAGTTGTGGTGGTGGTGGTGATGGCCTATATTTAATCTTTAGTTGGTTGCAAAAACATTGTGACTGCTTTGGCCTTGCGACGACACCTCAACATTTCTTGCTGGTGGTGTGCTAACCGGTGGGCTTATAGTGGGGGAAGCGATGTAGCATTGCTGGCTACCTTCAGTCGGACCGGGTGCACATGGCTACCTGAGGTTTTGTAGTCCGTCCACGCTTGCAAGTGCATGCTGATTAAATGTCTAAGCATGCTACTGGTATTCAAATTTTGGAGATTTTTCCCTTAGCTAAAGGTCCTTCTGCACTGCTTACAGATAACCTTTGCCTCATCAATAGGATTTTGGTCAGAAAAGTGCCACACTACACTCTTCCTACTATGGGATAAATTTTCAGGGCTTGCACGTTGTGCTAATTTGACCATCTGGCCAAGCTGTCCTGCAACTCTTTTGATTTTTTAGCACGTGTTTGGACTGCTACGGCCTGCCAGATAACCGCTGCTGCGATGTTGATACCTGCTGCGGATCCTTCTCCTCTTCTGAGCTATTGCCAGCGTCACCCTCTTCCCTCAATGGATGCCAATTACGAGTCAACAACTGGGTCATCCATCACCTCCTCTTCAATTTCAATGCACCTTCCTCTGTGTCACCATGTCAGGTGGTATAGTTTGCGGGAAGGGGCAACTGAGTTTCATCAGGGTCAGTTTCTGGCCAGTAGACGCGAGGGCAATGTAGTGCTCTGGTGAATGTACCAGCAGAATCATCTAGCATGGCTGTGTATCAGTGCACTCCATGCCAGATTCATCTTGGACTGGTGAATTCAGGATTTCACTTGATAACCCAGGCATGGTAATGTGAAAAGGAGCTCAATGGAGTTATCTGAAGTGTGGCCTGCCGCATCCTTCAATTTTGGTGCGGGTGAAGGACACAAGGAAAGGTGTTGTTCCTGACTAGGAGCCTGCAATGACGACTCATTGCTTGCATTTTTGAAACTTCAGAAGAGGAGGCAATAGAGCTGGAGGCTGTTTTGGCAATGTAAGCCAAAACCTGTTCCTGATGCTCCGATTTAAAATCGGTTTACCTACTCCCAGAAAAGGGAGCCTTCCAGGGCTTCTGGAGCCAGACGATGATGCAGGCTGAACACCTCCTGCCTTAGGTGCTATTGTGCTTTGGCACTACCACCAGGTGCACCACCACCCCATCAGTTCCAACTGAACCCCCACACCCACGTCAGCGGCCTCTTCCACCATACTTCCTCATGTATGGGAAAATGTACCAAAAATACCTGCAGATATATCGTACTGTATCAGAAGCATACAGCTGAATACGGTGAAGGGGAAAAATTGTAAATCTATGTATATATTTCTGAGTCAGACCAGACGCTCACAGACTCAGTATGGCCTAGCCCAGAATATAAAAAGCAGAAAAACGGTACTGTATCACAAGCATACAGCTGTATACAGTTTTCGGGGTAATTGTAAATCTCTGTATAATTTCCGGAGTAAGACAAAGACGCTCACAGTTCAGTATGGATTAGACCAGAATATAAAACAGAAAAAGGGTACTGTACACAAGCGTACAGCTGTATACAGTATGGGTAATTGTAAATCTCCGTATATATTTCCGAGTCAGACACAGAGGTTCACAGGCTCAGTATGCCTTAGACCAGAATATAAAAAGCAGAAAAAGGACACTGTATCACAAGCGTACAGCTGTATACAGTCTAGATGTAATTGTAAATCTCTGTAAATTTCCGGAGTCAGACACAGACGCTCACAGGCTCAGTATGGCTGAGACCAGTTATAAAAAGCAGAAAAGAGTACTGTATCACAAGCGTACAGCTGTATACAGTCTAGGGTCAATTGTAAATCTCCGATATATTTCAGGAGTAAGACACAAACCTCACAGGCTCAGTATGGCTTATAACAGAATATAAAAAGCAGAAAAAGGGTACTGCATCACAAGCGCACAGCTATATACAGTCTAGAGGTAATTGTAAATCTCCGTATACATTTCCGGAGTCACACACAGATGCTCACAGGCTCAGTATGGCTTAGACCAGAATAAAAAAAGCAGAAAAAGGACACTGTATCACAAGCGTACAGCTGTATACAGTCTAGAGTAATTGTAAATCTCCGTAATATATTTCCGAGTCAGACACAGATGCTCACAGGCTCAGTATGGCTGAGACAAATAAAAAGCAGAAAAGGGTACTGTATCACAAGCGTACAGCTTGTATACAGTCTAGGGGCAATTGTAAATCTCCGTATATATTTCAAGAGTCAGACACAGACACTCACAGGCTCAGTATGGATTAGACAAGAATAAAAAGCAAAAAAGGGTACTGTATCACAAGCGTACAGCTGTATACATTCTAGGCTAATTGTAAATCTCCGTATAAATATTTCAGGAGTAAAACACAAACCTCACAGGCTCAGTATGGCTTATAACAGAATATAAAAAGCAGGGAAAGAGTACTGTACCAGAAGATACCAGTGTATACAGCGTAGGGGTAATTGTAAATCTCCGTATATATTTCCGAGTCACACACAGACGCTCACAGGCTCAGTATGGATTAGACCAGAATATAAAAAGCAGAAAAAGGGTACT
>JARQOD010000003.1:246969864-247003541 GCA_033576555.1 Oophaga sylvatica | reverse complement strand
AATCTCCGTATATATTTCCGGAGTCACACACAGACGCTCACAGGCTCAGTATGGATTAGACCAGAATATAAAAAGCAGAAAAAGGGTACTCTATCACAAGCGTACAGCTGTGTACAGTCTAGGGGTTTTTGTAAATATCCGTATATATTTCCGGAGTCAGACACAGACACTCACAGGCTCAGTATGGCTTAGACCAGAATATAAAAAGCAGAAAAAGGGTAATGTATCAGAAGATACCAGGTGTATATAGTGTAGCTTTAATTGTAAATCTCCATATATATTTCCGGAGTCACACAGATAGTCAGCATGTATTTGTGCGTGATACCAGCCTGTACACGGTAGTGTGTGAGGAGCATACAGCTCTATACGGTGTGGGAAAAATGAACGCTCGGTAACTGTGCAGAAAAAAAGAATAAAAAAATCAGTGCTGTGTAAAAAGCAGTCTGCACCGCAGTGTACACACAGCAAAACAGCTAGCAGGCAGCCTATTAACCAGCGCTGCTGCACACAAGAAAATCCTCCCCTGTCACTGCACACTAACTGTACAGCACAATTGCTATCAGCACAAGCACATAAGAACTTTTGTTTACAGCCTTAACTCTCTCCCTACTGATAAACAGCATCAATAACTTCTCCCTACTGTTAAGATCTGCAGAAGTAAAATGGAGGTCGGCGGTCAGGGCTTTTATAGACACTATGACGCCCCCTAAAGCAAGCCAATCACTGCAATGCCCTTCTCTAAGATGGTGGTGGCCGCTGCCCTTTTCATCTCATTGCCCACAGTGTATGTCCTTGCTCATTGGCTGAAAAAAGGCGCCTGAAAGCATTATGGGAAAACCGACTTCGGCGCTCGGGTCGACGACCACATGGCCAACTTCACGCTTTGGCGAAAGTCGGCGACTTTTGAATCTGACCGACCTGTTTCGCTCAACTCTAATGGTGAGTAATGGAGGGGCGGGAGAGGTGGTATAAGTTTTTTTCTGATTTTCTAATACTTTAATGGCCTTTTATGGTTTTGAAACATGAGGTTTAGCGGCTGCCATTTTGCTGAATTTATGCAGAAGCGACTTGACAAAAAATACAAATTTTGGCAAATGCAGATCTGTGTAAAATTCAATTAAAATGCAATTCCACTCAAATTTATTCACTTATCTATAAAACAGATTTTTTTATGTTATCTTACGTTTTTAAAACTATCCAAAAATTTTGCAGCTTTTACCCTTAATTGCTGAGCTTAATTTTTCAACAGTCATTCGTTATTAATCTTTATAATAATAAAAAACCTCTATTCCAAAGATTTATCTTCCATTGACAATTGATGATGGACACGGCTCTACTCCTCCTCCTGCCTGCACAGTGACCGCAGCACATGTCACAGAGTGAGCCCAAGATACTCTCCCACATTAATTAAGCCAAAAATATTGTTTTATATGGCTCATGTGGCAGCTTTAAAATATACTGTATCTCTTAATAATGTTAGCCATTGCTCAATATAGGATGACTGACCCTGTACAGTTGAAAAGTAAAGTGTAAAGACAGATTAGAACATTTTTCACTATCTGGTTTTTATTAGTAATTAAATTTAAATGACACATTTCCTTTAGGTAATGTTTATAGCGATAGGTTGGAGCTAAAGAAAACTGTTAATAAAGTCTTCAGAATTGTGCTTGATACTTTATTATAATTTTTTCCTCTCAGGTAGAAAACTTTCCGTACACTATACCATCTAAATGATGCATCGCTTTGCAAATTAAGTGCCCTTGTAATCAGTATAAACTATAATCATAACCATTGTCCTTTCGCACATTTTGATTATCCATTACACTAGAAGTAAACTGAATATATATCCTGAAACTTCAGTTTTTTCTAATTTTACTAGTGTTTACAGCAATGAATAATTGCAAGGATTTTTAAATGCTTAACACATCCTGAATTTTTTTATGCCCTGTACAGAAATGCATTTTCCCCTTATTTTATACGACTCTCCATCTACAGCTTTCTGAGCAATAAAAAATGGCATCATTGAGATCCATTTTTTTCTCTTTTTTCGCTTCCTAATGTTATTCATAGCTGGGAAACTATTATGGGGCTGCAATGAATTAGGAATCTTGACTAATATTTCACTATTTCTGCTCATGTGCGAGAAAACCATATCTCTCTTCCTTCATCTTTCTTATCTTCAGGTTTAAAGACAGCACCTACATTTTGTTCCATTCAGCAATTGAAACAAAGGATTTAATAGGAGCAACTCTATCTACTGTAGGTGTATCAATCCATTGTTTATCAAAATGACAAATAGAAGATATCTCCATCCAGCTTTGCTACTCTAAAAACTACCCACTGTCGGATAGCATTGAGAGAATCTTTTGAAATGTGAATTTACCCTCTTTAATAAAATGTCCCCCAAAATTGATTCTGAATACTGTTGATGCCTGTATTGATGGTGTTATAAAGAGAAGGCACAAACAGAAGAAATAGTGCCTTTTTACAAGCAGTGATGCAGAAATTATTGCTGCTTGGGGAGTATCATGAGCTTTATTTGTTGCTAAATAATGAAGCAATAGCTTTTTCACAAGCCACCTAGTGATGAGCGAACGTGCTCACCACTACTCATTACTCGCCCGAGTATCACGGTACTCGGTGTACTCGGCGCACTTCCGGGATTACTCGGCGGGAACTGGGGTCTCCACCAGTTTTTTGGTGGACTTTACAGACCCAATCACAATGCAGGGATTGTCTGTCAGGCAATGAAACGCTGCAGCCATCATCAGGGATATAAGAGACCGGACGCCACATTCAGCTCGGGATTTAGATAGTGTAGGGAGAACTGCTGCCGAGATAGAGTTAGAATTGGGGATTTATTGGTTAGTGTGTGGTCTACCATCATAAACTAATCAAATACAGATAAACCAATAGTCCTTCTAAGGACTAATTCTGGAGTATATAGGTTCCAGTGTGAGGCAGGGGAGTGTACATCGCTCTATACACATCAGTGCAAGGCCCGCAGGCACTGTATGTGTATATATAGATCATTGCATACATCAAGAGGGTCCATTCCCTTCCTGTATTCTGGTGCTGTTGCTGCTACCCGTAGGATATATTGGCCGTATATAGCTAGCCCCAGGTGTAATTGGCTTTGAAAAATTTTTTGGCCAGGGCGAATAGAGCTTTTTTTTATGGCAAAGCAATCCAGAGCACTTTTTTTTCCTAAATTTAGCTTTTTGACAGTGCACAATACAGCCAGATCCTTTTCCTAGCACAGCATGAAAATCCAGCAATTTTAAAGGGGTCCCAAACATCCCTTTTGAGTGCGCTGAGAAATATTTTACTTTTATGTGGTACGGTTGAGTAGATTATTTTTTTGAGTGTCTTACTCAATTTCTTGACACTATTTTGCTGAACCCCCCCATAAAATACATACAAGCCACATATTTTGCAGTGTGGTATATCCGTGACACACCTCATCCATCCGTCTGCTAAAAATTTGGGTCTTTTTAGCCCTAAATTCAATTTTTTTTTGCTCTCAGGCACTGTACTTATATACAGCACTATTTAGATAAAAAATAAAAAAATTACAGGCCACATATTTGCCGTAGTGGTATCTCCGTGCCAGCTGATATATGTGCGTGCTCAAAGTTTGTCCAGTTTACAGAGGTTTCCTTTTTTTGTCCTGGGTGTCACTGTACTTATATACAGCAGTATTTAGCCAAAAAAAACAGGCCACACATTTTTCAGTGTGGTATCTCCGTGCCAGCTCATATCTGTGCGTGCTCAAAGTTTGGCCAGTTTATGCTAGTTTTCTTTTTTTGTCCTGGGTGTCACTGTACATATATGCTGCAGTATTTCACAAAAGAATAAAAAATAAACAGGCCACACATTTTTCGGTGAGGTATCTCCGTGCCAGCTCATATCTGTGCATGCTCAAAGTTTGGCCAGTTTATGGCAGTTTTCTTTTTTTGACCTGAGTGTCGCAATATTTAGTAGTATTTTGCATTATTTTAAAAAACAGGCCACATTTTACAGTGGGGTATATTTCTTACACGCCTCATACATCCGTGTGCCAAAAATTGAGGCATTTTAGGCCTAAATTCCCTTTTTGGCCAGTCTGTCACTCTCGTTATATCCAGCACTCTTTTGCATCCACCAAAAAAAAAAAAAAAATTTTACAGTGGGGTATGTTGGTATAAAGATTTCTGTTTCAAGTTGTTATGGCAGCTTCAGGTCTGTGTTAAATGCTCCAACTACTACCACCATCATCATCTTCAGCCTAGAGGCAGTCACTGCGCAGATAGAAAGTCTGAGTAGCAGAGGGTGAACGCTTAGGCGGTGTTGTACTCTGTATTGTACACTATCTCTGTATTGCGAAGGATAAATCTTCTTGATGAAATCATGCCTGGAAGAGCCATAGCAAGATAGCGTTGAAGATCACGGGGACAGGACTCGCAGCTACTGAAGCCTGGTGTTCCTGAGCAGGAGTCTGACAAGCCCTCACCTACTAATACTGAACTGGTTGGACGATGACGTTCAAAAGGAGCCCATGCATTTTCTATAACTGAAGTTAGAGATTTTGACATTTTGGATGCATTTCCTGAGATGTCAATTGAAGAGCGTGGTGGTCGGAGATGTGACTTCTACACCACCACACGAGCTGCCGCCTCTCCACCAACCGAGGTGCTGCAACCACCACTTTCTGTCTCTTTTCCATTCTCCCACAGAATGGAAGTCGGCAAGGAAAAGGTCCTCTCATCCCTGTAACAGTCTTTCATTGTTTTTTTTGGGGGGGTAAACGATATCTATTACTACAGTGGTGGCCAAAAGTATTGGCATCACTGCAATTCTGTCAGATAAAACTCAGTTTCTTCCTGAAAATGATTGCAAACACAAATTCTTTGGTATTATTATCTTCATTTAATTTGTCTTCAATGAAAAAACACAAAAAGAATTGACCTAAAGCCAAATTGGATATAATTCCACACCAAACCTAAAAAAGGGGGTGGACAAAAGAATTAGCACTTTTTGAAAAATCATGTGATGCTTCTCTAATTCGTGTAATCATCAGCACCTGTAACTCATCTGTGGCACCTAACAGGTGTTGGCAATAACTAAATCACACTTGCAGTCAGTTAACATGGATTAAAGTTGACTCAACCTCTGTCCTGTGTCCTTATGTGTACCGCATTGAGCATGGAGAAAAGAAAGAAGACCAAAGAACTGTCTGAGGACTTGAGAAACCAAATTGTGAGGAAGCATGAGCAATCTCAAGGCTACAAGTCCATCTCCAAAGACCTGAATGTTCCTGTGCCTTCCGTACGCGGTGTCATCAAGAAGTTTAAAGCCCATGGCATTGTGGCTAACCTCCCTAGATGTGGAAGGAAAAGAAAAATTGACGAGAGATTTCAACGAAAGATTGTGTGGTGGATAAAAAACCTTGACTAACATCCAAACAAGTTCAAGCTGCCCTGCAGTCCGAGGGTACAACAGTGTCAACCCGTACTATCCATCGGCGTCTGAATGAAAAGGGACTGTATGGTAGGATACCCAGGAAGACCCCACTTCTTACCCCGAGACATAAAAAAGCCAGGCTGGAGTTTGCCAAAACTTACCTGAGAAAGCCTAAAACGTTTTGGAAGAATCTTCTCTGGTCAGATGAGACAAAAGTCGAGCTTTTTGGGAAAAACCATCAACATAGAGTGTACAGGAAACACAAGAGGCATTCAAAGAAAAGAACACGGTCCCTACAGTTAAACATGGCGGAGGTTCCCTGATGTTTTGGGGTTGCTTTGCTGCCTCTGGCACTGGACTGCTTGACCGTGTGCATGGCATTATGAAGTCTGAAGACTACCAACAAATTTTGCAGCATAATGTAGGGCCCAGTGTGAGAAAGCTGAGTCTCCCTCAGAGGTCATGGGTCTTCCAGCAGGATAATGACCCAAAACACACTTCCAAAAGCACTATAAAATGGTTTGAGAGAAAGCACTGGAGACTTCTAAGGTGGCCAGCAATGAGTCCAGACCTGAATCCCATAGAACACCTGTGGAGAGATCTCAAAATGGCAGTTTGGAGAAGGCATCCTTCAAATATCAGGGACCTGGAGCAGTTTGCCAAAGAAGAATGGTCTATAATTCCAGCAGAGCATTGTAAGAAACTCATTGATGGTTACCGGAAGCGGTTGTTCGCAGTTATTTTGGCTAAAGGTTGTGCAACCAAGTATTAGGCTGAGGGTGCCAATACTTTTGTCTGGCCCATTTTTGTAGTTTTGTGTGAAATGATCAAGGATTTGATTTTTGCTTCATTCTCTTTTGTGTTTTTTCCCTTCAAGCAAATTAAATGAAGATAATAATACCAAAGAATTTGTGTTTGCAATCATTTTCAGGAACAAACTGAGTATTATCTGACAGAATTGCAGGGGTTCCAATACTTTTGGCCACCACTGTATGTATCTAACCTCTTGTCATGTACAGCACCATGGAATTAATGGCGCTATATAAATATCTAAATAATAATAATAATACTATATGGGTGTTTCCTCTAGACAATCCATCAAACATGTTATTGAAGGATTTTTTTTTTCTGACAACTCTGTTCAGCTGTGCACAAACTATGTCAACTTGGTAGCTATACCCAGTGGGTGTTGACACAGTAATAAAGAAAATGCTAGCACAACCCGAAAGAAGTGCCACAGTAGGTTCCCAAACCTTGTACCGTGTATAGAAAAACTGGGCACACTCGTATATAGTGTAGTAAGCCAAAATTTTAATACATGCAGTGGTCACTTAGCTATAAAAGACGTTTCGGTCAGAAGACCTTCATCAGTGTGCTAAAATAAAATGATAACAGAATACATCAATTGGTAAATGATCCACATATATATGAAAACAAAACAAAGTATGTACACTTCAAAAAGGGTCATAATATAGTATAAGGTTAAATAACTCTCATATCCTGCCAACATTATGTTTTGTCCAAAGGACATAGGGTTATAGATAGTGAGAAAAGACTTGCAAAATGACATACCTAGTGACAGTGCTTTAGTTGTCAAAATAGCTTTCATTTTAAGCTGCGTGATGTCTGTGAAGTGAAGGCAACATTTATATAGATATCACATATTGTGCATAACAGAGATATAAAGGATTTAGTGGGGACATACCAGAGAGTACAGTTGTGGTCTGTGTATATCTCCAATGGTAACTGCAGTAATAGATCAGTACAATGTAGTACGGAAATAAGGAAAGATACTGCTGCATTAAGTGATCAAAAGTAATAAGTAACATACCAGACGCTCAGAGGCTTCTTAATATACTGGTCAGAAGGTGCTGACAATTGAAGTTATGATGCAGATGAATAATGTTAAGCATCATAGAAGGATCTCTGATACTAATGTGGAGGAAATAGCAGCGTGCACTTACCCAGCGGAAGTCTATAATGTGTGACCTGGGACCTGGGACGCGGAATCCACCGCTAGTCACAAGGTGGGGTGAGGTGCAGAGTGCGTCCTGTTATGAATGTTTTAGAAATGAATTCTGAGCAGAAGCTCCCTCTGGTGGTTGCAGACAGTACTGAACCATTCAATTTCAATGAGGATTGGCAATCAGGGATCATGGACTGGCTGGATATAAGGGAGGTTCCCCCCATCATGGTTGCCGGTGATCAATTGTTCTTGTCTCAACGTTGTTTCCTGGTTCACTTGGAAGCTTGCTGTGTCTTGACTCTTCTCCTGCTCTCAGATAAGATATTTTCTGTTTTTTGTTTTTGTGCTTGCCATTTGTATTTTTGCTGCATTTCTGTGAGGTTGGCCAGGTTCCCATCCCCGGGGGCTTGGTCTCCTCTCGGTTCCTCTGGAGCCATTGTTGTTTGTTCATTTGCCTTTTACAGTTTTTTTTCTGTGGCTGCGGCTTAGTTTTGTTACACCAGAGAACTAATTTAGGTGGTAGAGGTCGTGTGATCTCAGGTGTTTTTGCAATTAGTAGCGTTGTTTTTTTTAGGGTTTTTTGGATTGCAGTAAGTATCCTTCCTATCCTTTTCTGTCTAAGTCAGATTGGGCCCCAGCATTTGCTCATACTATTTTCTGTCTGTGTCTGTATTTCCTCTTGTCTAACCGCCATTACATATTTGGGGGCTTCCTATTTTCTTTGGGGATCTGCTCCGGGGCAGATAGCTTTCCTCTTTCTATCTTTAGGTGTAGTTAGCCTCTCAGGCTGTGACGAGGCGTCTAGGACCAACGTAGGAACGCTCCACGGCTGCCTTTAGTTGTGGTGGTTAGTCAGGGTACTGCAATTCAGTAGATTCCAACCTCTCTGGTGTATTGCTGTTTTTGCCTGCTCTCCTCAGCTACCAAAACATAACAGTATTACCGGCCAAACTGAAAATTATATGGTACTCACAGAAGGGAAAAATAGTGTTGGGAAAAAATAAAAGTTATCAGGGTTGTCAGAGAATTTTTTTTTTTTTTCTGTTTGTTGCATTTTTTTTCCCTCTTTTTCTCTAGGTGCTGAGGAGGATTTTTTTTTCTCTCAATGGAGTTTGCACAGTTGTCTGGCCGTGTTGATCAGCTTGCCACTGAAGTTCGGAGTATTGCTACCTATCTTGCAGGGTTGCCGGTTGTGGAACTTAGGATCCCCATGCCAGATTTGTTTTTAGGGGATCGAGCTAAATTTCTGAATTTCAAAAATAACTGTAAGTTGTTTTTTGCCTTAAAACCTAAGTCCTCAGGGAACGCAGCACAGCAGGTTCAAATTGTCATCTCTCTCTTGCGCGGCGATCCTCAGGATTAGGCTTTTTCCCTGACACCTGGGGACCCTGTTTTGAGTAATGTTGATGCATTTTTTCAGGCTCTGGGGTTATTGTACGATGAACCTAATGTCACTGATCAAGCTGAGAAAACCTTGTTAGCATTAAATCAGGGGCTTGAGGACGCTGAGTTGTACTGTCAGAAATTCCGAAAGTGGGCAGTTCTGACCAAATGGACTGATGATGCTTTGGCAGCCCTTTTTCGGAAGGGACTGTCAGAGAATGTAAAAGATGTTATGGTGGGTTTCCCTGCTCCCTCTGGTCTCAATGATTCTATGTCATTGGCGATACAAATTGACAGATGTTTGCGTGAGCGTAGAGGTATGCGTGGAATGGTGTTGCCTTGTGAACCAGCTTCTGAACCCATGCAGTGTGATAGAGTGGCTTCTGGGGCACAGCGTCATGAGTTTCGAAAATGCAATGGGTTATGTTTCTATTGTGGTGATGCCTCTCATTCTATTTCAGTCTGCCCTAAGCGGGGAAGACGTTTTGCTCGCTCAGTTGTCTTGGGTAGTGTTCAGACTAAATTTCTGTTGACTGTTACCCTGATTTGCTCCCTGTCCACATTTTCTGCTCAGGATTTTGTTGATTCGGGAGCAGCTATTAACCTGATGGATTTTGATTTTGCTAAACGTTGTGGATTTCCCTTGATACCCCTACGGAAGTCTATTCCCCTACTGGGGATTGATTCTACCCCTTTGGCTGAGAATAAACCCCAGTTCTCTACTCAGGTGATAATGAGGGTTGAACCTGATCATCAAGAGAGTTGCAAATATTTGGTGCTGTATAATCTGCATGACATTATTGTACTAGGTTTCCTTGGTTGCAGTCTCATAATCCTGTTTTGGATTGGAAATCTGTGTCTGTAACCAGTTGGGGCTGCCAATGTGTTAATGCCAACACTCCTGTTTTTTCTGCCTCTCCCCAGGCTCAAGATGTGCCTGACTTTTTGACTGATTTTTCTGATGTGTTTAGCGAAAGTAAATCTGCATCCTTGCCCCCTCATAGGAGCTATGACTGCGCTATTGAATTAGTGCCTGGTAGTAAATTCCCTAAAGGTCGCCTTTTTAACTTGTCTGTACCTGAACATGACGCTATGCGGTCTTATATCAAGGAGTCATTGGAGAAGGGTCATATCAGACCATCCTCTTCACCCTTAGGTGCCGTTTTGTCCCAAAGAGATCCTGAGACCTCTAAAAGTAACCCTTGTGCTTTTTTCTCTCGAAAATTTTCTCCAACTGAACGTAATTATGACGTGAGTAATCGGGAGTTATTGGCCATGAAGTGGGCTTTTGAAGAGTGGAGACATTGGCTGGAGGGAGCCAAACATCAGGTGGTGGTCCTCACGAACCATAAGAATCTGGTTTATCTGAAATCAGCCAAGCGACTTAATCCTAGACAGGCCAGGTGGGCCTTGTTTTTCACACGTTTTAATTTTGTGGTTTCCTTTCTTCCTGGCACTAAGAATATTAAGGCGGATGCCCTCTCGAGGAGTTTCCTTGCGGACTCTCCTGAGTTATCTGATCCTGCTGTTATTTTGAAAGAGGGTGTAGTTCTTTCCGCCATCTCGCCCAATTTGAGACTGGCTCTGGAGGGGTGTCAGGAGAATAAACCCGAGCGCTGCCCTGTTGGGAAATTGTTTGTCCCAGACCAGTGGAAGAAGAGTGTGATGTCTGAGATTCATTGTTCCGCGTTGGCTGGTCATCCCGGAATTTTTGGTACCAGAGACTTGGTGAGTCGGTCCTTTTGGTGGCCTACTTTGTCTCGTGACGTCAGGGAGTTTGCAGTCCTGTGGGACTTGCTCTCGCTCCAAGCCTTGCTCTCGCTCTAGTGGTTTGTTGATGCCATTGCCTGTGCCCAAGAGACCATGGACCCATATCTCTATGGATTTTATTTCCGACCTCCCTGTTTCTCAGAGAATGACCGTTATCTGGGTGATTTCTGATAGGTTTTCCAAGATGATACATCTTGTGCCATTACCTAAGTTGCCTTCCTCCTCCGAATTGGTGCCTTTGTTCCTTCAGCACGTGGTTCGGTTACACGGCATTCCTGAGAACATTGTGTCTGACAGAGGAGTCCAGTTTGTTTCCAGATTTTGGAGGACTTTTTGTTCTAAACTTGGTGTTCAATTGTCTTTCTCCTCTGCTTTTCATCCTCAGACCAATGGACAAACTGAGAGAACAAACCAGACATTGGAGACTTATCTGAGATGCTTTGTGTCTGCTGATCAGGATGACTGGGTCTCTTTTGGCTGAGTTTCTTAATAATAGGACAAGCTCTGCCATGTCCTCATCAACACCCACACCTGTGTTAATGGAGCAATCACTGAAAAGAGGTTAGCTGGTCCTTTTAAGGCAGGGCTGCAATTATGTTGAAATGTGTTTTGGGGGATAAAGTTCATTTTCTAGCCAAATAATGACTTTGAAAGTAATTGCTGTTGAGCTGATCATTCTTTATAACATTCTGGAGTATATGCAAATTACCATTAGAAAAAGTGAAGCAGTAGACTTTGTAAAAATTAATATTTGTGTCATTCTAAAAACTTTTGTCCATGACTGTACATCTTTACACCGTATAGTGGATTTATGTTTCGATATTCTATCCTTAATGCATTGTGTGGCCTCCCTGCTAGAGTTGAGCGATACTTTCCGATATCCTAAAGTATCGGAATCGGAATGGTATCGCCGATATCACAAAAATATCGGCGATACCCGATACCGATACCGGAAGTCCCATGTAAGTCTATGGGAACAAAATATCGAAATTAAAAAAAACCCATTCTTGCCTTGTTGGTTAATTGTACATGAAGGAAAACAAGAAAGAGTAATGTAGAATGTATTGGGGGAGGTTGAGGAGACATTAAAGGCATTGATGTTTGACCCAATCCAATGGAATAGCATTAATTTTTTTTTTTTAGGAAATACGTTCGGATTGACGAACAAATTGACAATGTTGTTAACCTTTTTTCTATTTTGTCAAATATGTCTGTTTCACAACTTCCATGGTCTTCACCTTTTTAACTTTTCACACACTTTCTCCTTCATAATTTTCAGCAGCATCATCTTTCTCATCAAATTATTCTTCATCTTCACCTTCTTAATCTTCTAAAACTTCTTGCTATTCATCTTTTTGTTAACATTACTTATATTGTTCTTATTAAACAGTTATTATTCTTCATATTCTACTTCTTCATCTTCTTCCTATTCATCCTTTTCATCATATTCTTATTTGTGACAGACATTCCTGTACTTGTAATCTGTAAAACTCTGAATTTTCATCCTTCCGTTCTTGCTGTCACGAAAGATTTTAATTACAACAGTATTTGTCCGCGTTCAGTTTAGCCTGCAGCAGCATCAGGCATTTTCCAGGGGCACCACGAGGAGGAACGGACTCACCCCCATACACTGCTTAGTCTTCTTCTGCTTAGAATTTAGAGCATATATTTTGCTCTTCATTTTGGTCTTATACTTAATGTTCTTCTGCTTTTTGATCTTCTGCTTATTGTTCTTCTGTCTCTTGTTCTGTATCTTGTAGTTTGTCTTAACCTTCTTTGTCCTGTTGGTGATGGTACAAAAGCCAATGGAAGTAACGAGGACCAGCTGACTGTGCTGGAACCCGGAGGGTCAGCAGAAGGAAAAGAGCCAATGGCACAACCGAGGACCAGCTGACGTTACTGGGACAGGGTTACTAAGCAGGAGGTACCTGTGCTCCAAAGCACTACCAAGGACCAGCAGACGTTGCTGGAACTCGGATACCGACATGGAGGCACCTAGGCCAAAGGCACTGCGGAGAACCAGCTGACGGTACTGGAACCCGGATGGGTACAGAAGTTAGGTAAAAACAAGAGCCATGAAAGGATTAAAAACGCAACCAGTGCAGTACCCGACAGAGACGTGCAACCGAGGTGCATTAAGAACAGTGTAAAGCAGGACAGCTGCGATCAACACATAGCCTAGGCAGGTATGGAAACATGTCGGTCTGGAACCCGGAGGGTGAGAAGGACTGAGCAGAGACTTTTGCGTCCAAGGAAGCTGATCTGAACCCGACAGGCAGTGCTGTGAAGCACTCGGAACACGCGTGGAAACCCGGGAAGAAGGACGTGGAGCCAGCTGTAACGTTACTGGAACGGGGGGAGCAATGGTGTACCATGGAAGACAGGTGAGCGCTGGACTTTTTGCGTTCCACAAGAGGGAACAGCTGACATTAGGACCCAGTACACAGGACAGTGTAGACTGTGCTAACAGCACTTCCGAGAAACAACTGGCGGTTGTAACCCTGGATGAGACAGAGAAGGTGAGGCAGACTTTTGCGTTCACACAGCAGGGAACAGCTGACATTACTGAACCCAGTAAACGGAGCAAGTGTAACGTGCTAACCACTCGAGAACAACTGGCGGTTGTAACCAGGATGGAGTAAGGAGGACAGGGACTTTTGTGGGACGGCATCTGCAGTGGCACGTGTTTGCTCGTTCACAACAGCAGGGGAACAGCGTGGGACATTTAACTGAACCCACCAGTAACACAGGAGCAAGTGTAGACTGTGCTAACAGCACTTCCAGAAACAACGGCGGTGTTGTAACCAGGGATGAGAAGAGAACAGGTGGAGGCAGCAGACTTTTTGCCGTTCACACAGCAGGGGAAAGCTGACATTACTGAACCCAGTACACGGAGCAAGTGTAGACTGTGCACAGCACTTCAGAAACAACTGGCGGTGTTGTAACCAGGGATGAGAAGAGAAGGTGGAGCAGCAGGACTGTTTGCCGTTCACACAGCAGGGGAACAGCTGACATTACTGAACCCCAGTAACACAGGAGCAAGTGTTCACTGTGCTAACAGCACTTCCGAGAAACAACTGGCGGTGTTGTAACCCAGGGATGAGAAGAGAACATGGTGGAGGCAGCAGGACTTTTTGCCGTTCACACAGCAGGGGAACAGCTGACATTACTGAACCCCAGTAACACAGGAGCAAGTGTTACTGTGCTAACAGCACTTCCGAGAAACAACTGGCGGTGTTGTAACCCAGGGATGAGAAGAGAACATGGTGGAGGCAGCAGGACTGTTTGCCGTTCACACAGCAGGGGAACAGCTGACATTACTGAACCCAGTAACACAGGAGCAAGTGTAGACTGTGCTAACAGCACTTCCGAGAACAACTGGCGGTGTTGTAACCCAGGGATGAGAAGAGAACAGGGTGGAGGCAGCAGGACTTTTTGCGTTCACACAGCAGGGGAACAGCTGACATTACTGAACCCCAGTAACACAGGAGCAAGTTTTAGACTGTGCTAACAGCACTTCCGAGAAACAACTGGCGGTGTTGTAACCCAGGGATGAGAAGAGAACAGGGTGGAGGCAGCAGGACTTTTTGCCGTTCACACAGCAGGGGAACAGCTGACATTACTGAACCCCAGTAACACAGGAGCAAGTGTAGACTGTGCTAACAGCACTTCCGAGCAACAACTGGCGGTGTTGTAACCCAGGGATGAGAAGAGAACATGGTGGAGGCAGCAGGACTTTTTGCCGTTCACACAGCAGGGGAACAGCTGACATTACTGAACCCCAGTAACACAGGAGCAAGTGTAGACTGTGCTAACAGCACTTCCGAGAAACAACTGGCGGTGTTGTAACCCAGGGATGAGAAGAGAACAGGGTGGAGGCAGCAGGACTTTTTGCCGTTCACACAGCAGGGGAACAGCTGACATTACTGAACCCCAGTAACACAGGAGCAAGTGTAGACTGTGCTAACAGCACTTCCGAGAAACAACTGGCGGTGTTGTAACCCAGGGATGAGAAGAGAACATGGTGGAGGCAGCAGGACTTTTTGCCGTTCACACAGCAGGGGAACAGCTGACATTACTGAACCCCAGTAACACAGGAGCAAGTGTAGACTGTGCTAACAGCACTTCCGAGAAACAACTGGCGGTGTTGTAACCCAGGGATGAGAAGAGAACATGGTGGAGGCAGCAGGATTTTTGCCGGTCACACAGCAGGGGAACAGCTGCTTACTGAACCCCAGAACACATCAGCGTTGTTTCATCTGTGCATTAAACTTGAGCAGCAACTGGCGTGTGAAGCCAGGTATGGGGGTGTAGGCAGGGCTAGTAGAGAGTTGAAGTTGAGTTGTGTAGCAGCAGTATTTTTGCCAGACACACAGCAGGGGAACAGGAGCATTACTGAACCCCATAACACATCAGCGATTGTTTTCATCTGTGCACTAACACTTCTGAGCAGCAACTGGCGCTGTTGAAGCCCAGGGTCAAGGAGGTGTAGGCAGGGCTAGTATGAGACATGGTTGGTGAGGCAGCAGACTTTTTGCCGTTCACACAGCAGGGGAACAGCTGACATTACTGAACCCCAGTAACACACAGCAAGTGTTTAGACTGTGCATAACACACTTCGAGAAAACTGGCGTGTTGAACCAGGGTCAGGAGGTGAGAATATTGATACATGGTGTAGTGCAGCAGTAATTTTTGCCGGACACACAGCAGGGGAACAGCAGGCGTTACTGAACCCCACAAACACATCAGCGATTGTTTTCATCTGTGCATCTAACACTTCTGAGCAGCAACTGGCGCTGTTGAAGCCCAGGGTCAAGGAGGGTGTAGGCAGAGGCCTAGTATGAGACGTTTGAAGTTGAAGTTGTAGTTAGCAGCAGTAATTTTTGCCAGACACACAGCAGGGGAACAGCAGGCGTTACTGAACCCCACAAAACACATCAGCGATTGTTTTCATCTGTGCATCTAACACTTCTGAGCAGCAACTGGCGCTGTTGAAGCCCAGGGTCAAGGAGGGTGTAGGCAGAGGCCTAGTATGAGACGTTTGAAGTTGAAGTTGTAGTTAGCAGCAGTAATTTTTGCCAGACACACAGCAGGGGAACAGCAGGCGTTACTGAACCCCACAAACACATCAGCGATTGTTTTCATCTGTGCATCTAACACTTCTGAGCAGCAACTGGCGCTGTTGAAGCCCAGGGTCAAGGAGGGTGTAGGCATAAAATATTGAGTTATTGCCTTGTTACGTGGCCATTGCAAATGTATGTACTTCAAACAAGAATAAATGAAGTTTTACTACAACAATAAAATGATAAATTTCAATTACAAGAATAGAAAATATTTATACTTGACAGTCCTCTGTGGTTGATAACGTTTAATGGCTAACTGAAAATATGGTAACAAATTCAAAGCTTTCGAGACTACTCAGGTGTCTTCATCAGGCTAAGAGTAAAGCCAAAAATGAAGAATCACATATTTCTACACACAACAGGACACAGGAATAGCTAAGACAAGTGAGGGAGGGACAAGTGAGGGGAGACCGGCAACAAAAAGGAGAACAAGGATGAATTATCAGCGCCACACAATCACAGATAAATTAATGAATTTACCTGTGGCAAAAGACTTTTGTATGCCCGGTCATAGCATCATGGATATGGAATTACTGTTATTAAAATATAACTTCAAATATGAGAAACGTACAAAGGTTTCAGAATATAAGCTCATCATGACCTTTGACACTGTTAGTGATGGAATGAATAGATCACATGGATTTATGTCATTCTATATCAATTAAGGAATCTGCGTCTATGCCCTTCCAGGGTCATGAAAACCCAAAAAAATACGCCAATGAGAGGGCAATCAAACTTTCTATCCTTATCTAGGAACTGTTCCAATATTTATGTTCATCCCTGTGAGATAATGACAGTTCTGATACACGTCACTTACTTGTCTTACCTATTGCACTATTCCTGTGTCCTGTTGTGTATAGAAATATGTGATGCTTAATTTTTTTAGTTAGTCTTTCCCTGATGAAGAGACGTGAGTAGCCTTGAAAGCTTGCAATTTGTTTCCATCTTTTCAGTTATCCATTAAAAGGTATCAACCACTGCTGACTCTGAAGTCTAAATATTTTTCTATCTACTGGCTAACACGGTACAAAGATACACATGTTTTCTAATTTCAAGAAGGAAAAATAAAGAAAATACAAATATAAACGCATATATGCACATGCCAAAAATAAATGGAACAACACAACACCCAAAAAATTGGTAACAAAATATAGTGTTGTAAATTTAAGAATAAAAGTAAATTTTTTTTTTATGAATAATGCTTAAGGAACGCTATGTTAAACCATAACATAGTGAAGACAATGGATTTTGTAATAGTCACTCATCATCATCATCGCAAATTTTATGTGACAGTCACAGACATTTCAATTATTTAAGTTCATAAAATCGTAACTTTCTATAGCATGTATGACATGTCCAGCATGGACTCATCAATGTGATTGATGACACAATAATGTACAATAAAAAATAACCATTTAAAAAAACATTAGGCATTGTTTGTCACAATTTAAGTGTGTGCCTGCAAGTGTAGGTGAAACAAAGGCTACGGATAGCAAAGGTATATTCTATGTCTGTATCAGACAGTGGACAGCCTCTGATGGGTAATGCCGATGTTATACTGTACGTCAATAAAGTCTGCGGCTGAAATCATGCATTTTTTGCTTGTAGAGTGTTGAAGAGGGTAAAAGAATGTCTGGTTGCGCAAAGCTTTATCCGTCAACACTACCTTCCTACTGTCACGCGTAGGGTAGGGTAGCGTGTGGCAATTAGCTGACTATCAAATGTGAGGTTAGGCTGCGTTATTGCGCACTAGGGACGCAAAAAAAAATACAGCAGTAATAATTTAATGTGTAATACTCCACCTATGACAAACCAAAAAATTACGTTCCCTCTTTAACAATGTACAAGACTAACAAGCCTAATGGTTGACGCTGACTTAATTGAGATACAGTATTACATCAACATTGTCCATGAGTAACTATGCACTGTGATACCTATATACCAGTATTAATTTATATCTCTTGTGGTTGTTTCAACAGCACTTGCAGGTATAACTACCTATTGTCAGTATGCATGATGCACTTTCTAGATGTAATAATTTATTATTGGACATTATTACCATGTTTACATGCTGGCCATTTCATATATGGTGTTTGAAGTTACAGTTGGCATCAGTATGTGTATTTTATAATGTCTGTCATAAATAAAACTCGTGATGATGATGATGAGGATTTAATGATTCGTACATCCATTGAGTGCATTATCTTACAGGTACAGATAAAGTTCCTTAAAAAGCATTAATTCATAAGTCTGAAATGTACTTTTATGCATTAATTTCAAAATGTGAAGAGTAGACTATGTTTTATTTTTTGTTACCATTTCTAATAGACATGTGCAGATATGCGCTGTGATGACAAATTATTATTTGTCCATATTTGTCATAAAAATTTATCATTCTAGGCCTGCAAAACTTCACAATTTCATGTTTTCAGCATAACAAGCAGGGTGACGGCTCTTCCCTATTTGGAGCATGTTGGTCATGTGTTTTTCTGTCCATGTGTCGGGAACAGGACACTTCTTGCCGTTGACACAGCAGGGGAACAGCTGGCGTTACTGAACCCCACTAACAGTAGAGCTTGTGTTTTGTTCTGTGGACACGACACTTCTGAGCAGCAACTGGCAGTGTTGGAGCCCAGGGAGTAGAGTTCAGGTGGTAGAAAGATGAACATAACAGGAGACATGGATAACGTTGCGAACCAGTTATTTAATCTGAAAACGGACAGACAAATTCTGGCGAGATCCATGCCTTGTTCATTTTCAGAAAAGTAAGCCGGTCTACATTATCGGAGGATAGTCGCATGCGACGGTCTGTTAGTACACCACCTGCAGCACTAAAGACGCGCTCCGATAATACACTGGCAGCAGGGCAAGCCAGCACCTCCAATGCATACTGGCTAAGCTCTGGCCATGTATCCAGCTTCGAGACCCAAAACTTGAATGGGGAAGAGCCATCTGGGAGTACACTGAGAGGCAAAGCCAAGTAGTCTGTCACCATCTGACGGATACGTTGCCTCCCGCTGACTGGAGCCCTCTCGGATGGTGTAGACATTTGTGGCGCTGCCACAAAACTTTGCCACATTTTTAACATACTGGTCTTTCCCTGTGCAGAGGCACTGCGTGTGCTCCCTCTTGTTGCAGAGCTCTCTACACTGCCTCGACGCACAGAGCTGCTTTGTAAAGCAGTAGCAGCAGCAGTGCTCTCGGCAGTAAGGTAGAACATTAGGGATTGCACCAGTGTGTCTTGGTACTCCCGCATTTTACGCTCCCGGTTCAACGGTGTGATGAGGCTTTTGACGTTGTCCCGGTAGCGAGGGTCTAGGAGGGTGTACACCCAATAATCAGACGTCGTGAGAATGTGGGCGATGCGGCGGTCGTTTCTTAGGCACTGCAGCATGAAATCAACCATGTGCTGCAGACTCCCAACTGGCAAAGAAACGCTGTCCTCTGCAAGAGGCGTTATCTCTGCCTGCTCTGCATCACCCCACCCTCGCTCTACATACTGACTAGAGCGTTGTGTACCTCCCTCTGGAGCGATGTCTTCCTCCTCCATTGACTCCTCCTCCTCATCCTCCTCACAAAGTGAGCCCTGCCCAGCCCTTTGTGAGGAACCACGTTGCGCTGACTTTCCAGAAGGTGATGGAATTTGTGACTCCTCATCCTCCACCTCTTCCAAAACCTCATCCCTTATTGCTTGCAGTGTTTTTTGAAGCAGGCAGATAAGGGGGACAGTCAGGCTGACTAGTGCATCATCTGCACTCGCCATCCGCGTTGACTCATCAAACGCACGCAAAACGTGGCACATGTCCTTCATAGTGGCCCACTCATTAATGGTGAAGTGTGGACGGCGCAAATTGCGTGTTGATTGCGCCTGATGCAGCTGATACTCCATAACTGCTGGCTGCTGCTCACACAACCGCTCCAACATATGTAACGTTGAATTCCACCTGGTGGATACGTCACATATGATGCGATGTTCAGGAAGGCGCAATCTGCGTTGCAGAGCTGCAATGCGCGATCTGGCCATGCTGGAACGTCGCAAGTGAGCGCACTCTAGGCGGACCTTGTGCAGCAGTGCATCAAGATCCGGATAGTCCCTCAAAAAACTCTGCACGACCAAGTTGAGCACATGTGCCAGACATGGTATGTGAGTGAGGTTGCCAAGGCCCAGAGCTGCCACCAGATTTCGGCCATTGTCACACACTACCAAGCCTGGCTGGAGATTCGCTGGCAAAAACCACACGTCGCTCTCCTGCTTGATGGCATTCCAGACCTCCTGCGCTGTGTGGCTTCGATTCCCCATGGGAATTAATTTCAGAACGGCCTGTTGCCGTTTGGCCACGGCTGTGCTCATATCGGTCGCATCAGGTAAGCGTCCACGGGTCCATGTGGAGGTAGACCGTGACGGCTCCTGCAGCGATGATTCTGAGGAACTGGAGTAGGAGGAGGAGTCAATGTGGACAGACTTGATTCCGGCAATCCTTGGAGTTGGCAGAACACGTACAGCGCCACTCGCAAGATCTGTACCCGGCTCCACAACATTCACCCAATGGGCAGTGAGTGAAAGGTATCGTCCCTGGCCATGGGTACTGGTCCACGCATCGGTGGTCAGGTGGACCTTGCTACTGACGGCGTTTAGTAGCGCATGTTTAATTTTTGCCTCAACATGCTTTTGCAGACCAGGGACGGCTTGCCTGCTGAAATAAAATCGGCTGGGCACATTGTATTGTGGGACTGCCAATGCCATTAATTCACGGAAACTGTCAGTCTCCACCAGCCTGAATGACAGCATTTCAAGGGACAGGAGTTTTGCAATGCCAGCATTCAGAGCCTGTGCTCGTGGATGGTTTGCCGAGTATGGCCGTCTTTTATCCCATGCCTGTGCTACCGATGGCTGTTTTGTGGCCTGGGTGTGTGAGGATGACAGGGAACTTGCAGCTGTGGGTGGAATAACACTGTGTCTCTGGACAACAGTGACAGAGGTTCTTCCATGGCGATCCTTTGAGGAAGCCTTACCAGCTGTGTGTGAACTGGAGGAAGAGGCTCCAACAGGAGCTGAAGATGTAGGTGCTGCTGTAGGTTGGCCTACATCTCCAGTGTGTCTTTGTAACTCAACAAAGTGCTTTGACCGCACATGTTTCCACATATTTGTTGTATTAAGGTTACTGACACTTTTACCTCTTTTAATTTTTTGATTACACAGCTTGCATTTTACATAGCAAATATCATCTGCAACTGTATCAAAAAAGGACCACGCAGAGCAAGTCCTGGGAGCGCCCGGTTTGGCTGTTGTAAGAGAACTGCTCCGAACGGGTGCCAAACTGGAGGCTACAGGCAAGCGAGTCTGCAGCCTACCTCTCCCTACTGTTTGGACCGTTGGTGCAATCTCTTCCTCAGAGCTGCTCCCACCACCTTCCTGTTCCTCACGCCATGTTGGGTCTTGGACCTCATCATCTCCACCACTACCCTCTTCCAACACCTGCTGTTGTTGGGTGGTCTGGCCAGCACCATGCTCAACAGAAACTGGCAACTGAGTCTCATCATCATCAGATGCGTTCTGCGGTGTGCTGACCATCGGCACTGGCTCACCCGCCTCTTCAGATTCAGAGAGACACAGCTGTTGCGCATCACTGCATACTGCCTCTTCTTCACATTCCAGAATGCTGCTTGGCTGGGCCCCTGTTTCCAAGCCAACAGATTCTGAGAACAGAAGCAGAGACTCAGCTGGCTCCTGTACAGAGCTCTCTGACTGCCTGGGCAATTTGGCAGGCGGTGAAGAGACTGATGGTTGTTCAACAGTGCTGTGGTCCTGAGAGGAGGTGGAAGGTATTGAAGTCGATGCATTGGCTGCCATCCAACCAACAACGGCTTCAATTTGTTCTTCACGCAGCAGGGGGGTACGCTGAGCTCCTACAAAAGTGCGCATAAAGGAACGCTCACGGGGAAAACTGGTGGATGCTGTGTCACTGGGTGCGGCAGCAGCCACAGAATCCCCACGTCCTCTCCCTGCTGCAAATCCACGGCCTCGACCACGACCACGTGCCTTACTCACTGACTTCTTCATCTTGGTAGATTGATAAAGAAAGTCAGAAAAGTTAAGGCCTAAGTGTGGTTATTCCTCACAGACTACAGTGAACCCTGCAGACAACTGTTCAGTATCTGTGAAAGGCCCTTTGTGTACTTCTATAGTGTTTGCAACCAATGTATTGTATACGGATGGAAGCGCGTCACACTAATAGATTAGATTTTTTTCCACTAAAATGGAGCAGCACCAATTAGAGAAAAATGTGAAGGATGAGGCAGTGACACACGCTCAGCAGACTACAACCGGCAGTGGTTGAAGTACAAACTGGAGCGTAATCTGCACTCACAAAATGAAAAGCTCACAGACTACAGTGAACACTGAAACACAACTATTCACTATCTGTGAAAAGCTCCTTTGTGTACTTCTATAGTGTTTGCAACCAATGTATTGTATACGGATGGAAGCGCGTCACACTAATAGATTAGATTTTTTTCCACTAAAATGGAGCAGCACCAATTAGAGAAAAATGTGAAGGATGAGGCAGTGACACACGCTCAGCAGACTACAACCGGCAGTGGTTGAAGTACAAACTGGAGCGTAATCTGCACTCACAAAATGAAAAGCTCACAGACTACAGTGAACACTGAAACACAACTATTCACTATCTGTGAAAAGCTCCTTTGTGTACTTCTATAGTGTTTGCAACCAATGTATTGTATACGGATGGAAGCGCGTCACACTAATAGATTAGATTTTTTTCCACTAAAATGGAGCAGCACCAATTAGAGAAAAATGTGAAGGATGAGGCAGTGACACACGCTCAGCAGACTACAACCGGCAGTGGTTGAAGTACAAACTGGAGCGTAATCTGCACTCACAAAATGAAAAGCTCACAGACTACAGTGAACACTGAAACACAACTATTCACTATCTGTGAAAAGCTCCTTTGTGTACTTCTATAGTGTTTGCAACCAATGTATTGTATACGGATGGAAGCGCGTCACACTAATAGATTAGATTTTTTTCCACTAAAATGGAGCAGCACCAATTAGAGAAAAATGTGAAGGATGAGGCAGTGACACACGCTCAGCAGACTACAACCGGCAGTGGTTGAAGTACAAACTGGAGCGTAATCTGCACTCACAAAATGAAAAGCTCACAGACTACAGTGAACACTGAAACACAACTATTCACTATCTGTGAAAAGCTCCTTTGTGTACTTCTATAGTGTTTGCAACCAATGTATTGTATACGGATGGAAGCGCGTCACACTAATAGATTAGATTTTTTTCCACTAAAATGGAGCAGCACCAATTAGAGAAAAATGTGAAGGATGAGGCAGTGACACACGCTCAGCAGACTACAACCGGCAGTGGTTGAAGTACAAACTGGAGCGTAATCTGCACTCACAAAATGAAAAGCTCACAGACTACAGTGAACACTGAAACACAACTATTCACTATCTGTGAAAAGCTCCTTTGTGTACTTCTATAGTGTTTGCAACCAATGTATTGTATACGGATGGAAGCGCGTCACACTAATAGATTAGATTTTTTTCCACTAAAATGGAGCAGCACCAATTAGAGAAAAATGTGAAGGATGAGGCAGTGACACACGCTCAGCAGACTACAACCGGCAGTGGTTGAAGTACAAACTGGAGCGTAATCTGCACTCACAAAATGAAAAGCTCACAGACTACAGTGAACACTGAAACACAACTATTCACTATCTGTGAAAAGCTCCTTTGTGTACTTCTATAGTGTTTGCAACCAATGTATTGTATACGGATGGAAGCGCGTCACACTAATAGATTAGATTTTTTTCCACTAAAATGGAGCAGCACCAATTAGAGAAAAATGTGAAGGATGAGGCAGTGACACACGCTCAGCAGACTACAACCGGCAGTGGTTGAAGTACAAACTGGAGCGTAATCTGCACTCACAAAATGAAAAGCTCACAGACTACAGTGAACACTGAAACACAACTATTCACTATCTGTGAAAAGCTCCTTTGTGTACTTCTATAGTGTTTGCAACCAATGTATTGTATACGGATGGAAGCGCGTCACACTAATAGATTAGATTTTTTTCCACTAAAATGGAGCAGCACCAATTAGAGAAAAATGTGAAGGATGAGGCAGTGACACACGCTCAGCAGACTACAACCAGCAGTGGTTGAAGAACTAACTGGAGCGTGATCTGCACTCAAAAAATCAAAACCTCACAGACTGCAGTGAACACTGAAACACAACTATTCACTATCTGTGAAAAGCTCCTTTGTGTACTTCTATAGTGTTTGCAACCAATGTATTGTATACGGATGGAAGCACGTCACACTAATAGATTTGATTTTTTTCTAATATAATGGAGCTGCACCAATTCCACTAAATAAAATAAAAAAAAAAAAGAGTCAGTGACACGTGCAGATGCCTACAAACAGCGGTGGATGCAGAGCAAACTGCAGCGTCACCTGCACTGTCACACACACACCTTGCACAGAGCTGTTAAAACAACACTGGCAAAATGAAGCTTTACACAGCGGTTGGTAAACTAGCCTGCCTCAAGCACAGTAGTACACAAAATCGCTATATCTAACTGTCCCTCAGAGTGAGCAGAGTAGCGTTCTGTCCCTTACTGAGTTCACAGCACAGTGACGCTAAAATGGCGGCGGCGCCTTTTATAGTGCATTCTGACATCATTTCAGCAGCCAATCACAGCCATGCCATTAGTTAAGATGACCGCAGCATTACAGGATGTGCCCACACTTCGTAGGATTCCTCATTGGCTGACTAAAATCACATTGCCTCTCAAAGAATTATGGGAACTTCCGATTCCGGTATACGATATGGAAAAAGTATCGGAATTAAGTATCGGAATTCCGATAACGCGAATATCGGCCGATACCCGATACTTGCGGTATCGGAATGCTCAACACTACTCCCTGCGTTACCAGGTTCTGGAATATGTTCCCCCACCACTCCGTGGGGGTGACCGCATAACCCTGTTCAAACGCAGGTAGGCTTATTGGATTCATGAGCTCAATACCCTTCATCCTAAAGGTCTAAATAGAGATTATGACTTACATGCCTTTTTTTAATGTATATGCTTCCAAGATATGTGAAGACACAGTGTAACCTTGTGTTTTGGGAGACATTACCATTCTATACCCTATATCAGAATTTTTCTTCTATTTTGCCCATTCTGATTTTACTGTTCTTTCTCCACAGAACCGCTAATCCTACACTAAGTTTATAGATGTTTACGGCTTTATCACCATCTATCACATCTATTACTACCGCTGCAATTACTTCTCCACCTCCTGAGCGCTCAGTAAACGGTGACACGCAAGCGCTAGTAGCTTGGAACGCAAGCTCCTCACAGCACTAGGAGATCACTTCCTGACGCCGACGTCACTTCCGGTGTGACTACTTCCGGCACTACGTGCACTGACACGAGACGGCTATACCGCTGCATATTTAACGGACGCACTCTGCACCTCACCCCACCTTTTGACTAGCGGTGGATTCCAGGTCCCAGGTCACACATTATAGACTTCCGCTGGGTAAGTGCACGCTGCTATTTCCTCCACATTAGTATCAGAGATCCTTCTATGATGCTTACCATTATTCATCTGCATCATAGCTTCAATTGTCAGCACCTTCTGACCAGTATATTAAGAAGCCTCTGAGCGTCTGGTATGTTACTTATTACTTTTGATCACTTAATGCAGCAGTATCTTTCCTTATTTCCGTACTACATTGTACTGATCTATTACTGCAGTTACCATTGGAGATATACACAGACCACAACTGTACTCTCTGGTATGTCCCACTAAATCCTTTATATCTCTGTTATGCACAATATGTGATATCTATATAAATGTTGCCTTCACTTCACAGACATCACGCAGCTTAAAATGAAAGCTATTTTGACAACTAAAGCACTGTCACTAGGTATGTCATTTTGCAAGTCTTTTCTCACTATCTATAACCCTATGTCCTTTGGACAAAACATAATGTTGGCAGGATATGAGAGTTATTTAACCTTTGTGGTGTAATGACCCTGATGCAACTAGGGGGCACTGTGTATGGCCCTCGGGATATGCATGGAGGCATGTGATGGATGGACGTTATGTATCACAGAGGTGGGGTGGCCCTGTGATGGAAGCCTGAGCATGTTTTGTTCAGCAGGTCTACTGTTGAGAGCTTTGCTGTATATTGGGAGGCTTCCAGGTGACTAGGAGAGCTGGGTGGGTCCAGTCACCTACAAACCCACCCAAGGGGTATGTGTCTGAATACCCAAGATAAAACCTGTATGTAATAGTGTGTATCTGAAGGACCTGTGATGAGGTCATGATCAGGTGACCTAACCACGTGATCCTGACCTCACAGGTGGGCAGGGTTACACCTATGTAACAAGTGTGCTTGGCACCTGTGGAGAGAGTGTGTGGGAGTCTGCCAGTGTGGACAGACTTCCATGTATGTGTCCTGGCGGGACATTACAGAGAGGACTCTGTGTCCATGAGGAGTGAGGCTCCAGGCAGGAGCTGAAGCACTGAAGACTTGTACTATATGTGCTTTGAGGTTTATGAAGCAAAAAACCATGAACTTTTGATATAAAAGTGCGTCCTGATTACCTCTGTCTTAGCCGAGTGAGTTGGAAACCTTACAATTGGTGGATGGAATGCTGGCAGCGGCCCAAGGAGCACATGTTCCAGGACTGGGAATGAGGAATCGGATGCAGGAACGGACGGTCTGTGAAAACCGTGAGTGTGACCAGTGGTCACGAATAAACTGTGCATTTATGTTGATGTGGTGCCTCTGAAGATATGAGGTATCTGAAGACGCTGTTAAGCAGTGGTGACAGACAGGAGTCTGTGTTATGTTGACCGGGGTCATTAAAAAGTGAAGTAAGGAAAAAAGCATGCTGAGATGATACCTCAGAGGAGGTGTCCGGAAACCTGCGTGGCCAGCAGGTAACAGACAGGAGTCTGTGTTGTACTGACGGGTCAGTGAGACTGTTTTTCCTTTGTGGGATGCCTCTATGAGAAAGGAGGTGTCCGGAAAATCTCTGTGGCCAAGAGTGACAGACAGGAGTCTGTGGTGTGCTGACGGGTCAGTGAGAAAGACTGTATTTTTTGTTTGCTGGGTACCTCTGAGGCTGAGGTCTCCAGGAACCTGTGTGGCTGAAGCCAACAGGGGACGGTTTTGACAACCGTGTTGGGCTGATCGGGATCAATGAGAAGAGTTGGTGAGAAACGATTTTTTTTTCTTTTTGGTGTTTTTTTTTTTCCCTTCTGGAACACATGTGAGGTGTGTGCTGTGGCTCATGGAGTCATGAAGGTGACAAGCGGCTGACTGTGACTCGTGGGGTCACGAAGGTGACAAGCGGCAAGACAGCGCAGCGTGCAGAGACTTATGGTAGCAGGAGCTACAGTGACTTGCAGCAAGAGGTTCTGCAGCAGCAAGAGCTGCAGTGGCAGCAGCGGCTTGTGCGCGTTAGCCGGAGGTGCTGGCGGAAGGTGACAGTACCAGCAGGAGCTGGGGAGATACCATAAGGACATCAGAGGTCCAGAGTGGGTGACCTCTTAAAGTGACGGTACCAGCCCCGAGAGACATAAGGGTCTGTGAGAACTGGGGTCTGGTAGAGCCGTGGGGGGAGTCCACGGTGTATAACCCAAGGAGGGGTGATGGCCCAAAAGGGGGCGGAGTCCCAAAAGGGGGTGGCAACCCAAAAGGGATGATGGCCCAAAAGGGGGCGGAGTCCCAAAAGGGGGCGGCAACCCAAAAAGGGGCGGTTGGAAAAAAGGAGGTGGAGGATCCCAACGTTAAAGGGGAGGTTCAGACAAACTGTTGCCCGAGACAAATATCTTATATGTGTCCAGTCTGCCTTAGGAACTATCCGCCCGGCACATTACTACGGGGGTGTGCTCTGCAGATACACGATGACGAGGTGGTGGGTCTGGTCGACTCGGGGAGTCCGGTGACTATAGTAAGGGTAGCACCTGACGGGTTTCAAATCCCTGGAAGAAAGGTCAGGGTCACCTGTATCCATGGGGACACCAAGGATTATTCAGTGGCCAGGGTAATCTTTGAGACAGGCTGGGGCTTTGCAGGACAGGATGTCGCTATAATCCCTAATTTGTCGTGTCCAGTGGTCATAGGTCGGGACTCTAAACTGTTCTCTGGCTTGTGGGACAGGGGAGTTCCTCTACAGCAGGAGGGAGGCCTGTCTACTGTTGGGGTGACAGACATTGGGACAGTGACACCTCCCAAAACTGATGAGTCAGACGGTGACACAGGAGGAAAGGATGCGTCTGCCCGACTGACTGACATGATGTCCTTGAAATGTATGACAATAGTACCCATGACGAGGTGGTAGTTAAGACCTCTAGAACGGACACCCGGTTAGAGGGTAACGGGAGGGGCCCTGAGAGTGACTCCTGTGCAGACTGTGACTCGACTGTAAGGGAAAGCGAGTGCAGTAAGGTGGAGCCGAGTAAAAATGGCCGATCTTCCTCTCGCCGCAGGGGCCGCGGAAAGGCGGGACAGGCTACATCCTCTAAGAAGAGAAATGATGAGGAAGAGTCAGGGTCAGGTACTGGTCAGGTTACTATCCTTGATAAAGAGGCCATGTTATCTCTGACAAATCCCAGCACAGAAGTAGGGCTGGAGGTAGAACAGACCTGTAGTAGATCCACATCTGCAATGCCCGGAAAGGGTGAAATGGCTCAGTATGATGAAGGCTCCAGGGTACCGGAGGCAGAGCTGGAGCTCTCTGAAGTTACTAAGAGTCGTGAGACAGTTGAAGCTGCGTATGCCGGAACAGGTGAAACTCTGAAGAAGCAGAGTGTGAGTGGACAAGAGACCACATCTGAAAGTGTGATTAAAGAAGTAATGGTGCGACATGTGCTGGCTAAAAGAGAGCAGGACCGGGAGATAGAGCTGTGAAAAGAAACAGTGAAAGAGGCAGTCGAGCAGGAAAGGGTCCTGAGACGAATAATGGAGCACAGAATGGAGGAGCTGGAGAAGGAAGTCTCTAAGCTCAGAGAGGCCCAAGTGAAGCACCAGCAGGAGCTTCTCCGGAGGGAGGATGAGTGTCGCGGCTTGGCAGAGGAGCGAGATAAAGTTCTCCGTAAGCTCAAGATGGAGAAAGAGACTAATTCCCAGCTCCAGAAATTCACGGGAGATGAAGTACAGCAAGCGAAGTGCCACGCAGATGGCCACACAAGAAATGCTGAGGTCTTGGAAAACTGTACCAACGCTCAGGATGAGGAGGTACAACAGTCTGTCCAAGAAGGTGACGGGTCAAGTGTGTAATAGAGATACACGAAGACAGGCGAGAAGTGTGTGCCATTGAGGAGGTGCATGAGGCCTTTAGAAAGGCAGTAGAAGCATGCAGTGTGAACTGGGTGCCAGAGATGAAACAGTTGGTCATACTGTCGACTAGGGAAGTCACGATGAAGCGGGTGGCTATCCTGAGCGACATGCACCTACATTGTCTCCGCACGAAACAGGTGATCCTGTTGAGAAATAGAGAAGCCGCTCGACGTCTGGAGCAAGTAAGAAAGACTCAAAATCAGCTTGGCTTGATGGAAGACATCGTTCAAGTGCCCAGAGGTCTGGTGAAGAAGGTCATCGGAAGACTTGGGAAAAATGATGCAGGAGATGGTGAATAGGTCCGGTGTGATGAGAGTCCGGATTCCTGCTGATGACGAAGTCCAGGTCAGGGGTGAAGACGGGATGGTTCCGTTCCTCGTTGTCGGATCCAGGGAGAGCCTTGGGAATATCCGGATGCTCCTGGAGTATTGTGTGTCATACCTGAGAGAAGTAGAGCAGCTACGACTTGAGAGGGACCAGGTCAACAGAAACCTACGGGAAATGGAAAGAAGATGGTCGCCACCTTCAACCCGTGGTATTGAGAGGCGAAGAGGGTCGCTTAAGACGAGAAGTCCTCAAGCTGGAGATAATACAGGAAATAGTGATGCCTCAGTTAGCTCAGTGATGAGTGACCTAAGCAGGAGACCCTGTAGTGGACAAAATGAAAAGGACTCAGACTAGACAGGACGTATGGGTGCAAGTGAATTGCGACGCCGTACTGACCGCTGGGGATGCGGGTGGTCTGACAGGGGGGCCTCGTCAGCAACAGATGTGACAGAATCGGAGGACAGACGCCTACCAAAGAGATTAGTAGCAGGGTCCGACTTAGAGAGACGGTTTGACTGGCAGAGACGACCGAGAAGGTTCTCTGGTCGGGTAAAAAGTGTTCAACCCCACAAGTTTAAACAGAGGGGGGAGGTATGTGGTGTAATGACCCCTGATGCAGCTAGGGGGCACTGTGTATGGCCCTCGGGATATGCATGGAGGCATGTGATGGATGGACGTTATGTATCATAGAGGTGGGGTGGCCCTGTGATGGAAGCCTGAGCATGTTTTGTTCAGCAGATCTACTGTTGAGAGCTTTGCTGTATATTGGGAGGCTTCCAGGTGACTAGGAGAGCTGGGCGGGTCCAGTCACCTACAAACCCACCCAAGGGGTATGTGTCTGAATACCCAAGATAAAACCTGTATGTAATAGTGTGTATCTGAAGGACCTGTGATGAGGTCATGATCAGGTGACCTAACCATGTGATCCTGACCTCACAGGTGGGCAGGGTTACACCTATGTAACAAGTGTGCTTGGCACCTGTGGAAAGAGTGTGTGGGAGTCTGCCAGTGTGGACAGACTTCCATGTATGTGTCCTGGCGGGACATTACAGAGAGGACTCTGTGTCCATGAGGAGTGAGGCTCCAGGCAGGAGCTGAAGCACTGAAGACTTGTACTATATGTGCTTTGAGGTTTATGAAGCAATAAACCATGAACTTTTGATATAAAAGTGCGTCCTGATTACCTCTGTCGCAGCCGAGTGAGTTGGAAACCTTACACCTTATACTATATTATGACCCTTTTTGAAGTGTACATACTTTGTTTTGTTTTCATATATATGTGGATCATTTGCCAATTGATGTATTCTGTTATCATTTTATTTTAGCACACTGATGAAGGTCTTCTGACCGAAACGTCTGGTATAGCTAAGTGACCACTGCATGTATTAAAATTTTGGCTTACTATACTATATACGAGTGTGCCCAGTTTTTCTATACACGGTGTTGACACAGTGTCATGTTGGCCACAGTCCCCAGATGTTTTGTAGGTCCCTAATCTCACCTCTACTTCAGCAGCATGATGAATTAATAGGAAAAGCACGTGGTATTGGTGTAACTGTTTTCTTGACAAAGAAACTCAATAACATCAATGAGGTGGTTAGCCACACACCGAATGGAGAAATAGTAAAGCTGACAATTGACAAGTAGTTTCACATTTGAGGTAAAACACTCTTCAACAAGTTGCTTTAACTCTTACAACATTATATTCCAAAACATTGAAGAAAAAGATGAATATACAGTATTTTGAACCAAATAGGTATGAATAATTAACCCCTTCCCGACCTTTGACACAGCGTATGCGTCATGAAAGTCGGTGCCAATCCGACCTATGACGCATACCCTGCGTCATGAAAGGATCGCGTTCCTGCGGGCCGGGAGACCGGGGTCACTCAAAGGTCACCCGACCCGCAGTTACAGGACCCTTTGTGCTTCACCACAGGGGGGTTGGCTTAACCCCCCTGTGGCCACGATCGCTCTGATTGGCTGTTAAAAGTGAAACAGCCAATCAGAGCAATCTGTAATATTTCACCAATTTAATTGGTGAAATATTACAATCCAGCCATGGCCGATGCTGCAATAGCATCTGCCATGGCTGGACACCGAGCCCTGACCCCCCCACACGGATTCACGGCGGCGATCGGCCGCCGCCACCGAAAGATGGCAGCGATCGGTCACCGCCGTCACTAACAGCTCCCCTCCTCCTTTGCTCCGGTGCCCCCACCTTCCGATCCCCCCCCTCACCTTCCGACCACCCTACTCACCTCTCCCGATCCACCGATGTCCCTGGATCGGTCCCGGCGTCCGCTCGGGCCTCTTCATGGGCGCCGCCATCTTGGAAAATGGCGGGCGCATGCGCAGTGCGCCCGCCGGCCGGCGCATGCGCAGTGCGCCCCCCAGTGTCTAAAAATTTATTTTGATCACTGTGATAAACTGTCACAGTGATCAAAATAAAAAAAAGTAAATGAACCCCCCTTTATCATAGGTAGGGACAAATAAAAAAAAAAATAAAGATTTTTTTTTTCCTATTAGGCCCTGTGCACACGTTGCGGATTTTGCTGCGGATCCGCGGCGGATTTTGCTGCGGATCCGCGGCGGATTTCGCTGCTGATCCGCGGCGGATCAGCAGCGAAATCAGCCGCGGATGCGCAGCGATATCCGCCGCAGATCAGCAGCGAAATCCACCACGGATCCGCAGCAAAATACGCCGCGGATCCGCAGCAAAATCCGCAACGTGTGGCGGATTTCGCTGCGGATCCGCGGCGGATTTCGCTGCAGATCCGCGGCGGATTTCGCTGCTGATCCGTGGCTGATTTCGCTGCTGATCCGCGGCTGATTTCGCTGCTGATCTGCAGCGGATTTCGCTGCGGATCCACGGCGGATTTCGCTGCTGATCCGCGGTGGATTTCGCTGCGGATCCGCAACTGATTTCGCTGCGGATCCGCGACTGATTTCGCTGCGTATCCGCAGCTGATTTTGCTGCTGATCCGTGGCGGATTTCGCTGCTGATGCGCGGCGGATCCGCGGCTGATTTCGCTGCTGAATCGCGGCGGATTTCGCTGCTGATCCGCTGCGGATTTCGCTGCGGATCCGCGGCGAATTTCGCTGCTGATCCACGACTGATTTTGCTGCTGATTCGCTGCGGATCCGCAGCGGATTTCGCTGCTGATCCGCGGCTGATTTTGCTGCTGATTCGCTGCGGATCCGCGGCTGATTTTGCTGCTGATTCGCTGCTGATTTCGCTGCTGATCCGCGGCTGATTTCGCTGCTGATCCGCTGCTGATTTCGCTACTGATCCGCGGCTGATTTCGCTGCTGATCCGCGGCTGATTTCGCTGCTGATCCGCGGCTGATTTCGCTACTGATCCGCGGCTGATTTCGCTGCTGATCCGCGGCTGATTTCGCTGCTGATCCGCGGCAGATTTCGCTGCTGATCCGCGGCGGATTTCGCTGCGGATTCGCGGCGGATGTCGCTGCTGATCCGCGGCGGATCCGCGGCTGATTCGCGGCGGATTTCGCTGCTGATCCGTGGCTGATTTCGCTGCTGATCCGCGGCTGATTTCGCTGCTGATCTGCAGCGGATTTCGCTGCGGATCCGCGGCGGATTTCGCTGCTGATCCGCGGTGGATTTCGCTGCGGATCCGCGACTGATTTCGCTGCGTATCCGCAGCTGATTTTGCTGCTGATCCGTGGCGGATTTCGCTGCTGATGCGCGGCGGATCCGCGGCTGATTTCGCTGCTGAATCGCGGCGGATTTCGCTGCTGATCCGCTGCGGATTTCGCTGCTGATCCGCTGCGGATTTCGCTGCGGATCCGCGACGGATTTCACTGCTGATCCACGACTGATTTTGCTGCTGATTCGCTGCGGATCCGCAGCGGATTTCGCTGCTGATCCGCGGCTGATTTTGCTGCTGATTCGCTGCGGATCCGCGGCTGATTTTGCTGCTGATTCGCTGCTGATTTCGCTGCTGATCCGCGGCTGATTTCGCTGCTGATCCGCGGCTGATTTCGCTACTGATCCGCGGCTGATTTCGCTGCTGATCCGCGGCTGATTTCGCTGCTGATCCGCGGCAGATTTCGCTGCTGATCCGCGGCGGATTTCGCTGCGGATTCGCGGCGGATGTCGCTGCTGATCCGCGGCGGATCCGCGGCTGATTCGCGGCGGATTTCGCTGCTGATCCGCGGCGGATTTCGCTGCTGATCCCCGACTGATTTTGCTGCTGATTCGCTGCGAATCCGCAGCGGATTTCGCTGCTGATCCGCTGCTGAT
>JARQOD010000003.1:246883684-246969764 GCA_033576555.1 Oophaga sylvatica | reverse complement strand
CTAAGGTGGTCACCCCATATTATTTGTATGCTTTTTTTAACCCTTCTTTCCCCTGTGACACAGCGTATGTGTCAGAAAGGATCGCGTTCCTGCGGGTGGGGTGACCGGGGTCACTGAAAGGTTACCCAACACGCGGGCACAAGCCCCTTTGTGCTTCACCACAGGGGGGTTGGCTTAACCCCTACGGGGCTACGATCGCTCTGTTTTGGCTGTTAAAGTGCTTATTCCGAGCCCGACGTGTGCCCAAACAGTGGTTTAACCCCACATATGGGGTATCAACGTACTCAGTAAAAATTGCACAAGAACTTTGGGGGTCCCAATTTCTCCAGTTAGTCTTGTTAAAATAAAAAATTGTGGACTACAAAATTTTTTTTGGGGAAAATTTTTTTTTTTTTATTTTCACAGCTCTGCGTTATAAACTTCTGTGAAGAACTTGGAAATTCAAACTGCTCACCACACATCTAGAGGACTTCCTTGGGGGATCTAGTTTCCAAAATGGGGTCACTTGGGGGGGTTTCTACTGTTTAGGCACATCATGGGCTCTGCAAACGTAACATTATGCCCACAGACCATTCCATCAAGTCGGCATTTCAAAACAACACTAATTCCCTTCCGAGCACTGACGTGTGCCCAAACAGTGGTTACCCCCCACATATGGGGTAACAGCGTACTCAGGACAAACTGGACAACAACTTTTGGGGTCCAATTTCTCCTGTAACCATTGTGAAAATAAAAAATAGGTGGCTAAAAAAATTATTTTTTGATACAAAAAATGTATTTTGATTTTGAAGGCTGTGCGTTATAAACTTCTGTATAGCACCTGGGGGTTCAAAGTGCTCACTGTGCATCTAAATAAGTTCCTTAGGGGGTCTTGTTTCCAAAATGGGGTCATTTGTGGGGGAGCTCCAAAGTTTAGGCACACAGGGGCTCTCCAAACACGACATGGTGTCCGCTAACGATTGGAGCTAATTTCCATTAAAGTCAAATGGCGCTCCTTCCCTTCTGAGCCCTGCCGTGCGCCCAAACAGTGGTTTATGACAACATATGAGGTATCTGTGTACTCAGGAAAAATTGCCCAACAAATGTTAGGAACCATTTTCTCCTGTTGCCCATGCAAAATTGAAAAAATTGATGCTAAAATAACATTTTTGCTTGAAAAATTCAAATGTCAATTTTTTCCGTCCACGTTGCTTTAGTTCCTGTGAAGCACCTGAAGGTTAATAATGTACTTGAATGTAGTTTTGAGTAGCTTGAGGGGTGCAGTTTTTATAATGGTGTCACTTTTGTTTATTTGCTACTATATAGACCCCTCAAAAGTGTCTTCAAATGTGAGGTGGTCCCTAAAAATATGGTTTTTGAAATTTTGCTGTAAAAATTATAAATCGCTGGTCAACTTTTAACCCTTATAAGTTTCTTAAAAAAAAAATTTTTGCTTAAAAAATTGTGATGATGCAAAGAACACAAGTGGGAAATGTAATTTATTAACTATTTTGTGTCACATAACTCTCTGGTTTAACATAATTTAAAATATAAATTTTTAAATTTCCAAATTTTCAAAATTTTACCCAAATTAACATTTTTTTAACAAATAAATGCAAAAATTATCGACCTAAGTTTACCACTAACATGAAGCCCAATATGTCACAAAAAAAATGTCTCAGAATCGCTAGGATCCGTTGAAGCGTTCCTGAGTTATTAACTCATAAAGGGACACTGGTCAGAATTTCAAAAAATGGCAAGGTCATAAAGGGGTGAAAAGCCAAGAACAATGAAGGATAACCTTTGCACTGCAGCTGTTGTCAAAGTTCAACCCACATTATGCACTTCCAACATTGCAGCATTTGAGGCATGATGTGAGTTGGATTTGTCAAAGTTATGGAGTGACAAGGTTCACCATCAGTACCCTATAGCATAAGTATACTTTTGAGTTAGCATTTGTGTTAGACATGTGGATATCTGCAATAATATGTCACAATAATTTTGTTACAGATTTGTTACCAAGACTAATCATTTCATGGTTGTAAAGGTGACGTTTCACTTGTTTACAGCTTAGAAATAAGGGTGTAGCCAGATATCTATGTGTAGCACTACCCACTTTAAGATGTCATGTTTTTTTCAACATGTGTAGCTAGGTAGCATTTTTTTTTGCCGGACACACAGCAGGGGAACAGCAGGCGTTACTGAACCCCACAAACACATCAGCGATTGTTTTGATCTGTGCATCCAACACTTCTGAGCAGCAACTGGCGGTGTTTAAGCCCAGGGTCAAGGAGGGTGTAGGCAGAGGCCTAGTATGAGATGTTTGAACTTTAATTTGTAGTTAGCAGCATTAATTTTTGCCAGAAACACAGCAGGGGAACAGCAGTCGTTACTGAACCCCACTAACACTATAGCTTGTGTATTGGTTAGTGTTGAGCGATATTGCTCGATATCTAAAAATATCGTATCGAAATTGTATCGCCGATATCACTAAATATCGTCGATATCCGATTTCGATAGCGGAAGTCCCATGTAAGTCTATGGGAACAAAATATCGAAACTAAAAAAAACCTTTATTTCCTTGTAAACACTAAATATACACACATAGAATACATATATATATATATATATATATACATGTCATTGTGACATATATATATACATATATGTATAGTTTATACACTTCTACATAGTAAAATATCCTCTGATTCAATTGCCGGGTAAAGCCGGCTTCTGTGAAAAGACAGAAGCACCCGACATGAAATGACACTTGGTGTACATAGGGTTAACCATGTCTTTTCATGTCGTTTGCAATCTGATTTGCACAAACAATTACATCAGTCTATGTGTGCAAAATTTCACACCTGTAGGGGTTAATTAAAGGTGTAAATTCGTTGTAAAAAAACGGACTTTTTTGCTACGAATTTACACTTTTAATTAACCCCTACAGGTGTGAAATTTTGCACACTTACACTCATGTAATTGTTTGTGCAAATCAGATATCAAACTACATGAAAAGACATGGTTAACTCTATGTAAACCAAGTGTCATTTCATGTCGGGTTCTGCATTTTCACAAAAGCCGGCAATTGAATTAGCGGCTATTATACTATGTAGAAGTGTATGAACTATAAATATAAATATATATATATATATGTGTCACAAATTTAATGACATGTGTATATATTATATATATGAGGTGTAAAATTGCTGAAAAAAAATGTGTGGGCTCCCGCCCTATTTTCGCAACCAGACAGACAAAGCCAGTGAGTGGGGGCAGATAATAATAGCCCAGAGAGGGACCATTATTTTTGGCCCCCCCCCGGCTACTAACATCTGCCCCCAGACACCCCAGAAAGGGCAAATCTCTAATTAGATTTGCCCTTTCTGGCACTTTGCCCGTCTATTCCCATTGCCCTGTAGCGGTGGCGAATGGGTTAATAAGGGGTTAAAATGACCTTGCAATTGAAAGGTCACTTTAAGCCAGGTTAATAATTGAGAGCTGTCAATTAGACAACTATCAATTATTAATCCTATTGTATGAAAGAAAAATCAAACACACACACTTTAATAAAAAAGAAGTTTATATGAAAATCTAATCAACATAATTTAACATAATTATTTTCCCAAACCATTCACGTCATAGTAGTAAATATTCAAAAGCAAATTATTTTACCAATCCGTATGCTCAGTCAGTACCCACTGAATGAATTCCTTCAGGAAAGTGGTTAATGATGTTTACTTGCCCAGGGACCAGACACAATCGTGACGTCAGAAACCGGCAAATAATGAGTTTCCCTTTGAAAAAGAGGAGTGGGCTTATTTTTGTTTTCCACCAATCAAGCAGCCATGAGGACACAATCATGACTCAGATAGGGCAGTGTTAACAAAAATAGGGGTTCCCTTGAAAAAAAATGGCGTGGGTCCCCCCTATTTTTGTTAACCAGCCAGATGAAGCAGACGCTGAGGCCTGGATTTTCAGGCTGTTAAGGAGCCAAGATCCATGGACCTTGCCAGCCTGATAATACCAGGCCACAGCAGTCTGCATATCTTGGCTGATTAACAAAAATAGGGGATCCCCTCGAAAAAAATTGGCGTGGGGTCCCCCCTATTTTTGTTAACCAGCCAGATGAAGCAGACCGCTGAGGCCTGGTTTTTCAGGCTGGTAAGGATCCAATATCCATGGACCTTGCAAGCCTGATAATACCAGGCCACAGCAGTCTGCTTAGCTTGGCTGGTTAACAAAAATAGGGGATCCCCTCGAAAAAAAAACGGCGTAGGGGTCCCCCTATTTTTGTTAACCAGCCAAGTAAAATGCAGACTGCTGCGGCCTGGTATTAAAAGACTGTCAAGGCCCATGGATTTTGGCCCTCAACAGCCTGATAATACCAGGCTACAGCAGCCCCACATTTGGCGCATCAAAAGATGTGCCAATTGTGGCACTTTACCCGGCTCTTCCCACTTGCCCTGTAGCGGTGGCAAGCGGGGTAATAAGGGGTTAATGTCACTGTTGATTGCACGGTGACAATAAGCCCGGTTAATAATGGAGAGGCGTCAATAAGACACCGATCCATTATTAATCCCAAAGTTATTAAATGCATAAAAAAAAGACAAAGCAAGAAAAAAGTATTTTAATGAAATAAAAGAGACAACACAGTTTTCATTTCTTTTATTGTACTCTCATTCCTGCGACGCCATCGATCTCCTGTAAAAAAAGAAAAAAAACAAACCAACAGTATACCACCTGTCCGACGCAGTCCATAGTAACGATTGTCCCACGACGATCCAGCTCTGCTACATCGCAATGACAGGCAGAGCCTGTCATCGCGACGCAGCACAGCTGATTACCTGGTTCCCCGGCGGTGACGTCATCGGACTGACTGCTTTACGGCCGGGATTACCCAGCAGTCACTGCAGTTATCGCGAGAAACTGCATGTGACCGCCGGGGAGAAGAGGATGGCGGCCATTAAGCAGTCCGGGATGTGACCGCCGGAGATCTTCTGCCAGGTAAGTGCGCTGACTCCTGACAGACCGACGACGGACACTGACAGTGACAGACCCGACCGACGGACACTGACAGTGACAGTGACAAATCCGATTCCGGTATTCGATAAGACGAAAATATCGAAACAAATTATCGAAAGGCCGATAGAGCTAATATCGGCCGATAGCCGATATTTGCATTATCGTATCGCTCAACACTAGTATTGGTCTGTGGACACGACACTTCTGAGCAGCAACTGGCAGTGTTGTAGCCCAGGGAGTAGAGTTCAGGTGATGGAAAGATGAAAATAACAGGAGACATGGATAACGTTGCCAACCAGTTATTTAATCGGAAACCGGACAGGCAAATTCAGGCGAGATACATGCCTTGTTCATTTTGAGAAAAGTAAGCCGTTCTACATTATCGGAGGATACTCGCATGCAATGGTCTGTTAGTACAACACCTGCAGCAGTAAAGACGTGCTCAGATAATACACTGGCAGCAGGGCAAGCCAGCACCTCCAATGCATACTGGCTAAGCTCTGGCCATGTATCCAGCTTAGAGACCCAAAACTTGAATGGGGAACAGCCATCTGGGAGTACACAGAGAGGGCAAGACATGTAGTCTGTCACCATCTTACGGAAACGTTGCCTCCTGCTGACTGGAGCCGTCTCGGATGGTGTAGACATTGGTGGCGCTGGCACAAAACTTCGCCACATTTGGAACATACTGGTCTTGCCCTTTGCAGAGGCGCTGCTTGTGCTCCCTCGTGTTGCAGAGCTGTCTCCACTGCCTCGACGCACACAGCTGCTTTGTAAAGCAGTAGCAGCAGCAGTGCTCTCGGCTGTAATGGAGAACATTATGGATTGCACCAGTGTGTCTTGGTACTCCCGTATTTTACGCTCCCGGTTCAACGGTGTGATGAGGCTTTGTAAGTTGTCCCGGTAGCGAGGGTCTAGGAGGGTGTACACCCAATAATCAGACGTGGTGAGAATGTGGGCAATGCGGCGGTCGTTTCTCAGGCACTGCAGCATGAAATCAACCATGTGCTGCAGACTACCAACTGGCCAAGAAACGCTGTCCCCTGCAAGAGGCGTCATCTCTGCCTGCTCTGCATCACCCCACCCACGCTCTACATACTGACTAAAGCGTTGTGTACCTCCCTCTGGAGCGATGTCTTCCTCCTCCATTGACTCCTCCTCATCCTCCTCACAAAGTCCTTCAAATACATTAAAAAATTTACAAAATTTAAAAATCATAAAATTTTAAAACATTTTATCATAATTCTGTAACATCAGTTTATGGAAACACAAAAGCATTCAAAAGGATAGACAAAAAATGTACATTATGTGCTTTGTAAATACATTAAAAGTTTACAATGGTTATGAAAATATAGACAGCGACTCTGGAGGTTCAATTGTTGATACAGCATGCTACTTTGAAAGTCCTCCACCCCTTTCTGAGGAACCACGTTGCGCTGACTGTCCAGAAGGTGATGGAATTTGTGACTCCTCATCCTCCACCTCTTCCAAAACCTCACCCCTTAGTGCTTGCAGTGTTTTTTGAAGCAGGCAGATAAGGGGGACAGTCAGGCTGACTAGTGCATCATCTGCACTCGCCATCCGCGTTGACTCATCAAACGCACGCAAAACGTGGCAGATGTCCTTCATAGAGTCCTTCGCCACTCCTTACACTGGCTGGCCATTCATTATAGTATCCAATTCAAATTACTGGTTGTCACCCACAAAGCTCTCCACAGTGCAGCACCCCCTACATCTCCTCCCTCATTTCTATCTATCGGCCTAACCGACTGCTGCGCTCTGCAAACGACCTTCGACTAACCTCTGCACTAATCCGTACCTCCCACTCCCGACTCCAAGACTTCTCCCGCCCTGCGCCAATCCTCTGGAATGCTCTACCCCAAGAAATTAGGAATATCCACAATTTGCATGGTTTCAGGCGCTCACTCAAAACACATTTGTTCAGAGCTGCCTATCACATTCACTAATCAAAGTCATTCAATGTATTCTGTGTAAGTGTGTGTGTGTGTCTAGCCCATTCACTATCTCCATCCGTCACTCCCTTAAGATGGCTGGACCATCATTGTAAATGCACCATTGTATATAAACACCTATACTTTGTATCTCCCCCACCTCATTGTAGATTGTAAGCTGTCACGAGCAGGGGCGACTTATTTTGCTTTAATTATTGTATTGTTAACGTTGTTACTTATGACTTGTGTTCTGAAACTGCTAAACTGTAAAGCGCTGCGGAATATGATGGCGCTATATAAATAAATATTATTATTATTATTATTCCTCTGAGCTGCTCACACCACCTTCCTGTTCCTCACGCCATGTTGGGTCTTGGACCTCATCATCTCCACTACCCTCTTCCAACACCTGCTGCTGTTGGGTGGTCTGGCCAGCACCATGCTCAACAGAAACTGGCACCTGAGTCTCATCATCATCAGATGCGTTCTGAGGTGTGCTGACCATCGGCACTGTCTCACCCGCCTCTTCAGATTCAGAGAGACACAGCTGTTGCGCATCACTGCATACTCCCTCTTCTTCACATTCCAGAATGCTGCTTGGCTGGGCCCCTGTTTGCAAGCCAACAGATTCTGAGAACAGAAGCAGACACTCAGCTGGCTCCTGTACAGAACTCTCTGACTGCCTGGGCAATTTGGCAGGCGGTGAAGAGACAGATGGTTGCTCAACAGTGCTGTGGTCCTGAGAGGAGGTGGAAGCAATTGAAGTCGATGCATTGGCTGACATCCAACCAACAACGGCTTCAATTTGTTCTTCCCGCAGCAGGGGAGTACGCCGAGCTCCTACAAAAGTGCGCATTAAGGAAAGCTCACGGGGAAAACTGGTGGATGCTGTGTCACTGGGGGCGGCAGCAGCCACAGAATCCCCACGTCCTCTCCCTGAAGAAACTCCACGGCCACGACCACGTGCCTTACTCCCTGCCTTCTTCATCTTGGTAGATTGATAAAGAAAGTCTGAAAAGTTATAAGGCCTAAGTGTGGTTATTCCGCAGAGACTGCAGTGAACACTGCACACAACTGTTCACTAGGTGTGAAAGGCCCCTTTGTGTACTTCTATAGTGTTTGCAACCAATGTATTGTATACGGATGGAAGCGCGTCACACTAATAGATTTTAGTTATTTGAAATAGAATGGAGCAGCACCAATTTAGAGAAAAATTTCAAGGATGTGCCAGTGACACACGCTCAGCAGACTACAACCAGCAGTGGTTGAAGAACTAACTGGAGCGTGATCTGCACTCCAAAAAGGAAAACCTCAGACTACAGTGAACACTGCACACAACTGTTCACTACCCAACGCGTCACAGCAGGAAGGCAGTCTGTGCGTCCAAACAAAGGCGCAAGCATACATGCACGTACCCTGTTTATAAAGCTATATAAAAAAAATTATGTAGTAGTGACGCACACTTTATTGAGGTACAGTATTATATCACTATTCACCATCTGTGGCTATGTAGTCTCATCTATATATACCTTATCTATCCGTTGTCATGCTTGCAAGTCCACAGTCAGGCATAAATAGCAATTTTCACTATGCACTATGCACTTTTTAAAGGTTATGTTTGTTAATAAAAATGATTATTGCCACATATGAGTATTACATGATGGAAATTGTATAATTTTTATAAACTGTTTAGTGATATTATTCAGCAAATGTAACATTTTAGTAATGTCACAGATAACTTGTAATGCTGATGATGTTTTGAAGTCAGACATTCATTGTCTATACAATAAAAAATGGTGTACATACTGTTACTTATCCATCATTAATGGATTCAGATATGTACTTGTATGCTTTTATGTACAACCGTATAGCAGATTCCTTAACTAATTTATTTTGTGGTTTGCATTGCTGTTCAACATGTTAATGTATGTGTTTATGTTTGTCAATTCTTTATTTATCTAGATATTAGTTTAAATGAAATCATCATCTTATGGTAGTAAAGGTTATCTTTCTCTTGTTTGAAGTATAGACATTTAAAATTGACAGGTAACAAGGAAATTACTTGATCTAGTATTTAAACATCCACCTTGACCCTGGGCTCCAACACCGCCAGTTGTTGCCTGTAAGTGCTGTTAGCACAGTCAACACTTGCTCCTGTGTTACTGGGGTTCAGTAATGTCAGCTGTTCCCCTGCTGTGTGTACGTCAAAAAGTCCTGCTGCCTCCACCCTGTTCTCTTCTCATCCCTGGGCTCCAACACCGCCAGTTGTTGCTCGGAAGTGCTGTTAGCACAGTCAACACTTGCTCCTGTGTTACTGGGGTTCAGTAATGTCAGCTGTTCCCCTGCTGTGTGTACGGCAAAAAGTCCTGCTGCCTCCACCCTGTTCTCTTCTCATCCCTGGGCTCCAACACCGCCAGTTGTTGCCTGGAAGTGCTGTTAGCACAGTCAACACTTGCTCCTGTGTTACTGGGGTTCAGTAATGTCAGCTGTTCCCCTGCTGTGTGTACGGCAAAAAGTCCTGCTGCCTCCACCCTGTTCTCTTCTCATCCCTGGGCTCCAACACCGCCAGTTGTTGCTCGGAAGTACTTGGCACGGGTACTGACTCCTGCCCAGCCTGGTTACAGCACGACAGCTGTTTCCTGGCAGTGTCAACGTCAATTAGCCTCAAATAAGTTGTCCTGTCGTGTTGCATTCTGGTTAGCCAACTCTATGGTGCCTGCACTTTAGGTCATTCCTATGTGTGCTGTGGGATATGTAAATAAAGGCTGTTTCCGTTGTGACAATAGGACAAGCACCCACTGTAGGACTGTGTGATTCGGTAACTGCGGACGGCTTGCGGCCTGTCAACTTACATTTTCATTGGTGCCTTATGGTACCCGTCCGGGTTCCAGTACCGTCAGCTGGTTCTCCACAGTGCCTTTGGCCTAGGTGCCTCCATCTCGGTATCCGAGTTCCAGCAACGTCTGCTGGTCCTTGGTAGTGCTTTGGAGCACAGGTACCTCCTGCTTAGTAACCGTGTCCCAGTAACGTCAGCTGGTCCTCGGTTGTGCCATTGGCTCTTTTCCTTCTGCTGCCCCTCCGGGTTCCAGCACAGTCAGCTGGTCCTCGTTACTTGCATTGGCTCTTGTACCTTCTGCTACCCGTTCGGGTTCCAGTACCGTCAACTGGTTCTCCACAGTGCCTTTGGCCTAGGTGCCTCCATCTCGGTATCCGAGTTCCAGCAACGTCTGCTGGTCCTTGGTAGTGCTTTGGAGCACAGGTACCTCCTGCTTAGTAACCGTGTCCCAGTAACGTCAGCTGGTCCTCGGTTGTGCCATTGGCTCTTTTCCTTCTGCTGCCCCTCCGGGTTCCAGCATAGTCAGCTGGTCCTCGTTACTTGCATTGGCTCTTGTACCTTCTGCTACCCGTCCGGGTTCCAGTACCGTCAACTGGTTCTCCGCAGTGCCTTTGGCCTAGGTGCCTCCATCTCGGTATCCGAGTTCCAGCAACGTCTGCTGGTCCTTGGTAGTGCTTTGGAGCACAGGTACCTCCTGCTTAGTAACCGTGTCCCAGTAACGTCAGCTGGTCCTCGGTTGTGCCATTGGCTCTTTTCCTTCTGCTGCCACTCCGGGTTCCAGCACAGTCAGCTGGTCCTCGTTACTTGCATTGGCTCTTGTACCTTCTGCTACACGTCCGGGTTCCAGTACCGTCAACTGGTTCTCCGCAGTGCCTTTGGCCTAGGTGCCTCCATCTCAGTATTCGAGTTCCAGCAACGTCTGCTGGTCCTTGGTAGTGCTTTGAAGCACAGGTACCTCCTGCTTAGTAACCGTGTCCCAGTAACGTCAGCTGGTCCTCGGTTGTGCCATTGGCTCTTTTCCTTCTGCTGCCCCTCCGGGTTCCAGCACAGTCAGCTGGTCCTCGTTACTTCAATTGTCTCTTGTACCATCTGATACCCGTCCGGGTTCCAGTAACGTCAGCTGGTTCTCGGAAGTTAGTCTGCCTTCTTGTACCTTCAGCTACATTTACAAATTGAACATTTTTTAAATGTTTTTTTGGGTAATCACTCTGGATCTCCAACAATGAAGACGATGACCCTGATGACCACCCCGAAGAAGATGATGACCACAAGGACGACGAGCATCAAGCCAACCAGCCTGAACACCATCACAAAGAAGAAATAAAAGATTACCCAGAAGAATATCACCAACAGGACAAAGAAGGTTAAGACAAACTACAAGATACAGAACAAGAGACAGAAGAACAATAAGCAGAAGATCAAAAAGCAGAAGAACATGAAGTATAAGACCAAAATGAAGAGCTAAATATATGCTCTAAATTATAAGCAGAAGAAGACTAAGCAGTGTATGGGGGTGAGTCCGTTCCTCCTCGTGGTGCCCCTGGAAAATGCCTGCTGCTGCAGGCTATACTGAACACGGACAAATACTGTTGTAATTTAAATCTTTTGTGACAGCAAGAACGGAAGGAAGAAAAATTCATACTTTTACAGATTACAAGTACAGGAATCTCTGTCACAAATAAGAATATGATGAAGAAGATGAAGATGAAGTAGAATATGAAGAAGAATAATAGTTTAATAAGAACAATATGAGTAATGTTAACAAAAAGATGAATAGCAAGAAGTTTAAGAAGAAGATAAAGAAGGTGAAGATGAAGAATAATTTGATGAAAAAGATGTTGCTGCTGAAGATTATAAAGGAGAAAGTGTGGCAAAAATTAAAAAGGTGAAGAGCATGGAAGTTGTGAAACATACATATTTGCCAAAATAGAAAAAAGGTTAACAACATTGTCAATTTCTACGTCAATCCGAACATCTTAAAAAAATATATATTAATGCTATTCCATTTGATTGGGTTAAACATCTATGCCTTTAATGTCTACTCAACCTCCCCCAATACATTCTACATTACTCTTTGTTGTTTTCCTTCATGTACAATTAACCAACAAGGCAAGAATGGGTTTTTTCTATTTCCGATATTTTGTTCCCATAGACTTACATTGGATTTCCGGTATTGGTATCGGGTATCGCCGATACTTTTTGGGTATCGGCGATACCCATTCCGATCCGATGCTTATTGATATCGGAAAGTATCGCTCAACTCTAATCACCATCCCACTTCTCTGTCTTCTGAAACGTTCTCTGCTCACAATCAAAGAGGACGCATTGCAGGCAGAGCACGATGAGATGGAGCAAGGAACCATACAGGGTGATTACACAGAGCCCAGCCTCATATCATCCCAATGTGGATTGGGTGACAATGAGGATGAGGAAGAGGAAGAACAGGAGATAGTTTCATGCGCTATAGACGGTGCAACCTGCACACTTGTCATACAGTCTGTTTAGCGTGGCTGGCCTGAGGACAGGGAAGAGGAGGAGGAGAGCATCGTCAGTCATCCTCTTGGTGAGGACACAGAAGTCTTGCCTGTTAGCAGTCTGGCAGGCATGGCTGAGTTTGTTACGCTGCCTTGACAGTGACCCTTGCATTCTCAAAATTTTGGGTGACAATCATTATTGGTGGATGACACTTCTAGACCCACGGTACAAAGAGAACTTTCTATCACTTATTGCCGAGGCGGAGAGGTCTACTAAAATGGGGCAGTACCAGAAGGTCCTTGTTGTGGAATTATTAAAAAAATTGCCATCTGATAACACTGGTGGCAGAGGTCATAGTTCTTTGGACAACCAAGGAGTACATGCGAGAGAGACACAACTCCAATTCAGCAGAGGCAGCGGAAGAATCTCAAAGTTCTGGGAGAGTTTTCTAAGACCCTCCCATCGCACAGGTCCTGAGGCACAGGGAACTCTCACAAGGAGTGCAAAGTCTGGGAAGATGCTGAGGGAGTACCTCGCTGACCATACCAACATCCTCTGTGATTCTTCTATGCCTTATAATTATTGGGTATCCAACCTGGACACGAGGCATGAACTAGCTCTTTACGCCTTGGAGGTCCTGGCCTGTCCTGCTGCTAGCGTTTTGTCAGAGGGGTTTATAGTGCCGCTGGTGGAATTATAACTGTTAAGCACATCAACCTGTCAACTGAAAATGCTGACAGGCTGACTCTTATAAAAATGAACAAGGGCTGGATTGTGCCAGACTTCTCAACACCACCAAATGATAGCAGCCTAACATAAACTCAAATCCAGTGTCTTTTTTTGGGAAGTCTGTTCCCATGCACCTCTTCACACCCTCACATGGGTATACACTTCCTAATTTGGCCTATTTGCTGTTGTCCTCTTCCTTCTCCTCATCCTCATCATCCACCACCACTATATCACCAGGGTGACTGTGGTCCGTGATGCAACACCCACTTAATTTTTTTAAAGAGTGTTTATGATGCCCATAACAAAATTTTTTTTACAATATGTTCATGTATACCCCCCAGGGGTAAATGTTTGTCAGCCCATACACTTAGTGCATGGGCATTTCAAGTATAGGAGACCCGCTCCTTTCTAATGAGAACATTTTTAATGAGGACCTCCTCCACGTCTCTACCAAGGGGCTTTGTAGTGCCTCCAAATTTTTGGAAACCTTTGCATTCACTGCATAGGCAAACACTATGGGAGACCCGCTCATTTCTAATGGGAACATTTTGTTATGAGACCCTCCTCCACGTCTCTAACAAGGGGCATTGTCGTACCTCCAAATTTTTGGCAGCTCTTGCATTCACTGCATAGGCAAACAGTATGGGAGACCCTCTCCTTTCTAATGGGAACATTTTGTTATGAGGCCTTCCTCCACGTCTCTACCAAGGGGCATTGTAGTGCCTCCAAATTTTAGGCAGCTCCTGCAAGCACTGAATAGGCAAACACTATGGGAGACCACCTCCTTTCTAATGGGAACATTTTTTAATGAGGCCCTTTTCCATGTCTCTACCAAGGAGCATATTAGTGGTTCCAAATTTTTGGTAGCTCTTGCATTCACTGCATAGGCAAACACTATGGGAGACTTGCTCCTTTCTAATGGGAACATTTTGTTATGGGGCCCTCCTCCTTGTCTCTACCAAGCGGCATTGTAGTGCCTCCAATTTTTGGTAGCTCTTGCATTCACTGCATGGGCAAATACTAAGGGAGACCGCTCCTTTCTAATGGGAACATTTTGTTATGAGGCACTCCTCCATGTCTCTATCAAGGGGCATTGTAGTGCCTCCAAATTTTTGCCAGTTCTTGCTTTCAATGCATAGGCAAACACTATGGGAGACATTCTCCTTTCTATTGGGAACATTTTGTTATGAGGCCCTCAGGCCCTCCCCCATTTTTCTACCAAGGGGCATTGTAGTGCCTCCAAATTTTTGGCAGCTCTTGCATTCACTACATAGGAAACCCGCTCCTTTCTAATGGGAACATTTTGCTATGAGGCCCTCCTCAACATCTCTACCAAGGGGCATTGTAGTGCCTCCAAATTTTTGACAGCTCTTGCATTCACTGCATGGGCAAACACTAAGGGAGACCGGCTCCTTTCTAATGGGAACATTTTGTTATGAAGCACTCCTTCACGTCTCTATCAAGGGGCATTGTAGTGCCTCCAAATTTTTGCCAGCTCTTGCATTCAATGCATAGGCAAACACTATAGGAGACGCTCTCCTTTCTATTGGGAACATTTTGTTATGAGGCCCTCCTCCATGTCTCTACCAAGGGCATTGTACTGCCTCCAAATTTTTGGCAGCTCTTGCATTCACTGCATGGGCAAACAGTGTAGGAGTACCAACTTCCTAAAAATGGGAACATTGCTTTCAGGTGGCCCTCCTGTATGTCTCTTCAAAGGGGTATTGGGGGGCATCTAAATTTAGTCCAGGCCTTGCATTCACTGCATAGGAAAATAGTATGGGAGTACCAACTTCCTAATAATGGGAATATTGCTTTCAAGGGGCCCTCCTGTACGTCTGTTCACAGGGTTATTGGAGTGCGTCTAATTTTGGGGCAGGTCATGCATTCACTGCATAGGCGAAGAGTATGGGAGTACCAACTTCCTAATAATGGGAACATTGCTTTCATGTGGCCCTCCTGTATGTCTCTTCAAAGGGGTATTGGGGTACATCCAAATTCTGGGCAGCCCTGCCACTCACTGCATACACAACAACAGTATAGAAGACCCACTGTTTACTAAAGGGAACAAAAAAGCATAGTAGGCTGATGGCTGTCTAACAATAGTGAGGGCTAACTGCTGGCTCTTTAAGAATAGTAAAGGCCGCCTGATGGCCCTGTAAAAATAGGCTTTGTGACTTTCAGAGTCCCTCCTTCATAAATGAAACAGGATGTGTTTTTGATGATGTGTCACACACCACATTGCCAGATAAGGTTGTAAAATATTAAAATGACATTTCCCTGTAAATGCATTTGTCTTGGTTGAAAGCAATGCTAAAGTTGAAAAACGCATCAAAAATGCTACGTGTGAACATAGCCCAAGGTGTGAAGGAGCATTTTTGTTTTTGGTTATTTATTTTGCCTTATATACAAGTCATTAACCTGTAAAGGATGTTCCTTAACATATTTCCCAGGAAAATCCATTTTAGTTTAGTTTCTGTATGTTTTATTATTAGTCTGTAAAAGTGTCATAAGACTCTGACAACGTTGTTCACAGTAGTGACCTGGGAGTCAGAAATGCTTCCAGGCAGGGCCAGCTCCAGGTTTTCGTGGGCCCTGGGCGATAGAGTCTTAGTGGGCCCCTTTAACACATACCACAATTCATGATGCACAGATATGGCAGAGAAATATAGGTGTAGTACAATCACAAAGATTTCACTTACTTCTTACATTACATGAGTATTATCTATTATAAATTCTACAAGAGTTCAGAAACCAGACAGTAAAGTCATCTGTTGTGAACATGTTGGAGACGACTTCGGAGGTGAAGCTCCCTCTGGTGGTTGCTGAGGGTATTGAACCTATGTTGAACAGCAAAAGCCCAACACCTGCTAGTGACGAATGGTTGTCAGGTGATACGGACTGGCCTGATATAAGTGAGCTGACCTCCCATGATCCTCGCCGGTGATCAATTGTTCTTCCTGGTCTAGGTTGGAATTCAGCTTGCTTTTCTGCTGTCTCCTGCTTGCATTCAGATAAGTCATTTTCAGTTTTTTTTACCGTGTTTGATTTTCCTTGCTTTTTGCTTCATTGCTTTTTGTCTTCAGCCGGATCCCCTTTGGGGGGCTTGGGCTGGTCTCCGTTTGCTTTTTGTATTTGTTGATTTGCTCAGTTCTTGTGATATTTTACTGCTGGGTAGTTACTTGTCCACACCAGAGATCTGATATAGGTGTCGAGACTGTGTGGTCTCAGTATTTTTGGATTCAGAAGTGTTGGAGTTTTTCCTAGGGTTTTTCTGGGTTGCAGACAGTATTCTCTCCTGTGCTGTCCTATCTAGACAGTTTTGGGTCCCAGCGTTTGCTCAATCTATTTTCTGTCTGTGTTCGTGTTTTCATCTTGTCTAACCGCCATTATATGTTTGGGGGCTTCCTATTCTTTGGGGGTCTTCTCCGGGGCAGTTAGCTTTCCTCTTTCCATCTTCAGGGATAGCTATCTCTCCGGCTGTGCCAAGGTGTCTAGGACCACCGTAGGTACGCTCCACGGCTGCTTCTAGTTGTGCGGTTAGTTTAGGGGTCTGCAACCTATTAGTTTCCAACCTCTCTGGTGTTGGGCTGCCTATGTGGTTTTTTGCTCCTGTCTCCTCAGCTACCATAACATAACCGTCATCCATTCAGTATTATGGGCACCACATAGTTCTCTATACAGAATAATGACCCCCAGATATTGCTCCATACAGTATAATGGACCCCATATAATGCTCCATTACAGTATATAATAGGCCCCATATATTGCTCCATACAGTAGGTAATAGGCCCCATATATTGCTCCATACAGTATAATGAGCCCCATGTAATGCTCCAAACAGTATAATGAGCCCCATATATGTTCCAATATATGATGGGCCCCATATAATTCTACTTATATAATGGGCCCCATATAATCTTCCAGTATATAATGGGCCCCAAATATTGCTCCAAACTGAATAGGTCCCATGTAATTCTCTATATATAGTGGGCCCCATATAATGCTCCGTATATAATGGGCCCTATATATGATGCTCCAGTGTATCATGGGCCCCAAATAATACTCCATATATAATGGGCCCCAGGCTCCCATATTGCGTCGGCGTCCCCTATGGCGAATGGGCCCTCCTGCCTGCTCAGGACGCTGGCACTTGCCTAGGTGTGCCAGGTGCTGACGCCGGCCCTGTTCCAGGGGTCTTCCGCATGCTATTGCCGTGTCATTTGAGCACTGTTCCCATAGATTTCCACAATTTTTAGTCCATCTGCAGACCGCCAGGGTGGGGCCGCAGCAAAAATGCTCGTGTTTCTCATAGACTTACATTGGGCTCGTTGCTTGGGTCGAGCACCCGAGCATTCCAATTTGCTCGACCCGAGCAACGAGCACCTGAGCATTTTAGTGTTCGCCCTTCACTACTCATCTCTAATCGCCATAAATTGTGACTCTTTAGATTAAGCTCCTTCCTGAAATTTTGAAGGTTGTGGGTTTGAGGACCGGGAAGACTCACAAAAAGGAAAAATGTGATTTTTGTAATTGCTTGTTATTATTTTTAGTAGTTTTATAGGAACAAAAAAAATTAAAATTTTTTTCACCTCGAGAATACAGTGAACATAAAAATCTGCTGTTATATTCAGTGTATTTCTATGTACAGTTGTGATCAAGGTCATTTCGAGGTTTTGGGTTGTCATTATGATTTAAAAAGCGATAACACAGTAGTTTGACAATAAATGGCTTCACTCAACCACTAACCATGAGTGGAGAAAAAGTTTTGGTGTTATCTTTCATATTCTCTGAAAAAAGGCCAAGAAAGCAAAAATTCTGCCGGGGTATGAAAACTTTTGAGCACAACTGTATATATATATATATACACATGATCTGCTTCTGGGTTAACTGCCTTCAATACAGGTCAAGATTACCAAATTCTACTGCCTACATCATCATGGGCTTTAACTCATAGATACCTGCAAACATAGATATGTGAGTTTAAGGCTACTTTCACACATCCATTTTTTTACAATCAGCCACAATCCGTCAAAGATTAAAAAAGATGGATCCAGTGAAGATTGTGAAAAACTGATGGGACAGATCAGGTTTTTAGGCGGATTCGTCATGAACTTTTGAACCCGAGAAATGCAGTCTGAGCATGCCTGGAACGAGGAGGGAGAGAGAGAGAGATTCCAGGCATGCTCAGATGGTAAAACGGAATGCGGATACCGGATCAGTCTTTTGCCTAATCCGGCGCACATAGACTCGCATTGGAGCAAAGAGCCGTTAGCGCTGCTTCCATCGCTGACCGTTTTTTTGCCGGATACAAAAAACGTTGCTATAGACGTTTTTTTCAGAAGCCGGAATCAACATTTTTGCCGGATCTGGAAAAAAACTGAAAGAACGGGAGGCCATGCGGCGTGATCCAGTGCTAATACAAGTCAATGAGAAAAAAACGGATCCAGTGGTAGAAAAAAAACGGATCCGGTTTTTCAAAAAAAGCCGGATCGCGCCTGATGCAAAAAAACTGATGTGTGAAAGTAGCCTTAGTCCCATGGAGATCTGATCACAAGAGAAGTGAATTTTATAACTTAATTTATGTCAGTGCAGAGAGATGCAGCCCCACTCCTGAGGAGGAGCTATGGAGTGATGATAATTTCAGAGAAAGTTGAGTATACGAGAAGTTGGGACAAATCACTGACAGGACAGTCCTGCTGAATCCGGGATGGTTGCGAGCTATATCTTTAACCTGCAAATAAACCCCATATATGCATTTTAGTAGCGTTTCTTCATATGATAGAATCTGTTTAATGAAAATAACATGTTTAGCACTTAACAATAACAATGCTACCTGAATGACTATAATTTAAATCCTCAAAATTGACCAACTTTAATTTAAAAGAAATTGCTTTAAAATACAATGTTAAATAGAATCATAGAAATGCTAAATTGTTGCTTTTTAGGGATTTTTATAAAAAACAGTAAAGCCATGGGATGATTTATGGTTATTTGATTTTCTGCTCGATTCTCTTAACCACTCTACAACCAGCTGCTTTACTCTGTTATGTTAGGTAAATGTAATTACAGAGTGCACTGTGCTGGCCAGATGGGTTCTGCCATTGTAATACAGGCACAAGCTCTTGCTCATATAATCAAAATATCATTTATCTATTGTGTTATGTCAGTGGAAAAATTACCTTTATGTTCATTCTTAATTCTACAAAAATTTTTTGACTCTAGTTCAAAGGATGCCAAGAAAATATTAAAGAATTTATTTCAAATTTGAACTTGGTTGTATTACAGTATGTTAATACTATGCACACATACGATAAGACCATTCAGTAGTGTAACATGACAAGGGGCAGCAGCCATGGGCAAGGTACTAGTCTTTAATGCCCCGAGATGCTACTGAAGATGGAGCTCCTGGCTGGGTGTGTGGAATTTAGCTACAGGGGCATCAAGCCCTTGCAAGCTGCATGATGCCAGTGACTTCGGCTGGCCAGGACCAGGTCTTACAAAGTTCTATGAGGGAGACCACCACTGAAAAAGGAATTGTCTTTTAGTGAACAATAACTTAGAGGGAATTATATACAACAGAGAGCGAGTACATAACTTCATGTATGTTTCCCTTAATATATGGAACATCTTCACATACATTTTCTTTGTCCTTTCTTACTTAGTACTCTGTTTTTACCACCACCCAGCACGGTACTTCAGGAATTTCCCTTGTTCTCCATAACGGTGCTACAGTCAGTAAGTGAGAGTCCTGTACTTCAACCTGTGTTTCTGTATCCGTTTCCCCATAAGGAAGCAACTTGGACACTATGGCCATCAGCTTCTCTGATGACTGAATTTCTTGGAACTACCACTCTGGGCACCCTCTTTGTCTCACGTTCCGTGTGCTGAACCATTCCTTTACCTTCTAGACATGCAAGCTCGGTATTGCGCAGTTAGACTTCCTGCCCAAGGTCCCATCTTCGAAATTCACAACCACCTTCTGACACTTCCTCATGCTTCCTTTCTGGATCTCCTTATCTGTTCCCCAGGTCTCCACTTACTTCAGGAACACCCTCGTCGTGTAACTTTGCTTACTGATAATACCAAAGGTCTGCTTCTGCTACAGTCTGGGCCATATGTGACTTACTGAAAGAAAACGGTCTTTTCACCTTAGTCCCTCCCACTCTAGGCTATTCCCATTCATTAGCACCAATTCTCCTTACTGTCGGGCAAAAAACAACACTGTCATTAATAACACATGTCACAATACACATTTCAAATTACAATGAGTCGCCCGCCAGGGCCTGTGGGGTACTCGGCACCGAGCCCGTTCACTTCTATGGGGGATGTCACGGGTAGCACAGCTCGGTCCGTGGCCCTGGGCGCTCACTTTAAAAGGGGGATATTTACAGGGGATTATAAGGTGTTTGTAAGATGTTCGTGACGCCACCTGTGTTGCCTGGTCAGTGTGACCAGCGCTGCTGTGTAAATCCACTGAGGGGTTGTTTCTGGGCAGCAAGGTGTTAAGTCTTCCACAGGCAAGCAAGACTGGGACCCTCAGGGTAGATGGCAGTGTTGGGGTGCAAGACGGAGAAGGGGCTTTCAGCCGCAGGAGCAATAAGGCAGACACACACACGAAAGTCTCTTTCTGTACCTTTACTGATGTAGTTGCAAGCACGTCCCGGAATGCTGGTAGGGTGGAGGATGCACGTCCAGTATTCCCACTGAGTAGTTGCAGGGCATCCTTACTCCTATGGTGTGAGTTTCTGACCTGTATGAAACAAAGTCTAACTCTGTCTTCACTTTGCACGCCCGGCTGACTTTGTGGTGGAGCCTTCTCTTGGATAGAACAGTGTCTATGTATGCAGCGTCCTGCTAGACCCCCTTCTTCCTGACCCCGGTTACGTATCAGCACTCCTGGGCCCCTGCGACCTGTAGTCCAGCAGGGTCTCCGGTATCTCCTACTAGTCGTGTAGATGCTAGCAAGCTCGGACCCGGTGTCCTTTTGTTCAGAGTAGAGGTAAGCTATCAATGCTGTTTCAACCTCCGTTACTCTCTTCTTCTCTTCCACTCGCCTTTCGTCCTACTCCGACCCTTAACATAAGCACACTAGCAGCAGATAGCTGATTCTTCTCTCTCTTCACCGCTCTCAAAGCTCTCAAAGCGTCGGCACGCTTACTCCCTGAACTGAACTCAGTTGACTCAGTTCTGACCAGGCTGAAGTGGCTATCTTTCTCCACTTGTACTAGCCTCCACACATTGAACTAAGCTCAAAGCTGCAGTCTTCAGGTTCTTTCAATAACTGTTGTTCTCTTTCCTTCTTTCTTTCTAAGCTCTGTCTGAAGCAGCTATCAGGACCTTCCATCTACTGATCTGTGCACACTTCTAGGAGCTAAAGGTACTGCCACACTACACAATCCCGCTAGCGATCTCGTTAGCGTCGCATACTAATGAGATCGCTAGCGGGATTGTTTCTATATCGCTAGTAGCTACCTAACTTAGCGATGTCGTTAAGGACGCTATCGCGGTTAGCGATCTCCTTAACGACTTTAGCGGTACAAAAGTACCGCTAAATCGCTAAGAAAAGGTGCTACACTTAGCGATTATACTTACCCAGCGGGAGCGCCGACGATGAAATAGGGTCCGGAACGATTCCAGCGACGAGCGAGATCACAGCAGGAAGCTCGTCGCTGGCACCTGCCGCACACAACAACATCGCTAACGGGATCGCTAAATAGTGACGTTTTTTAGCGATCCCGTTAGCGATGTTGTTTAGTGTGGCATACCCTTGACTCTCCACACTCCAAGAGAACTAACAACTTCTCACTTCTCAGCTAATCTGATCTGACTGCTGTCTAGACTCAGGCTAATCAACTAATCTCGACTGTCTGCTCTTCAGCTAGACTGATCTATCTGCTGTGGCTTCACCATCCTTATATACTCTATGTAGGGCTCCCTCTGGTGGCTCTAGGGATTGGTGAAGCTGTGAATGAATATCAGGTCACTTGTGGGTGTTACCTTTGATGCATCCTCCCGGGTAATGTGGCTCCAAGCGCAGCTGGGCTACACAACAACAATACATGTGTTGTTATAAGCTTCAAGAGCGAACGTGGGTGGTATGTTCATCTCCCTACAGTACCTTATCTACTAGAACATTTGGCTAGCTGAGCTTATGAAGAGGTTTCAGCCACACTCGTAGCTATGCAAAACTGCCAGTCACTTCTAATTTCCCATTGAATTGCAGAGCTCATACACTGTAAAGTAGTGTCAGTACAGTGAGGTACATTTACTAATACTGGCTAATCTCCAAAAAATACATTAGCATGTAATGACAGTGTGATCTGGTAAATACAACAAATCTAACCCCATGTATGAGAAGTCAAAAGACGAAGATATGCATGAAATTAAAATATTGCATTTTTATTTAATCATAATTTAATCTTTTAATCAAAGAAAATTAGAAAGCAGAGATGCCAAAAATAGTGGTGGCTGGGTGTAAGTAAAAAATGAGGTAAAATCAAGGTAATGAGCTACATTTTACCATAGCCATAAATATTTAGATGTCCTTATTGTCAATCAGGAAAAGAATGGCACACTAAAAGGCTATGTGCACACAATGTGTTTTTGGTGCATTTTCGCAGCGTTTATTTTGCCGCTCAGAAATGGTCCAAAACACAATGGAATATTTATGCAAGGTAATTCAATGACAATCCTGAAGGGCTGTGCACATGATCAGTAAATTTCTGTGTGTATGTGCAGTACATTTTTTTCTTCAGCACGTCAATTATTTTTGCGTTTCTGCGTTGTTTCTGCACCCATTGACTTCAATTGAGTCGGTCAAATCCGCAACAAAGATGCAGGTATAAAAGTGTTCGAGGATTTGCTGCAGATTTGCTAAGTTTTTGTTTTGCTTTTTACTGGCTTAATATGATGCTTCCCATGCTGTCACGCGGCCCAGTGGTTCTTATCGGTGGTAACGCTACTGCCGATAGGACAGTGGGTCAGTGTGCTGCGGGATCATGCTGGCAGATGTCAACGTGACCCCACAGCTGTGACTGTGACCTGCGGTAATGCTACTGCTGGTACTGTCGGTCACAGCACTGCGGGATCATGCTGTCAGATATCAGCGTGATCCTGCAGCTGTGACTGTGACCTGTGGTAATGTTACCGCAGACCATCAGTCAGAGCGCTGCGGGATCATACTGTCAGATGTCAGTGTGATCCCGAAATGAATGAGACCTGCAGTAACGTTACCACAGACCGTCGGTCAGAGCACTATGTGTCCCACTGCGATCTCACGTGTAGAACAGTCACATCGGGAGCTGGTGATGCACTGATCGCTGGTGAAACACTGCTGGAGTGATTACCTCCTGTCTGTATCACTAAGCTACCTTGAAAGTTCACCAGAGTTCATCAGCTCCAGAGCTCTCACTTATAGCACTGCTGCGTGAGAACTTTCCCATGCAGCAGCGGTGCTGTATGGGAAATCACCGGAGCTGATCAGCTGATGAACTCCGGTGAACTCTCTCATGGCAGCTCAGTGATGCACTGCGGGAGAGATTACCTCTTGTCAGTGCATTGCCTGCTGTCTTTGAGAGCAGTCACATAAGTGACTGCTCTCAAAGTGATCAGGATCGTCGTGGGACATTATGGATTACCTTCTCGATGGAAAGGCGAGGAATATTGTTAATTATTTTTGTTGCAGGAGATGTTCGCTTCTGTGAATTAGGCGTTCGATAGGTATGGTTTAATTAAGATTCAATAAAGGAGTCTGTGTCATTATTTCAAATAAGAACTTTATTCTGGATGTGTGTGTTTTTATACAATATCACTATGGAGTTACTAATGGATAGGTGTCTTATAGACACCTCGGCATTATAACCTGTGGGCTTGATGTCACCTGACAATACAAAGGTGACATCAACCCCACAAATATGAACCCCTCTTGCCACCACTACAGGGCAATTGGGAAGAGTGAGGATAAGTGCAGAATCGGCACATCATATAGATTTGTGCCTTTTCTGGGGAGGATGAGAGCTGATATTTTTAGTATGGGATGGGCCAAATATCTACTGTCTGCTTAGCCTTCGCTTGTTATTACTTATAGGGGTACCCTACATCTTTTTTTGGGGGTCCCCCATTTTAATAGCCAGTAAAGGCTAAGTATATAGCTGTGAGCTGATATTAGTAGCTTGGGAAGCTCCATTGGTATTACTCCCTTTCCAGGCTATAAACATATGCCCCCAACCATTGGCTTTCCCTCTGCTGGTTATTAAAATTACGCGGGAGCCCACAACATATTTTTTTTTATTTTTTTTATTTAAAATTAACAGTTGCTGTCTGGTTACAGCCTATGCATGTTCGTTCTGTTAACACTCCTACATAGGTTGGTGACAATGTGGGTGTAGGTTTGTGTGTGTGTATGTGTGTGTGTTTGTGTTTGCTTATCGGCTTAGTAATGAAGGTGTCGGCTGCCACTTTTTCATTAATAAGCCTCAAACTAGGTGTTAATGACAGCTGCTGACACCAAACCCTAATCCCATTATTCTGATGCCACAGCATCAGCATGTAAAGGGTGGTGTTGAACAAATATATTACATCACAAAACTTTTTTAAAAATATCTTTATTTAGATCAAAAAAGCATTCATTACTGTAGAAAAATACATGCAAAAACGCATACAAAAAAAGCGGCAAAAGCGCTCGTTTTTGCTGCAGCATTTTTCCTACCAAGAGATGCAGAAACCTTGCAGAAATTTCTGCAAGCAAATACTCAACGTGCGCATATGGCCAAAAATGACCCTTGTGAAAAATAATAAGATATACCAAGCTATAATAAATAAGAATTATAAATATTATTACATAATTAAGGTATGGAAATTAATTAAAAATTGTGATTTAATATGCTATAATAAGCATACAAAAACAATGGTATGTTATATTACATTATGCCCATAAACAAAAGTTGTGGCTCTATAGTCAAACTGGAGGTTTTGACAAGTGCTAATAAAGAAAAAGATAATGACTAGTGATGAGCCAATAGTGAAATATTCGGATTCGGAAAAATCGACACGAATGATTTCTAATATCCATGTATTCGTACCAAATAACGAATCCAATGCAAGTCATTAGGAAAGCCGAATATTTTTCTGCTGGACCAAACAAACAGGTCTGGGGGCCCGAGAAAAAGCTGAAAAGGATGGGAAAGTGCTAAAATTAAATGTTAACAGGGTGGAGAAGATGCCTGCATGCCTTTCTGACTCACATATAGTATCTGGGAATAATGTCAGATTATTGCGCCGGTTTTACCGATTGATAAGAAAACCTACCAAACCAGACCTAAATTTATTCTTTAACCCCTCTCTGCCATTGCACATACTATCCTGTCCATAAAACCCGTGCCAATCTGCCCATGAATGGGATAGTACGTCCAAGGCCATCAGCTGCGTTCCCGTAGGGAGCGCAGCTGATCGCCGCCGAGTGTCAGCTGTGACAACCAGCACTATGTGTCAGGAGCGGTCACGGACCGCTTCCGGCACATTAACCCCTGGCACACTGTGATCAGATATGATCACGGTGTACCGGGGGCACAGGAGCATCGCGCAGGGAGGGGCTCCTGCGCGCTGCCTGAGACACTCAGAACAGCGCGATGTGACCGTGCTGTTCTGAAGGCCTCTTCCCTGCAGGACCCCGGATCCAAGATGGCCGCTGGGTCCTGCAGGGAGGTGGCTTCCTCAGCGCCTGCTGAGAGCAGGCGCTGAGGAAGCGTTCTGCACTGCCTGTGATATCGCTGGTCTCACAGAGTGCAGTGCACTCTGTGAGACCAGCGATCTGATAAAATACAGTAATGTGCCACCCTGGGACAAAGTAAAAAAGTTTAAAAAATCTAAATCACGTGTAAAAAAAAAATTTCAAAATAAAGAAAAACAAAAAAATATTCACCAATAAATTCATTTCTTCCTGTAAATAAAAAAAAACAAAACAATAAAAGTACACATATTTGGTATCGCCACGTCCGTTACAACCCCCCCTATAAAACGGTCCCACTAGTTAACCCTTTTAGTGAAACCCTTAAAAAAAAAAAACAAAGCAAAAAATCAATGCTTTATCATCATACTGCCAAACAAAAAGTGGAATAACATGCGATCAAAAAGACCGATATAAATAAACATGGTACCGCTGAGAAAGTCATCTTGTCCCGCAAAAATCGAGCTGCCATAAAGCATCATCAGCGAAAAAAATAAAAGTTATAGCTCGCAGCATAAAGCGATGCAAAAATAATTATTTTTTATATAGAATAGTTTTTATTGTATAAAAGCGCCAAAACATAAAATAATTATATAAATGAGGTATCGCCATAATCGTACTGACCCGAAGAATAAAATTGCTTTATCAATTTTACCACATACGGAACGGTATAAACGTCCCCCCAAAAGAAATTCATGAATTGCTGATTTTTGTTCATTCTAACCTCCCAAAAATCGAAATAAAAAGCGATCAAAAAATGTCACGTGCTCAAAAATGGCACCAATAAAAACGTCAACTCGTACCGCAAAAAATAAGACCTCACATGACTCTGTGGGCCAAAATATGCAAAAATTATAGCTCTCAAAATGTTTTGATGCAAAAAAAATATTTTTTGCAATAAAAGCGTCTTTTAGCGTGACAGCTGCCAATCATAAAAACCCGCTATAAATAGTAAATCAAACCCCCCTTTATCACCCCCTTAGTTAGGGAAAAATAATAAAATTAAAAAAATTTATTTATTTGCATTTTCCAATTAGGGTTAGGGTTGCGGCTAAAGTTAGGGTTAGGGTTGGAGCTAAAGTTAGGATTAGGGTTAGGGTTGGGATTAGGGTAAGGGGTGTGTTAGGGTTAGGTTTGTGGTTAGGGTTATGGTAAGGGTTGGGACTAGGGTTAGGGGTGTGTTGGGGTTAGGGTTGGAGTTAGAATTGGGGGGTTCTGCTGTTTAGGCACATCAGGGGCTCTCCAAATGTGACATTGTGTCTGATCTCAATTCCAGCCAATTCTGCGTTGAAAAAGTCAAACTGTGCTCCTTCACTTCTGAGCTCTGCCATACGCCCAAACAGTAGTTTACCCCCACATATGGGGTATTAGCATACTCAGAAGAAATTGGACCCCAAGCGTCATTGTGCAATTTGTCCTGTTACCCTTGGGAAAATAAAAAATTGGGGGTGAAAATATAATTTTTGTAAAAAAAAATGATTTTTTTTGTCTTTACGGCTGTACGTTGTAAACTTCTGTGAAGCACTTGGGGCTTCATAGCGCTCACCACACATCTAGATAAGTTCCTTTTGGGGTCTATTTTCCAAAATGGGGTCACTTGTGGGGGGATTCCACTGTTTAGGCACATCAGGGACTATCCAAATGCGACATGACACCCGCAGACCATTCCATCAAAATCTGCAATCCAAAACGTCACTACTTCCCTTCCGAGCCCCGACGTTTGCCCATACAGTAGTTTTCTCACACATATTGGGTATCAGCGTACTCAGGAAAAATTGGACAACAACTTTTGGAGTCCAATTTCTAATGTTACCCTTATGAAAATAAAATATTGGGGGCGAAAAAATCATTTTTGTAATAAAAAAAAAAAGATTTTTTATTTTTATGGCTGTACGTTATAAACTTCTGTGAAGCACTTCGCGGTTCAAAGTGCTCACCACACATCTAGATAAGTTCCTTTTGGGGTCTATTTTCCAAAATGGGGTCACTTGTGGGGGGTTTCCACTGTTTAGGCACATCAGGGGCTCTCCAACCGCGACATGACGCCCGCAGACCATTCCATCAAAGTCTGCAATCTAAAACGTCACTACTTCCCTTCCGGGCCCTGACGTGTGCCCATACAGTAGTTTTCTCCAACATATGGGGTATCAGCGTACTCAGGACAAAATGGACAACAACCTTTGGGGTCCAATTTCTCCTGTTACCCTTGGGAAAATAAAAAGTTGGGGACTAAAAATCATGTTTGTGGAAAAAATATGATTTTTTTATTTTCATGCTCGGGCGTTATAAACTTTAGTGAAACACCTGGGGGTTGAAAGTTCTCACCACACATCTAGATAAGTTCCTTGAGGGGTCTAGTTTCCAAAATGGTGTCATTTATGGGGGTTTCCACTGTTTAGGCAGATCAGGAGCTCTCCAAACACGACATGGCGTCCAGCTAATTCTGCGTTGAAAAAGTCAAACGGCGCTCCTTCCCTTCCGAGCTCTGCCATGCACCCAAACAGTGGTTTACCCCCACATATTGGGTATCAGCGTACTCAGGACAAATTGAACAACAACTTTTGGGGTCTTGTTACCTTTGGAAAATAAAAATTGGGGTGAAAAGATAATTTTTGTGGAAAAAATATGATTTTTTAATTTTACGGCTCCAAGTTATAAACTTGTGTGCAGCACTTTGGGGTTCAAATAGCTCACCACAGATCTAGATAAGTTCCTTAGGGGGTCTAGTTTCCAAAATGGGGTCACTTGTGTGGGGTTTCCACTGTTTAGGCACATCAGGGGCTCTCCAAATGCAACATGGTGTCCAATCTCAATTCCAGCCAATTTTGGTTGGAAAAAGTCAAATTGTGCTCCTTTCATTTCGAGCTCTGCCGTGCACCCAAACAGTGGTTCTCCCCCACCTATGGGGTATCAGCGTACTCAGGACAAATTGGACAACAACTTTTGAGGTCCAATTTCTCCTGTTACCCTTGGGAAAATAAAAAATTGGTGACTAATAGATAATTTTTGTAGGAAAAAAAATAGGATTTTTTATTTTCATGCCCGGGCATTATAAACTTGTGTGAAGCACTTGGGGGTTCAAAGTGCTCACCACAGATCTAGATAAGTTCCTTAGAGGGTCTAGTTTCCAAAATTGGGTCGCTTGTTGGGGGTTTCCACTGTTTAGGCTCATCTGGGGCACTGCAAACGGAACATGACCCCATCAACGTCTGCATTCCAAAATGTTATTACTTCCTTTCCAAGCCTTGCCGTGCTCCCAAACAGTTTCCCCCCAACATATGGGGTATCGCGTACTCGGGACAAATTGGACAACAACTTTTGGGGTCCAATTTCCTTGGGAAAAATCAAAAATTTGGGACTAAAAAAATCATTTTTGTGGAAAATTGTTTTTTTTTTTCACACCCAGGCATTATAAACTTTTGTGAAACACTTGGGGGTTCAAAGTGCTCACAACAGATCCAGCTAAGTTCCATAGGGGGTCTAGTTTTCAAAATGGTCTCACTTGTGGGGGGTTTCCACTGTTTTGGTGCATCAGAGGCTCTCCAAACGCGACATAGCGTCCAATCTCAATTCCAGCCAATTTTGGTTTGGAAAATCAAACGGCGCTTCTTCCCTTACGAGCTCTACCGTGTGCCCAAACAGTGGTTTTTCCCCACATATGGGGTATTGGCGTACTCAGGAGAAATTGTACAACAACTTTATCTGTCAATTTTCTCCTTTTACCCTTGTGAAAATAAAAAAAAGTTTGTAAAAGTTCATATTTGTGACTAAAAAGGTAAATATTCATTTTTTCCTTCACGTTGCTTCAGCTCCTGTGAAGCACCTGAAGTGTTAATAAACTTCTTGAATGTGGTTTTGAGTACATTGAGGGGTGCAGTTTTTAGAATGGTGTCACTTTTTGGTATTTTCTGCCATATAGACCCCTCAAAGTGACTTCAAATGTGAGGTGGTCCCTAAAAAAAATGGCTTTGTAAATTTTGTTGTAAAAATGAGAAATCGCTGGTCAACTTTTAACCCTTATAATTTCCTACCAAAAAAAAAAATTATTTCCAAAATTGTGCTGATGTAAAGTAGACATGTGGGAAATGTTATTTCTTAACTATTTTGTGTGACATATTTCTCTGTTTTAAGGGAATAAAAAATCAAAGTTTGAAAATTGCAAAATTTTCAAAATTTTCACCATATTTGCATTTTTTTTAAAAATAAACGCAAGTTATATCGAAGAAATTTTACCACTAATGCGAAGTACAATATGTCACGAGAAAACAGTCTCAGAATCGTGGAGATCCGTTGAAGCATTCCAGAGTTATAACCTCATAAAGAGACAGTGGTCAGAATTGTAAAAATTGGCCCGGTCATTAACGTGCAAACCATCCTTGGGGGTGAAGGGGTTAAAGGAAAAAATGCTAAGAAATATTTTTCCTTCATAATTACATGTATATAATGCAAAATAAATAATAAAAAAAAATTTATACCTCCCGTTTAGCATATGTTCACATGAAACGTTTTGGTTTTAGTTTTTCCTTTAACATTTGTGAGGACTCTCATTCCTACATTTGGGAGGTCAATCCCTCTTTCCAAGTTGTTAGCTAGATAGTGGAATACATATTCCCCATAACTTTACAATTCCAGCTAAAACATGCCCATTTAAATTTTAGGCTTCGCACCACCACATCCACCGCCTTGTCATTATGCAGCCCTCGTCATGAAACCTGAGTTTGGGAAGGGCCCTCAGGTGGCCCTGTATCATACATTTGGGAGAGCTCTCACTCCTATATTTGGGAGGTCCTTTCCTCACTTCTAGTTATTATCTACAGTAGAAAGTGGAATACATATTCCCCATCACTTTACAATGCCAGCTAAAACATGCCCTTTTCAATTTTAGTCTTCGCACGCCACCACCATGTCCACCACCATGTGGTTATGTGGCCCTCGCTTGACATTTTCAGAGGGTCAGCATTTGCCGTGAAACCTGAGTTTTGTGAGCTCCATAGTTCATTTTGGTCACCGGATCCCAATGGAGCCACTGTCATAGCGGGTGAAGCTGCTGTAAGGTGAATATAATACAGGAGTTGGGGGAGCTGTATGCTCAATGTCAGTAAATTGGATTCTTCGAGATACCAAAATCATTAGAATTAAATTCTGAATACAGTGCATGTGTAAGCAGTTTGCGGGATGCAGTGACAGACAGGAGGTAGAGCAAGGGTTAAAAAATGCAACAGTTTAATAGAACAAGATTTTAACTCCTCACAGGGAGGTAAATGGTTAAAGTATGGATAATAAGAATAACAAATATAAAACAATGGCAGTTCAGTCAAAGAACTTATCGTGTCCTTATGGTCCTCATGGCGGATGATCCCGCAAGGGTTGTAGAACCGGCAGAGGCTGGGGAGTTGTTTTAGGGCCACCCATTGTCTCAACTGAGCAAGTTCTCTGTCTTTCTGCTGAAGCCGCACCCAGTCATCTCAAGGTCATCCCAACAGGTGCTTTACTGATGTCTCTTCGACCTGCTCCCGTGTCATTGTCAACCTCCTGGCGAGGTTTTCCTGAAGAAGGGGTGGTATTCACCCTGAAATGCGTAGATTAAACCACTTCTTAACTGCTACTACGTCTTGGAAATCTATTATTTTGGCAGCGCGGACTGGAATCCACATCTTTTCTGCAGTGTAAAGTAATCAGTCATCCAATTCCACCAGCGGCCCACCGGGGGCAAAGACTGAGATTAACCCCTGCTAGCCAGACAGGAAAAAGGTTTCAACATGCAGAGAGAGATCTGCCACAGATCCAAATGTGGATCGTGACAGTACCCCCACTTTAATGAGGGGCCTCTGGACCCTCAAAACCGCACCTCATATACCACCTATGGTGAGGATGCCTCGATCCACCAGAGTTCACCCCAGCTGTCACCTGACTCTCAGGTCTATGGCAAACGCGGACAGATGGAAGTGGCCATAACGTATGCTCCGTAGGTACCACAAATCTCCAGAGTGCCTACCTGGGGAATGAGTTATGTACGGGCATAACTGGGGGTAACTCCAGCTGGTAACACCCCGGGCCAAGAATGGCCGACACCCGATACGGCCCGATCACCTGAGAACTCCAGACTCCAGCAGCACACTTCCATTGGATGTTTTTGGTGGACACCCATACACACTCATTCACACACAGGTCCGGACCTGAACGTTCATTGCTACACACGCATTTGCCACAAGATGGTGAATTCTTTGAGGAACTGACAACAGAGGTGTCCCCCTGTGTCACCACACTCACACATTTCTCAGAGGAAACTACCACCCTCCCCTGACCCCTCCTCCCAAGAAGGCTCCGACTCACAGGGTTGGCTAGTGGTGAGGGTTGGGACTTGCCCCTACTCCTTGGCAGCACCTCTGCTGCCCCCACTGGAGAAGAAGGAGAAGGTTTCAGAAAGACGGCAGAGATAGTGGCCCCCAGGCAGGAGCCCTCACATGACTGCCCAAAGCTGACTACCTCCCTGGAACACCAATCTATGACCGGGTCGTGTTTTGTCAGCCAAGGGAGGCCTAAAACGATGGGTATTGGCATACCCTCCAAGACGTAGCATGACAGGGACGACTCATGACGAGTCCCTATATGCAAGCATATATCATGCACAACCTGGGTCACACTTCCCTGGCTGAGTGGGACTGAGTCAATGGTCTGGACGCCTAATGGTTTAGCTAGCGTCTTACACATCAGGCCATTGGTCTGGACAAAGTGAGCATCCATCAAATTGACTCCTGCTCCACTGTCCACAAGCACCGGTATACCCTTAGATACCCGCCAATCACCACTCTCGCAGTCAGGGTACACTGAGGGGAAGAAGTGGAGGAAATATACACTCCCTGGTCGCCTCCCTCCACACGACCAGGGGGATCTGGCTTCATAGATGGCACAGGTATTTTGGTGTGAGCTGGGCAGACCCCAATGAAAAGACCAGTCTGCCCACAAAAATAAACATGCCCCCACACCAAGTCGAACCGCAGGCAACATCGTTTGGGAACCAACTGCTCCCACCTGCATAGGTTCGTCCGGCTGCTCAACTGTATCCTCCTCTCCTCCCTAGTAAGGAGAAACAGGGGGCAGTTTTGGTGTATGCCTCTCCCTGAGGTGTCTATCCACCCAGATGGCAAGGGACATGGCGGCCTCCAATGACCTGGGGGTGGAGTACTGCACCAGAGTATCCTGCAACCTTGGGGACAGACCCTGCACAAAATGACTCCTAAGGGCAGGATCATTCCACTGTGTGTCAGTGGCCCATCTCCTGAACTCTGAGCAGTATTCCTCAACCGGCCGGTCCCCCTGCTTGATTTTACGGAGTCGGGATTCCGCCAGGTAGACGCCATCAGGATCTCCATACACCAGCGCCAGAGCCACAAAAAACCCGTCCACTGACCGTAAAGATGGTGAATCGGCCGGCAGGGAGAAGGCCCAGGTTTGGGGATCACCCCTAAGAAGGGAGACAATAATCCCCACACGCTATTCCTCACTCCCTGATGAATGGGGGCGGAGCCTGAAACACAATTTGCAGGCCTCCTGAAAGACCAGAAATTTATCTCTCCCTCCAGAAAACCTGTCAGGGAGAGCTGTCTTAGATTCTGGTTTAACCTGCATCTGACCTGAGGCCCAGAACCCCACTAACTGCTGTAGCTGCTGCACCACCTCACCCCGCAGCTACTTAAGCTCATCTGTGAGGGTCTGAAGCAGCTGGGCAAAGGCCTACATTTGGGCCATGGCTCACAGGAAAGGGAAAGGAGAAAAAAACTGTATTCGGTTGGTAATAATGTCACGAGGCAGTTGTAGAAATGCAGGGGACAAGGAACCTGGGCCCCTGAACTGCCCATTATGCTAAGGGAGGACCTGTCTTTCCTTAACTTGTGGGTACGCTTAATGGTAGCGAGGCCCAAGTCCCCGACCTGTCTCTGTCTCCTGTTTAGCCCTGAGCTAAACCCACCAACCCCCTCCCCCAGAGGTGAGACAGGGAATAATGTGAATTACACCAAAAACAACTAAAAGGTAAGACAGACACCTAAGGGTTAATCAACTAAACAATAAACACTTAGCTTTCTCTGCTGTTAAGCTCCGCACAGCAGAGTAAGGCCCCAGAAGAGGGAAGCAACTGAAGTACCACTGCTCTCTGCAGCTCCTGTCTCCAGCTAGGTTGGTTTCCAGAGGAAGCAATATTACCAACACCAGCTGACAACTCAAGTGACCTTATAAAGGAAGTGGGAGTGGTCACCACCTACTCCTGACAAGTAATCAGTCATGCAATTCCACCGGCGGCCCCCGGGGGCAAAGACTGAGATTAACCCCTGCTGGCCTGACAGGAAAGAGGTTTCAACATGCAGAGAGAGATCTGCACAGATCCAAATGTGGATCGTGACACACAGCCCGCACAACACCAGCAGAACCTGAAAGGAAGCAAGGCCTTTGACACGTGCGCAGCACAATACATAGAAGCTATGAAAAAGCCCCGCACAACACCAGCAGAACCCAGCACAGCCCCAGCACAGGCCCGGCAGAGCCCGAGCCAGCAGAGCCTGGCACAGCCCCGCGCACACACACAGCCCCACTGACCCCGCACACATTCTCCACCCACACACATTCTCTGCCCATTACTCGCATTTCCCATACACTTAGATTGGACTCGCTACTCGTTACGAATACCCGAGTATTAGGAGCTACTCGTAACTAGTACAGCAAGACCGAGTATTTCACTACTCGCTCATCCCTAGCAACCACCAAGTTATGCCCATTATGGCACACAAGCAGACCTTGTTGGAGGTTTACTAATCGGTCTGGTCTTTAATCCCTTTCAACAGCTCTGCTGCGTTGTGAGCTTTATCACCTAAATAGATGAGCTTCAGCAGAATGTGCTGCCGCTTCACCAAGGCAGTGCTGCAGACCTCCCAGCTGGGGAGTGATGGGGAGGCTAGTTTCACTGAGTATGAGGAGGAGGAGAGACAGGAACTGGAATACGAGGAGACTGAAACCCTGATAGAAGTTGGGCCCGCCATTCTTGGTGTGGGTAAGATGTGTGATGTCCCAGCCTCTGACTCTGTCCCAGACTCTACCAGATTACCCAGTGTGCCAACAGGGAAGTGTAGTGTCCCTATCGACAAGAACTTGTCCACGAGTCTCTGGTTAGGTGGACCTTCCTTGTAACTGCGTTGGCCAGGGCACGGCTGATATTGTGTAACATGTGCTTATGTAACGTGGGGACAGCACACTGGGATAAATAGTGGCGGCTGGAAATCAAGTACCATGGGGCTGAGTCATGAAAAGACATTTCCAGAGCTAGCAATCTGGCAATGTGGGTGTTTAGCATTTGGACCTGTGGGTGTGTGGATATTTCTGCTTCCTGTGAAATCTCTGGGGCATGGACAACTGAATGCTGCGCTGGCACAATGAACTGGACGTGGTTGCTGACTGTTGTGTCTGTGCAACCGCAGGTTGTGGGCAGGAGGCAAAAGTAAGGAAAAAAGGGGGGGGAACCCCACGCGTATCGCCACACAGAGAGGTGGCTTCCTCAGGGGAAATGATCATTTCCCCCCCTTTTTTCCTTACTTTTTTCATAGCTTCTATGGTATTGTGCTGCGCACGTGTCAAAGGGCCTTGGCTTCCTTTTCAGGTCTAGTATCTGTTAGGAGTTGCCATATTACCTTTTGCATGCTAGTTTAGATACTTCTATAGTTATTTATCAGCATACATTTTTTCCATGCATCTTTTTTATGCATTTTTGGTCATTTCATATGGTGCTGTGAATTATCAGGTGTGCTAATCAATTATTATATTTGTTTTTCCTCGGATACTATATATATATTTTTTTTTTTTCAAACTGCCATTATTTATTAACCATTATCTTGTGCTGTATGGGGTCAAGTGTGGGGTGACATTGGCATTATCTTATGGCATGTCCAGTGTATATGTTTGTTTTTAAATGTTTTTAATTGTATTGGTGTCTTGTTTATTCATGTTTGGTACCTGCTAATAAAATTATATACATTTTATATATGGGTGTTCGCAACTTCTTGTGGCATACTATTTTCTTTTTGCTTTTTTCAGTGTCTTTTATATGCCACTGATGAACCCCTTATTTATTTGATTTTCAGTGGTGCCCTCCCGTTTGGTTGTTTTTGTCCTTCATCACGTAAGTCATCGCTTCCATAGTAGACCATGGTAGCTGACGTGGGGAGGGAGGTCCAACTCATAATTGCGCAGCCGCCGACCCATAATGGAAGAATTGAAAACTTTGGAGTCTCCAGTTCTTCCATAGGCCCCAATATCTACAATTATAAACCTGTATGCGCTGTCAACCAAGGCCAACAGCACTACAGAAAAATACTGTTTATAATTATAATATTGGGACCCTGAGTTTAAAAGGCTTACGCACACGGATGTGCTCTCCAGCCAGTGCCCCAATACAGTTCGGAAACTGGCACGTTTCCTCAAACCCACTGGCTATCTCCAACCAGTCTTTCATTTTGGGCTCAGGCATGACCGATTGATGTAGTTGGGACCATATTTCTGAGCACGTAGAACGGACAATGCCTGAGATGGTGGAATTGCCAATTAAGAATTCAAGATGCAGTGCTGAAAAGGAAAGGTCAGTGGAAAGGAATCCATAAGGTAAGATAAAACATAAAAAAAATAAGAATCCATGCCTCGATAAACCAGTTTAGTCCTTCCTAAAAGCTATGGGTAATAGCTAATAAGCCCTAAGTTTAAAAAATAGTACTACATGCAATGCCTTTGGTCGTATTAAAAGCAGCATATAATGTCAAAGGAGAAATGTTGTAGTTAAAATAATGAAACAACATGGACCAAAAATGGAAGGGATGAGTGCATTAAATAAAAAAAAGCACATCATTAACATAGAGAATGAATGCATACCGTAATGTAAGTAAAAGGTGTCCTTAAAGGTGATCCCAGGGCACACAATCTCCATCAAAATGTCAAATGTGGGCAGGGTCATCCGACAATACTGGTAGAACTTGTCAGGATGGCTACGTAGAGAAGCATACAAACGGTGGAAATGGCCTTTACTGAGCCGTTGCCTCAAAAGCGATGTACCCACATTCGTCTCCGCCTCCTCGGATCCACAATCACTGGGTATGGCTCCCCAAAACATCTGGACAAAACCCAGAGGAAAAGCACCTGCTCAGTAGTGTTGTAAGTAAGCCTGTCTGACCTGTTTGACACAAAGCAGAAATACCACAACACAAGCAGAGACTCTAATGCAAAGGCTGGAGGCTGTCACCTGTTGTTGAGCCAATAAATAGGGTTGCTGATTATGATTTATATTAATTTCAGGCCAAGGAACCGTTATATGTCCATTTTACAAGGCTGTGATAAAATCACGCAATGCGGATGCCATACAGATTTCACACGGATACATACAGTAGATGCGAGGAAATCGCATCCTTGCATTGAATACTGTTTGGGGAACATTTATGCAATTCTCGGCCATCAAAATCGGACCGATTTTTTAAACGTTAAGTGTGACTCCGGCCTAAATCTCTCCCTACTCTATCTCTACCTGACAGAGAACTAATTTTCACCCTCATGAGCTCTTTAAAGAGCTTTTTGTAATCACAAAGTCTCCCTATATGCTGCTTTCACTCACACTATGCTATTTCAGGCTGTAATGTGCTCAAGATGACGCCGGCAGAGATTAAATATCTCTTATGATGATGTAAGGGCAGCCAATCACAGTAATGCCACACCAAAGATGGTTCCGGCATTACTGTGATTTGCAAGCAAGCCCAGCATGCTCATTGGCTGCAAATAAAACGGCAAACATGTTGGGCGGGTCACTCAAATATACCGAGGCAAATAGCAAATTACTCGCCGAGTAACGAATAGCCTGGATATAGTATTATCCGTGCGAGTAACGAATAGTGCTGAATGTATTCGCTCATCAGTAATAATGACACTAAGCACTTTATAAAAGCACTTGCCAAAACCTCCGGTTTGATTATAGAGCCACAACTTATGGGCATATTGTAATATAACATACCATTGTTTATTGTACGCTTATTAGAGCATATTAAATCACTATTTTTACCTAATTCCCCACACTTAAAATTATGTAATAATATTTATAATTCTTATTTATTATAGTTTGCTTGGTATCTCTTATTTGTTATTTTTCACCAGTCTTCCTTCTACCTCAATAACTATGTTACTATGTTACCAGGGTAATTTTTTCATAAACATTTGTGGTTATGTTACCATTGTAGCATTTCCGGGGGTTTAGCTCTAGGATCGCTGTCTGGGTAGACAGAATGGCATGAAAACAGTTCATTCAGACAGCAGTTCTGGTGCAAAACTGGCCGCAACCAGCTTTATTAAAGTCCACAGCAAACAGATTAAAACAAAGCATAAACAGAAAACCTGGGCTTGTCTAGCCTCTAATTACACATAGATAGATGGCCCTCTCTATCCGGGACCCAGACTCTACCAGTCTGTGCCCAAAACAACACATATCACATATGTTACCAGTTTGGAGCTTCACAGATACTCCTCCTTGTGTCTGAAGGCACCTTCCATGTCCAGACTTGAGAGAGATCCACTCCTATTCAGCCGCTCTTCACACGGATTCGCACTGAGACTACTCCTATGTCCGGGGTCCTTCCTGCACCCAGACTGAGATAGCTCAAACACTCTTGGAGACTGCTTCCTTGTGCCAGGACACCTCTCTGTGTCCAGGCTAAAGACAGCTCTAACACTCTTGGAGACTGCTTCCTTGTGCCAGGACACCTCTCTGTGTCCAGGCTAAAGACAGCTCTAACACTCTTGGAGACTGCTTCCTTGTGCCAGGACACCTCTCTGTGTCCAGGCTAAAGACAGCTCTAACACTCTTGGAGACTGCTTCCTTGTGCCAGGACACCTCTCTGTGTCCAGGCTAAAGACAGCTCTAACACTCTTGGAGACTGTTTCTTGTGCCAGGACACCTTCCTGTGTCCAGGCTAAACTAGCTCTCAGATTGTGTTTGCAGACACCTACTTCTGGTCTCCTAATTAAGACCTAAGTAGTTTCAGGCTTGTGCTGCAAGTGTGTGCTGAATGTGAGGTGTAGTGACCTTTATCTACCACTAGGTTTACAAAGCCACACATTTCCCTTATACCTAGGTGAAATGTACACCCCATTCATCACATATTCACTCACTGTCTCACATATCCCCTCCCTCTTCTCCAGACCGGAGGGCTGGTCATCCAGACCGGAGGGCTGGTCAACAATCCAACAGAGACAGTGAACTCTGGACCAGTCATGGCCCTCATTAGCTTCATCTTCACCACTGTCATTTGTATCTTCACCTGAGTCATAGCCAACATCAGCTTTCTCTTTATCTGAAGCATCTGCACTACCCTGTACCCTCCCAGGCCTATACTCTCTGCGGGCCTCGGGTATCCTGCACGGTTTCATCTTGACCTTAGGGCCGGGCTCATTTTCGATATAGTGCCTGGCCAGAGAAGTACGACCCGACACATCAGAACACTTCTGCTGACTCTTCCTCAGAAACTCACGTACCTCCTGTCCCTGATGCACTGACCATGTGTCACCAACTATCACAGGAGGTAAAGGGGGCTTTTCACTTTTCTCCAGTTCCCCACCTTCAGGCTCTTCTGGCAAGACATGCCCAGAAGCCCCACCGTCCATCCCATACTCCACTTCTTCAGTCACATCTGGCTCACTGTCAGGCTATACCCTTCATTTTCATTCATATCCTGCTCACTGTCAGGGTTATATAATTCATTTTCATTCACATCCCGCTCACTTTCAGGAGTATACAATTCATTCTCCTTCACATCCTGATCTGGAACCTTAGTTAACATGTCATCCACAACATTAACTTCACCATCTGGTCCCTCAAGTATGTGACTATGTGACAACCCCAGCACTATGCTTCCATATAGCTCAGGTGCTAGGAGCTGGCTCACTACCTCTCCCTGGACTTCAGTGTTTATGGCAACATGAAGAAACCTCTCCTCAGAGCCAGGCTCTTGGGAAACCTCATTTAGAACATCCCTATTTTCCTGGGCCGTTTTAAGAGAGGGGTCTCGCCACTGCTCACTCTCAAAATTGTCACAGGACACAGGCAAGTCAGGGACACTCGGTTCCCGAGAACCACCATCCTCGTCTCCCAACATCACCTGCAAAGGAATTTCATCACTATCACAGTCATCATTATTATCAATATCATTATCATGACTATGATCAGTATTATCATCACTACCATGATCATCATCATCATCATTATCAGCATCAGCATCATCATCATGGTCATCATTATCATCATCATTATCATGGTCATCATCATTATCATATAAGTTTAACATCCCACTAGCATTGTGTTCCGCCCCTCGGGACTGCGCACCCTCAATAGGAGCTTCATCACACTGTCCATCAGAAACATTTCTCCCCCAGAGCTCCTCAGATCGGGGAAAGTCACATACGGAAGTCACTGGACTCTCTGAGTCTACGAGGGCCTGTGCTGGGCAGTCATTTACAACCACCGGGGACACCTGTGGTCCAGTCTCTTTGGCTGAGGTGGACACACACACAGGCTCTGCGCAGGGAGAGAGGGACCTGCCAACATCACGTTACATAGGCTCCCCCTCTAGTGAACAGCCGGCTGCAATTTCACGACATCTCCAACACTGTCCACCACAATCACCCTCCCATATGTCCCCTATAGCTGGAACGCTCTTACCGCGAGAGTTCAGCATCCGGGAACTCTGAAGTGACGACCTCTCAGACGGCTGGTCCTCAGGAGGACGTGCTCGGGTGTAGCGGTTCACCATCACCTTTCCAACTCCATAATCAGGCTCGCTGACTGCAGACTCCCAACTGTATCTCCAGTCACGAACTCCCCCGGCACGGGCTGTCACCGCAACACCCAGCCGGGTACGAATCTCTGCTTTCAGCTTGGCATAGTCTTGGCTGTCGTGCTCGCTCAGGTCAGCATAGGCCACCTGGGGCACTCCAATCAGATAGGGTGCGACCATCATGGCCCACTCAGATAGGGCAGATTCTCCTTCTCTGCCAGTTCCTCAAATCTAGTGAGATATACCTCCACATCATCACAAGGTGTCATCTTTTTCAGGGACCGTCTTACCGCCTTCTTTACAACGGACAAGTCAGGTACCTTCACAACATTACTCTGGGACGAGGTGCTGAGAGCTGCAATCTGCTCCAACACCCGGTTATTCTCCTGCTGCTGCTGCAGGATTTTCTGCTGGTACTGCTGCATGCACTGCTGGTGCTGCAGCTCCATGGTCCGCTGGGCCTGGACCAGGTACTCAATGAGCTCCTTCATACTGCCAGACTTATCTGTCTCAACCACGGCAGTTTTATGTTGCACATTAACTTGTGCCATTTGTTCAAACAGCGCCTCCATGCTGTCATCCATGCTGTCAGACTTCTCTGTCTTAACAACGGCAGTCTTCACTCAAGACATACAAACTTACAGTCTTTTCCATAGAAAAATTCAGCTCTGCTGTGCAGACACTTTTTTTTTTTTTTTCCTTTGCAAAGTCTATTAGGGCTCCTGTCTCTTTAAGACTGCTCCACAGACTTTTCTTTTGCTGCTGCACATTCCACAGTCATTTTCACAACAAGTTCAGCTTTGCTGTGCATACATTTTCTCTCTGCAGACCCTATCAGGGCCACTGTCTCTCCAAGACTGCTCCAAACAGACGTTTCTGCTGACACACTTTTTTTTTTTTTCTGCTGCTATTTCAATAGACTTCACCTTTAATGCTGTCTCTCGCCACTGTGCTGCATACACACTCCAGCACTAACTGTATCAGGCACTGCGCTGCCCCAGCATTCTCCGCCAATTGTAGCATTTCCGGGGGTTTAGCTCTAGGATCGCTGTCTGGGTAGACAGAATGGCATGAAAACAGTTCATTCAGACAGCAGTTCTGGTGCAAAACTGGCCGCAACCAGCTTTATTAAAGTCCACAGCAAACAGATAAAACAAAGCATAAACAGAAAACCTGGGCTTGTCTAGCCTCTAATTACACATAGATAGATGGCCCTCTCTATCCGGGACCCAGACTCTACCAGTCTGTGCCCAAAACAACACATATCACATATGTTACCAGTTTGGAGCTTCACAGATACTCCTCCTTGTGTCTGAAGGCACCTTCCATGTCCAGACTTGAGAGAGATCCACTCCTATTCAGCCGCTCTTCACACGGATTCGCACTGAGACTACTCCTATGTCCGGGGTCCTTCCTGCACCCAGACTGAGATAGCTCAAACACTCTTGGAGACTGCTTCCTTGTGCCAGGACACCTCTCTGTGTCCAGGCTAAAGACAGCTCTAACACTCTTGGAGACTGCTTCCTTGTGCCAGGACACCTCTCTGTGTCCAGGCTAAAGACAGCTCTAACACTCTTGGAGACTGCTTCCTTGTGCCAGGACACCTCTCTGTGTCCAGGCTAAAGACAGCTCTAACACTCTTGGAGACTGCTTCCTTGTGCCAGGACACCTCTCTGTGTCCAGGCTAAAGACAGCTCTAACACTCTTGGAGACTGTTTCTTGTGCCAGGACACCTTCCTGTGTCCAGGCTAAACTAGCTCTAACACTGTTGGAGACTGCTTCCTTGTGCCAGGACACCTCTCTGTGTCCAGGCTAAAGACAGCTCTAACACTCTTGATGACTGCTTCCTTGTGCCAGGACACCTCTCTGTGTCCAGGCTAAAGACAGCTCTAACACTCTTGGAGACTGTTTCTTGTGCCAGGACACCTTCCTGTGTCCAGGCTAAACTAGCTCTCAGATTGTGTTTGCAGACACCTACTTCTGGTCTCCTAATTAAGACCTGAGTAGTTTCAGGCTTGTGCTGCAAGTGTGTGCTGAATGTGAGGTGTAGTGACCTTTCTCTACCACTAGGTTTACAAAGCCACACATTTCCCTTATACCTAGGTGAAATGTACACCCCATTCATCACATATTCACTCACTGTCTCACACCATCTAGCTCATTACCTTGATTTTACCTCATTTATTACTTACACCCAGCGTTACATGCCAGTTGTTGGTATCTCTGCTTTCTAATTTTCTTTTTTGTAATTATGATTTTAAACCCTTCCCGACCCATGACGCCTACGTCGGCGTCATGAAAACCTGTGCCATCCCGACCCATGACGCCGACGTCGGCGTCATGCTATAAATCATGTTACTGCGGGTCGGGGGTCCGGGGTCACTGAAAGGTCACCCGACCCGCAGTAACAGGACCCTTACTGCATCACCACAGGGGGGTTGGCTTAACCCCCACGTGGCCACGATCGCTCTGATTGGCTGTTAAAAGTGAAACTGCCAATCAGAGCGATTTGTAATATTTCACCAATGAAACTGGTGAAATATTACAATCCAGCCATGGCCGATGCTGCAATAGCATCTGCCATGGCTGGAGACCGCGATCAGACCCCCCCCACACCATGTCACGGCGGTGATCGGCCGCCGCCATCGAAAGATGGCAGCGATCGGTCACCGCCGTCGCTGTCTGCTCCCTGCTCCTGCGATCACCCCCCTCACCTTCCGATCCCCCCCCCTCACCTTCCGACGTCCCCTACTCACCTCTCCCGGTCCACTGATGTCCCTGGATCCGTCCCGGCGGCTGCCCGGGATTCTTTATGGGCGCCGCCATCTTGGAAAATGGTGGGCGCATGCGCAGTGTGCCCGCCGGCCGGCGTATGCGCAGTGCGCCCTCCATTGTAAAAAAATGTATTTTGATCACTGTGATAAACTGTCACAGTGATCAAAATAAAAAAAAAGTAAATGAACCCCCCACGTCATAGGTAGGGACAAATAATAAAAAAAATATATATTTTTTTTTTCCTAGCGGATTTTGCTGCTGATCCGCGGCGGATATCGCGGCTGATCCGCGGCGGATTTCGCGGCAGATCCGCGGCGGATTTCGCGGCGGATCCGCGGCTGATTTCACTGCTGATCCGCGGCGGATTGCGCTGCGGATCCGCGGCGGATTTCGCTGAGGATCCGCGGCGGATAACGCTGCTGATCCGCGGCTGATTTCGCTGCTGATCCGCGGCGGATTTCGCTGCTGATCCGCGGCTGATTTCGCTGCTGATCCGCGGCGGATTTCGCTGCTGATCCGCGGCGGATTCGCTGCTGATCCGCGGCTGATTTCGCTGCGGATCCGCGGCTGATTTCGCTGCTGATCCGCGGCGGATTTCGCTGCGGATCCGCGGCGGATTTCACTGCTGATCCGCGGCGGATTTCGCTGCTGATCCGCAACTGATTTTGCTGCTGATTCGCTGCGGATCCGCGGCAGATTTCGCTGCTGATCCGCGGCGGATTTCGCTGCTGATCTGCGGCGGATTTCGCTGCGGATCCACTACTGATTTCGCTGCGGATCCGCTACTGGTTTCGCTGCGGATCCGTGACTGATTTCGCTGCGGATCCGCGACTGATTTCGCTGTGGATCCGCGGCGGATTTCGCTGTGGATCCGCGGCGGATTTCGCTGCTGATCCGCGGCGGATTTTTCTGCTGATCCGCGACTGATTTTGCTGCTGATTCGCTGCGGATCCGCGGCGGATTTCGCTGCTGATTCGCGGCGGATTTCGCTGCTGATTCGCGGCGGATTTCGCTGCTGATCCGCGGCGGATTTCGCTGCTAATCCGCGGCGGATTTCGCTGCTTGATCCGCGGGCTGATTTCGCTGCTGATCCGCGGCTGATTTCGCTGCTGATCCGCGGCGGATTTCGCTGCTGATCCACTGCGGATTCGCTGCTGATCCGTGGCGGATTTCGCTACTGATTTTGCTGCGGATCCGCAACTGATTTCGCTGCGGATCCGCGGCGGATTTCGCTGCTGATCCACTGCTGATTCGCTGCGGATCCGCGGCGGATTTCGCTGCTGATCCACGGCAGATTTCGCTGCTGATCCGCGGAGGATTTCGCTGCTGATCGGCGGCGGATTTCGCTGCTGATCCGCGGCTGATTTCGCTGCTGATCCGCGGCGGATTTTTCTGCTGATCCGCGGCGGATTTTGCTGCTGATCCGCGGCGGATTTTGTTGCTGATCCACGACTGATTTTGCTGCGGATCCGCGGCTGATTATCTGCTGATTCATCTGCGCTAGCGGGTATAGCATAACGCGATCGCGTTATGCTATACCGTTACCAGCCGGTCAACGCTACGTGTTGAACGGGCTGGTAAAACGCAATATGAACCCAGCCTTAGGGTTAGAACTAGGGTTAGGGTTAGCATTAGGTTAAGGTTAGAATTACGGTTGGGGTTGGAATTTGAGTTAGGGTTGAATTAGGGTTAGGGTTGTAATTAGGGTTAGGCTTGTAGTTAGGTTTATGGTTAGAGTTGGGATTAGGGTTAGGGGTGTGTTGGGGTTAGGGTTATGATTAGGGTTTGTATTAGGGTTAGGTGTGTGTAGGGGTTAGGGTTGGGGTTAGGGGTGTGTTGGGGTTAGTGTTGGAGTTAGAATTGAGGGGTTTCCACTATTTAGGCACATCAGGGGGTCTCCATACGCGACATGGCGCCACCATTGATTCCTGCAAATTTTGCGTTCAAAAAGTCAAACAGTGCTCCCTTTATTCCAAGCCCCGACGTATGCCCAAACAGTGGTTTATCCCCACATATCAGGTATCAGCGTACTCGGGAAAAATTGCACAACAACTTTGGGGGTTCTAATTTCTGTTAACATTGGGAAAAAAAATTGGGGACTAAAAATTATTTTTGTGGAAAAAAAATGATTTTATATTTTCACGGCTCTGCGTTATAAACTTCTGTGAAGGACTTGGAGATTCAAAGTGCTTATAACATATCTATAGGAGTTCCTTGGGGGATCTAGTTTCCAAAATGGGGTCACTTGTGGGGAGTTTCTACTGTTTAGGCACATCAGGGACTCTGCAAACGTAAGATGACGCCCGAAGACCATTCCATCAAGTGGGCATTTCAAAACGTCACTACTTCCCATCCGAGCCCCGACGTGTGCCCATACAGTAGTTTTCTCCCACATATGGGATATCAGCATACTCAGGACAAATTGGACAACAACTTTTGGGGTCTAATTTCTCATGTTACCCTTGGGAAAATAAAAAAATTGGGGACTAAAAGATCCTGATTGTGGAAAAAATATGATTTTTTTATTTTCATGTCCGGGCGTTATAAACTTCTGTGTAGCCCTTGGGGGTTCAAAGTGCTCACCACACATCTAGATAAGTTCTTTGCGGGGTCTATTTTCCTAAATGGGGTCACTTGTGGGGAGTTTCTACTGTTTAGGCACATCAGGGGCTCTGCAAACGTAACAAGATGCCCACAGACCATTCCATCAAGTCGGCATTTCAAAGCGTCACCACATCCCTTCCGAGCCCTGACGTGTGCCCAAACAGTGGTTCCCCCCCACATATGGGGTACTAGCGTACTCAGGACAAACTGGACAACAACTTTTGGGGTCCAATTTCTCCTGTAACCATTGTGAAAATAAAAAATAGTGGGCTAAAAAATCTTTTTTTGAGAAAAAAAATGATTTTTTATTTTCACGGCTCTGCGTTATAAACTTCTGTGAAGCACCTGGGGGTTCAAAGTTCTCACTATGCATCTAGATAAGTTCCTTAGGGCGTCTAGTTTCCAAAATGGGGTCACTTGTGGGGGAGCTCCAATGTTTAGACACACAGGGACTCTCCAAATGCGACATGGCAATCGCTAAATATTCCAGCATATTTTCCATTCAAAAAGTCAAATGGCGCTCCTTCCCTTCTGAGCCTTGCCGTGCGCCCAAACAGTGGTTTATGACCACATATGAGGTATCTATGTACTCAGGAGAAATTGCCCAACAAAATTTAGGATCCAATTTATACTGTTGCCCATGTGAAAATGAAAAAAACTGAGGCTAAAAGAAAATTTTTGTGAAAAAAAAGTACTTTCTTTTTTTACGGATCAATTTGTGAAGCACCTGGAGGTTCAAAGTGCTCACTATGCATCTAGATAAGTTCCTTAGGGGGTCTAGTTTCCAAAATGGGGTCACTTGTGGGGGAGCTCCAATGTTTAGGCACACAGGGACTCTCCAAATGCGACATGGCAACCGCTAAATATCCAGCATATTTTCCATTCAAAAAGTCAAATGGCGCTCCTTCCCTTCTGAGCCCTGCCGTGCGCCCAAACAGTGGTTTATGACCACATATGAGGTATCTGTGTACTCAGGAGAAATTGCCCAACAAACTTTAGGATCCAATTTATACTGTTGCCCATGTGAAAATGAAAAAAACTGAGGCTAAAAGAAAATTTTTGTGAAAAAAAAGTACTTTCTTTTTTTTACGGATCAATTTGTGAAGCACCTGGGGGTTCAAAGTGCTCACTATGCATCTGGATAAGTTCCTTAGGGGGTCTAGTTTCCAAAATGGGGTCACTTGTGGGGGAGCTCCAATGTTTAGGCACACAGGGACTCTCCAAATGCGACATGGCAACCGCTAAATATTCCAGCATATTTTCCATTCAAAAAGTCAAATGGCGCTCCTTCCCTTCTGAGCCCTGCCGTGCGCCCAAACAGTGGTTTATGACCACATATGAGGTATCTGTGTACTCAGGAGAAATTGCCCAACAAATTTTAGGATCCAATTTATACTGTTGCCCATGTGAAAATGAAAAAAACTGAGGCTAAAAGAAAATTTTTGTGAAAAAAAAGTACTTTCTTTTTTTTACAGATCAATTTGTGAAGCACCTTGGGGTTCAAAGTGATCACTATGCATCTAGATAAGTTCCTTAGGAGGTCTAGTTTCCAAAATGGGGTCACTTGTGGGGGAGCTCCAATGTTTAGGCACACAGGGACTCTCCAAATGTGACATGGCAACCGCTAAATATTCCAGCATATTTTCTATTCAAAAAGTCAAATGGCGCTCCTTCCCTTCTGAGCCCTGCTGTGCGCCCATACAGTGGTTTATGACCACAAATGAGGTATCTGTGTACTCAGGAGAAATTGCCCAACAAATTTTAGGATCCATTTTATCCTGATGCCCATGTAAAAATGAAAAATTTGATGCTAAAAGAAAATTTTTGTTGGAAAAATTAAAATGTCCATTTTTTCCTTCCACGTTGCTTTAGTTCCTGTGAAGCACCTGAAGGGTTAATAATCTTCTTGAATGTAGTTTTGAGTAGCTTGAGGGGTGCAGTTTTTATAAAGGTGTCACTTTTGGGTATTTTCTGCCATATAGACCCCTCAAAGTGACTTCAAATGTGAGGTGGTCCCTAAAAAAAATGGTTTTGTAAATTTTGATGTAAAAAGGAGATATCGCTGGTCAACTTTTATAACCCTTATAACTTCCTAACAAAAAAAAATGTTGTTCCCAAAATTGTGCTGATGTAAAGTAGACATGTGGGAAATGTTATTTATTAACTATTTTGTGCCACATAACTCTCTGGTTTAACAGAATAAAAATTAAAAATTTGAAAATTACAAAATTTTCAGAATTTTCGCCAAATTTCCATTTTTTTCACAAATAAACGCAAAAATTATCGACCTTAATTTACCACTAACATGAAGCCCAATGTGTCACGAAAAAACAATCTCAGAATCGCTAGGATCCGTTGAAGTGTTCCTGAGTTATTACCTCATAAAGGGACACTGGTCAGAATTGCAAAAAATGGCAAGGTCTTTAAGGTCAAAATAGGCTGGGTCATGAAGGGGTTAAAAAGAAATCAATATTTTAATGTAATAGAGCTCTTCGTCTTTTGACCTCTCATCCATGGGAGTTAGATTTGTTCTATTTAACATTTTTTTTGAGTGCCTGTATATTGTCATCGGACATTTTTGTTTTACCAGTGTAATATGGTACCAGAATCCCCTACACTGTGCATATCTATGTATGGAGCACAATACTGATTTGTAGCATGCTGGTTCATCTCAAAAAGTGACTTAAATTGTTTGTAAATCAATTGCATAACACCCTATTAGGAGATAACCAAATTACTTAATTATTTAGGTGGGTCTGTCACCAGGTTTTACATTACAAACTGCATACATTATTAAATAGTTCTCTAGACTTGATGAGGCTGGTGTACTGAATGTGAGAATCCATGTCAAAATTAGTGTTGAGCGATACGATACCGCAAGTATCGGGTATCGGCCGATATTAGCTCTATCGGCCTTTCGATACTTAGTTCCGATATTTTCGTCTTATCGGATTCCGGAATCGGGATTGTCACTGTCACTGTCAGTGTCCGTCGGTCGGGTCTGTCAGGAGTCAGCGGCACTTACCTGGCAGAAGATCTCCGGCGGTCACGGGCTGGACTGCTTCATGGCCGCCATCATCTTTCCCCGGCGGTCACATGCAGTTTCTCGCGATAACTGCAGTGACTGCTGGTAATCCCGGCCGTAAAGCAGTCAGTCCGATGACGTCACCGCCGGGGAAGCAGGTAATCAGCTGTGCTGCGTCGGGATGACAGGCTCTGCCTGTCATTGCGATGTAGCAGAGCTGGATCGCCGTGGGACAGTCGTTACTATGGACTGCGTCGGACAGGTGGTATACTGTTGGTTTGTTTTTTTCCTTTTTTTACAGGAGATCGATGGCGTCGCAGGAATGAGAGTATAATAAAAGAAATGAAAACTGTGTTGTCTCTTTTATTTCATTAAAAGACTTTTTTCTTGCTTTGTCTTTTTTTTATACATTTAATAACTTTGGGATTAATAATGGATCGGTGTCTTATTGACACCTCTCCATTATTAACCGGGCTTATTGTCACCGTGCAATCAACGGTGACATTAACCCCTTATTACCCCACTTGCCACCGCTACAGGGCAGTGGGAAGAGCCGGGTAAAGTGCCACAATTGGCACATCTTTTGATGTGCCAAATGTGGGGCTGCTGTAGCCTGGTATTATCAGGCTGTTGAGGGCCAAAATCCATGGGCCTTGACAGTCTTTTAATACCAGGCCGCAGCAGTCTGCATTTTACTTGGCTGGTTAACAAAAATAGGGGGACCCCTACGCCGTTTTTTTTTCGAGGGGATCCCCTATTTTTGTTAACCAGCCAAGCTAAGCAGACTGCTGTGGCCTGGTATTATCAGGCTTGCAAGGTCCATGGATATTGGATCCTTACCAGCCTGAAAAACCAGGCCTCAGCGGTCTGCTTCATCTGGCTGGTTAACAAAAATAGGGGGGACCCGACGCCATTTTTTATTCTAAGGGAACCCCTATTTTTGTTAATCAGTTCCCTCTGACGTCACTGATTGTGTCCCTGGCTGACCTGAAGTGAAAGTGGAAAGCAATCAATTAAGCTTTCCACTTCCTCTCCTGTCAGCCAGGAGAGGAACTCATTCATTTGGGGGTTTACTGTGAGGCTGCAGCATTAGCTGCGGTCCCTGCAGTAAACATTAACCCTTTCTGAAGGATTACACCGTGGGACCTGACTGTGCATGGGATAGGTAAGAATAATTTTGCTTTTTTATTTTATTTTTATTACAGGAAATGGTTTTTGCAGTCAAATAAAAGATGGTCAAAAACATGTGTCTTTATTTCATTAAAATGATTTTTAATTAAAGTGTGTGTGTTTTATTTTTATTTCATGCAATAGGATTAATAATTGATAGTTGTCTAATTGACAGCTCTCAATTATTAACCTGGCTTAAGGTCACCTTTCAATTGCAATGTGGCTTTAACCCCATATTAACCCATTCGCCACCGCTACAGGGCAATGGGAATAGACGGGCAAAGTGCCAGAAAGGGCGAATCTAATTATAGATTTGTCTTTTCTGGGGTGTCTGGGGGCAGATGTTAGTAGCCGGGGGGGGGGGCAAAAATAATGGTCCCTCTCTGGGCTATTATTATCTGCCCCCACTCACTGGCTTTGTCTGTCTGGTTGCGAAAATAGGGCGGGAGCCCACGCATTTTTTTTCAGCAATTTTACACCTCATATATATATATACATGTCATTAAATTTGTGACACATATATATATATATTTATATTTATAGTTCATACACTTCTACATAGTATAATAGCCGCTAATTCAATTGCCGGCTTTTGTGAAAATGCAGAACCCGACATGAAATGACACTTGGTTTACATAGAGTTAACCATGTCTTTTCATGTAGTTTGATATCTGATTTGCACAAACAATTACATGAGTGTAAGTGTGCAAAATTTCACACCTGTAGGGGTTAATTAAAGGTGTAAATTCGTAGCAAAAAAGTCCGTTTTTTTTACAACGAATTTACACCTTTAATTAACCCCTACAGGTGTGAAATTTTGCACACATAGACTGATGTAATTGTTTGTGCAAATCAGATTGCAAACGACATGAAAAGACATGGTTAACCCTATGTACACCAAGTGTCATTTCATGTCGGGTGCTTCTGTCCTTTCACAGAAGCCGGCTTTACCCGGCAATTGAATCAGAGGATATTTTACTATGTAGAAGTGTATAAACTATACATATATGTATATACATATATGTCACAATGACATGTATATATATATATATGTATTCTATGTGTGTATATTTAGTGTTTACAACGAAATAAAGGTTTTTTTTAGTTGCAATATTTTGTTCCCATAGACTTACATGGGACTTCCGGTATCGGAATCGGATATCGCCGATATTTAGTGATATCGGCGATACCATTCCGATCCGATATTTTTAGATATCGAGCAGTATCGCTCAACACTAGTCAAAATGCTAGTCTTATATTTTGAAAGTTTTTTGCACTTGTTTTTAAAATGCTCAAGTTAGTAAGAAATGTATACAGTCCTTATAACATACAGTATGTATTCAAATTTAGTACACCTGCCTCATAAGGTCTAAGAGGTCTATTTAATAATGTGTGCAGTTTGTTTTGAGAAGTCTAGTGACAGGTCTGTTTTACAGGTAACCTATCAAGGCCCCAAATGCTCTTAACCTGCAGATATAGGATTAAAGGGATATTCTCATTTGCAAGATAATATTCCACTGTTACCTAAGCTACTGCAATGCACTAAACATGGGGAAAGCGACATAGCAAATCAGAAGAACTACACTATATTTCTAATTGAAGATATTTGCAAATATTATTATTATACCCATTACATATAGTATCATGGAGATGGGAATATCCCTTTAATGCTCTCTCTTAGGGCTCATGCACATTACCTTATTTTCAGTGTGAGTGTAATCCGACAAAATTTCGGATTGCTAAAGTACCAATTATTCTATAGGGCAGTGCACATGTCCCATATTTTCCTATGACCGAGCTGATCAAAGGAAAATATTGCAGCATGCCCGATTTGGATCCAATTGTCAGATTGTACTTGGCCGTGTAAGTCAACGAGTTCGTGGCAGACATTCGGCTGATTTTAATGGACTAACAGAATGGAGTAGATGGAAAAATTTTCTCCATCTTTTCATCTGAGTAGATCGGATCATACTATGATCACGCACTGATAAAACTTTGATCAGAGTTTGATCTGAATGTGCACAGAGTGTGATTAGCATAATCGACTTAATTCTGCACAAATTCTTTATCCTGCTGATATCCCAATACTGAGCCACTGCTGTCATATGTGTCCCTATTACTGCACCTACTGTATGGTACTGTGTACTCTATTTATCCTCCTACTGGAGTCCTAAATTCCCCTTTCTTTGCACTCGTAAAATATGATGTCAACAAAAGTGCCCACATACACTAAGAAACCCCTACAGTGAATTCCTCCACAGTACCTTCAACACGCACAGTATGATGACCCTACTGTACCCACCCCACAACTGAACCGGAAAACTATGATGACCCCAACACAGTATGATCCCCCAACTCTGAACCCCACATAGCGCTCCATGCAGTATAATGGGCCACATACAATATAATGGCCCACATCTCACGACACTGTATAATGGCACCCACACAGCCATCCACTCAGTATAATGGACCCAACACAAACCTTCACACTGTATAATTACTTCCGTACAGTTGACAAGGCTCCCACATAAGCCTCCAAATATTATAAAAGCCCCCACATAGTCCTCCATACAGTATAATGCATCCCATGATCCATACAGTATATAGCACCGCATAGTCCTCAATACAGCATAATGCATCTTATAGTCCATACAACATGATGCACCCATAGTCCATACCGCATAATGCACCTCATAGTCCACATGGCATAATGCACCCCATAGCCAGTACAGTATAATGCACCTCATAGCCCTTACAGTATATTGAATTCCATAGTCCATACAATATAATACAACCCATAGTCCAATTATTATCATGCACCCCCTAGCCCAAACAGTATAATACCGTACATCTCTAGTCCATACAGTATAATGCACCCCATAATCCATACAGTACAATGCATCCCATAGCTCATACAGCATAATGCATTCCATAGTGCATACAGTATAATGCACTCCATTTCTCATATAATGCATCCAATAGTCTATACAGTCATGGCCAAAAGTTTTGAGAATGACACAAATATTATATTTTCACATGATCTGCTGCCCTCTGGTTTTTATGTGTGTTTGACAGATGTTTTTATCACAGACAGAAATATAATTGCAAACATATGAGTAACAAAAGCTTATATTGACAGTTAGAATGAGTTAATGCAGCAAGTCAATATTTGCAGTGTTGACCCTTCTTCCTCAGGACCTCTGCAATTCTCCCTGGCATGCGCTCAATCAACTTCTGGACCAAATCTTGACTGATAGCAGTCCATTCTTGCACAATCAATGCTTTCATTTTGTCAGAATTTTTAGGTTTTTGTTTGTCCACCCGTCTCTTGATGATTGACCACAAGTTCTCAATGGGATTAAGATCTGGGGAGTTTCCAGGCCATGGACCCAAAATCTCTATGTTTTGTTCCCTGAGCCATTTAGTTATCACCTTTGCTTTATGGCAAGGTGCTCCATCATGCTGGAAAAGGCATTGTTGATCACCAAACTGCTCTTGGAGTGTTGGGAGAAGTTGCTCTTGGAGGACATTTTGGTACCATTCTTTATTCATGGCTGTGTTTTTAGGCAAGACTGTGAGAGAGCCGATTCCCTTGGCTGAGAAGCAACCCCACACATGAATGGTTTCAGGATGCTTAACAGTTGGCATGAGACAAGACTGGTGGTAGCGCTCACCTTGTCTTCTCCGAATGAGGCGTTTTCCTGATGTCCCAAACAATCGAAAAGGGGATTCATCAGAGAAAATAACTTTACCCCAGTCCTCAGCAGTCCACTGCCTGTACCTTTTGCAGAATATCAGTCTGTCCATGATTTTTTTTCTAGAGAGAAGTGGCTTCTTTGCTGCCCTCCTTGGGACCAGGCCTTGCTCCAAGAGTCTCAGACTCACAGTGCATGCAGATGCACTCACACCTGCCTGCTGCCATTCCTGAGCAAGCTCTGCACTGCTGGTAGCCCGATCCCGCAGCTGAAACACTTTTAAGAGACGGTCCTGGCGCTTGCTGGTCTTTCTTGGGAGCCCTGGAGCCTTTTTGGCAACAATGGAACCTCTCTCCTTGAAGTTCTTGATGATGCGATAGATTGTTGACTGAGGTGCAATCTTTCTAGCTGCGATACTCTTCCCTGTTAGGCTTTTTTTGTGCATTGCAATGATGACTGCACGTGTTTCTTTAGAGATAACCATGGTTAACAGAAGAGAAACAATGATGCCAAGCACCAGCCTCCTTTTAAAGTGTCCAGTGGTGTCATTCTTACTTAATCATGACAGATTGATCTCCAGCCATGTCCTCATCAACACCCACACCTGTGTTAATGGAGCAATCACTGAAAAGAGGTTAGCTGGTCCTTTTAAGGCAGGGCTGCAATGATGTTGAAATGTGTTTTGGTGGATAAAGTTCATTTTCTAGCCAAATATTGACTTTGCAAGTAATTGCTGTTAAGCTGATCATCTTTATAACATTCTGGAGTATATGCAAATTGCCATTAGAAAAAGTGAAGCAGTAGACTTTGTAAAAATTAATATTTGTGTCATTCTCAAAACTTTTGGCCATGACTGTACAGTAGAGATGAGCGACTTTGCCTCCGGGAGGGTCGAGTCGGGTTTCGGACCACCCGACTTTATCAAAAGTCAAGTCGAACGAAATCAGCCGACTATCGGAAAAAGTCGGAGTTCCGACTGAAACTCGACCCGACCCCAATGCAAGTCAATGGGGAAGAAAAGTAGGCAGTGAGTGGAGGACAATAAACACACCTACAGTGCCCATTTCAATGCCAACACATCAATTCTTTTTACTTAAGCTTGTCAACCTTAATTTACTTTATAATAACAGTAACGCATTGAAAACTGGGGGTTATTTGGCTATTGTTGTGGGGGGGCAGGGCTGGCTCCAGGTTTTTGTGGGCCCCGGGCGAAAGAGTCTCAGTGGGCCCCTTTAACACATACCACAATTCATGATGGTCCAATACGGCAGAGAAATATAGGTATAGTACAATGCCAAATACTTCACTTCTTACATTACATGAGTGATATCTATTGTAAATTCTACAATAGCTCAAAAACCGGACAGTATAGTCCTCCAAACAGTATTATGGGCACCACATAGTGCGCCATACAGAATAATGAGCCCCATATATTGCTCTATACAGAATAATGAACCACATATATTGCTCCATACAGAATAATGAGTCCCATATCTGATGCTCCATACAGAATAATGGGCCCAATATAATGCTTCATACAGTATAACGAGCCACATATATTGCTCCATACAGAATAGTGAGCCCTATATATTTCTCCATACATAATTGGTCCCATATGATGTTCCATACAGAATATGATGAGCTCCACATAATGCTCCAGTATATGATGGTCCCCATATAATGTGCCATACAGTATAGGATGGTCCCCATAGAGTATAATGAGCCCCACATATTGCTCCATACAGTATATTGAGTCACATATAAAGCTCCATCCAGTATATGATGAGCCCCATATATTGCTCCATACAGAATAGGCCCCATACAGTGGTGGCCAAAAGTATTAGCACCCCTGCAATTCTGTCAGATAAAACTCAGTTTCTTACTGAAAATGATTGCAAACACAAATTCTTTGGTATTATTATCTTCATTTAATTTGTCTTCAATAAAAAGACACAAAAAGAATTGACCTAAAGCCAAATTGGATATAATTTCACTCCAAACCTAAAAAAGGGGATGGACAAAAGTATTGGCACTGTTTGAAAAATCATATGATGCTTCTCTAATTCGTGTAATCATCAGCACCTGTAACTCACCTGTGGCACCTAACAGGTGTTGGCAATAACTAAATGACACTTGCAGCCAGTTAACATGGATTAAAGTTGACTCAACCTCTGTCCTGTGTCCTTGTGTGTACCACATTGAGCATGGAGAAAAGTAAGAAGCCCAAAGAACTGTCTGAGGACTTGAAAAACCAAATTGTGAGGAAGCATGAGCAATCTCAAGGCTACAAGTCCATATCCAAAGACCTGAATGTTCCTGTGTCTTCCGTGCGCAGTGTCATCAAGAAGTTTAAAGCCCATGGCACTGTGGCTAACCTCCCTAGATGTGGAAGGAAAAGAAAAATTGATGAGAGATTTCAACACAAGATAGTGCGGATGGTGGATAAAGAACCTCGACTAACATCCAAACAAGTACAAGCTGCTCTGCAGTCCGAGGGTACAACACTGTCAATCCGTACTATCCGTCGGCATCTGAATGAAAAGGGACTGTATGGTAGGATACCCAGGAAGACACCACTTCTTACCCCGAGACATAAAAAAGCCAGGCTGGAGTTTGCCAAAACTTACCTGAGAAAGCCTAAAATGTTTTGGAAGAATGTTATCTGGTCAGATGAGACAAAAGTCGAGCTTTTTGGGAAAAAACCATCAACATAGAGTGTACAGGAAAAAAAAGAGGCATTCAAAGAAAAGAACATGGTCCCTACAGTCAAACATGGCGGAGGTTCCCTGATGTTTTGGGGTTGCTTTGCTGCCTCTGGCACTGGACTGCTTTCCGTGTGCATGCCATTATGAAGTCTGAAGACTACCAACAAATTTTGCAGCATAATGTAGGGCCCAGTTTGAGAAAGCTGGTCTCCCTCAGAGGTCATGGGTCTTCCAGCAGGACAATGACCCAAAACACACTTCCAAAAGCACTATAAAATGGTTTGAGAGAAAGCATTGGAGACTTCTAAGGTGGCCAGCAATGAGTCCAGACCTGAATCCCATAGAACACCTGTGGAGAGATCTCAAAATGGCAGTTTGGAGAAGGCACCCTTCAAATATCAGGGACCTGGAGCAGTTTGCCAAAGAAGAATGGTCTACAATTCCAGCAGAGCATTGTAAGAAACTCATTGATGGTTACCGGAAGCGGTTGTTCGCAGTTATTTTGGCTAAAGGTTGTGCAACCAAGTATTAGGCTGAGGGTGCCAATACTTTTGTCTGGCCTATTTTTTGGAGCTTTGTGTGAAATGATCAAGGATTTGATTTTTGCTTCATTCTCTTTTGTGTTTTTCCTTGCAAGCAAATTAAATGAAGATAAAAATAGCAAATAATTTGTGATTACAATCATTTTCAGGAAGACACTGAGTATTATCTTACAGAATTGCAGGGGTGCCAATACTTTTGGCCACCACTGTATGTGTTCCATATGATGCTCCATATATAAAAGGCCCTATATGATGCCCCATAAATAATGAACCCCATATGATGCTCTAGTATATGATGGGCCCCATATATGATGCTCCAGTGTATGATGAGCCCCATATAATGCTCCAAATATAATGGTCCCCATATATAATGCTCCATATATAATGGGCTCCATGTGATGCTCCACATATAATGTGCCCCATATGATGCGCCATATATAATGGGCTCCATATGATGCTCCAGTATATGATGTGCCCCATGGATGATGCTCCAGTGTATGATGGGCCTATATAATGCTCCATATATAATGGGCCCCATATGATGCTTCAGTGTATAATGGGCCCCGTATATGTTACTCCAGTGTATGGTGGGCCCATACATAATGCTCCAGTGTATAATGGGCCCTATCTATGATTCTCAAGTGTATGATGGCCCCATATATAATTCTCCAGTGCATAATGCTCCACATATATTGATCCAAACATTAAAAAAAATGAAATACCTCTCCTAGCTGGGCACTGCTCTACTCTGGACTCCTCAGCGTCACCATCTTCCAGCTCTCTCCACTGTGACTGTTCAGGCAGAGGGCTCACAGATGTGACATCATCGCGCTCTCTGACCTGAATGTCACTGTCAGTAAACGCGGAAGTCATCACAGCGGTGAAGCAGGGAGAGGTAAGTATTGCAAATGCTGGGGTCCTGAGCAAGCAAGGGGGGCACACTCATGGGCACCGGAACTGGCACAGGCCCCTCATAGTATGCCAGTGTCTCTGAAGGAGAGTGGGCCCCCCACCCGCTTAGGGCTCCGGCACTTGACCGGGTGCACCAGGTGCTTACGCCGGCCCTGGGGAGGGTACAGCCCAGTTAGGGTTCATTTTAATGAAGGTGAGATCACCTACATTTTGAGACGACAGCCGGGTCCTTCTTTCTGTCAGGATTGATCCAGCAGCACTGAAGACTCTTTCTGATAGCACACTACCAGCAGGGCCAGCGAGCTCCTGTAAGGCATATTGTGCCAATTCAGGCCAGGTGTCCAGTTTATACGCCCAGTAGTCAAAGGGGAATGAACTGTGAGGTAGAACATCGATAGGGGAGGAGAGGTAAATTTGAACCATAGTTGACAACTGCTGTCTCCTGTCTATTGCAATCGATTCAGTATTACCAGTCGTGTGAGCGGTACTCAAGAAATCAGTCCACAACATGGTCATAAAACCCTGTCTCCAACGCCACTTCGGCTGTGTGCACCACGAACACCTCTTCCATGTTGCCCAGTATGGCTCGTGTTAGAACCTGCACCGCTGCTGTGGTCTGGGAATGCCTCTAACAAACGGTTTACCAGAGTTGTTTGTTTGTTCGCCAATAATAGCTCTAGGTTCTCCTGTGGCATTATGTTCTGTAATTTGCCTTTATAGCGTGGATCGAGGATGCAGGCCAACCAGTAGTCGTCATCCTTCATAATTTTGGCAATGCGGGGGTCCCTTTTTAGGATCCGCAAGACATAATCACACATGTGGGCCAATGTTCCAGGTGTCAATGATGCACTGTCAATGGTGGGTGGAGGAGCACTTTCTGGCAAATCCACATCCCTCCAGTCACGCACAAACCCTGGACCTGACCTTGGCAAGCCAACATTTCCTCTGGCCCCCTAAGAAGCATCCTCCTACCCAAAATAATCATCCCCCTCATCCTCCTCCTCTTCCTCTTCTTCCGCCACCTCGTTCAGGACAGTTCCTTGAGCAGACAATGGCTGACTGTCATTAAGGCTTCCCTCCTCCTCTTCCTCCTCTGCTGCAGACGCGTGATCCTTAATGTGCATCAAAGTTTGCTTGAGCAGACACATAAGTGGGATGCCCATGCTTATGATGGCGTCGTCTGCGCTTACCAGCCGTGTGCATTCCTCAAAACACTGAAGGACTTTACAAAGGTCTTTCAGCTTTGACCACTGCACACCCTACAACTTGATGTCTGCCTTCAAACTGCCTGCCCGTGTATCCTCCCACAAATGCATTACAGCCTGCCTCTGTTCGCACAGCCTCTCAACCATGTGCATGGTGGAGTTCCACCTTGTTGCAACGTCTATGATTAGGAGGTGCTTGGGGAGGTGGAGCGATTGCTGCAGCCTCTGCATACGACTGGAGTATACGGGCGAGCGACGGATGTGCGAGCACAGTCTTCGCACCTTATGGAGCAGGGCTGGTAACTCCAGATAATTATTTATGAAGCACTGCACCACCAGGTTCAAGGTGTGAGCCAGGCAATGTATGTTTTGCCAGGGCTATGGCTGCCACAAAATTATGGCCGTTATCACTGACTACCTTGCCTGGCTCAAGATGTAGACTGCCCAGCCATGACTCAGTTTCTCACTGCAAGTAGTCGGCCAATACCTCCACGGTGTGTCTGTTGTCACCCAAAGACATCATCTTTAAAACAGCCTGCTGACGTTTACCACTAGCTGTTCGATAGTGTAACACCTCGTGTGCAACACTGGCAGCTGGAGTGCTCGTGCGACTGCGCTCTGGCGACGAGCTTTCGCTTCTGGAGGAGGAGAAGTAGGAGGAGGGTCAAACGCCTACAGCCAACTGTTGCCTATACCGTGGGCTAGGCAGCACTGTCCCACCGCCGCTGTCCCCTTTGGACCCTACATCCACCACATTAACCCAGTGCGCAGTGATGGACACTTAATGGCCCTGGCCTTGCCTACTGGACCATGCATCTGTTGTGAGGTGCACCTTTCCACTCACTGATTGTTTGAGTGCTTGGACAATGCGGCCTTTCACTTACAGTTGGAGGGCAGGGATGGCTTTTCTAGCAACGAAGTGCCGACTGGGTAGGTCATAGCGTGGGATAGCGTAGGCCATGAGCTCTCAGAACGCTACGCAATCAACCAAAACGGAAGGGCATCATCTCTAATGAGATCAGTTTTGCAATGTAGGCGTTCAAAGCCAGTGTACGCAGATGAGAGGATGAGGGCTTTCTTGTCCTACTCAGAGTCTCTGCTACGGTGAGCTGGACTTGAGAGCTGCATATGGTGGAACTAGCGGTGGACATGGCAGACTGAGAGAGGGGGTGGTGATGGTGATTGTGGTGGTGGTGGTGATGGCCTAGTTGCAGTCTTTCATTGGAAAACCATTTGGATTCCCTGACTGCTTTGGCCTTGCGACGACTCCTCAACATTTCTTGCTTGTGGTGTGATAACCGATGGGCTTACAGTGGGGAAGCAATGTAGCGTTGCTGGCTACCTTCAGTCGGAGCAGGTGCACTAGTGCTCTTCTGAGCTATTGCCAGCGGCACCCTCTTCCCCAATGGATGCCGGGTCAACAACTTGGTCATCCATCATTCCTCTTCAATTTCATCTGAACCTTCCTCTGTGTCACCGTGTAAGGTGGTATGGTATGCGGGAAGGGGCACCTGAGTTTCATCAGGGTCAGATTCTGGCTCAGTAGACTGCAAGGGCAATGTAGTGCTCTGGGTGAATGTACCAGCAGAATCATATAGCAGTTGCTGTGCATCAGTGCACTCCATGTTATATTCATCTTGGACTGGGGAATTCAGGATTTGACTTAAGTTAAGGCATAAGTTAACTTAAGTTAGGCATGGTATGTGAAAAGAGCTCCAGGGAGTAATCTGAAGTGTGGCCTGCCGCATCCTTCACTTTTGGTGGGGGACTCCCTCTGACGTCACTGATGCTGTGCGGTGTCCCCGCCGGCTGACATGAAGTGAACTGATTACCGTGGGAAGCAATCAATTAAGCTTCCCACACTAATCACTTCCTCTCCTGTCATCCCGGAGATAAGCTCATTCATTCGGGGGCTTACAGCTGAGCAGCCAGCATTAGCTGCGCTGCTTGGCTGTAAGCCAGTTAACTCTTTGTGAAGGATTACAGCTTGAGACCTGACAGAGCACCGGATAGGTAAGAATAATGTTGTTTTATTATTTTTTCTTATTACAGGAGAGCAAGGGCTTCGCACGGATTACCAGTTAAATAAAAGATGGTCAAAAAATGTGTGTTTATTTCATTAAAATTATTTATTATTAATGTGTGTGTGTTTTTTTATTTCCTGCAATAGGATTAATAATTGAGAGTTGTCTAATTGACAACTCTCAATTATTAACCTCGCTTAAAGTCACCTTTCAATAGCAAGGTGGCTTTAACCCATTATTAACCCATTCGCCTCCGCTACAGGGCAATGGGAATAGACGGGCAAAGTGCCAGAAAGGGTGCATCTAATTATAGATTTGCCTTTCCAGGGGAGGCTGGGGGCAGATGTTAGTAGCCGGGGGGGGGCACAAAATAAATGCACCCTCCCTAGGCTATTATTATCTACCCCCACTCGCTGGCTTTGTCTGTCTGGTTGAGAAAATAGCGCGGGAGCCCACGCATTTTTTTCAATGAATTTACACCTTTCATTAACCCCTACATGTGTGAAATTTTGCACACATACACTCATGTAATTGTTAGTGAAAACCATATATCAAACTATATGAAATGACATGGTTAACTGTATGTAAACCATGTGTCATTTCATGTCGGGTGTGTAATTTCACAAAAGCCGGCAATTTAATTAGCGACTATTACACTATGTAGAAGTGCATGAACTATAAATATATGTATATATATATATATATGTCTCAATGACATTATATATATATATATATATATATTCTATGTGTATATATCTATTCTTTCTTTTGTGATTTTAAAACTATTCATTTGGATCCATTATATGTCGGTTTTGCTAGTCACCGACAAAAAAAAGTCGGATGTCAATCGGATGTGTAACGAACGCTCAGATGCGACTAAATCGCATCATCCCCGGATAATCGGATGACAGACGGATCAATGTTCAGGAAACTTTTGTGGGATAATCGTCTCACTAAAATGGTCCGATTTAGACGTTGTGTGTGACCCCAGCCTAATACGAAAAGAAGAAAAACGGTACTGTATCAGAAGCGTAAAGCTGTATATGGTGTCGGGGAAAATTTTAATCTCCGTATATATTTCCGGAGTCACACACAGACGCTCACTCAGTATGGATTTGACCGTAATACAAAAAGCAGAAAAACGGTACTGTATCAGAAGCGTAAAGCTGTATAAGGTGTAGGCGAAAATTTAAATCTCTGTATATATTTCCGGAGTCACACACAGACGCTCACTCAGTATGGATTTGACCGTAATACAAAAAGCAGAAAAACGTTACTGTATCAGAAGCGTAAAGCTGTATACAGTGTAGGGGAAAATTTAAATCTCCGTATATATTTCCAGAGTCACACACAGACACTCACTCAGTATGGATTTGATCGTAATACAAAGAGCAGATATACGGTACTTCATCAGAAACGGACAGCTGTATACGGTGTACGGAAAAATTTAAATCTCCGTATTTATTTCCAGAATCACACACAGATAGTCAGGATGTATTTGTCCGCGATACCAGCAGGTACACGGTAGTGTGTGAGTAGCGTACAGCTCTATATGGTGTGGGAAAAAATGAACGCTTTGTAACTGTGCAGAAAAAAGAATAAAAGTATTAGTGCTGTGTAAAAAGCAGTCTGCACAGCAGTGTACACACAGCAATACAGCTATCAGGCAGCCTAATAACCAGCACTGCTGTACACAAGAAAATCCTCCCCTGTCACTGCACACTAACTGTACAGCACAATTGCTATCAGCACAAGCACAGAAGAACTTCTCTTTCCAGCCCTAACTCTCTCCCTACTGATAAACAGCAACCTCTCCCTACTGTTAAGATCGGCAGAAGTAAAATGGAGGTCGGCAGTCAGGGCTTTTATAGACACTATGACGCCCCCCAAAGCAAGCCAATCACTGCAATGCCCTTCTCTAAGATGGTGGTGGACACTGCCCATGTCATCTCGTTGCCCACATTGTACGTCCTTGCTCATTGTCTGAAATAAAGGCGCCTGCAAGCATTCTGGGAAATCTGACTTTGGCGCTCGTTTTGCCGACTGCATGGCCGACTTCGCGCTATGGTCGGGTTTCTATCGGCGAAACCCGACTTTGGCGAAAGTCGACGACTTATGAATCTGACCGACCTGTTTCACTCAACTCTACTATACAGTAAAATGTATCCCATAGTCCTTACAGTATAATTCACCCCATAGTCCATACAGCATAATGCATCCCATAGCTCATACAGCATAATGCATTCCATAGTTCACACAATATAATGCATCGCATAGCTCATATAATGCATCCCATAGTCTATACAGTATAATGTATCCCGTAGACCATACAGTATAATGCATCCTATAGCTCATGCAGTATAAAAAATCCCATAGCTCAAGCAATATAATGCATCCCATAGTCCAAACAGTATAATGCACTCCATAGTCCTTACAGTACGAGGCATGTCATAGTCCATACATTATAATGCACCCCATAGTTCATACAATATAATGCATATAATAGTCCTCAATACAGTTTTATGGCCACTGCAATGTTCTAAAAAAAATAAGAAAATACAATACTCACCTCCCCTCCTCGTTTCCCTGCTGCTCTGGTCTCCGCAGCTTGTCTACAGGAGCATTGCCCATTTCAGAATAGAGGACACCATATAGTGACGTCATCACGATGAGACATCAGACGCCGAGTAAAAATGATGGGAGACAAAGCTTCAGCTGACCTTCACTCCTCCATCATTGCTTTCAAATGAATGCTGATACCGCTGGCGCTGGGCCCCCCACCTCACGGGCCCCATAGCGGCAAGGTAGGGAGATCATGTGCATGCTGATACAGTTAAAAGTAGCCTAGTTCCTGGTAGGCCCCTCAGAACCCTCTGCTCCCCATTAGCTATGTTACTGGGCTTTAGTCATTGTTAAGTATACAGTGAGTGAGAGCTGTAGCCACACCCTGGCACATTGATTGACAGTTTGCTTTGCAGCACATAGAGCTGTCAAAGTGCTAGGGTGTGTTTATAGATGCCCTCATAATGGTGTGAGTGATGATTGTAGCCACTCTGTGCACTATGACTGAAAGTTGTTGGCTCCCAGGAGGAATTAAATTAATTTTCAACCTGTAGCAGCCCTTTCAGTGTGGCAGCCAGACAGCATTTTAATGCTATTAACCTGCAGATTCACCCTATATCTACACACTGATAGCATTTGAGGGCATAACAGTTTGCCTACAAATAACTATATATCACCCTTATAAAAATTAGAGCTTGTAGTGTTCTGTATTGTAGTGCTTTATATTCTACGATACAGGAAATTTTTAATATGCTGATTACACATTGCACCAGGCAAGCTAGTTTGGTGACCTGCAAAACAGAGGAGGACAAACTATGCTGACAGATTGAATACTCCAACAATGAGAGATGAGCCCTGCCACCTTCCCCCAATCCTATGGAAAAATGTTCGAATAAGAGCTGTGAACCATAAAAAGGGGGATTTGCCTCTGTACCAAAGGTTGACATGACAGAACACAGCCAGGACAACACGACTCCATAGAGGAACACTCTATTTGACAGTAGATATGGCATTATGTCTTCAATTGAAGAAATAAAGAGCTGCTTTAATGACCATCACTGAACCCTCAAAAACATTTGGAGAATTCAGGTTGTGACAATCAGGTCACCTGGCCACGTAACTCAATTGACTGTCAACTTTCTAAGCTTGTCATTATCTCCTCTCTGTGGGTGCCCGCCAAAAGTGGGGTGCTACAGGTGGGGGTAGAAAGCCCTGGAAGCCCCGAAGACGCAGCTACTCTAAACCAGGCTTGTCAGAGGAAGGGTGAGACTCTTTCATTTGCAACATCTTATGTATTTGCTGGGACTGTTCTATATGTTATTCTCTGTGTAGTGGTTCAATATTGTATTGTCACACTGTTTTATCCTCATCATGTGTTGTCTGAGTAGAATTATGCCCATGGGGAAAGGAGTGGGATGAGCAGTGGTCCATGCGGACAAGACCACCCACTGAAAACCTGTGTCTCCACATGAAGTTTTACCTAAATATCTGGTGAGAAGTGTTAGAACCTATTTTCCTTAGAAAAAAAGTAATTAAAGTTCCATCATAGGGGTTGCATTGGTGATCAATTAATCCTTAAAGGGGTTTTCTAGACTTTAGCTAAATTTCTGCAATCACTCTATTGCATACTGTCTGGATTTGCCAAATTGCAGTAACATACTGTCAGGATTACCCTTAATTGCAAGAAAGAGAAGGTGGTTATGTTATCGCCCTTATGCTAAATGCATACTAGTGATGACATGCTGACTATATTTTTAGCAGCTACTCTCAATGTTTTATTGAGTGAAGACCATGAGAATATAGTTGACACATGGCTACTGATAGGCAAATTCATACTGGAGACCACGTAACTGAAAACTTGATCTGAAAATTTAGGAGAATCCTGATAGAGTTTGTGGGAATTGAGTCAGAATGTGAATGCCAGTATGCAGGTCCCATAATGATGGTCAAATGACCACCTGCTCCGTCGGGATATTGACAGATATCCCAACAGTGTGCGTAATGCACAATTTCAGGATTTGCCAATCAGCAGTCATTTTCAGTGATTTTAGCTCAAGAGTTTAAAACCTCTTTACAAAGACTGAGTGGCATAGTGAAAAAAAAGAAGCAATATTCCTCTCCAATGATCCCTTGTTGCTCTTGTTCAGACAGTCCACTGTTCTGCCAGTCTTTTCTTCTTGGTTTTGTCTTGGCACAAGAAATGCTAACAGCCACTGAGACTGAGAACCTATTACATGCTTACAGTATGGCTAGGGTATGATTCATTTTATGTCTGTCTAACAGTACCCACATCCAATTTCAGGTGCAGTTAAAATGGAAGGTACCAAATAACCATCTGCGGCTAACATTTTTTAACTTGACTATATAACTTGAAGGAAAGAAAAGCAGTAGACCTATTGTTTGATATACACACGTGGTCAAAATTGTTGGTACCCCTTGTTTAATGACAGAAAAATCCGCAATGATCACAGAAATAACTTGAATTTGACAAAAATAATAACTAACAAATCTATGATAATGAACAAATGAAAGTCAGACATTGCTTTTGAACCATGCTTCCACAGATTTTTTTAAAAAATAAAACAGATGAAATAGCCCAAGACAGAAATGATGGTACCCCTGAAAATAATGTGACAAAAGGGACATGCTAAATCATGGTGTGTCCACTAATTAGCATCACAGGTGCCTACAATCTTGGAATCAGTGAGTGGGCCTGTATAGAGGGCTACAGATACTGTGCTGTTTCGTGACATGGTATGTATCACACTCAACATGGACCAGAGGAAGCGAATGAAAGAGTTGTCTCAGGAGATTAGAAAGAAAATTATAGACAAACAAGTTAAAGGTAAACGTTAGACCATCTCCAAGCAGCTTGATGTTCCTGTGACTACAGTTGCACATGTTATTCAGAAATTTAAGATCCATGGGACTGTAGCCAACCTCCCTGGACATGGCCGGAGGAGGAAAATTGATTACAAATCAAAGAGACGGATCATACGAATGGCAACAAAAAAGAGCCCAGAAAAACTTCTAAACAGATTAAAGGTAAAATTCAAGCTCAAGGAACATCAATGTCAGATCGCACCATCCATCGTTGTATGAGCCAAAGTTGACTTCATGGGAGACGACCAAAAAGGACAGCATTGTTGAAAAAAATCATAAAAATGCCAGACTGGAATTTGCCAAACTACACGTTAACAAGCAGCAAAGCTTCTGGGAGAATGTCCTATGTACAGATGAGACAAAAATGGAACTTTTTGGCAAGGCACATCAGCTCTATGTTCACAGACGGAAAAATGAAGCATATCATGAAAAGAACACTGTTCCTACTGTGAAACATGGAGGAGGCTCTGTTATGTTCTGGGGCTGCTTTGCTGTATCTGGCACAGGGTGTCTAGAATCTGTGCAGGGTACAGTGAAATCTCAAGACTGTCAAGGAATTCTAGAGAGAAATGTGCTGGCCAGTCTCAGAAAGCTTGGTCTCAGTCACAGGTCAAGGGTCTTGCAACAGGATAATGACCCAAAACACACAGCACAGCTAAAACAACCAATAATGGCTGAGAGGAAAACACTGGATTATTCTGAAGAGGCCTTCTATGAGTCCTGACCTAAATCCTATTGAGCATCTTTGGAAAGAGCAGAAACATGCTGTCTGGAAAAGACAACCTTCAACACGAGACAACTGGAGCATTTTGCTCTTGAGGAGTGGGCCATAATACCTGTCGAGAGGTGCAAAAGTCTCATTGACAGTAACAAGAATCATTTGATTGTAGTGATTGCCTCAAAAGTTAAGTGTACCATCATGTCTGTCCAGGCCTATTTCATGAGTTTTATTTTTTTAACAATTCTGTGGAAGCATGGTTGAAAAGCAATGTCTGACTTTCATTTGTTCATTGTCATAGATTTTTTTTTAGTTATTATTACTTTTGTCAGATTCAAGTTATTTTTGTGACCATTGTGAGTTTTTCTGTCATTAAACAAGGGGTACCAACAATTTTGACCACGTGTGTACAAGATGTGTTTTAGAGTACAAAGATTTGTATAATACAAGAATCAGTCAATAAACCAATGCTTGGCCTTAGGCCAGGGTCACAACTGCAAGAGACTTGCATGAGTCTCGCACTCCAATACCCGGCACTGCCGCCGGCACTCAGGGCCGGAGTGTGCGGCTGCATGTATTTCTATGCAGCCGAACGCTCCGGTCCGAGTGCCGGCAGCAGTGTCGGGTATTGAGGTGCGAGACTCATGCGAGTTTCTCACAAATGTGACCCCGGCCATAAAGGGAATCTGTCAGCAGGTTTTAAACCTTCAAACTTGTAGCTCTTTCAATAATAAGCTAGCAATACCTTCACATGACCAGTCCTTTCCTCCTTTACTGAGAAATAAGTATTTGAATTGTGCAAAAGAGGCTAAAGGGCTAGGGTAGATCTGAAACCTCTGTCTTTCCAACTCTGTTTCCCGCCCAGCGCCACATCCTCCTGTCAGTCAAGCAGGAAGTGACGGCCCTGGGCAGGTAATAGAACTGGATTGGCAGAGGCTTCAAATCCTTCGACATAATTTTCATATCAATTAAAATGCTGATTTATCAGTAATGGAAGAACGGGCTGGCCATGTAGATATAATTTTTTTTGGAGGGGGTGAAATCCTGAGTACAGGTTCCCTATAAGTTAAAAGTACATACTGTATTTTGTTCTTTATTCATGTAATAAATAATTTCCAAAAATCCCTTTAAAATTTGTTCACTTGAATTATAAACAAACCCAGAAAATAATCTGTAAAAACGGCTATATTCTCAGAAATAAGATGGCAGAATAAGGCGATGTCTCTTCAGTGACTAGAAGGTTGCAGGGTTCTGTAACACCTCTGGTGTACTCAATATGATTTCCTATCATTGGGAGTGTGCATTGTGTAAGGAAAGCTAAAGGTTTCCTATTCAATTTAAAAGCAAGATAGAGAAGCACCAGAGAGGGAGTATTAGATTCAAGGTAAATTATTACATTAAGGACAGCATTTAGATCTGATTTCCCACTGACAAATACCCTGAGGGATTACAGATAATTTCTCATATTTTGAAGAGCACATTATGACCTCCCAAATGAGCAATTTAATTAACAAAAGCATGCATCAGGTTTGATAATATCTGACCGTGTCATGGAAGAAACGTCACCATGGCAACCACACCTTGCTTTGCTGCAGTACTTCAATAGCAGAGCATGTAATTAGGCTGTGCACACATATACTTAGGGGTACGCTGTAGTTTATAAAATATGTAAAAATCTAAGAAGAAGAAAGTAAGACCGGTCTGCTATTCACAGTCTGGAGATTGTGAGGTCTCTAATGGATGCGGGTTTCCTGACCCAAATTCAACAGCCTCATAAATGTCTATAAAGCTGTCAATTTCAGGTCAAGAGACCTATAGCCAGTTCGCACATTGAGATCCGTACTCAGACCATGAATGTCAAATGTGTGAACCTGGCCTGACTCTGGTAGCTTTCAAATAGGATGAGACCTGGAATTGGCTGTGTGATATAACCTTAAGCTTCATACAGAAGCTGGCTGGGAGAGGCTTACTAAGTGCAAAATTGAATGAGGTGTAAAGAAACAGAAAGCGTCCTTTCTGGTCATAGACACAAGTTATCAGAAGGGACTTCCTGACAAAAAAGGCACCATTCAACTTAGAGGGGAAAAGCTAATGTCACGACCACAAGGGTCGGTCCAGCGGATGGCACAACAAACACCAACAATGGGATGGGAAAAGGGAGAGGAAGGCCCTAATAGTAGGGAACGAGGGATGGGGCATTTCCTTACACAGCCTGTGCCTATCCGTAAGCTCCCCTAATGCCCTATGCGGGTTTTTCTCCTGGCCGCCATCACGAACCTGGTCCCTAGCTGTCACCTCACTAAACATGGCTAGTGCAGTGGCCAGCAATGATGCTAGCCTCATCACTGCAGAAAGTACAAACACCGGATAGTGACTAGTGCAAGACAGACAAGGTAAATAATCAAGCAACTTAACTCCAGGCTCCGCTGCCAAGCTCCACACCGAAGATTTAGCGCTACACCAGAGAGCTGCAACTTCACGGCTGGTGTACATAGAATAAATCTATTACCTACAGTCAGCTGATGTGTCATGGGGCTATTTAAAGGATGGTGGGAGTGGTCAAAACCCACATCAGCTGACCAGCAACAAATCAGCTTTCAGCAAGAAAATTGACATTAACCCTTTCTGGCACGAAAGCAAAAAACAACGTTTTAATTAAAGATGAGCCAGAGCTGTCACAAAACCAAAAATGGATCGTGACAGCTTTTAGTTTGTCCCCCATTTATTAATGGTATTGTGGATTTAACATCATCGTGCTACAGCAGTGACCGCAGCCTCTGCCCCCTGATGGTGTCTTTGTTTGAGTATCCCAACATGAACTCGGGGTTCTCAAACAAGGCATCACCAAAACGGAACTAGGTTAATAAAATAGGTAAAAAACGTAAAGCAGTTAGATTACAGTGGAAATGATAGGGAATTTTTCATTAAATTATATTAGAAAAACTAGTAGATTATTACAATAAATAGTAATTTAGGATGAAAATCATTATTACTTTTTGACCACCCTTCTAAGGTGCACCTAAATGTACCCTTAAAGGCAACATGTCTGCTTCCCTAACCCTAAACTGCTATCATGACTGCACTGCACCCTTTTTCTACATATTCATTAGCCCTGTTTTGTTGTTTAGTAACACATAATTTACCAGTTACAATAGGAGTGAGGGCCCTTCTCCAATCTACAACCTGTAAGGAAATAGGGGGACATAATAGGTGCAACATTTTTGTCATGAGCTAATTACCTGCCAGCATCTGTGTTAAGTAGTAACGGGCGAGCACTAAAATGCTCTGGTGCTCGTTGCTCGGGTCGAGCAAATTGGAATAACTCGAGTACTCAGACAGAACAACGAGCCCAATGTAAGTCTATGGGAGACCCAAGCATTTTTACCCCGATCCCTCCTGGGGGTCTTTTTAAGGTCTAAAAACGTCTGAAAATGATGGAAACACTGCTAAAATGACATGGGGATATCATGGGGATCGCCCCTGGAAGCATTCCTGACTCATAGTTCACAGTTGTAAGCAATGTTGTCAGAGTTTCGTGCCATTTTTACAGGTGCATCAAAAAACATACCAACACGAAACCAAAACATATTTTGCTGGGAAATATGTTAACCCCTTTATGCCATCGGACGTACTATCTCGTTCATGGTACCAGGGCACATATGACCATGGATGGGAAAGTACGTCACCGCGATCAGCTGCGCTCACGGGGAGAGCGTGGCCAATCGCGGCCGGGTGTCAGCTGATTATCACAGCTGACACCCGGCACTATGTGCCTGGAGCGGTCACGGACCGCTCCCGGCACATTAACCCCTGGCACACTGCGATCAAACATGATTGCAGTGTACCGGGGGCACAGGGAAGCATCAAGCAGGGATGGGGCTCCATGCGTGCTTCCCTGAGAACCCCAGAACAGCGCGATGTGTTTGCGCTGTTCTGAGGGCTTCCTCCCTGCAGGACTCCAGATCCAAGATGGCCGCGGGGTCCTTGCGGGTCTTGCAGGGAGGCTGGTTCCTCAGTGCCAGCTGAAAGCAGGCGCTGAGAAAGCCTGCAGCACTGCCTGTGAGATTGCCAATCTGACCCAGTGCTGTGATGTCCCACCCTGGGACAAAGTAAAAAAGTAAAAAAAGTAAAAATTACATGTGTAAAAAAATTCCTAAATAAAGAAAAAAATATTCCCCAATAAATTCATTTCTTCATGTAATTAAAAAAAAAACAATAAAAGTACAGATATTTGGTATCGCTGATTCCGTAACGACACCCCCTATAAAACTGTCCCACTAGTTAACCCCTTTAGTGAACCCCTTAAAAAAAACAAAGCAAAAAACAATACTTTATCATCATACCGCCGAAGAAAAAGTGGAATAACACGCAATCAAAAAGACGGATATATATAAACATGGTAGCGCTGAAAACGTCATCTTGTACCGCAAAAAACAAGCTGCTATACAGCATCATCAGCGAAAAAATAAAAAAGTTATAGCTCGCAGAATAAAGCGATGCAAAAATAATTATCTTATATATATACCGTATATACCAATGTATAAGCCGAGATTTTCAGCCCATTTTTTAGGGCTGAAAGTCCCCCTCTCGGCTTATACGCGGGTCATATATGGGGGTTGGCGGGGAGGGGGAGCGGGGGTGTCGGATCATACTCACCCCTCCGCCGGCGCGGTCTCTGCAGCACCTCTGCTTCTCCCACGATCTTCGGCTCCTTCCTGCAGCTGTCACATGGCACCGCTCATTAAAGTCATGAATATGGACATATTCATGACTTTAATGAGCGGTAGCACGTGACCGCTGCAGGACTGAAGCACTGCGGAGAGCGCCGGGAGAAGAGGAGAGGCTGCAGGGACGCATGGCGGAGGAGTGAGTATAGCTATATTTACCTGTCCCTGTGCCACCGTTGCGCGCTGCTCCGTCGGTCTAACTCCTCTGTGTGTGAATGATCAGGCAGAGGGCGCGATGACGTCGTTAATGCGCGCCCCGCCCCCTGCCAGATCATTTACAGCCAGAGGAGTCAGACCGAGGGAGCAGCGCTGCGGTGTAGAGAAGACAGGTAAATATCTCAGGTGCCGGGGTCCTGAGCAAGCGGTCACCGCCTACTCAGGACACCGGCACCTGGCCCCCAGCGACGAGAGGTGAGTAAGTCTTTTTTGCAGCAGCAGCAGCAGCATATGAGGCCTATACTATGGGGCATAATTGTGCAGCATATGGGGCATAATATGGAGCATATGGGGGCATAATATGGAGCATATGGGGGCATAATATGGAGCATATGGGGGCATAATATGGAGCACATGGGGGCATAATGTGGAGCATATGGGGGCATAATATGGAGCATATGGGGGCATAAACTGTGGAACATATGGGGCATAATCTGGAGCATATGGGGGCATAAACTGTGGAACATATGGGGGCATAATCTGGAGCATATGGGGGAATAAGCTGTGGAACATATGGGGGCATAATCTGGAGCATATGGGGGCATAAACTGTGGAACATATGGGGGCATAATCTGGAGCATATGGGGGCATAAACTGTGGAACATATGGGGGCATAATATGGAGCATATGGGGCATAATCTGGAACATGGGGGCATAATCTGGAGCATATGGGGGCATAAACTGTGGAACATATGGGGCATAATCTGGAGCATATGGGGGCATAAGCTGTGGAACATATGGGGGCATAATATGGAGCATATGGGGGCATAATCTGTGGAACATATGGGGCATAATCTGGAGCATATGGGGAATAATCTGTGGAACATATGGGGCATAATCTGGAGCATATGGGGGGAATAAGCTGTGGAACATATGGGGCATAATCTGGAGCATATGGGGGCATAATCTGTGGAACATATGGGGCATAATCTGGAGCATATTGGGCATAATCTGTGCAGCATATGGGGGTATAATCTGTGGAGCATCATATGGGGCCATAATCATTTTTCACCCTAGGCTTATACGCGAGTCAATAAGTTTTCCCAGTTTTTTGTGGCAAAATTAGGGGGTCGGCTTATACACAGGTTGGCTTATACATGAGTATATACGGTAATTGTTTTTATTCTATAAAAGCGCCAAAACATAAAAAATCACATAAATGAGGTATCGCTGTAATCGAACTAACCCAAAGAATAAAACCACTTTATCAATTTTACCACACGCGGAACGGTATAAACGCCCGCCCCAAAAGAAATTCATGAATTGCTGATTTTTGTTCATTCTGAACTCCCAAAAATCGTAATAAAAAGCGATAAAAAATGTCACGTGCCCAAAAATAGTACCAATAATGACGTCAACTCGTCTCTCAAAAAATAACACCTCATATGACTCTGTGAGCAAAAATATGCAAACATTATAGCTCTCAAAATGTGGTGATGCAAAAACTATTTTTTGCAATAAAAAGCGTCTTTTAGCATGTGACAGCTTCCAAACATAAAATATAAATAGTAAATCAAACCCCCTTTATCACCCCCTTAGTTAGAGAAAAATAATAAATTAAAAAAATTTATTTATTTCCATTTTCCCATTAGGGTTTCGGTTAGGGTTGGGGTTAAAGTTATGGTTAGGGTTGGGGCTAAAGTTAGGATTAGGGTTAGGGGTATGTTAGGGTTAGGTTTGTGGTTAGGGCTATGGTTAGGGTTGGGATTACGGTTGAAGTTAGAATTGGTTGTTTCCACTGTTTAGGCAGATCAGCGGCTCTTCAAACATGACCTGGCGTCTGATCTCAATTCCATACAATTCTGCGTTGAAAAAGTCAAACAGTGCTCCCTATTGATGCTCTGCCATGTTGCCAGTAGTTTATCCCCATATATGGGGTATCAGCATACTCAGGACAAATTGCACAATAACACTTGGGGTCTAATTTCTTCTGTTACCCTTGGGAAAATATAAACTTGGGGGCGAAAATATCATTTTTGTGGAAAAAAATTATGATTTTTTTGTTTTTTACGGCTGTACGTTATAAACTTCTGTGAAGCACTTGGGGGTTTATAGTACTCACCATACATCTAGATAAGTTCCTTGGGGGTCTATTTTCCAAAATGGGGTCACTTGTGGGGGTTTTCACTAGTTAGGCACATCAGGGGCTCTCCAAATGCGACATGACGCCCGCAGACCATTACATCAAAGTCTGCATTACTAAACATCACTACTTCCCTTCCAAGCCCCGACGTGTGCCCATACAGTAGTTTTCTACCACATATGGGTATCAGCGTACTCAGGACAAATTGGACAACAACTTTTGGGGTCCAATATCTCCTGTTACCCTGGAGAAAATAAAAAGTTGGGGACTAAAAGATCATGTTTGTGGAAAAAAATATGATTTTTTTGTTTTTTACGGCTGTACGTTATAAACTTCTGTGAAGCACTTGGGGGTTTATAGTACTCACCATACATCTAGATAAGTTCCTTGGGGGTCTATTTTCCAAAATGGGGTCACTTGTGGGGGGTTTCCACTGGTTAGGCACATCAGGGGCTCTCCAAATGCGACATGACGCCCGCAGACCATTACATCAAAGTCTGCATTACTAAACGTCACTACTTCCCTTCCAAGCCCCGACGTGTGCCTATACAGTAGTTTTCTACCACATATGGGGTATCAGCGTACTCAGGACAAATTGGACAACAACTTTTGGGGTCCAATTTCTCCTGTTACCCTGGAGAAAATAAAAAGTTGGGGACTAAAAGATCATGTTTGTGGAAAAAAATATGATTTTTTTATTTTCATGCTCGGGCGTTATAAACTTTAGTGAAACACCTGGAGTGTTAGGGACTGCGGAACGCACCAAATAAATATATAATAGATGCGTTCGCAGCCCGGGGTCCACCGTGTAGGCAGAGCCTGCTGCTAGTAAGTTGACAGGATATGGCGGTATAAGCGAGCTCTGTTACTTCACAGAGTCGCAGACATAGACATTGTGGCACTATATGGCGGTATGAGCGAACTCCGTTACACCACAGAGTCGCTGAGGTAGAGACTGTGTCCTGTTAACACCACAGGGATACACAGATAACTGCTGTGCAGATAGCAGTCCATGGTCATGCAGTCAGCAATGCAAACAAGCAGCTCCTCACCGGAGGTGCCGGTATTCTAGGGGCTTATTTCAGCCGAGCCCTAACTGCATGCGTGCATGATCACACTGGTGCAAAGCACATAACACAATTGATACTAGCTCGGCCATGCAACCCTTTTATAGCAGCAACTACAAGACCTTCCAGAAAAGGACCAATGAGAAACTGTTTCAGAACACAAGCAGTTTCAGGACCTTCTTGGCGGACCAATAGGAGTTGCTGCAGTGCCTGAGCATGTGACCCCTGATCTCCAATGAGCGCTCTTACCCTGGGCATGCTCAGAAGTGGAAACGCAGGACTTTGGGTCCCAAAGACGTCTGCTCGCCACTGACCAGTACTGGCTACAATAGCAGAACCTGGAGAGGCAGCAGTAATCCTCTGCACAGTATTAGGCTGTGCAAGAAGCTGGGACCGATGTCTCTGCTGAGGAGGCTCCACTGCGGCCGAAGACGGATGGGGGACCGCAGCGGGAATGGCTCGAGATTCCCCCTGTGCAGAAGCGGAAACTCGACCTCTAACATTAACCGCCCTAGGGCCCCCCCTTCCTTGGGCCTCGCTAAGCTCGAAGGCAGCAATGAGCTGCGGAGCCTGAATACGCTCAGCAGGCTCCCATGACCTATCCTCAGGCCCATAACCCCTCCAATCCACCAAATAAAACTTTTTGCCACGTACCACCTTGCACCCCAAAATTGCGTTTAGCTCATAGTCGTCCGTAGACGAACCCGATGTCCCGGCAGATGACTCGAAAAAACCGGGACAAGTACACGGGTTTCAGGAGGGAGACATGGAATGTGTCGGTGATACCCAGGCGTGGCGGAAGGGCTAGACGATAGACCACAGGATTGACCTGTTCGAGGACCTTGAAGGAACGCGAGGAGCAAACTTAGTGGACTCTACTCACAGCCTGAAGTTACGGGCGGAGAGCTACACTAAGTCGCCAGGGGCAAAATTTGTAGCGGGGCGCCGATGTGCGTCGGCGGTGGACCTCATCCTCTCCTTGGAGGCCAGAATGGCATCCTGAGTGCAGTCCCAAATGTTCCGTGCCTTCACAGCCCAGTCTGCCACCCTGGAGTCAGCGGAAGACACAGGCATAGGTACAGGAAACCGCGGATGCTGACCGTAATTAAGGAGGAATGGGGTTTGTCCAGTGGAATCAGCCACTGCGTTGTTTAATGCAAACTCCGCCCACAGTAACAAGGATGTCCAGTCATCCTGCCTAGCTGAAACAAAATGTCGCAGATATGTGACCAAGGTCTGGTTGGCCCTCTCTACCAACCCATTCATCTCTGGATGATAGGCAGAAGAGAGATTTAATTCAATACTGAGAAGGCAACAAAACTCTCTCCAGAACCGAGACGCAAACTGGGGACCCCGGTCACTGACAATTTTGTCCGGCATACCGTGTAAGCGGAAGATGTGTCTAATAAATAGTGCCGCCAAGGCCCGTGCAGAAGGTAACCGGGGTAGTGGCACCAAGTGCACCATTTTAGAGAAGTGGTCGATGATAACCCATATGATGGTGCAACCACGAGACTTGGGTAGGCCTACCACAAAGTCCATCCCGACCATCTCCCAGGGCCTGTCTGCCAACGGCATTGGATAAAGTAACCCAGCTGGCCGTTGACGAGGGGACTTATTTTTGGCGCAGGAGACACATGCCCGAATATAGTCTCCAACGTCCAGGACCTTATGCAGCCATCAGTACGTCCTCGCCAGCAGTTCAGATGTCCTTTGGTCCCAAAATGTCCACCCATCCTGGACGAATGAGCCCAAGAGAGAACCTCCGGTCGCAAATTGGGTGGTACAAAAGTCTTGCCCGGAGGCACAGACTCTAGCGAGACCAGCGCTACGTTTCTCAGGCTCTCAGAAGGGACAATAAGCTGAGGCTCCCCCTCCTCCTCCTCCGAGGACACCACAGAGAGAGAGAGAGTGTCAGCCCAAATGTTCTTTTCTCCCGAGAGATAATGGAGGGTAAAGTGAAACTGGGAGAAAAACAAGGACCATCTGGCCTGACGAGAATTTAGCCGCTGGGCTGTTTGTAAGTACAAATTCTTGTGGTCAGTAAAGACTTGGAACGGAAAGCGAGCCCCCTCCAACAGATGTCTCCACTCAGAGAAAGCCAACTTCATTGCTAGCAACTCTCTGTCCCCGATGGAATAATTCCTCTCCGCTGGTGTGAAGGTCTTGGAGAAGAAGAAGCAAGGATGCTTCCGACCTTGAGCATCCTTTTGAAAAATGACTGCTCCAGCACCAACGGATGAGGCATCCACCTCCAATATGAATGGCTTATCAACATCAGGGCAGTGTAGGATGAGAGCACTAGCAAAATGAGACTTCATTGAGGTGAAAGCCTTGGAGACTTTTTTGGACCACAATTTGAGATTTGCTCCCTTCTTGGTGAGGGCTACCAAGGGAGCCACCAAGGTTGAGAAATGGGGAATGAACTGGCGATAATAATTAATGAACCCCATAAAGTGCTGCACCGCTTTAAGGAAATGGGGTTCTTGCCTGTCCATCACAGCCTGTAGTTTGGCAGGATCCATAGACAATACCTGGGCGGAGATGATATAGCCCAGGAATGGTAAAGACTCCTGCTCAAACACACATTTCTCCAACTTTGCATATAGGGAATTTGCCCGCAAGAGGTGGAAGACTCTGCAGACATCTCTCCTGTGGGAGTCAATATCTGGAGTGAAGATGAGAATATCATCCAGATAGACTACGACCGAGGTGGAAAGCATATCCCGGAAGATGTCATTAACAAAGTCTTGGATAACGGCTGGGGCATCACAGAGCCCGAAGGGCATCACCAGATATTCACAGTGCCCATCCCTGGTATTAAAAGCCGTCTTCCATTCGTCCCCCTCAAGGATGCAAATCAGGTTATAAGCTCCCCGCAGGTCTAATTTGGTAAATACCCTTGCTCCCTGGAGCCTATCAAAGAGCTCAGAAATCAGGGGCAACGGGTATTTATTCTTAACGGTGATGGCATTAAGACCCTTGTAATCTATGCAGTGATGTAATTCTCCATTCTTCTTTTGCACGAAGAAGATCCCCACCCCAGCAGGTGACACTGACTTTCTAATGAACCCTCTTGCCAGATTCTCCTGGATGTATTGGGACATAGCCTCCGTCTCCGGGAGAGAGAGAGTATAGACCCTTCCCCGGGGCAGTTCTGCTCCGGGCAAGAGGTCAATATGACAGTCATAGGAGCAGTGTGGTGGAAGAGTCTCCGCAGCCTTTTTGGAGAACACGTCTACATAGGACCAATAACACTTGGGAAGGGAAGTGTGATCTGCGGGTATCCCTGTAGTAGTAACCTGAACACTCTCCCTCACACATCTACCTTTACAAGATGCACTCCAACCCCATATCCTCCCAGAGGACCACTCAATATGTGGGGAGTAAAGACGAAGACAGGGTACTCACAGCAGAGCCTTATCTATACCCTCTGGAAGGACTAGGAAAGAGATAATCTCCTGATGGGAAGGAGACATAGATAATGTGAGAGGGATTGTCTGATGTGTGATCTGTGAGGGCAGTATTGATCCATTCACCACTCGCACAGTCACCGGTTTGGCGAGCATCACCTGAGGTATTGTGTGGCGGAGAGCGAAGGCAGAGGACATAAAATTCCCCTCTGCTCCAGAATCCACACAAAGCTCAACTGTTAGAGTGGATGGACCAAAAGAGATTGTCCCTTTAAAGGACAGCTTGGAGACAAATGCCGCTGAATCTAGTGAACCTCCTCCCATGGTTACTAGACTCGATCGTGTTCCTGATCGCTGGGGACATCTATTGGCATAATGTCCTAACTGTTGGCAATTGTTACAAGCCACGGGTACTCGAGCGAGCCGAGACTTAGGTCCCGCTCGAGCAACCTCCATGGCCTCCTAGGAGTCGGACGCCTGAATGGGAGATCCTAGAGTTTTGGCAAAGGTGGGAGCCAGCCGGAACCTCTGCCTACACTGGGCCAGCTCCAACCTCCGCTCGTGAAAACGAAGGTCGATGCGGGTAGATATGGAGATAAGCTTCTCCAGTGAGGCAGGAATCTCCCTGGTGGCCAAAGCATCCTTTACATGGTCAGCCAGACCTCTCCAGTATACCGGAATAAGGACTTTATCCGGCCTCTCTAACTCGGAGGCCAGAGTCCGAAAATGGACCGAAAACTGGCTGACCATGGATGAACCCTGTGACATTGCCAGCAGTTGGAGTGCCGTATCGTGGGTGACCTGAGGGCCTAAAAAGACCTTTTTAAGAGCCTCCAGAAACCGAGGAACACTCAGCACCACACGATCGTCGCGCTCCCACAGCGGCGTTGCCCATTCCAACGCTCTGCCCGACAGAAGTAATACTATGAAACCCACTTGTGCCCGCTCCGTGGGAAAACGTGCAGCCAGAAGCTCGAGCTGTATAGAGCACTGGCTTACGAATCCCAGACAATGTTTACTGTCACCAGAAAACTTGTCTGGAAGAGGGAGATGGGATAAGGTCAGGGCAGAGGTGGATGAGGACAAACTGGCACTACATGCTACACTAGCAGCCTGAACAGCGACTGCAGTAACATCTACAGCTGAGGTTGTGCGCTCGAGAGCCGCCAACCTACCCTCCAGTTGCTGGATGAACTGCCCTAGGTGCTGGTCGTCCGCCATTTTACTAACCAGACCCTGGCGCTAGTATACTGTTAGGGACTGCGGAACGCACCAAATAAATATATAATAGATGCGTTCACAGCCCGGGGTCCACCGTGCAGGCAGAGCCTGCTGATAGTAAGATGACAGGATATGGCGGTATAAGCGAGCTCTGTTACTTCACAGAGATGCAGACATAGACGTTGTGGCACTATATGGTGGTATGAGCGAACTCCGTTACACCACAGAGTCGCTGAGGTAGAGACGAAGAGATAGAGACTGTGTCCTGTTAACACCACAGGGGTACACAGATAACTGCTGTGCGGATAGCAGTCCGTGGTCATGCAGTCAGCAATTCAAACAAGCAGCTCCTCACCGGAGTAGCTGGTATTCTAGAGGCTATTTCAGCCAAGCCCTGAACACGTGCATTCAAAACTCCTCACCGGAGGTGCCTGTATTCTAGGGGCTTATTTCAGCCTAGCCCTAACCGCATGCATGCATGATCACACTGGCGCAAAGCACATAACACAATTGATACTAGCGCATGGCCGAGCGGCCATGCAACCCTTTTATAGCAGCAACTACAAGACCTTCCAGAAAAGGACCAATAAGAAACTGTTTCAGAACACAAGCAGTTTCAGGACTTTCCTGGCGGACCAATAGGAGTTGCTGCAGTGCCTGAGCATGTGACCCCTGATCTCCAATGAGCGCTCTTACCCTGGGCATGCTCAGAAGGGGAAACGCAGGACTTAGTCCCAAAGACATCTGCTCGCCACTGACCAGTACTGGCTACAATAGCAGAACCTGGAGAGGCAACAGTAGTCCGCTGCACAGTATTAGGCTGCGCAAGACGCTGGGACCGACGTCTGTGCTGAGGAGGCTCCACTGCGGTCGGAGACGGATGGGGGACCGCAGCGGGAATGGCTCGAGATTCCCCTGTGCAGAAGCGGGAACTCGACCTCAAACATGGGGGTTCAAAGTTCTCACCACACATCTAGATAAGTTCCTTGAGGGGTCTAGTTTCCAAAATGGTGTTATTTGTGGGAGGTTTCCACTGTTTAGGCACATCAGGGGCTCTCCAAACACAACATGGCGCCCAGCCAATTCTGCGTTGAAAAAGTCAAACTGAGCTCCTTTCCTTCCGAGGTCTGCCATGCACCCAAACAGTGGCTTACCCCCACATATTGGGTATGAGTGTACTCAAGACAAATTGCACAATAACTTTTGGGGTCTAGTTACCCTTGGGAAAATAAAAATTGGGGTGAAAAGATCATTTTTGGAAAAAATATGATTTTTTTTATTTCACGGCTCTACGTTATATACTTGTGTGAATCTCTTGGGGGTTCAAATTGCTCACCACAGATCTACATAAGTTCCGTAGGGGGTCTAGATTCCAAAATGGGGTCACTTGTGGGGGGTTTCCACTGTTTAGGCACATCAGGGGCTCTCCAAATGCATCATGGCGTCCAATTTCAATTCCAGACAATTTTTTGGAAAAAAGTCAAATGGTGCTTCTTCCATTCCGAGCTCTGCCATGCGCCCAAACAGTGGTTCCCCCCATATATGGGGTATCAGCGTACTCAGGACAAATTGGACAACAACTTTTGTGGTCCAATTTCTCCTGTTACCCTTGGGAAAATAAAAAATTGGTGACTAAAAGATAATTTTTGTGCCAAAAAAATAGGATTTTTTATTTTCATGCCCGGGCATTATAAACTTGTGTGAAGCACTTGGGGGTTCAAAGTGCTCACCACAGATCTAGATAAGTTTCTTAGGGGCCTAGTTTCCAAAATGGGGTCACTTGTGGGGGGTTTCCACTGTTTAGGCACATCTGGGGAATTGCAAACGGAACATGACCCCATCAACGTCTGTATTCCAAAACGTTATTACTTCCTTTCCAAGCCCTGCCGTACACCCAAACAGTTTCTCCCCCCACATATGGGGTATCAGCATACTCAGGACAAATTGGACAACAACTGTTGGGGACATATTTCCTTGGGAAAAATCAAATATTTGGGACTAAAAAAATCATTTTTGTGGAAAATTGTTTTTTTTTTCACACCCAGGCTTTATAAACTTTTGTGAAACACTTCGGTGTTCAAAGTGCTCACAACAGATCTACATATGTTCTATAGGGGGTCTAGTTTCCAAAATTGTGTCACTTGTGGGGGGTTTCCACTATTTAGGTGCATCAGGTGCTCTCCAAACGCGACATGGTGTCCAATCTCAATTCCAGCCAATTTTGGTTTGAAAAAGTCAAACGCCGCTCCTTCCCTTACGAGCTCTGTCCTCCAGAGAAATTGCACAACAACTTTATCTGTCCATTTTCTCCTTTTACCCTTGTGAAAATAAAAAAAGTTTGTAACAGATAATTTTTGTGACTAAAAAGTTAAATGTTCATTTTTTCCTTCCACGTTGCTTCAGCTCCTGTGAAGCACCTGAAGGGTTAATAAACTTCTTGAATGTGGTTTTGAGTACCTTAAGGGGTGCAGATTTTAAAATGGTGTCACTTTTGGGTATTTTCTGCCATATAGACCCTCAAAGTGACTTCAAATGTGAGGTGGTCCCTAAAAAAGGCTTTGTAAATTTTGTTGTAAAAATGAGAAATCGCTGGTCAAATATTAACCCTTATAATTTCCTAACAAAAAAAAATTTTGGTTCCAAAATTGTGCTGAAGTAAAGTAGTATGTGGGAAATGTTATTTATTTACTATTTTGTGTGACATATTTTTCTGTTTTAAGGGAATAAAAATTAAAAATTTGAAAATTGCAAAATTTTCTAAATTTTTGCCATATTTGCGTTTTTTCAAAAATAATCGCAAGTTATATTGAAGAAATTTTACCACTAACGTGAAGTAAAATATGTCATGAGAAAACAGTCTCAGAATCGCGAATATCCGTTGAAGCGTTCCAGAGTTATAACCTCATAAAGAGACAGTGGTCAGAATTGTAAAAATTGGCCCGGTCATTAACGTGCAAAGCACCCTTGGTGGTGAAGGGGTTAATCACCAGGTCCTAATTGAAACTTCAATTCCTAGCTGTAAATGATGGGCCAGACCCCAATACCTCATGCATGGCCCATGGCTGACAGCTTTTGTGCCATTTGCAAATTTCTGCTGTGGTTTAATTGATGCCACTTTTCATGGTGTCTGCCCCTAATTTTAGTTGTTTTGGTAGCTTTTTGTCAACCCTTAAAGTGTGTGTATGTTTGGTTTTACCTCCCATTGAATCTAATGGGGTTCGGTGAATCAAACCGAACCAGACCATTAAAGGTTCGCTCATCTCAAGTGCCAACCACTGCAGGATCAGCTCTGTGCCAGCATGGGGAGCAACCGGATGCTGATAGGACCCATGCTATAAGTCAGGAACCCTATGGCTTTTGTTCATATTACCCCACAGACACAGCATCACAGTAACAATGGCCACGACACAGCATAAATATCAAGTGAATAGATCTAAAAAATTCACCTTCCACATGGTCTTAGGCTGAGCCGAGAAGAAAACTAGGAAGAACCCCTATTGCAGTCTCCTAATAATTTATAACATCTAGGCCAAATAGGAGGAGTGATCGTACCATGTAAATAAAAAAAGAGGGGACAGACCAACCATGCCATATACCATCGCTGTATAAAAAGACATGGACTGCATGTCAAAATTGATCTATTGCAGCTAAGCAAACATTTACAGTACGTCACGGTGAACCTCTTAGCAGGTGTCTGACCTTAAATGTACGACATGATGCACCAACATCCGCCAAGGCAATGCCATACTAGCAAGTGGAACGAAAAGATGCCTCACAGACCACATGCTACAAGGCATTTCCCCCATGGCTCCAGGTCACCCTACCCAAGAAGCACAGCATCACAACACCATCACCAAGTGAAAAGATCTAAAAACACTCACTCTTACCTTCGAGTGAAGTAGTTGAAATGACACCTGTGTGCAACTGAACAATTCCTCCATCCCTAAGTGGGGAACCACTCTACTATGAATGACCATGACATCCTTTTATATTTACATAGTAACATAGTTATTAAGGTTGAAGGAAGACTTTAAGTCCATCTAGTTCAACCCATCTAGTTCAACCCATATCCTATCCTAACCTGCCCTAACATGTTGATCCAGAGGAAGGCAAAAAAAACCCAAGTGGCAAACAGTAAGTTTCACATTGGGTAAAAAAAATCCTTCCCGACTCCACATACGGCAATCAGACTAGCTCCCTGGATCAACGCAATATCTAGGAAACTAGTGAATATAGCCTGTAATATTGTGCTTTTCAAGAAAGGCATCCAGTCCCTTCTTAAATTTTAGTAGGGAATCACTCATTACAACATTAAACGGCAGAGAGTTACATAGTCTCACTGCTCTTACAGTAAAGAATCTGCGTCTGTGATTATGACTAAACCTTCTTTTCTCCAGACGTAGAGGATGCCCCCTTGTCCCTGTCACAGGTCTAAGGGCCCCGTCTCACATAGCGAGATCGCTAGCGAGATCGCTGCTGAGTCACAAGTTTTGTGACGCAATAGCGATCTCAGCAGCCATCTCGCTATGTCTGACACATACCAGCTATCAGGCCACTGCTGTGAATCGCTGGTCGTGTCAGAAATGCCTGGACTTTTTTTTGATCGCTGGTCTCCCGCTGGCCAGCACTCATTGCTGCGAGTGGCAGGCAGGAGACCAGCGATCAGCTAGTAACCAAGGTACACATCGGGTTTCCAGGCGTGGGGCTGTGCCTGGAAACCCGGTGTGTACATTGGATACCAGCGCGCTGCTGCAGGGGAGCTAGTAACCAAGGTACACATCGGGTTTCCAGGCACCGGGATCGCTGGAATTCCGGGGCCCTAACAGTAAAAAGATCATTAGAAAGGTCTTTGTACTGTCCCCTCATATATTTATACATTGTAATAAGATCACCCCTAAGCCTTGGTTTTTCCAAACTAAATAACCCCAAGTGTAATAACCTGTCCTGGTATTGCAGACCCCCCCGTTCTCTAATAACCTTGGTCTCTCTTCTCTGCACCCGCTCCAGTTCAGCTATGTCTTTCTTATACACCGGAGACCAGAACTGTACACAGTTTTCTAAGTGTGGTCGCACAAGTGACTTGTATAGAGGTAAAATTAGGCTTTCCTCATGAGCATCTATGCCTCTTTTAATGCATCCTATTATTTTATTTGCCTTTGCAGCAGCTGCCTGACATTGGCCACTAAATGTGAGTTTGTCGTCCACCCATACACCCAGGTCTTTTTCAGTGACAGTTTTGCCCAGTGTTTTACAATTAAGCACATAATTATACATCTTGCTTGTTCTACCCAAGTGCATGACCTTACATTTATCCCCATTAAAGCTCATTTTCCATTTATCAACCAAAGCTTCTAGTTTACATAAATCCTCCTGTAACATAAAATTGTCCTCCTCTGTATTTATTACCCTGTAGAGTTTAGTGTCATCTGCAAATATTTAAATACTACTCTGTATGCCCCCTACAAGGTCATTAATAAATATGTTAAAGAGAAGCGGCCCCAATACTGACCCCTGTGGAACCCCACTGCTAACCGTGACCCAGTCTGAGTGTGCTCCATTAATAACCACCCTTTGTTTCCTATCCATGAGCCAGTTCTTAACCCACTTACACATATTTTCCCCTATCCCCATTGTTCTCATTTTATGTATCAACCTTTTGTGTGGCACCGTATCAAAAGCTTTTGAGAAGTCCATGAACAGCACGTCCACTGCATTCCCTTGGTCCAGTCCTGAACTTACCCCTTCATAAAAGCTTATCAGATTAGTCTGACAAGAACGGTCCCTCGTAAACCCATGATGATATTGGGTCATGAGGTTATTCTTCTTCAGATACTCCAATATAGTATCCTTAAAAAACCCTCCAGGATTTTACCCACAGTAGATGTTAAGCTCACTGGCCTATAATTTCCAGGTTCAGTTTTTGCCCCCTCTTTGAATATTGGCACCACATTTGCTATATGCCAG